>JAOPSE010000053.1:6857825-8057825 GCA_029449295.1 Zea luxurians | reverse complement strand
TGTAGGTTTGTGTTGGCTCCTCTCCCCTGATCATCGCAAATCTCCCCAGTTCGCCTTCCACCAACTCCATTTTGGTGATCATGGTGGCGTCGTTTCCCTCATGCGATATCTTGAGGGTGTCCCATATTTGCTTGGCGTTGTCCAAGCCACTCACCTTATTGTATTCATCCCTGCACAAGGATGCTAGCAAAACAGTAGTAGCTTGTGCATTCTTATGAATTTGCTCATTTATGAAAACGGATTTGTCAGTACTATTAAAATGCATTCCATTTTCAACAATCTCCCAAATACTAGGATGGAGAGAAAATAAGTGACTAAGCATTTTATGACTCCAAAAAGAGTAGTCTTCTCCATCAAAGTGTGGAGGTTTCCCAAGTGTAATTGATAGCAAATGAGCATTAGAATTAAATAGAATACGAGAATAATCAAATGAATAGTTTTGATTCACCGGTTTCTTCTTTGACGAGGAGTCATCGTCGTCGTCGTGTGGTTAAGAAGACAAGGCATCACTGTCGTCGTAGATGATCTTCTTGATGTGCCTCTTCTTCTTCCCGTCCTTCTTCTTGTGACTCGAGCCAGAGTCAGTGGGCTTGTCGTCTCTTGGCTCATTGAAGAGAGACTCCTTCTCCTTGTCGTTGACCACCATCCCCTTTCCCTTAGGATCCATCTCTTCGGGCGGTTAGTCCCTTAAGTGAAGAGAATGGCTCTGATACCAATTGAGAGCACCTAGAGGGGGGGTGAATAGGTGATCCTATAAAATCCGACACTAAATTCCAACAACCTTGATTATAAAGATATTAGTGCGGGTTAATCAAGTCAATGAGACGAGCTCTTGCGAACACAGACAATCAAAGAGAGAGCAATCACAAGAGACACACGATTTTATCCCGTGGTTCGGCCAAGTAACACTTGCCTACTTCCACGTTATGGCGTCCCAATGGACGAGGGTTGCACTCAACCCCTTTCAAGTGATCCAATGATCAACTTGAATACCACGACTTTTCTTCCTTATATCCTTTTCTCGTTTGCGAGGAATCTCCACAAGTTGGAGCCTCTCGCCCTTACAAGATTGATCACAAAGAACGCACAAGAGTAAGGTTGGGAAGAGCAACACACACAAGACTCAAAAATGCAGCACACCAACACACACAAGTGAAGACTTGAGCTCAAATGACACACAAGGAGTTCTCGACTCGAATGGAGCTCAAATCTCTAACACAACAAAGCGAATGCGCGGGAGCAGAGTTTGGATGCCTTAGAATGCTTAGTGAATGTTTGGGTGGCTCCTCCATGCGCCTAGGGGTCCCTTTTATAGCCCCAAGGCAGCTGGGAGCCGTTGGAGGCCGACAAGGAAGGCCAAACTTGCCTTCTATCGGGTGGTGCGCTGGACAGTCCGGTGCACCACCGGACAACTACTGTAGCCTGTCCGGTGCTGATCTCCTTCCTTTTCTGGCATAGACGACCGTTGCAGCTCCGGGCCAGTTGGCGCACCAGACACTGTCTGGTGCACACCGGACAGTCCGGTGCCCGCTACCGACCATTGGAGTTGCCACACGTCGTCCGCGGATTATGAGGCCGACAGTTGGCGTAGATGGCCGTTGGCTCACCGGACATTCCGGTGAATTATAGCCGTACGCTGCCAAACTTTTCCCTAGAGCGGCCTGTTCACCGGAGACCAGCCTGGCGCACCGGACACTGTCCGGTGCACCACTGGACAGTCCGGTGTGCCAGGCCGAGCTAGAATTCGGCTGCACCCAGCCAAGTCTTTTGCAATTCTTTTCTTTTCTTCTTTTCTCTATTTCTAACACTTAGACTATATATGTTAGTACTCAAAACAATATACTAAGTCTGGAAACGTACCTTGTTACATGATTTGCACTTCTTGCTTGTTTGGCACATAATCAACTCACTTACTATGTGTTGGACACTTAATCACCAAAACATTATAGAAATGGCCCAAGGGCACATTTCTCTTTCAGATACGTGGACGATGCACTCAATGGTCCACTACCCGTCTATGAGCCACAGCCCATTGCTCTCAAAGCAACCAGCAGCAGGGAGGCGCTACCAAGCAAGGTAGCACAAGTAGAAGCTACCGGGCTAAATGAAGATGAACTGGCGCTTATCATCAAGCGCTTCAAGACCGCACTTAAAGGACGCAAGGAGTACCCCAACAAGAATAAAACAAGGGGAAAGTGCTCCTGCTTCAAATGCGGTAAGACTGGTCATTTTATTGCTCAATGTTCCGATAATGAGAATGCCCAGGGACAAGAAAGACATGGGAAGAAGGAGAAGAAGAAGAGCTATAGGAATACAAAAGGCGAGGCTCATCTTGGAAAAGAATGGGATTCCGACTGCTCCTCATCCGACTCCGACGATGAGGGACTGGCGGCCTCAGCTTTCGACAAGTCGTCGCTCTTCCCCAACGAACGCCACACCTGCCTCATGGCCAAGGAGAAGAAGGTAAGTGTTCGAGATTCTCCTAAGTACTCTACTTCTAGTGATGAGGATTCCTCCGATGATGAAGTAGAATACTCTAGTCTACTTAAAGGTTTAGATAGAGCCAAAGTAGAGAAAATTAATGAATTAATTGAGGCTCTAAATGAAAAGGATAGACTTTTAGAAAAGCAAGAGGATATTTTGTATGAAGAACATGATAAATTTGTTAGTGTTCAAAAATCTCTTGTTGGTGACTTGTTCTCAAATGCTATGAGTTACGAACAAGGCAACATAAAGAATGTTAAATGTTAAAGTCCTTCGTCCTTCGAGGCATTATTTCCCTTAGGATATAACGACTCTCGGACGAAGGTTACAGAAAGCGTACCTTCGTAGGTATGACGTATATAAAAATGAAGAAGGATTTATACGAAACATGAACAACGCGAACAATCAAATATGTTATCCTTATTGTATTATTTTTGTGTTATTATCATAAATAAGTAAAGATAATGATCTATTACAAATGTACCTTCGGCTTGAAGGAAGTAAAAATACAAGCGTGACGCAAAAGCAAATGTCCAGTCAGCGTGAACAGTACGGGAGTACTGTTCATCTATTTATAGGCACGGGTCGCAGCCCATGTAAAATTACATTTAGGCCCTTTGCATTTGATAATATCTCTACAGCAATTCATCGGGGTCTAGATAGCCTTTTCCTCCTTAAGTCGGTTTCCTTTTTCCTGTCATCATGCCGAAGCTCCCTTTCGTACAGCTTCGACTCTGTTCCATCCTTCGTTCCCCTTGTGTTTCTTCATACAGTGATTTTGAGTCAAGTCCGAAAGGTCCATGTCCGAAGGTACCTGCTCATGTATTATGCTCCAGAAACATTGTTAAACCACGTTTTTGAGGACCATCGGAAGCCGAAGGCCCCCAACAGTAGCCCCTCGTAATATTGAGAGCACCTAGAGGGGGGGGGTGAATAGGTGATCCTGTAAAAACTCCAAACTTAAGCCACAAAAACTTGTTAAGCGTTAGCACAATTATTGCCAAGTGGCTAAGGTGAAGTCTCAACAAAACACAATACCACAAAGATCAAGCACAGATGTGACACAGTGGTTTATCCCGTGGTTCGGCCAAGCCAACGCTTGCCTACTCCACGTTGTGGCGTCCCAACGGACGAGGGTTGCAATCAACCCCTCTCAAGCAGTCCAAAGACCCACTTGAATACCACGGTGTTTTGTTGTTCCTTTTACTATCCCGTTTGCAAGGAATCTCCACAAATTGGAGTCTCTTGCCCTTACAAGTATGATCACAAAGAAAGCACAGAGTAAGGGAGGGAAGCAACACACACAAATCCACAGCAAAAGCGCACACACACGGCCAAGAATCGAGCTCACAAGACTATCTCAGAGTTCTCACTTAGAACAGAGCTCGAATCACTTAGAAACACAAACGAATGCGCAGAGACTTAGTGTGGATGATCAAGAATGCTCAAGAGTTGCTTGTGTCACTCCTCCATGCGCCTAGGGGCTCCTTTTATATCCCCAAGGCAGCTAGGAGCCGTTGAGAGCAAATCCGGAAGGCCATCCTTGCCTTCTGTCGTCGGGGGCACCGGACAGTCCGGTGCACACCGGACACTGTCCGGTGCCCGATTTCTTTCCATATCTAGCACTTCCGACCGTTGCAGACCGGCGGAGATCTGAGAGCCGTTGGCGCACCGGACATGTCTGGTGCACACCGGACAGTCCGGTGCCGTCTTCCGACCGTTGGCTCCGCCACGTGTCCCGCGCAGATTGCGCGGCCGACCGTTGGCCTGGCCGACCGTTGGCTCACCGGACAGTCCGGTGCACACCGGACAGTCCGGTGAATTTTAGCCGTACGCCGTCGACCAATTTCCCGAGAGCGGCCAGTTCGGGCCGAGTCGGCCTGGCGCACCGGACACTGTCCGGTGCACACCGGACAGTCCGGTGCTCCAGACCGAGCTGGGACTTGGCAGCACACAGCCAAGTCTTCCCTCCTCTTCTCTCTTCTTCTTCTTTCTGTTTCTAACACTTAGACAAATATATTAGTACTCAAAACCAATGTACTAAGGCTTAGAAACATACCTTTACTTCATGATTTGCACCTTGTTCATCCATGTACATAAATTCACAATTAAGCACATGTGTTGGCACTCAATCACCAAAATACTTAGAAATGGCCCAAGGGCACATTTCCCTTTCAATCTCCCCCTTTTTGGTGATTTATGCCAACACTACATAAAGCAACTAGAACAAGTGCAAACTCACTTCAAATAAAATAAATTTAAGTTTTATTCAATTTTGGCATATATGGATCATCCTTTGCCACCACTTGGTTTGTTTTTGCAAATCAAACTCAAATCTCTATCTCTAAGTTAAACACACATGTTTAAGCAAAAAGAGAGTCATTCCAAAAGAGATTGATCAAAAATGTCAAAAACTCCCCCTTTTTCCCATAATCAATACTTCTCCCCACAAGAAGCCAACTCTTGACAAGAGAGACAACATAAGAATTTTGACAAACCAAAAACTCTATTCTATTATTTTCAAAATCTCTCAAGTGGTAGCTGATCCATTTATTGCTTTGGCCTTTATTTTCTCCCCCTTTGGCATCAAGCACCAAAACGGGATCAATTTTGGCCCTTTAACCCCATTGCCTCACAAAAATCTTCAATTAAGAGCAAATGGCAATAAGAGTTCATGAGATGGACTTGGAATAAGTTACCCCTCATCGGAGTGCAGTGGAAGTCTTTCAAGGTCCAAGTCCACCTTTTCCCTTTCAATTCTCCTTTGTGACTAAAACAAGCAGACTCAAAACATATGGTCAGTCTCAAAGGGTCAAGTTGTAACACAGCTCCCCCTAAACATGTGCATCACTTGCAACGGACTTGTGAGGTCCAGGGAGTGTTTGTACAACTTGAGCACCATAATAAGCAACAAAATGCAGAAAAGAACATGATCAAAAGCATGAATACATGTATGCTACAATTCAATCCAAGTTCCGCGAATCTAAGACATTTAGCTCACTACGCAGCCTGCAAAAGGTCTTCTCATCTAAAGGCTTGGTAAAGATATCGGCTAGCTGGTTCTCGGTGCTAACATAAAACACTTCGATATCTCCCTTTTGCTGGTGGTCTCTCAGAAAGTGATGCCGGATGTCAATGTGCTTTGTGCGGCTGTGCTCAACAGGATTTTCCGCTATTCGGATAGCACTCTCATTGTCACATAGGAGTGGGACTTTGCTCAGATTGTAGCCAAAGTCCCTGAGGGTTTGCCTCATCCAAAGTAGTTGCGCACAACACTGTCCTGCGGCAACGTACTCGGCCTCAGCGGTGGATAGGGCAACGGAGGTTTGTTTCTTAGAGTTCCATGACACCAGGGACCTTCCTAAGAATTGGCACGTCCCCGATGTACTCTTCCTATCGACCTTACATCCAGCATAGTCGGAATCTGAGTACCCAATCAAGTCAAAGTTAGACCCCTTTGGATACCAGATCCCGAAGCAAGGCGTAGCGACTAAATATCTAAGAATTCGCTTCACTGCCACCAAGTGACACTCCTTAGGATCAGATTGAAATCTAGCACACATGCATACGCTCAGCATAATATCCGGTCTACTAGCACATAAATAAAGTAAAGACCCTATCATTGACCGGTATGCTTTTTGATCAACGGACTTACCTCCTTTGTTGAGGTCGGTGTGTCCGTCGGTTCCCATCGGAGTCTTTGCGGGCTTGGCGTCCTTCATCCCAAACCGCTTCAGCAGATCTTGCGTGTACTTCGTTTGGGAGATGAAGGTGCCGTCCTTGAGTTGCTTCACTTGGAACCCAAGGAAGTAGTTCAACTCGCCCATCATCGACATCTCGAATTTCTGCGTCATTACCCTGCTAAACTCTTCACAAGACTTTTGATTAGTAGAACCAAATATTATGTCATCGACATAAATTTGGCATACAAACAAATCACCATCACATGTCTTTGTAAAAAGAGTTGGATCGGCTTTCCCAACCTTGAAAGCATTAGCAAGTAAGAAATCTCTAAGGCATTCATACCATGCTCTTGGGGCTTGTTTAAGTCCATAGAGCGCCTTAGAGAGCTTACACACGTGGTCGGGGTACCGCTCATCCTCGAAGCCAGGGGGTTGCTCCACGTACACCTCCTCCTTTATTGGCCCGTTGAGGAAAGCGCTCTTCACATCCATTTGGTACAACCTGAAAGAATGGTGAGCGGCATATGCTAGCAAGATACGAATGGACTCTAGCCTAGCCACAGGAGCAAAAGTCTCCTCAAAGTCCAAACCTGCGACTTGGGAATAACCTTTTGCCACAAGTCGAGCCTTGTTCCTTGTCACCACTCCGTGCTCGTCTTGTTTGTTGCGGAACACCCACTTGGTTCCCACAACATTTTGCTTGGGACGAGGCACCAGCGTCCAAACTTCATTGCGCTTGAAGTTGTTAAGTTCCTCCTGCATGGCCAACACCCAATCCGGATCTAGCAAGGCCTCCTCTACCCTGAAAGGCTCAATAGAGGAGACAAAAGAGTAATGTTCACAAAAATTAACTAATCGAGACCGAGTAGTTACTCCCTTGCTAATGTCACCAAGAATTTGGTCGACGGGATGATCCCTTTGAATCATCGCTCGGACTTGGGTTGGAGGTGCCGGTTGCGCTTCTTCCTCCATCAGTTTATCATCTTGTGCTCCCCCTTGATCACACGCCTCCTGTTGATGAACCTGTTCATCGTCTTGAGTTGGGGGATGCACCGTTGTTGAGGAGGAAGGTTGATCTCGTTCATCTTGTTCCTGTGGCCGAACGTCTCCAATCGCCATGGTTCGTATAGCGGCCGTTGGAACATCTTCTTCATCTACATCATCACCATCAACAACTTGCTCTCTTGGAGAGCCATTAGTCTCATCAAATACAACGTCGCTAGAGACTTCAACCAAACCCGATGATTTGTTGAAGACCCTATACGCCTTTGTATTTGAATCATAACCTAATAAAAACCCTTCTACAGCTTTGGGAGCAAACTTAGAATTTCTACCCTTCTTCACTAGAATGTAGCACTTGCTCCCAAATACACGAAAGTACGATACATTGGGTTTGTTACCGGTTAGTAGCTCATACGAAGTCTTCTTGAGGAGTCGATGAAGGTAGACCCTGTTGATGGCGTGGCAAGCCGTGTTCACGGCTTCCGACCAAAAGCACTCGGGGGTCTTGAACTCTCCAAGCATCGTCCTCGCCATATCGATTAGCGTCCTGTTCTTCCTCTCTACCACACCATTTTGCTGTGGTGTGTAGGGAGCGGAGAACTCGTGCTTGATCCCTTCCTCCTCAAGAAACTCCTCCACTTGAAGGTTCTTGAACTCGGACCCGTTGTCGCTCCTTATCTTCTTCACCTTGAGCTCAAACTCATTTTGAGCTCTCCTGAGGAAGCGCTTGAGGGTCCCTTGGGTTTCAGACTTATCCTGCAAAAAGAACACCCAAGTGAAGCGGGAAAAGTCATCAACAATAACTAAACCATACTTACTTCCTCCTATGCTTAGATAGGCGACGGGTCCGAAGAGGTCCATATGCAGCAGCTCCAGAGGTCTTGACGTGGTCATCACATTCTTGCTGTGATGCGCTCCTCCCACCTGTTTACCTGCCTGACAAGCTGCACAAGGTCTATCTTTTTCGAAATGCACATTTGTTAGACCTATCACGTGTTCTCCCTTTAGAAGCTTGTGGAGGTTCTTCATCCCTACATGTGCTAAGCGACGATGCCACAGCCAGCCCATGCAAGTCTTAGCCATTAAGCATGCATCTAGACCGGCCTCTTCTTTTGCAAAATCAACTAAATAAAGCTTGCCGTCTAGTACACCCTTAAAAGCTAGTGAACCATCACATCTTCTAAAGACAGACACATCTACATTTGTAAATAAACAATTATATCCCATTTGACATAGTTGACTAACAGATAGCAAATTATATCCAAGACTCTCCACTAGGAATACATTTGATATAGAATGCTCATTAGAAATTGCAATTTTACCTAACCCTTTTACCTTGCCTTGATTCCCATCACCGAATATAATTGAATCTTGGGAATCCTTATTCTTGACGTAGGAGGTGAACATCTTCTTCTCCCCCGTCATATGGTTTGTGCATCCGCTGTCGATAATCCAGCTTGAACCCCCGGATGCATAAACCTGCAAGGCAAATTTAGGCTTGGGTCTTAGGTACCCAACTCATGTTGGGTCCTGCAAGGTTAGCACAAATGTCCTTAGGGACCCAAATGCAAGATTTATCTCCCTTGCATCTAGCCCCTAATTTCCTAGCAACTACCTTCTTACCCTTTCTACAAATAGCAAAGGGAGCATTACAAGCATAATAAATGGTAGAAGGTTCATTCACTACTTTCCTAGGAGCATGAATAACATTCTTTCTAGGTACATGAGCAATATCTCTCCTAGGCATATGTACAACATTTCTCCTACACATATCTCTATCATGCTTATAAGAAGAACTAGAAGCAAACATGGCATGAGAATCATAAACATGTGAATCAAAATGATTATAAGCATTTCTAGCATGTCTCCTATCATAATACATAAAAGCATGATTCTTTTTAGCATTACTAGCCATAGGGGCCTTCCCCTTCTCCTTGACGAAGATGGGAGCCTTATGGCTTGTTAAGTTCTTGGCTTCCCTCTTGAAGCCAAGCCCATCCTTAATTGAGGGATGTCTTCCAATTGTATAGGCATCCCTTGCAAATTTTATCTTTTCAACTTCACTCTTGCTAGTCTTAAGTTGGGCATTAAGACTAGCCACTTCATCTTTTAGTTTTGAAATTGAAACTAAGTGTTTACTACAAGTGTTAACATCAAAATCCTTACACCTAGTGCAAATTGTAACATTTTCAACACAAGACTTAGATTTATTTGTTACTTCTAATTTAGCATTTAAATCATGGTTAACACTTTGTAAAGTAGCAATGGTTTCATGACAAGAAGATATTTCACTAGAAAGCACTTCATTTCTTTTCACTTCTAAAGCATACGATTTTTGTGCCTCTACAAACTTATCATGTTCATCATACAATAAATCCTCTTGCTTTTCTAAAAGCCTATCCTTTTCATTCAAAGCATCAATCAATTCATTGATTTTATCTATCTTGGATCTATCTAAGCCCTTGAACAAGCAAGAATAGTCTATGTCATCATCACTAGACTCACTAT
Organism: Zea luxurians; assembly: GCA_029449295.1. NCBI lineage: Eukaryota > Viridiplantae > Streptophyta > Magnoliopsida > Poales > Poaceae > Zea > Zea luxurians. Next base: position 8,048,148 of record JAOPSE010000053.1, on the reverse strand, counting down.
CACTAGAAGAAGCATAAGTGGAGTCTTGAGTACTCACCTTCTTCTCCCTTGCCATAAGACAAGTGAGACGCTCGTTGGGGAAGAGAGCAGATTTGTTGAAGGCAGTGGCGGCGAGTCCTTCGTTGTCGGAGTCGGAGGAGGAGCAATCCGAGTCCCACTCCTTTCCTAGATGCGCCTCGCCCTTTGCCTTCTTGTATTGCTTCTTCTTCTCTCTTTTGTTCCCCTTTTCCTGGTCACTTTCATTATCGGGACAGTTAGCAATAAAATGACCAAGCTTACCGCATTTGAAGCATGAGCGCTTCCCCTTTGTCTTGGTCTTGCTTGGCTGTCCCTTGCGACCGTTTAACGCCGTCTTGAATCTCTTGATGATGAGAGCCATCTCTTCATCATTGAGTCCGGCCGCCTCAATCTGTGCCACCTTGCTAGGTAGCGCCTCCTTGCTTCGTGTTGCTTTGAGGGCAAGGGGTTGCGGCTCGTTGATCGGACCATTCAAGGCGTCGTCCACATACCTCGCCTCCTTGATCATCATTCGCCCGCTAACGAATTTCCCAAGAACTTCTTCGGGCGACATCTTGGTGTACCTGGGATTTTCACGTATATTGTTCACCAAGTGAGGATCAAGAATGGTAAATGACCTGAGCATTAGGCGGACGACGTCGTGGTCCGTCCATCGCGTGCTCCCGTAGCTTCTTATCTTGTTGATAAGAGTCTTGAGCCGGTTGTATGTTTGCGTCGGCTCCTCGCCCCTTATCATCGCGAACCGTCCAAGCTCTCCCTCCACCAACTCCATCTTGGTGAGCAAGGTGACGTCGTTCCCCTCATGAGAAATCTTGAGGGTGTCCCAGATTTGCTTGGCGTTATCCAAGCCGCTCACTTTATGGTATTCATCCCTGCACAAGGAAGCTAAAAGAACAGTAGTAGCTTGTGCATTCTTATGAATTTGTTCATTAATGAACATGGGACTATCCGAACTATCAAAATGCATTCCACTCTCTACAATCTCCCAAATACTAGGATGGAGAGAGAATAGGTGACTACGCATTTTGTGGCTCCAAAATCCGTAGTCCTCTCCATCAAAGTGTGGGGGCTTGCCGAGTGGAATGGAGAGCAAATGTGAATGTGAACTTTGCGGAATACGAGAGTAGTCAAAAGAAAAGTTCGAATTAACCGATTTCTTCCTCTCGTAGTCGCTGTGGTCGTCCTTTTGGGAGGAAGTAGACTCATCGCTGTCGTAGTAGACAATCTCCTTGATGCGCCTGGTCTTCTTCTTCCTCCCTTCCTTCCGTCTATGGCCCGAGCCGGAGTCGGTAGGCTTGTCGTCCTTCGGCTCATTGACGAAGGTCTCCTTCTCTTTGTCGTTGATCACTATACCCTTCCCCTTAGGATCCATCTATTCGGGCGGTTAGTCCCTTTGTGAATAGAACGGCTCCGATACCAATTGAGAGCACCTAGAGGGGGGGGGGGGGTGAATAGGTGATCCTATAAAAACTCCAAACTTAAGCCACAAAAACTTGTTAAGCGTTAGCACAATTATTGCCAAGTGGCTAAGGTGAAGTCTCAACAAAACACAATACCACAAAGATCAAGCACAGATGTGACACAGTGGTTTATCCCGTGGTTCGGCCAAGCCAACGCTTGCCTACTCCACGTTGTGGCGTCCCAACGGACGAGGGTTGCAATCAACCCCTCTCAAGCGGTCCAAAGACCCACTTGAATACCACGGTGTTTTGTTGTTCCTTTTACTATCCCGTTTGCAAGGAATCTTCACAAATTGGAGTCTCTTGCCCTTACAAGTATGATCACAAAGAAAGCACAGAGTAAGGGAGGGAAGCAACACACACAAATCCACAGCAAAAGCGCACACACACGGCCAAGAATCGAGCTCACAAGACTATCTCAGAGTTCTCACTTAGAACAGAGCTCGAATCACTTAGAAACACAAACGAATGCGCAGAGACTTAGTGTGGATGATCAAGAATGCTCAAGAGTTGCTTGTGTCACTCCTCCATGCGCCTAGGGGCTCCTTTTATAGCCCCAAGGCAGCTAGGAGCCGTTGAGAGCAAATCCGGAAGGCCATCCTTGCCTTCTGTCGTCGGGGGCACCGGACAGTCCGGTGCACACCGGACACTGTCCGGTGCCCGATTTCTTTCCATATCTGGCACTTCCGACCGTTGCAGACCGGCGGAGATCTGAGAGCCGTTGGCGCACCGGACATGTCCGGTGCACACCGGACAGTCCGGTGCCGTCTTCCGACCGTTGGCTCCGCCACGTGTCCCGCGCAGATTGCGCGGCCGACCGTTGGCCTGGCCGACCGTTGGCTCACCGGACAGTCCGGTGAATTTTAGCCGTACGCCGTCGGCCAATTTCCCGAGAGCGGCCAGTTCGGGCCGAGTCGGCCTGGCGCACCGGACACTGTCCGGTGCACACCGGACAGTCCGGTGCTCCAGACCGAGCTGGGACTTGGCAGCACACAGCCAAGTCTTCCCTCCTCTTCTCTCTTCTTCTTCTTTCTGTTTCTAACACTTAGACAAATATATTAGTACTCAAAACCAATGTACTAAGGCTTAGAAACATACCTTTACTTCATGATTTGCACCTTGTTCATCCATGTACATAAATTCACAATTAAGCACATGTGTTGGCACTCAATCACCAAAATACTTAGAAATGGCCCAAGGGCACATTTCCCTTTCAAATATTAATTTGTTAGGATAATAAATTCAGATTGCGATATGGACGAAGGCCCTAAGCCGAAGGTCCGAAAAAACACCTTCCCTTTGCTAGAATAGCAACAGTCAATGACAAGCGGGACCCTCCCACTTGCAATGTACCAGGCGTATAAATAAGAGCGCACCACTAGCTCATTTGGCACGCTTTCTTGCCATCTACTTTGCCTGCTCAAACAGCTCTTTGCTTACAAACGCTTGACCAGATTTTTAAATTTTTAAGCTTCGGCTTTGGGAGCACTTTTCTCAGCACTTTCGAAGATGTCTGAGGATAAGAAAGCTATCGCTGAAATGAAGCTGAGCCTTTCTGAGGAGATGAATCTTGGCTTTATTGAATCGATAGCAAGGACAAATGCAGAGAAGATTGCTAGGGAAACTTTGGAGGGTTTGTCTGAAGATACTAGTGATAGTGACAGCTATGATGTGGAGAGCGACGGGGAAGACTCCGAAGATCGACCCTAGGGACCAAGCCATGCAGTTTTTGGAAAATCAACTATTAAACAAAGCCATCTTGACAACATGAGGGGGAAATACTTTCGGGATATGTCTGTTGTGAGGGCTGATGATGGAGAAAAAACTTGTCCTACTCCAGAGGAGAATGAAGTCGTGAACTTTCGGAGCTTTTTGAAGGCTGGGCTTCGGCTTCCTCTTAGCAGCTTCGTAGTCGAGGTTTTGAAGATATTTCAGATTTACCTTCACCAGATTACCCCCGAAGCTATTATAAGAATGGGAATCTTCGTGTGGGCTTTAAGGAGTCAAGACTTGGAACCAAATGCAAAAAGTTTCTGCAGCATGCATGAATTGTTATATGAGACGAAGCCCTGGGGTAAAGAACAATATCATAATAATTTCGGCTGCTATAGTTTCATTGCTCGTTCTGGTTCAAGCTCCCCAGTACCGACCTTTCGGAAGAGATGGCCCAGAGACTGGACAAAAGAATGGTTTTATGTAAAGAATGATTTAAAGGCACGAGAAGACATTAAAGATATAGTCATGCGCCCTATCTGGCAACGCTTCGGGCTCCGTAAACCGAAGGTAGAAATTGTCGAAGCGGCCGAAGAATGCCGCAAGGCTTTCGGCTTAGTCTGCTCTTTCATTGGGACAAGGGACTTAGTTCAAGAGCACGTGGCCTACAGGATATGGCCGTTGCTAGCCGACTGGGAGGTGCCAAAAGAATCCATCAGCAATCCCCACGAAGGTGGTCTGGTTCGGCTAAAATATACCTTCAGATTCAGAGACCAGTTTATCGAGCCAGATGACGACTGGCTGAAAAGCGTCGAAGCTACAAGCGATGATCTGCTTGGGCTGTATTCAAGAGCAGAAGATAACGCATTATCTGCGGCCTTCGGGAACCGTAAAAAGAAGAGACTAAACAGAGTTTTCGATGCCATTGGGTTCATGTATCCCGACTACCGTTACCCACCCCGGGGGCAAAAAAGAAAAAGTGGAGATTCCGGGAGAGATGATGCTTCAGCTGCTCCGAGCGAGTCTGCGCCGAAGAGGAAAAGAGTGAAAGTCCTTACTCATCGACCACGCTATATTGAACCGGCCGTAGTGCCTGATTTTGGCGGTGAGACCTCTTCGGTGTCCGAAGGCAAAAAACCTGCGATTACGCAAAAAAATGAACCGACTGCAGCGCCGAAGACATCATCAGCCAAATCGGATGAGCCGAAGGCTATTAACATTGAAGAGATGAAGGTTGGGAAAACGAGAATATTGGAAGCAATAAGTCCTTCGGCGGAGGTGGCAATGCCGAAGGCACAAAAGGATATCTCGACAACCCCCAAGAGAAAGAGGATGGTCAATGTATTAGATGTGCTAGAAATAATAAAAACTTCAAGCTCTACTCCGAAGAAAGCTGTCGAAGCTTCGGAAACACACATTGTGGCCGAAGCTTCCAAGGTCCAAGTCGATATCGAAGCTGGGCCCTCAGAGCCCGCCAAGGAAAAATCCTTAGAAATCAGAGGCAAGATTGAGAAAGAAACTGCAGAAGCAAGTAAAACTGAAAAAACCGCCATTCCTATTCCCGAAACATTATCTGAAGCTACTGATTATATTATACGACATGCTTCGGGAAAAAGATTATCTAAAAAAAGAGAAGCGAGAGGCTCAATTTTATGCTCAAAGATTGAAATATCCGAAGGGGGCCCTGGTATTCAACGGCAGCGGGGAAGAAGACTTCTTGTATTGCTTCCCAGACAGCAAAGAAATTTCTGTCTGCCGAGAGATGAGCAAGAGCTTCGGTTTCCCTACACTAGAGGATGGGCTCTCAGTGTTATCAAAAGATGAGTTGGCCGATAGCTTAGCATACAATAGCTTAAAAGTGAGAAAGTTAGATTTTTGTATTTAAAGATGAAATCTTCCATTTACTTACACTTAATACCGCATTTTTTGCAGGGCCTTATTCTTAGCAACGCCCTCAGGGCGCAAAAAAGTGTCAAAGATGAAGGATACACCATAGCCTTGAACAACCTTCGTTCCGAAGTGATTGAACTAAGGAACGAAGGTCTTGAAAAAGACAAAATATTACACTCATTGTTAAACAAAATAAGGGAAGACGAAGCTGCTTCCAAAGCCCAAGCTGAAGCTCAAAAATGTGAAATCGAAGATCTTCGGAAACAACTACTCGAAGCTAAAGAAAAATGCGGTGTTGCAGAGGCTGAACGAGATATTAGTATATATTGGAGGAACCATTTACAAAAAAAAGTTGATGAACTTCGTGCATCCAAGGAGAGGTGCTATGAAAAATCTATAGAGTGTGTTAAGAGAATAAAAACTAGCTTCGCTAATGTTGGCGCATACTCAAGCGAGGAGAATTTCATAAGGGGCGATCCCGAAGGCCCAATTGAATGGATCAGCCACGAAGCTGAAGCCTTTGAGGAAGTTTTGAATGGCCATGGGGACATATGCGCCTTCTCGGGTGCTAGGGGGATTGCTGCTATCTTGGAGAAGATAGGCTGCGAACACGTAAAATCTTTGGCGCAAACCGAAGGTGCCTTATCTATTGAATATATAAAAGACCCATCGGCTGAAACAAGCTTAGTTGGTGGAAAGTTTTTCACCGACATCTGGGAAAATGGCGGTCGGGAGATGGCCCAAGAAATCATAAGGAAAAGTGAAAAAGATACTCACGACGCTAGAGAAGCAGCAACGGCCGCTGAGAAAGCTGCGGATCTCGAGAGGCGGATAGGTATTTCTTAACAGCTTTTAACTTTATGTTCTAATTTTGTGACTTCGAACTTATTTACGTTTTGCATCACAGCCGCGCTATCTCCTCCCCCAGAGCCCATCGAGCCATTGGCGGACCCCGAAGCAAAGAAAGAAGATGAAATTATTAAAATGACCGAAGCTATTATGGATGAAGTTGTTGATCAACTACTAAACGAAGCTGCGGAAGTAGTTTTAAAAGAAGAATAGCTGTTATTGCAAAGACATTTGGAGTGTAATATTTGCTGAACAAAGTGTGTAATATTTTGTGATTTTGAATATAATGTATAAGCTGTTTGTAATTCAATTCTTTACGATGCATGAAACTTTACATACATACCGTTTTTGAGCCTTCGGCGAAAAAACACCTTCCCTTCTTTTCATGCTTCGTGGAGAATATGCATATTCCGTAAAAATATTATGCTTTGTAAGCAATAGATCTCCTTTTCATATTAAAGTTGATGAAGCCGTACTTCTTTCAAAACTTATTTTGTGCCTTGTCACTTCTTCGAAACAATCTTCGAAGATCAACATTGTAGGTCAACATCGTATACCCTTCCGAAGGTCATCATTGCATCCCCTTCTTTGTGCCATTGATGCAATATGATGTATGATGTTATGCTATGCAAATGATGTAATGATGTTATGACATGCAAAATGATATTTGTGCCGAAGATACACACACATTCCCTCAGTAAAGCACCCAATCTTTTTGCCGTTTATTTTTTGGCTTCACCGTTTATTTTTCGGTGTATCAGCGTTGACTTTTCACTGTAAGCCTCCCTTAGGAGCTCCTTCGCCTTTTACTTCGGTGGTATCAGCGTTTATTTTTCGCTGTAAGCCTCCCTTAGGAGCTTCTTCGCCTTTTACTTCTGTAAGCCTCCCTTAGGAGCTTCTTCGCCTTTTACTTCAGCGGTATCAGCGTTTATTTTTCGCTGTAAGCCTCCCTTAGGAGCTTCTTCGCCTTTTACTTCGGCGGTATCAGCGTTTATTTTTTGCTGTAAGCTCTGCATTCCCTTTGGAACGACTTTTGAGCAGAAAACTTACGCTGCGTTCCTTAGGAACGACTTTTTGTTGCTTCGGAAAACTTACGTTGCGTCCCTTAGAACGACTTTTCTAATGCTTCGGCAAAACTTGTAATGTGATTGTGAACCCCGCGCTCTCTTGAGAGCAACTTTCATGCTTTACCAACTTTTTGGACTTCATGAGTCTGTAAAAGAGATACATTTCCACTATGGCCAAAACGAAGCTATTACAGGGAATTGAAAATGACAGGAAAAACTTAGGCTTTTAACGATTGTTCTCTATTGAAAAAGGAAAAATGATAACGAATGCCAGAACTATTTCAGAAGTAGGATATCCTCTTAGTAGATGTGCTTTGATTCTGGCACAATACTGTTGACTGTGCGAGCTTCGGACTCCTCTCTAAAGTCTCGTTGCTAATGAGTGTGGTGGCTCCCTTCTGGCTGCTGGCCTCGTTGCAATGGTGGTGGAGGCGGAGGCTGTTGCCAAGATGCCTGAGGTTGGCTTGCCGAAGCAACAGAGGCTGCAGGATGGTTACCCACGTACTCTGGAATGTACGGTGAGTGGTATGAAGCAGTATGCATGACTTGCTTCGGCTGATTCTGTTGGGCCGCAGCTTCTGCTATCTCTTTTTGTTTCTAGATGGTGACGTGACACATCCTGGTAGTGTGGCCCTTGTCCTCACCGCAGAATAGACAATAAATTTTCTGGGGCTAATCCCCAAACCTTCCTCCGAAGCCCCTGGCACCTCTGCCCCTTGGAGCTGGGGCCCGAGGATAGCTCTGTTGCTGCCCCGAAGCCTAGGAGGAATATTGCGGCCTTTGCTGTTGACCTCCCCTGTCGTCATTCTGAGTGGATGAATTGATCTGACGTGCCTAGGGTGAATTCTCCCTTCGAAGCCCCTGGCCATTTCGGAGAACCTGTAAGCTTCCTCCCTTCTCTGTCGAAAATCATTGTCAGCACGGATGTATTCATCCATCTTCTGAAGCAGTTTCTCTAGGGTTTGAGGGGGTTTCCTGGCGAAGTATTGAGCTGAAGGTCCTGGCCGAAGCCCCTTAATCATGGCCTCAATGACAATTTCATTGGGCAATGTTGGCGCTTGTGCCCTCAGACGCAAGAACCTTCGGACATACGCCTGGAGATATTCCTCTTGATCTTGCGTGCACTGGAACAAGGCCTGAGCGGTAACCGACTTTGTCTGAAACCCTTGAAAACTGGTGACCAGCATGTCCTTCAGCTTCTGCCATGATGTGATTGTTCCTGGCCGAAGAGAGGAGTACCAAGTTTGTGCAACATTTTTGACTGCCATGACGAAGGATTTCGCCATGACTGCAGTGTTGCCACCATACGAAGATATAGTTGCTTTGTAGCTCATCAGAAACTGCTTTGGATCTGAGTGTCCGTCATACATGGGGAGCTATGGTGGCTTGTAAGACGGGGGCCAGGGCGTAGCCTACAGTTTTGCTGACAGAGGAGAAGCATCATCAAGAGCAAAATTTCTATGATGGAAATCCTCTTACCAGTCATCTTCGTTGAAGAAGCCCTCTTGGTGCAGCTCTCTGTGGTGGGGCCTTCGGTGCTGCTCATCTTGAGCAAGATGACGCACTTCTTCGGTGGCTTCGTCAATCTGCCTTTGCAGGTTAGCTAACCGAGCCATCTTCTCCTTCTTCCTCTGTACTTGCTGATGAAGCATCTCCATATTCCTGATTTCTTGGTCCAACTCATCCTCTTGTGGTGTTGGACTAGTGGCCTTTCTCTTCTGGCTTCGGGCCTCCCGAAGAGAAAGGGTCTCCTGGTTCGGGTCCAGCGGCTGCAGAACGGCAGCCCCTGTTGCCGAAGCTTTCTTTGGCGGCATGATGAAGGTCGATGGTTGTCGAAGGTGGTCGAAAAGGGGTTCACCGGAGGTGGGCGCCAATGTTGGTGACTTGTTCTCAAATGCTATGAGTTAAGAACAAGGCAACATAAAGAATGTTAAATGTTAAAGTCCTTCGTCCTTCGAGGCATTATTTCCCTTAGGATATAACGACTCTCGGACGAAGGTTACAGAAAGCGTACCTTCGTAGGTACGACGTATATAAAAATGAAGAAGGGTTTATACAAAACATGAACAACGCGAACAATCAAATATGTTATCCTTATTGTATTATTTTTGTGTTATTATCATAAATAAGTAAAGATAATGATCTATTACAAATGTACCTTCGGCTTGAAGGAAGTAAAAATACAAGTGTGACGCAAAAGCAAATGTCCAGTCAGCGTGAACAGTACGGGAGTATTGTTCATCTATTTATAGGCACGGGTCGCAGCCCATGTAAAATTACATTCAGGCCCTTTGCATTTGATAATAACTCTACAGCAATTCATCAGGGTCTAGATAGCCTTTTCCTCCTTAAGTCGGTTTCCTTTTTCCTGTCATCATGCCGAAGCTTCCTTTCGTATAGCTTCGGCTCGGTTCCATCCTTCGTTCCCCTTGTGTTTCTTCATACAGTGATTTTGAGTCAAGTCCGAAAGGTCCATGTCCGAAGGTACCTGCTCATGTAATATGCTCCAGAAACATTGTTAAACCACGTTTTTGAGGACCTTCGGAAGCTGAAGGCCCCCAACATCTCTTGCTCTAGAAATTAAAAGAAATGAAATGCTATCCTCTGAGTTGTCTGCATGCCATGAATCTGTCTCTAGTTTAAAGAATTTAAATGATGAATTAAATGCTAAGCTAGAGGAGGCAAATGCAACTAGATCTTGTGTAGAACATGTAGTTATTTGCAATAGATGCAAGGACTTTGATGTTAATGCTTGTGATGAACATCTTATTGCTATTACTAAATTGAATGATGAAGTGGCAAGTCTTAATGCTCAACTTGAGACTTGCAAAAATTATTTTGATAAATTAAAGTTTTCTAGGGATGCCTACACTGTTGGTAGACACCCCTCAATTAAGGATGGATTTAGTTTTCGAAGGGAAACCAAGAACTTAACAAGCCAAAAGGCTCCCATTCTCATCAAGGAGAAAGGGAAGGCCCCTATGGCTAGTAGTACTCAAAGGAATCATGCTTTCATTTATAATAGGAAACTTGCTAGTCATTCCAATTATAATAGGAGTTATGATGCTTTTGATTCACATGCTATGTTTGCCTCTAGTTCTACTTTTGTTCATGGTAGAAGTAGGCCTAGGAGAAATCATGTTGTACATCATGTACCTAGGAAAATGTGCAATGAATCTACTACTATTTTCCATGCTTGCAATACTTCTTTTGTTCTCTCATGTAAGAATGCAAAAGTAGTGGCTAGGAAATTGGGATCCAAATGCAAGGGAGACAAGACTTGCATATGGGTTCCAAAGACTATTTTGACTAACCTTGTAGGACCCAAGAAGAGTTGGGTACCTAAAACCCAAGCTTAAATTCCTTGCAGGTTTATGCATCCGGGGGCTCAAGCTGGATTATCGACAGCGGATGCACAAACCACATGACGGGGGAGAAGAAGATGTTCACCTCCTACGTCAAGAACAAGGATTCCCAGGATACGATTATCTTTGGAGATGGGTATCAAGGCAAGGTCAAGGGTTTGGGAAAGATAGCCATCACCAACGAGCACTCCATATCAAATGTATTTCTAGTAGAGTCGCTTGGTTACAACCTTCTGTCTGTAAGCCAATTGTGTCATATGGGTTATAATTGTCTTTTTACAAACGTTGATGTATCTACCTTTAGAAGGAGTGATGGTTCATTAGCTTTTAAGGGTGTATTAGACGACAAACTCTACTTAGTTGATTTTTCGAAAAAGGAGGCTGATCTAGATGCATGCTTAATAACTAAGACTAGTATGGGCTAGCTGTGGCATCGCTATCTAGCACATGTTGGGATGAAGAACCTTCATAAGCTTCTAAAGGGAGAATATGTGTTAGGACTAACCAATGTTTGTTTCGAGAAAGATAGACCTTGTGTAGCTTGTCAGGCAGGGAAACAGGTGGGAAGCACTCATCACAGCAGGAATGTGATGACAACATCAAGACCACTCGAGCTTCTTCACATGGACCTCTTCGGACCCGTTGCCTACCTTAGCATCGGGGGAAGTAAGTATGGTCTTGTAATTGTTGATGATTTTTCCCACTTCACTTGGGTGTTCTTTTTGCAGGATAAATCAGAAACCCAAGGGACCCTAAAGCGCTTTCTAAGGAGGGCTCAAAACGAATTTGAGCTCAAGGTGAAAAAGATAAGAAGCGACAACGGGTCCGAGTTCAAGAATCTGCAAGTGGAGGAGTATCTTGAGGAAGAAGGCATCAAGCATGAGTTCTCCGCTCCCTACACACCACAGCAAAACAGTGTGGTAGAGAGGAAGAACAGGACGCTTATCGACATGGCGAGAACGATGCTTGGAGAATTCAAGACGCCTGAGCGGTTTTGGTCGGAAGCTGTGAACAGAGCTTGTCATGCCATAAACTGGCTCTACCTACATCGCCTTCTCAAGAAGACCTCGTATGAACTCCTTACCGGTAACAAACCCAACGTTTCTTACTTTCGTGTATTTGGGAGCAAATGTTACATTCTAGTGAAGAAAGGTAGACATTCTAAATTTGCTCCCAAGGCAGTAGGAGGGTTTTTACTAGGGTATGACTCAAATACAAAGGCGTATAGAGTCTTCAACAAATCATCGAGTTTGGTTGAAGTCTCTAGCGACGTTGTATTTGATGAGGCTAATGGCTCTCCAAGAGAGCAAGTTGATCTTGATGACATAGATGTAGATGATGTTCTGACGGCCGCAATGCGCACGATGGCGATAGGTTAGGTGCGACCACAGGAACAACAGGAGCAAGATCAACCATCTTCCTCTATAATGGTGCATCGCCCAACTCAAGATGATGGACAGGTTCCTCAAGAAGAGGCGCGTGATCAAGAGGGAGCACAAGATGAACAAGTTATGGAGGAAGAAGCACCACTGGCCCCTCCAACTCAAGTCCGAGCGACGATCCAAAGAAATCACCCCGTCGATCAGATTCTGGGTGACATAAGCAAGGGAGTAACAACTCACTCACGTTTAGCTAATTTTTGTGAGCATTACTCGTTTATCTCTTCTATTGAGCCTTTCAGGGTAGAAGAGGCCTTGCAGGATCCGGACTGGGTGTTGGCCATGCAGGAAGAGCTCAACAACTTCAAGAGGAATGAAGTTTGGAGCCTGGTGCCACGTCCAAATCAAAATGTTGTGGGAACCAAGTGGGTGTTCCACAACAAGCAAGATGAGCACGGGGTGGTGACAAGAAACAAGGCTCGACTTGTGGCAAAAGGTTATGCCCAAGTCGCAGGTTTGGATTTCGAGGAGACTTTTGCTCCTGTGGCTAGGCTAGAGTCTATTCGAATATTATTAGCCTATGCCGCTCACCACTCTTTTAGGTTGTTTCAAATGGATGTGAAGAGTGCTTTCCTCAACGGGCCAATCAAGGAGGAGTTGTACATGGAACAACCCCCTGGCTTTGAGGATGACAGGTACCCCAACCATGTGTTCAAGCTCTCTAAGGCGCTCTATGGACTTAAGCAAGCCCCAAGAGCATGGTATGAATTCCTTGGAGATTTCTTAACTACTAATGCTTTCAAGGTTGGGAAAGCCGATCCCACTCTTTTTACTAAGACTTGTGATGGTGATCTTTTTGTGTGCCAAATTTATGTCGATGACATAATATTTGGTTCTACTAATCAAAAGTCTTGTGAGGAGTTTAGCAGGGTGATGACTCAAAAGTTCGAAATGTCGATGATGGGTGAGTTGACCAACTTCCTTGGGTTCCAAGTGAAGCAACTCAAGGACGGCACCTTCCTCTCTCAAACGAAGTACACACAAGATCTTCTGAAGAGGTTTGGAATGAAGGACGCCAAGCCCGCGAAGACACTGATGGGAACCGACGGGCATGTCGACCTCAACAAAGGAGGTAAGTCCGTTGATCAAAAGGCATACCGGTCTATGATAGGTTCCTTGCTTTATTTATGTGCTAGTAGACCATACATTATGCTAAGTGTATGCATGTGTGCAAGATATCAATCCGACCCCAAGGAATATCACCTTGTGGCCGTTAAGCGAATTCTTAGATATTTAGTTTCTACGCCTTGTTTCGGAATCTCGTATCCAAAGGGGTCTACCTTTGACTTGATTGGATACTCAGACTCCGATTATGCTGGGTGCAAGGTTGATAAGAAGAGCACATCGAAGACGTGCCAATTCCTAGGAAGGTCCCTGGTGTCTTGGAGTTCCAAGAAACAAACATCTGTTGCCCTATCCACCGCTGAGGCCGAGTATGTTGCCGTAGGACAGTGTTGCATGCAACTACTTTGGATGAGGCAAACCCTCCAGGACTTGGGCTACAATCTGAGCAAAGTCCCACTCCTATGTGACAATGAGAGTGCAATCCGCATGGCGGATAATCCTGTTGAACACAGCCACACTAAGCACATAGACATCCGGCATCACTTTCTGAGAGACCACCAGCAAAAGGGAGATATCGAGGTGTACCATATTAGCACCGAGAACTAGCTAGCCGATATCTTTACCAAGCCGTTGGATGAGAAAACCTTTTGCAGGTTGCGTAGTGAGCTAAATGTCTTAGATTCGCGTAACTTGGATTGATCTATAGCATACATGTAGTCTATGCCTTTGATCATGTTACTTTGAGCATTTACATGATTTGTTGCTTATTTATGGTGCTCACGTTGTGCAAGGGATCCCCGGACCTCACAAGTCCATGTGTGAATGATGCACATATTCAGGGGGAGATGTGCTACAACTTGACCCTTTGAGACTAATCTATTTGTTTGAGTATACTTGATGTAGCCTCAAAGGTGCATTGAAAGGGAAAGGTGAACTTGGACCATGCAAAGACTTCCACTGCACTCCGGTATTAGTGTACTCACCTCCAAGTTCATTCTTATGCTCTAGTTGTCTTTTTGCTCTTAATTGACATTTTTGGTGAGGCAATGGGGTTAAAGGGCAAAAAATGTTCCTATTTTGGTGCTTAATGCCAAAGGGGGAGAAATTAAGGCCAAAGCAAATGGATCAGCTACTACTTGTGAATTTTGAAAACAATAGAGTTAGAACTTTTGATTTGTCCAAAATACTCTTATTGCAAAATTTGGTCTCTTGTGGGGGAGAATTTTGATTTTGGGAAAAGGGGGAGTTTTTGGCATTTGATCAATTTTACTCTTGTAATAACTCTCTATGTGCCCAAACAAGTGTGTTTGACTTAGAGATAGGAAAAAGAATTTGATTTGCAAAAAAAAACAAACCAAGTGGTGACAAAGAGTGATCCAAATATGCCAAATTATAGCAAAAACAATTTGGTCTTAAATTTGAATCGATGTTGCATGTTTTGTGTTGCCTTTTGATGTGTTGGTATAAATCACCAAAAAGGGGGAGATTGAAAGGGAAATGTGCCCTTGGGCAATTTCTATAATGTTTTGGTGATTAAGTGCCCAACATGGTTCTTTAAGTCCTAATGTGTCAAAGGTTGAAAAGTGCAAATCAAGGCATGAGGTATGTTTCTAGACTTAGTACATTTGTTTTTGAATACTAATGAAGTTCACTAAGTGCTAGAAACAGGAAGAAAAGAAACTGAAAAGACTTGGCTCTGTGCAACCAAACTTTAGCTTAGTCTGGCACATCGGACTGTCCGGTGGTGCACCGGGCAGTGTCCGGTGCGCCAGACTGGTCTCCGGTGAAAGTGCTGCTCTCGGGAATCGACGGCGGCGTACAGCTATAATTCACTGGACTGCCCGGTGGTGCACCAGACTGTCCGGTGAGGCATCCTCGGTGAACTCGTCGCTCTCAGGAAAAGCAATTGGGCGACGTGGCTATAATTCACCGGACTGGCCGGTGGTGCACCGGACTGTCCGGTGAGCCAACGGTCGCTAGCGCTAATGGTCGGCCGCGCAATGTTCTCGTGACACGTGGACTGCTCCAACGGTCAGCTGGTGCACCGGACTGTCCGGTGTGCACCGGACAGTGTCCGGTGCGCAAATCAGCCCAGAGGAGCAACGGTCGGATATGCCAAATTTGGAAGAAGATCAAGCACCGGACCATCTACAGGACCTGTCCGGTGGCGCACCGGACTGTCCGGTGCGCCACTCGACAGAAGGCATGGATAGCCTTCCTTGTTGGCCTCCAACGGCTCCTAGCTGCCTTGGGGCTATAAAAGAGACCCCTAGGCGCATGGAGGAGTCACCTAAGCATTCACTAAGCATCCTAAGACTCCAACTTCACGCATTCGATTCTTTGTGTTAGTGATTTGAACTCCATTTGAGTTGTGAACTCCGTGTGCTGTGTTTCGAGCTCAAGGCGTGACTTATGTGCGTGGTTGTGCTACGTATTTGAGTCTTGTGCGTGTTGCTCTTCCCAACCTTACTCTTGTGCGTTCTTTGTGAACAATATTGTAAGGGCGAGAGGCTCCAACTTGTGGAGATTCCTCGCAAACGGGAAGAAGACTATAAGGAAGAAAGCCGTGGTATTCAAGTTGATCATTGGATCACTTGAAAGGGGTTGAGTGCAACCCTCGTCCATTGGGACGCCACAACGTGGAAGTAGGCAAGTGTTACTTGGTCGAACCACGGGATAAAATTGCGTGTCTCTTGTGATTGCTTTCTCTGTGATTGTTTTGTCCACAAGAACTCACTTCTTAACTACTTAGTCGCACTAACACTTTTATAACTAAGTTTTGTGGCTATTTAGTGTTGAATTTTACAGGATCACTTATTCACCCCCCCCCTTTAGGTGCTCTCACTCTTCACACATTTTGCAGATAAGAACTCAATTAGTGTGTTTGGCATCTAATCACCAAAATACTTATAGAAATGGCCCAAGGGTACATTTCCCTTTCAACCTCCCCCTTTTTGATGATTCATGCCAACACATCAAAAATCAACCAAAGAAGTGCAACATCAATGCAATTGAAGACCAAATTGTTTTCGCTAATGATTTGGCATATTTGGATCACTCTTTGCCACCACTTGGTTTGTTTTTGCAAATCAAATTCTTTTTCCTATCTCTAAGTCAAACACACTTGTTTGGGCGAATCGAGAGATATGTCAAGAGAAAAATTGATCAAGTGCCAAAAACTCCCCCTTTTCCCATAATCAAAATTCTCCCCCATAAGACACCAAATTTTGCAATAAGAGTATTTTGGACAAATCACAAATTCTAACTCTACTATTTTCAAAATTCTCAAGTGGTTGGCTGATCCAATTGCTTTGGCCTTAGTTTCTCCCCCTTTGGCATCAAGCACCAAAACAGGATCATTTTTTCCCTCTAACCCCATTGCCTCACCAAAAATGTCAATTAAGAGCACAAAAAGGCAATGAGAGCATAAGTATGAACTTGGAATTAAATACACGAATACCGGAGTGCACTGGAAGTTTTTTCATCGTCCAAGTTCACCTTTCCCTTTCAATGCACCTTTGAGACTACATCAAGTATACTCAAACAAATAGGTTAGTCTCAAAGGGTCAAGTTGTAGCACATCTCCCCCTAAATATGTGCACCATTTGCATATGGACTTGTGAGGTCCGGGGAGGTCTTGTACAACTTGAGCACCACAAATAGATAACAAATGTTGTAAATGCAAAAAGTAACATGATCAAAGGCATAGAACACATGTATGCTATAGATCAATCCAAGTTATGCGAATCTAAGACATTTAGCTCACTACGCAAGCTGCAAAAAGTTTTCTCATCCAACGGCTTGGTGAAGATATCGGCTAGCTGGTTCTCGGTGCTAATATGATAAATATTGATGTCTCCTTTTTGCTGGTGATCTCTCAGGAAGTGATGCCGGATGTCTATGTGCTTAGTGCGGCAGTGTTCAACAGGATTATCCGCCAAGCGGATTGCACTCTCATTGTCACATAGGAGTGGGACTTTGCTCAGATTGTAGCCGAAGTCCCGGAGGGTTTGTCTCATCCAAAGTAGTTGCGCGCAACACTGTCCTGCGACAACATACTCGACCTCAACGGTGGATAGGGCAATGGATGTCTGTTTCTTGGAACTCCAGGACACCAGGGACCTTCCTAGAAATTGGCACATCCCTGATGTACTCTTCTTATCAACCTTACACCTGGCATAATCGGAGTCTGCGTATCAAATTAAGTCAAAGGTAGACCCCATTGGATACCAGATCCTGAAGCACGGCGTAGCAACTAAATATCGAAGAATTCGCTTAACAGCCACAAGGTGACATTCTCTAGGGTCGGATTGATATCTAGCACACTAGCATACACTAAGCATAATGTCCGATCTACTAGCACATAAATAAAGTAATGAACCTATCATGGACCGGTATGCCTTTTGATCAACAGACTTACCTCCTTTGTTGAGGTCGACATGCCCGTCGGTTCCCATCGGTGTCTTCGCGGGCTTGGCGTTCTTCATCCCAAACCTCTTGAGAAGATCTTGAGTGTACTTCGTTTGGGAGATGAAGGTACCGTCCTTGAGTTGCTTCACTTGGAATCCAAGGAAGTATGTTAGTCACCCATCATCGACATTTTGAATTTCTGCACCATCACCCAGCTAAACTCCTCACAAGACTTTTGGTTAGTAGAACCAAATATTATGTCATCGACATAAATTTGGCACACAAAGAGATCACCATCATAAGTCTTGGTAAAAATAGTGGGATCGGCTTTCCCAACCTTGAAAGCATTAGCAATTAGGAAATCTATAAGGCATTCATACCATGCTCTTGGGGCTTGCTTAAGTCCATAGAGCGCCTTAGAGAGCTTATACACGTGGTCGGGATACCTGTCATCCTCAAAGCCAGGGGGTTGTTCCACGTATACCTCCTCCTTGATTGACCCATTGAGGAAAGCACTCTTCACGTCCATTTGAAATAGCCTGAAAGAGTGGTGAGCGGCATAGGCTAACAAAATTCGAATTGACTCTAGCCTAGCCACAGGAGCAAAAGTCTCCTCGAAATCCAAACCTGCGACTTGGGCATAACCTTTTGCCACAAGTCGAGCCTTGTTTCTTGTCACCACCCCATGCTCATCTTGCTTGTTGCGAAACACCCACTTGGTTCCCACAACATTTTGCTTTGGACGTGGCACCAAGCTCCAAACTTCGTTTCTCTTGAAGTTGTTGAGCTCTTCCTGCATGGCCAACACCTAGTTCGGATCCTGCAAGGCCTCTTCTACCCTGAAAGGCTCAATAGAAGAGATAAACGAGTAATGCTCACATAAATTAGTTAAATGTGAGAGAGTCGTTACTCCCTTGCTGACATCACCTAGAATTTGATCGACGGGGTGATTTCTTTGGATCGTCGCTCGGACTTGAGTTGGAGGGACCCGTGGTGTTTCTTCCTCCATCATTTGATCCTCTTGTGCTCCCCCTAGATCATGCCCTCCTTCTTGAGGCACCTGTTCATCATCTTAAGTTGGGGGATGCATCATTGTTGAGGGAGATGGTTGATCTTGCTCCTGTTGTTCCTGTGGTCGCACATCACCTATTGCCATTGTGCGCATTGCGTCTGTCGGAATTTCTTCATCTACATCATCACGATCAACTTGCTCTCTTGGAGAGCTATTAGTCTCATCAAATACAATGTCGCTAGAGACTTCAACCAATCCCGATGATTTGTTGTAGACCCTATATGCCTTTGTATTTGAATCATACCCTAGTAAAAACCCTTCTACTGCCTTGGGAGAAAATTTAGAATGTCTACCTTTCTTCACCAGAATGTAGCATTTACTCCCAAATACATGAAAGTAAGACACATTGGGTTTGTTACAGGTAAGGAGTTTGTAGGAGGTCTTCTTGAGAAGGCGATGCAGATAGAGCCGGTTTATGGCGTGGCAAGCTGTGTTCATAGCTTCCAACCAAAACCGCTCGGGTGTCTTGAACTCTCCAAGCATCGTTCTTGCCATGTCGATAAGCGTCCTGTTCTTCCTCTCTACCACACCGTTTTGCTGTGGTGTGTAGGGAGCGGAGTACTCGTGCTTGATGCCTTCCTCCTCAAGAAACTCTTCAACTTGTAGATTCTTGAACTTGGACCCATTGTCGCTCCTTATCTTTTTCACTTTAAGCTCAAACTCATTTTGAGCCCTCCTTAGAAAGCGCTTTAGGTCCCTTGGGTTTCTGATTTGTCCTGCAAAAAGAATATCCAAGTGAAGCGGGAAAAATTATCAACAATTACAAGACCATACTTACTTCCCCCGATGCTAAGGTAGTCAACGGGTTCAAAGAGGTCCATGTGGAGAAGCTCTAGTGGTCTTGATGTTGTCATCACATTCTTGCTGTGATGAGTGCTTCCCACCTGTTTCCCTGCCTAACATGCTGCACAAGGTCTGTCTTTCTCAAAGGAGACATCAGTTAGTCCTAACACATGATCTCCCTTTAGAAGTTTATGAAGGTTCTTCATCCCAACATGTGCTAGACGGCGATGCCAAAGCCAGCCCATATTAGTCTTAGCCATTAAGCATGCATCTAGATCGGCATTCTCTTTCGAAAAATCTACTAAATAGAGTTAGCCGTCTAATGCACCCTTAAATGCCAATGAACCATCACTCCTTCTAAAGACAGATACATCTATATTTGTGAATAAACAATTATAGCCCATGTTACATAATTGACTCACAGATAACAGATTATACCCGAGCGATTCAACTAAAAACACATTAGAGATAGAATGCTCGGACGTAATGGCTATTTTTCCTAATACGTTGACCTTGCCTTGGTTCCCATCTCCAAAGATGATCGAATCATGGGAATCCTTGTTCTTGACGTAGGAGGTGAATATTTTCTTCTCCCCCGTCATGTGGTTCATGCACTCGCTGTCGATAATCCAGCTTGAGCCCCCGGATGCATAAACCTGCTAGGCAATTTACGCTTGGGTTTTAGGTACCCAACTCTTGTTGGGTCCTACAAGGTTAATCACAATAATTTTTGGAACCCAAATACAAGTATTGTCTCCCTTGCATTTGGATCCCAACTTCCTAGCAACCACTTTTTCATTCTTACATGAAAGTACAAAAGAGGTGTTGCAAGCATGAAAAACAGTAGTAGGTTCATTGTACATTTTCCTAGGCACATGAGTGTCACACCCTTTTCTGAAGGTAGAGTCGGGTGCATAGCATATGTGTGCCAGAATCTATTTCCACACATATGTTGACGTCACAAGTGTAATATATCAAAAGAACAATGCATAAAAGCGTAAATAACGATTATATTAACATATTACACTTCGAACAGACAATATGTCTTAACCTTTATTCATCAAAGTACAGCAAAACATGGACATCCATCCACAGGAAGATGACTGGGGGTATCACTAGACTAGCATCCATGGAGTTCAGCATCATATCTTCATCTGCAAACTTCTGATCAAAATTAAGCAAGGGTGAGCTCACTTATGGTCGGGGCTCAACAAGTGGGGGAAAAATTAATGCAAGTTTAACAAGGTGAGGCTAAGGTTGAGCAGTAAGCATTTTAGTTGGTCAACATTTTATTAACAACACCTGTCTTACTAATAAGTGTGAATCCCAAGTATTCCCATTAAACAAAGGTATAAGAGCATATCAAAAACACTTAAGTGAAACCACTTAAGCAAACCATTGGCAGATCATTGGATCTCGATTTATTTCCATCTTCAAGTTCAATTATCATGTGAGGAGTCCAGGTTGCTCATAACCGTGAGCACGACTGATATATCAGTTTTACACTCTGCAGAGGTGGTACAACTTTACCCACAAGCCATGTATCCCCTCTAGCCTGGGTTGGCCAAAACCCATAAACACTTCCGAGGTGAGTGGCTAGGGATCCACTATGAGGCTTTCACAAAATACTCTTAATACTAAGCAACCCGCTAAGGTTTCTAAAGTCGATGGTGGAGGCCCCCTGGGTGAGGTACCTTAGCCAATAATACGTCCCCATGTTAACGTGGGCTGCCACCACCACCGCTCCCCCTCTTGCCCATATTTCAGGTAAGGTTGCTAGGCACTAAGCATACAAAGCTAATTACCAAAGCCAGAGCCATGATAGCACTCGTGGTTGCACTGTTTTCCCGAGTGGTCACTCCATGTTCCAATTATCACAGTATGATCTTGCTTAATCATCAGATTAACCATAATAATGTAAACTTACCATTTGGAGCATTGATATCATTAGTAGGAGTAACATCATAGAGTTAAAGTTGTAGCAATAGCATAGCTACTAGATTAAATCATAAACCCAGGTTAAACAAGGAATAGGTTGGAAAGGTTAGGTGTATCTGAATAGTAACTCATCAAATTATGCACATTTATCCAAGAATAAACTTTGTTAAATGTATTGTTTGGGATCAAACAGAGTATACAGAGGGAGAAGTCCACCTGCCTTGCTTATTGAAAACTTGAGATTCTTCCACGGATATGAATAAATCTTGATTCTTAACTACTAGATCAACCACTGAATATCACACAAACAAACAAGAAGAACAAACACCACTCAATAACATACAACATTCACCATACGTAAAGCTAAAAGAAAGCCTAACGAAAGAGCGTTCGCTTTTCAAGAACGTCGTACGTAAGGGTTATAATAAAAAGGTATCCTTTTCAAAAATGTGTGATCTATACTTTATAAAACAAGACATTAGCTTATGAATATCTTAATTAAAATATACAAATATTAGGTTCACCAATTTAATCTTTTATAAAACGTCATATGTGATATGTCTAAGATTAAGGGTTCATAAGATGATAAAACACGTTAAAACAATATTAAACCCTTTTAACCTTTTAGAAAAGATATATGCTATATATATCTAAGGTTAATGAGCTAAGAAACACATTATTAATTTTTGAAGCATTATGGAATATATTCTAAAACATTTATTTATAAAGAACTTAAGATATAAGCCTACATAGGTTCTATGCAAGAGATAATGAAACAATTAATTATCTTCATTTTTAAGAAAACACATAGCCTGTATTATTATTAAGAAAGCTATATTCAAGGTCAATATATAAAATAACATTTTAATTATAAAAAGAACATGAACACTAATTTCTTTACTTTATAATTTAGGAAAAACTAAGTGATATATATATATAATGTGGACTAAATTCTATGAAATCATTAATCATGCCATAAATCTAGTTAAGAACATTGACTATAGGTTTGATTAATAAATTATGATAAAGGATAATTAATCTATTAATTATCTTTAATTCTATTGTAGGAACAAATGATCTAATTCATTAGAAAGGAAATTATGTATAAACTATCATTTTCTTTTTATTAGAAAACACATGGCATATATTTTTTTTATGAAAACTATATTTAATACAAAATATGAACTATTATTTTAGTTACCAAAAAAAACATGAACACCAATTAATCCTAATTATAATTTCTTTTAGAGAAACTCTATAGCCAATTCAATATAAAGCATACATATATGATTACGGAAACTTGATTATGGGCAAAGGTAATTATGTATTTTTCTAGTATATTTAGTTTAAAAATGGTCCACAGTTCCTATAGGTGGAAACTTCTCTCCGAGGATGGAGGGATCACAACATGCAAAGAAATCGTGGAGGCTATGCATGCGCGTGGGGCCGAGGCGGTTTTGTAAGCACACGAAATGGAGAATTCATAGAGGTGCATGCAGCCATGCAGGAGGAATATTGTGTGCACGTAAGCGCATGTCGTATGCTGTTCTGCAGTGGGCCCACAGGCGTTTTCTCTCCCACTCGAAAGTCGAAACACATGAACGCGAGGGCAGTTTGGGACATGCGGTGGGGACGTGGGGCGAGCGCTGTGGTGCACGCCGACGGGGTTGAAACTGTGTGCATGTGTGCAGGTGATAGTCCATCCATCAATGTAACACTCATGTGCTTCTTTTTGTAGCTGGGCATCCTTGTGATGTTTCCTTTTTGGAATACCTGACAATTCATCGTCTGACAGTGCATCTGCTACTAGTTGTTCTTGGGGAGACCATTGACTTTTTATGCCAGAAAACAAAATCCGATTCTTCTGTTTTGTAGTTTCACTTTCGTTTGTACTGATCTGGAGACAAGGAATCCCATAGTACTCGCAACAACAACATGTTCCAAGATCATTTGTCTGTTGGTGTGCATCCTTTTGTGTCTGTTCATTAGTTGTTTCATTTCTAGTGACGTTTCGACTTGCCAACACTTGCTGGTATGAGGAGGTGAGTTGAGATGCTTTCTGTATTATCAAAGCTTGTGCTTGTAACTTCTTTTCTGAGTCAACTATCAAGGGTGATGTTGTGGTTGATGTCATATGGTTATTGGTAGTCTGCTCATATGCTATAATTTCTGCTAAATCAACTTGTTGGAGTCTAGCTACCACTTGAGATGTTGCTTGCAGAAACTGAGCATGCGCCTTCTTGAACTGTTCCATCTGAGACTTAGCTGGAGGAGTTGCCAACACAATGTATTCTTTGCACTTAGTGACATCACTTGTAGTTGACATTCCAAGGTCTGACATCTGTATGGATATAGTAAGGAAAGAAGGGACGAAAAGATTGAGCTAAGACAGATTATAAAGAGTAGAGAGAACCCAACTATCTAAGGTTTAACCTAGCTAACTGTTGCCATTATGGACAAAAGTCACACAATACAACAACAATCATTACAAAGAAGCAAATCAAACATAGTCACAAAGATAACTAACATGAACTCAAACATATCAGCACAACATAACTCGATGTTATTCATTCAATCAAAAGGCAATCTTGCCTAGGGAAAACAATTTCTTATAGTTTTTTAAAGGCGGGACAAGGTTAGGAATAAGAAAGAGATTATAAAATATAGGAATTAGATCATAAATAACAAGGATATAGACAAACAAAACATTATTGTTAATGACGAAGGGTAAAATAAGATAACCACTGATTGATGAAGCGAGGATAAATTGTACAATCAAGGATATGAGAATTTTTTTAGGATACAAAATACAAGGGCATTATCAAGGAGAGAAGTAGAGAAACAAAGGGTTCAATATATCAAGGTAGATATTGTCCAAGGATGACAATACAATGGCAAGAAAACAAGAGTAGAAGAAATCAAGGGTTATATAGCAATATTATGAGTTAGAAAACAACCACAATATAACGTCGTCTTTACCGATCTAGTCGAAAACTTAACACTATAGAACTATCCTATCAACTTAACCAAGAAGAATGGATCCAAGAGATCTATAATGAAAACTTCTTGCGGGGCGGGGATAAGACAGAGAATGGGGCATCTTCAAGCTTCTAAAGGGTTCCTTCAGGCAAACTTCGCTTCAAGTTCTGCAACCTAAATTGGTCATCTTGTAGTGCTTCTGAGTAGAGTCGTCTGATAGACCAAAAATCAGACTAGAAGAGTTGAAGATAAAAGAGACAAGTTTTAATATAAAGTAAGTTTTAATGGAAGAAATTAGACCATGTTTTGAAATACTGACTGGGCTTTCCATTTCTAACTAATCTAGCGACCTACGGTCACCTGCCTTTGATACCACTTCTAATATATGTTAAGAGAAGCTTTTATTATCTATTTAGTGGGTTTAAATGAACTTAGGTATATAAACTTTTGGATAATTTCTCAAATTCGTCTTAAACAAAATTAACTAAGATATTACTTATCGAGTGTTTTCATCACTAAAGAAGTCGTAAACCAATATCACGTCTACTACAATTCACTAATTCATCGCACATATGCTTAAAATCAATCATTTACACATATAAATTCCAAATCACAATATTCCAAAACACAAGTAATTACCGAATTCATGAATTAATTCAAACTGTGATTTTGGAGTTAATAAAATATTTGGGTTGCCTTCAACCTTGCGACGAACGGTGGATGGGGCTTGGGCGCACGTCTAGGCGAAGGTTCGGCACGGTAGGTGGCGTCGCTTCGGCAAGCAGGGCACGAACGTGGCGAGGGTGTGGTGCAGGCGGACGGTCCGGCGAGTTCAACTGGCGGTCCGAGCACGGCGAGGCGATGTATGGTCTAGCAGGGGTGGAAGGAGCAGGAGGCGGCGGCCACAGGGAGGAAGCAGGGCGCGCAGCTCCTAGGGTTAGGGGCGGTCGGTTTCTGATGGGCCCCTAGTGGGCCGGCTAGGGTAGTTAGTTTTTTTCTTTTTTTCGAATTTCTCTTTTCTATTTTAAAATACATATTTAAATAACTCAAAAAATTATAATAATTAAACTAAAATTATTTTTAAATAAAATCTTTATTTTTAGACTAATAATTATTATATTAATTATGTGAATTTTTATTTAAGAGGAAATGCTATTCAATATCCAAAAAATCAATTATGAGCAATCAAAAGTCATTCCACATGTAAACAAAATCGAACTCTTGAAAGAAAATTCATTACCATAATTACCATTATAATCTAAAATTATTAATATACATATTTTCTGAAAACCTTATTTTAGCAATTCATTATTGTTTTGTAAAATGAGTTTTTTCTTCACATGATCAAATTCATAAATTGGTTTTGCAAATCAATTCAAACAAAATATATGTTTCGGCATGAGTGTAACAAACACTTGATAATTTTATCTATTCAAGAATTGTTCAAATTATTTATATTACCATTTTACTATTAGAAATCATAAGTATTTTTCCTTTCTATTGAAAAATAATAATAATATAAACTAAGTTATCTTCAATTGATGGATTTCTCCTAGGCCTATTTCTACCATGCACAAAAGTAGAGCTAGAGGCAAACATAGCATGTGAATTATTGTAAGCAGTATGAACATAACTCTTATTATAATTAGAACGACTAGCACTTTTCCTATCATAAATAAAAGCATGGTTCCTTTGAGGACTACTGGCCATAGGGGCATTGTGCTATGAAATGACCAGTCTTACCGCATTTGAAGCATGAGCGCTTTCCCCTTGTTTTGTTCTTGTTGGGGTATTCCTTGCATCCTTTGAGCGCGGTCTTGAAACGTTTGATGATGAGGGCCATCTCATCTTCATTTAGCCCAGCAGCATCCACTTGTGCCACCTTGCTTGGTAGCGCCTCCTTGCTGCTTGTTGCTTTGAGAGCAACGGGTTGTGGCTCATAGACGGATAGTGGACCATTTAGTGCATCGTCCACGTATCGAGCCTCCTTTACCATCATGCGCCCGCTCACAAATTTTTCGAGAATCTCCTCGTGTGTCATCTTGGTGTACCTGGGATTTTCACGAATAAGGTTGACAAGATGGGGGTCAATTACAGTAAATGACCTTAGCATGAGTCGGACGACATCATGATCCGTCCATCTTGTGCTTCCATAGCTTCGGATCTTGTTGATGAGGGTCTTGAGCCTGTTGTAGGTCTGAGTTGGCTCCTCTCCCCTGATCATCGCGAACCTCCCCAGCTCGCCTTCCACTAGTTCCATCTTTGTGATCATAGTGGCATCATTTCCCTCATGTGATATTTTGAAGGTATCCCAGATTTGTTTGGCGTTGTCCAAGCCACTCACTTTATTATACCCGTCCCTGCAAAGAGATGCTAACAACACAGTAGTAGCTTGGGCATTTTTATGGATTTGTTTATTGATAATCACAGGGTTATCAGTACTATCAAAATACATCCCATTGTCTACATTTTCCCAAATACTAGGATGGAGAGAAAATAGATGACTACGTATTTTATGGCTCCAAAATGAATAGTCTTCTCCATCAAAGTGTGGAGGTTTTCCAAGGGGAATAGAAAGTATATGTGCATTCGAATTGTATGGAATACGAGAATAATCAAAAGAATAATTTTGATTGACCGTCTTTTTCTTTGACGAGGAGTCATCGTTGTCGTCCCTTGGTGAAGAAGATGAGGCATCGCTGTCGTAGTAGATGATCTTCTTGATGCGCCTCTTCTTCTTTCCGTCTCTCTTCTTGTGACTTGAGCCTGAGTCGGTAGGCTTGTCGTCTCTTGGCTCGTTGAAGAGAGACTCCTTTTCCTTGTCGTTGACCACCATCCCCTTTCCCTTAGGATGAGTACGGCTCTGATACCAATTGAGAGTACCTAGAGGGGGGGGGGGGTGAATAGGTGATCCTGTAAAATCAAACACTAAATAGCCATAAACTTGATTATCAAAGTGTTAGTGAAATCAAGTGGCTAAGAAACACACTCGTGAGAACAAAACAATCACAATAAGCAACACACGAGACACACAATTTTTATCCCGTGGTTCGGTCAAGTAACACTTGCCTACTTCCAAGTTGTGGCGTCCCAATGGACGAGGGTTGCACTCAACCCCTTTCAAGCGATCCAATGATCAACTTGAATACCACTTTCTTTTCTTTTAGAGTATTCTTCCCATTTGCGAGGAATCTCCACAATTTGGAGTCTCTCGCCCTTACAATTTAGATCACAAAGAAAGGACAGAGTAAGGTTGGGGAGAGCAACACACACAAGACTCAAATCCGTAGCACAACCACGCACACAAGTCACAACTTGAGCTCTAAACACAACACACGGAGTTCACAACTCAAATGGAGCTCAAATCGCTAACACAGAGAATCAAAAGCGTGGAGTCAGAGTCTGGAAGTCTTAGAATGTTTTGTGAAAGCTTGGTGTTCTCCTCCATGCGCCTAGGGGTCCCTTTTATAGTGAAAGAGAAATGTACCCTTGGGCCATTTCTATAATGTTTTGGTGATTAAGTGCCCAACACACAGTGAGTGAGTTGCTATGTGCTAAACAAGCAAGAAGTGCAAATCATATAACAAGGTATGTTTCTAGACTTGGTAAATTGCTTTATGTACTAACATGATTATCCAAGTGCTAGAAACAGTGACTAAAAAAGACAAGATGGAAAGGAAAAGACTTGGCTCTGTGCAGCCAATCTCCAGCTCGGCTGTAACACCCGGATTTTAGGGGTCCAAAACCCGGGGTTAACATAAACACCAGGTATGCTGGGACCAAGTCTCAAACATATGATGTAAAGTGGCACAGGATCGAATGTCACAACTTTATATATAACAGGAGTTCTATACAAAATAAATAATTACATAATAAGGAGACAACGGTCCAGCAACCCAAAGTTGACTGGGAGACGACGACCTAGACCTCTCACGAACTCATCGCAGCATCCTCCATGAGCATCATCCTGCAGTACCTGATCTTGACCTGTGGTGTGTGTGAGACAGCAAGAGTGAGCTCACATACGTTCATCGCTCAACAAGTTGTGGGGAATAATGTGCATGAACTCGCCAAAGGTGGGAGCTCACGTGAAGTGTAAGGCTTACCAAAGAAGATGGTTAGAGCTGAGCATTGCTTTTAAAGTTGGTCAAAATTTTATTAGCAATTACTAAGTATAAGTAAATACCAAACCCAATTAAGTAATAGATCAAAAGTAACAACACCACCTGCAATGCAATGCATATGACAAATTGAATTTAGTTCCATAGATTAATCATGTGAGGGTCCGAGCTGCTCATGACCGTGAGCACGGCTAGTATACCAGTTTTACACTCTGCAGAGGTTGCGCATCTTTACCCACAAGTCGTGTATCCCATGTCGCCAGGGTTTGCAAGGCCCTTAGACACTTCCGAGGTGAATGGCTGGGGATCCACTACGAGGCCTTTACAAAGTTCCACTAGCTTCCGAAAACCCGCTACAGTTTATAGGAAGATCCAGTGCAGGAATCCCTTGCAGGACCGCCATCGCAGCAAAATCCTCCCGAGGGCCTCCCTACACTGACCTCTCCCCTACTGCCCTTGCCCCTTTCGGGTAAGGTAGTCTTCCACTAGCTTTCCTAATTAATCAGCCAAGGGCATCCCATACTACCCTTGTGGTAGCACTGTTTTCCCGGGTGGTCGCTCCATGTTCCAATTAACATAATGATCTCAACATGAACCATAAATAACAACTGATAACAAAAGTATAATCATGAATAGTAATGTGTATCTCTATACCCAAAACCTCATATAGCACTAGCAAGTACTACCCAAAGATTCAGTGGTAAACAAGGTATAAAGATAGTCAAACTAGGGTAACCTATTGGGTCCCATCAAAATTAACCTATGCAGATCATTATGATTAATTAGAACATGAGTAGGTAAAAAGAAGTGATCAAGGGCACAACTTGCCTGGGCCTTGAGATTCCAGGTACCAGGATGATCTTCAGGTGATACGTGACCTCACTGCTAGTCGTAGCAATACAAACATACAGGGTATAGGCAAAATTAACATTACACCAAACATAAGAACAAAATACACATTAATAATCTAGATATTAAAATAAGATCACAGGAACTGGAATCATTAAATTTGGAGTTATAGATTTTAAGTTATGATTTTCCTAAGATTTAAGGTGATTATAATATGATTAAATGATAAATAAATTTTCTGACAGAGTTCATGTCAAAACAGTGATTCTAAATGGTAGAGAATATTATTACAAAATTTTAGGAATTGGAATGGTTCAATTTGGAGTTCATATACATTTTCTATGAATTATATAAATTCTAGGAATTATTTTTATATTAAAAACTCATTTTCTAATTAATTTCCCTGATTTTCTAACTCACTGGACTGGGCCTCAATTCCAGAGAAACCCAGGGGGCGTCTAGGTAAAAAGTCCGAGACACAATGAACGATAGAGGTGGACCGCGGGTTGAATAGTTAATAATCTAGGGTCTCTTTAGACAAACGCCACGCGAAGGGGTATGGACGGTTTCTGGCCGCCAGATCAGAACTTGACGCTCCTGATTAGATCCGGGCGACCATGAACACGCGCCCACACCGACTGTCAGATTCCGATCCAACGGCTGATGGTCTCTACTATTCCGATCCGCACGATCACTCATCCACGGCTGTGATTGATTAGGCCCATGATCAAATCCCAGCCGCACACTGTCCATCCCATGGCCGAACGGCCCCTTCATCCCCAGTCCGTCTTCCTGGGCGGACCGTGCACCGCACAGCCCCGACGGCGCCGTTCCAGGAGAAGCGCCCAGCATCGCGCGGGTGCCCGCGATGGGGAGCAAGCCGGCCGGTGATGCCGCCGAGGGGGAGGAGTGGAAGTCCATCAGCGGCGAGAGACACCGGTATGCGGGCCAAGGCGGACGACGGTCGGATCTCACTGTCACACAGCTGCCTCGTCTTCCTCCCTCAAGCTCTCGATTCACTGATGCTACTCGATGAGCAGGGCTGGGCGGTCGATTACCAACCTCACATCTCCGCAATACAACCGGCGGCGCCCATCGAGTTCTCTCACCCTCCCTGCTCTCCTTCTCGCTCGGCTTTGACACGGCGGCCACGGCACCCGCGGTGGAAGTCACCGGCGCATATCCAATCCAGCACCCCGAAGTTCTCCCCCAGCCGACGACTATCGAAGAGGCACGCGTGAGAAGCTAGGAACTGTGCAGGGCACCCATACCGGTGATTGGTGTGTTGAGTAATCCCGCCCACGGGGTCTACGGATCCGTGACGCCACCATAGGATTTATTCGATCGCGGCGGCGCCCAGTCAATTTCGCCCCGCCCGGGCTCCAACGAGATGCACCCGAGACGGAACCGGCATCCGCGTCAGCATCACGGAGACCCGAGAGGCGCAGGCGACGGAGTTGCGAGCGCAGAGAGCGACGCGGAGGAGGGCATCACTGGAGATGCGCTCGAGATGATCGAGCCCGACCTGGAGGCTCTGGGTCGAGGGAAGGTCGCGGCAAGCAGTATTTATGGCTGGGGTGGAGAGGCAACAGGAGAATCGGAGGATCCCAACAATCCTCAGAAGTCGCGGTCTCCGTTAGCTTCGGTCGCGTTCTGTTGAAAGAAGCCGGAGGGGGAAGAAGATAGATCCTGACGTCCGGGCCCCACGCGGCAGGGAGTTGAGAGGAGGCGCGTGAGAGTGACGAGCGGGGTCCACCAGTCGCTGACGCGGGATTGGCAACTGGGCTGGCGCGGTGGAGTCCTAGTTGGGCCGGTTGGGAAGCCAATTCGGCCCATGCGCAGAAATGGAGTTCTTCCTTCTTTTTTTTTTCTTTATTTATTTCTGTTTTCATTTCCTTTCCTATTTTCTCTTATTTTCACATTTCAAAACTAAATTCAAATTCTTGTGTGAACTTTGAATTCACAATTTGAATTCAAATATGGAGGTGAATTTAAGTGTACCAAATAAACATACTAGTGTGGGATGAGTTTATTTATTTATAAATTTTATCTTGTCTTTTATAGTATTTCTCTCTTAAATTCCCAATTCAAATTTACTTCTAATTTGAATTCATTTTTTTTTTTGGAAGGCAAATTTATCCTTATTATTATTATTATTACTATTATTATTTTATTTAATGCACAAACATAGAAACTCCAACAAATGCACTTTCTTTTATTTTAGTATTTTTGGTTTGATTTACTCACTCCTCTTTTTATATATGCTCTTTTCATGATGCAAATAAGGCACATAAAATAAGGTAATCACCATGTATTTCTTGTAAACAATTTTGGGTATTACAAATTCTACCCCCCTTAAAAATAATCTCGTCCTCGAGATTTGTAAGAAAAGGGAATACAAAAGGATTGGTTTGCAATTCAGCTTTTAATTTCTAAATCAAGGGTCTCTCTTTTTTTTTATTATTAGTAAGTGATAGGAGAGCATGGATATTATATGTATGTCCACTTTATTATGTAGGATAGAAGATGTCTTTAGGGCATATATAGGGTTGGGTAGGAAAGAGTAGGATAAGAAAAGACTTCATCCAAGATTTGTGGATCTTGATTCCGCTGGCGATTCAACTTGATCTTTGAAGACTTGAGTTGATGCTTATCCCTTCCTTGATGAAGTTGATCATCTTCTTCGGTCTTGTCTCAGTAATTAGGAGTTAGTGTATGTTATTGGGCTGGGGAATATGGTTAATATAGGTATGGATGAGATAGACTACATGATGTAGATCAAAAGTTTATTTGATGTTAGGTGGGGATAAACAGATCATGCAATCCATTATGAATCTATTGGTCGAGTTAGATCTTCTGCTCAAGGTTGAGTTAGTCTAATGTGCTAAGTTAACACTTGGCTAGTAAGGTCTAATCCCTTCTTACCTGTATCATTAGTCTGATTAAGTAGGCCACATTAGATTAGTTTAGTAGATGGCTATGAGTTAAATGAGATTAGTCAGAGTCTGGTTTGATTGTTTTGCTTCTGTATGGTTTGGATAGGGTATGTAACCTGGGTATGGCTGAACTGATCTAAGTCACCAATTTAGACTTAAGTGAATTAGGAGCATGGCCATATCTTTTGTACCAGCATTAAGTAACACACACTAGATTAGATCATATTAGATTAAGTAGGAGCTAGATTAGATTGAATATGACTAGATTAGACTAGTTTAGGTTAAATAGATCTACTAGGGTAGGATAAATATTATTAGGATATGTTAGAATCTTTAGATTTATTAGGACCAGATAAAATCTCTTTAAGGTAAGATGAATCTATTAAGGTAATAGAATATCCTTTAAGATAAGATGGATCTATTACACAAGATTGAATCTAGGTTAGATTGGTATGACTAGTTTGACTAAATAAGATCTAATTAAGTTGTATTAGATCATGGTTGTTTAATCTAGGGTGGATAAGTATGCTTATTAGGATAAGATGGATCCATAAAGATAGGATAAAATCTTTTGAGACCAGTTAGATCTATTTAGGATGAGATACAATCTTTTCAAGATAGGATGAGTATCTTTTAAGATAAGATGGATCTGTTAAGATAAGGGAGAATCTTTTAAGATAAGATGAATTGGTTAGAATGAGATCTTTTTAGGATAAGATAAATCTCTTAAGCTAGATATGTTCCAATGGGAATAATCTAGGTTGTCTAGTTATTTTATAAATATATTTTTATACTTATGTATATATGCAGATGCAATTGTGGGCATTACTCCACAACTCATCACATTCAAACAAAGATCCAAATCAGACAAGTATCATAAGAACAAGCATTCAAGTTCATAGATATTTATATAAGAGAAATAGTTTTGTTTTTGCTCCTATGAGTAGGTCTCATATTCCTAAAAGTCACTTTAGGTTAAGGATTTCAAAGTGTGAAATCCACATTTGTCTTTAGAAGGAAAAAAAAGGTAAGAATAATCAGAGTAAAGCGGAATTAGATGAGAAAAGATTAAGAAAAGTTTAGAAAGAATCAGAGTAGCAGAGGTAAGTGAATAATGGTTGTCCAGTTCTATCTAGGTTTCGTCCTACAGTCAACATTCCTCTGATACCACTTCTGTAACACCCGGATTTTAGGGGTCCAAAACCCGGGGTTAACATAAACACCAGGTATGCTGGGACCAAGTCTCAAACATATGATGTAAAGTGGCACAGGATCGAATGTCACAACTTTATATATAACAGGAGTTCTATACAAAATAAATAATTACATAATAAGGAGACAACGGTCCAGCAACCCAAAGTTGACTGGGAGACGACGACCTAGACCTCTCACGAACTCATCGCAGCATCCTCCATGAGCATCATCCTGCAGTACCTGATCTTGACCTGTGGTGTGTGTGAGACAGCAAGAGTGAGCTCACATACGTTCATCGCTCAACAAGTTGTGGGGAATAATGTGCATGAACTCGCCAAAGGTGGGAGCTCACGTGAAGTGTAAGGCTTACCAAAGAAGATGGTTAGAGCTGAGCATTGCTTTTAAAGTTGGTCAAAATTTTATTAGCAATTACTAAGTATAAGTAAATACCAAACCCAATTAAGTAATAGATCAAAAGTAACAACACCACCTGCAATGCAATGCATATGACAAATTGAATTTAGTTCCATAGATTAATCATGTGAGGGTCCGAGCTGCTCATGACCGTGAGCACGGCTAGTATACCAGTTTTACACTCTGCAGAGGTTGCGCATCTTTACCCACAAGTCGTGTATCCCATGTCGCCAGGGTTTGCAAGGCCCTTAGACACTTCCGAGGTGAATGGCTGGGGATCCACTACGAGGCCTTTACAAAGTTCCACTAGCTTCCGAAAACCCGCTACAGTTTATAGGAAGATCCAGTGCAGGAATCCCTTGCAGGACCGCCATCGCAGCAAAATCCTCCCGAGGGCCTCCCTACACTGACCTCTCCCCTACTGCCCTTGCCCCTTTCGGGTAAGGTAGTCTTCCACTAGCTTTCCTAATTAATCAGCCAAGGGCATCCCATACTACCCTTGTGGTAGCACTGTTTTCCCGGGTGGTCGCTCCATGTTCCAATTAACATAATGATCTCAACATGAACCATAAATAACAACTGATAACAAAAGTATAATCATGAATAGTAATGTGTATCTCTATACCCAAAACCTCATATAGCACTAGCAAGTACTACCCAAAGATTCAGTGGTAAACAAGGTATAAAGATAGTCAAACTAGGGTAACCTATTGGGTCCCATCAAAATTAACCTATGCAGATCATTATGATTAATTAGAACATGAGTAGGTAAAAAGAAGTGATCAAGGGCACAACTTGCCTGGGCCTTGAGATTCCAGGTACCAGGATGATCTTCAGGTGATACGTGACCTCACTGCTAGTCGTAGCAATACAAACATACAGGGTATAGGCAAAATTAACATTACACCAAACATAAGAACAAAATACACATTAATAATCTAGATATTAAAATAAGATCACAGGAACTGGAATCATTAAATTTGGAGTTATAGATTTTAAGTTATGATTTTCCTAAGATTTAAGGTGATTATAATATGATTAAATGATAAATAAATTTTCTGACAGAGTTCATGTCAAAACAGTGATTCTAAATGGTAGAGAATATTATTACAAAATTTTAGGAATTGGAATGGTTCAATTTGGAGTTCATATACATTTTCTATGAATTATATAAATTCTAGGAATTATTTTTATATTAAAAACTCATTTTCTAATTAATTTCCCTGATTTTCTAACTCACTGGACTGGGCCTCAATTCCAGAGAAACCCAGGGGGCGTCTAGGTAAAAAGTCCGAGACACAATGAACGATAGAGGTGGACCGCGGGTTGAATAGTTAATAATCTAGGGTCTCTTTAGACAAACGCCACGCGAAGGGGTATGGACGGTTTCTGGCCGCCAGATCAGAACTTGACGCTCCTGATTAGATCCGGGCGACCATGAACACGCGCCCACACCGACTGTCAGATTCCGATCCAACGGCTGATGGTCTCTACTATTCCGATCCGCACGATCACTCATCCACGGCTGTGATTGATTAGGCCCATGATCAAATCCCAGCCGCACACTGTCCATCCCATGGCCGAACGGCCCCTTCATCCCCAGTCCGTCTTCCTGGGCGGACCGTGCACCGCACAGCCCCGACGGCGCCGTTCCAGGAGAAGCGCCCAGCATCGCGCGGGTGCCCGCGATGGGGAGCAAGCCGGCCGGTGATGCCGCCGAGGGGGAGGAGTGGAAGTCCATCAGCGGCGAGAGACACCGGTATGCGGGCCAAGGCGGACGACGGTCGGATCTCACTGTCACACAGCTGCCTCGTCTTCCTCCCTCAAGCTCTCGATTCACTGATGCTACTCGATGAGCAGGGCTGGGCGGTCGATTACCAACCTCACATCTCCGCAATACAACCGGCGGCGCCCATCGAGTTCTCTCACCCTCCCTGCTCTCCTTCTCGCTCGGCTTTGACACGGCGGCCACGGCACCCGCGGTGGAAGTCACCGGCGCATATCCAATCCAGCACCCCGAAGTTCTCCCCCAGCCGACGACTATCGAAGAGGCACGCGTGAGAAGCTAGGAACTGTGCAGGGCACCCATACCGGTGATTGGTGTGTTGAGTAATCCCACCCACGGGGTCTGCGGATCCGTGACGCCACCATAGGATTTATTCGATCGCGGCGGCGCCCAGTCAATTTCGCCCCGCCCGGGCTCCAACGAGATGCACCCGAGACGGAACCGGCATCCGCGTCAGCATCACGGAGACCCGAGAGGCGCAGGCGACGGAGTTGCGAGCGCAGAGAGCGACGCGGAGGAGGGCATCACTGGAGATGCGCTCGAGATGATCGAGCCCGACCTGGAGGCTCTGGGTCGAGGGAAGGTCGCGGCAAGCAGTATTTATGGCTGGGGTGGAGAGGCAACAGGAGAATCGGAGGATCCCAACAATCCTCAGAAGTCGCGGTCTCCGTTAGCTTCGGTCGCGTTCTGTTGAAAGAAGCCGGAGGGGGAAGAAGATAGATCCTGACGTCCGGGCCCCACGCGGCAGGGAGTTGAGAGGAGGCGCGTGAGAGTGACGAGCGGGGTCCACCAGTCGCTGACGCGGGATTGGCAACTGGGCTGGCGCGGTGGAGTCCTAGTTGGGCCGGTTGGGAAGCCAATTCGGCCCATGCGCAGAAATGGAGTTCTTCCTTCTTTTTTTTTTCTTTATTTATTTCTGTTTTCATTTCCTTTCCTATTTTCTCTTATTTTCACATTTCAAAACTAAATTCAAATTCTTGTGTGAACTTTGAATTCACAATTTGAATTCAAATATGGAGGTGAATTTAAGTGTACCAAATAAACATACTAGTGTGGGATGAGTTTATTTATTTATAAATTTTATCTTGTCTTTTATAGTATTTCTCTCTTAAATTCCCAATTCAAATTTACTTCTAATTTGAATTCATTTTTTTTTTTGGAAGGCAAATTTATCCTTATTATTATTATTATTACTATTATTATTTTATTTAATGCACAAACATAGAAACTCCAACAAATGCACTTTCTTTTATTTTAGTATTTTTGGTTTGATTTACTCACTCCTCTTTTTATATATGCTCTTTTCATGATGCAAATAAGGCACATAAAATAAGGTAATCACCATGTATTTCTTGTAAACAATTTTGGGTATTACATCGGCTTGGCACACCGGACTGTCCGGTGGTGCACCGGACAGTGTCCGGTGCGCCAGGCTGGTCTGCGTGAAAAGGCCGCTCTCGGGACTCGACGACGGCGTACGACTATAATTCATCGGACCATCCGGTGGTGCACCGGACTGTCCGGTGAGTCATCCGCGGCGAACTCGTCGCCCTCGGGAAAAGCAAAGGGGCGACGTGGCTATAATTCACCGGACTATCCGGTGGTGCACCGGACTGTCCGGTGAACCAATGGTCGCCTGTGCCAACGGTCGGCCGCACAATCTTCGCACGACACGTGGACTGCTCCAACGGTCGGCTGGTGCACCGGACTGTCCGGTGCGCCAATCAGCCAGAGGAGCAACGTTTGGATATGCCAAATTTGGAAGGAGATCAAGCACCGGACCGTCTACAGGACCTGTCCGGTGCGCCACTCGACAGAAGGCAAGGATAGCCTTCCTTGTTGATCTTCAACGGCTCCTAGCTGCCTTGGGGCTATAAAAGGGACCCCTAGGCGCATGGAGGAGTCACCCAAGCATTCTCTGAGACTCTGTGTTAGCGATTTGAGCTCCATTTGAGTTGCGAACTCCATGTGTTGTACTTCGAGCTCAAGTTGTGACTTGTGTGCGTGGTTGTGTTGTGGATTTGAGTCTTGTGTGTGTTGCTCTCCCCTCCCTTACTTCTGTGCTTCTTTTGTGATCATCATTGTAAGGGCGAGAGGCTCCAAGTTGTGGAGATTCCTCGCAAACAGGAGAAAGACTAAGGAAGAAAATCGTGGTATTCAAGTTGATCATTGGATCACTTGAAAGGGGTTGAGTGCAACCCTCATCCATTGGGACGCACAACATGGAAGTAGGCAAGTGTTACTTGGCCGAACCACGGGATAAAAATCACGTGTCTCGTGTGCTGCTTATTGTGATTGCTTTGTTCGCACGAGAACGTTTCTTAGCCGCTTGACTACACTAACACTCATAACTCAGTTTTGTGGCTATTAGTGTTTGATTTTTACAGGATCACCTATTAACCCACCTCTAGGTGCTCTCAATTGGTATCAGAGCCGTACTCTTCACGTAAGGGACTAATCGCCCGAAGAGATGGATCCTAAGGGAAAGGGGATGGTGGTCAACGACAAGGAGAAGGAGTCCATCTTCAACGAGCCAAGAGATGACAAGCCCACTGACTCTGGCTCGAGTCATAAGAAGAAGGACGGGAAGAAGAAGAGGCGCATCAAGAAGATCATCTACTACGACAGCGATGCATCTTCTTCTTCACCAAGAGACAACGATGATGACGATTCTTCGTTAAAGAAAAAGACAGTTAATCAAAATTACTCTTTTGACTATTCTTGCATGTCGTACAATTCGAATGCACATTTACTTTCTATTCCACTAGGAAAACCTCCACACTTTGATGGAGAGGACTACCCATTTTGGAGTCATAAAATGCGTAGTCATCTATTTTCTCTCCATCCTAGCGTTTGGGAAATAGTGGAAAATGGGATGCATTTTGATAGCACTGATAACCCTGTATTCATTAATGAACAAATTCATAAGAATGCCCAAGCTACTACTGTCTTGTTAGCTTCGCTTTGCAGGGATGAATATAATAAAGTGGCTTGGACAACACCAAGCAAATTTGGGACACCCTCAAAATCTCACATGAGGGAAACGATGCTACAATGATCACCAAAATGGAGTTGGTGGAAGGCGAGTTGGGAAGATTTGCCATGATCAGGGGAGAAGAGCCAACACAAACCTACAACAGGCTCAAGACCCTGGTCAACAAGATTAGAAGCTATGGAAGCACAAGATGGACGGACCATGACGTTGCCCGACTCATGCTTAGGTCCTTTACAGTTATTGACCCCCATCTTGTGAATCTTATCCGTGAAAATCCTAGGTACACAAAGATGATGCCCGAGGAGATACTCGGAAAATTCATGA
This sequence comes from Zea luxurians, assembly GCA_029449295.1. NCBI lineage: Eukaryota > Viridiplantae > Streptophyta > Magnoliopsida > Poales > Poaceae > Zea > Zea luxurians. The sequence continues at coordinate 8,009,481 of JAOPSE010000053.1, read as the reverse complement.
GCGGGCGCATGATGGTAAAGGAGGCACGATATGTGGATGACGCCTTGAACGGTCCTCTACCCGTCTACGAGCCGTAGCCCGTTGCGCTCAAGGCAACAAGCAGCAAGGAGGCGCTACCAAGCAAGGTAGCCCAAGTAGAGGTTGTCAGACTCAATGAGAATGAAATGGCGCTTATCATCAAGTGCTTCAAGACCGCACTCAAAGGACGCAAAGAATATCCCTCCAAGAGAAAAACAAGGGGGAAGCGCTCCTGCTTCAAATGCGGTAAGACTGGTCACTTTATTGCAAATTGTCCCGGTAATGATAGTGACCAGGGACAAGAAAAGAGCGGGAAGAAGGAGAAAAAGAAGAGCTACAGGAAGGCAAAGGGCGAGGCGCACCTTGGAAAAGAATGGGACTCAGACTGCTCTTCTTCCGACTCCAACGACGAAGGACTCGCTGCCTCGGCCTTCAACAAGTCTTCTCTCTTCCCCAACGAATGCCATACATGTCTTATGGCCAAGGAAAAGAAGGTACGTGTTCGAGATACCCCTAAGTACACTACTTCTAGTGATGAAGAGTCATCTGATGATGAAGTAGATTATACTAATTTATTTAAGGGTTTAGATAGAGCTAAAGTAGATAAAATCAATGAGTTAATTGATTCTCTAAATGAAAAAGATAGATTGTTAGAAAGGCAAGAGGACATTTTGTATGAGGAACATGACAAATTTGTTAGTGTTCAAAAGTCTCTTGCCTTAGAACTTAAAAGAAATGAAATGCTGTCTTCTGAGTTATCTGCCTATCAGGAATCTGTCTCTAGTTTAAAGAATTTAAATGATGAATTAAATGCTAAGCTAGAGGAAGCAAATGCAACTAGATCTTATATAGAACATGTAGTTATTTGCAATAGATGCAAGGACTTTGATGTTAATGCTTGTGATGAACATCTTATTGCTATTACTAAATTGAATGATAAAGTGGCAAGTCTTAATGCTCAACTTAAGACTTGCAAAAATGATTTTGATAAATTAAAGTTTGCTAGGGATGCCTACACTGTTGGTAGACACCCCTCAATTAAGGATGGACTTGGTTTTCGAAGGGAAACCAAGAACTTAACAAGCCAAAAGGCTCTCATTCTCACCAAGGAGAAAGGGAAGGCCCCTATGGCTAGTAGTACTCAAAGGAATCATGCTTTCATTTATAATAAGAAAATTGCTAGTTATTCCAATTATAATAGGAGTTATGATCATGATGCTTTTGATTCACGTGCTATGTTTGCCTCTAGTTCTACTTTTGTTCACGGTAGAAGTAGGCCTAGGAGAAACCATGTTGTGCATCATGTGCCTAGGAAAGTGTGTAATGAATCTACTACTGTTTTCCATGCTTGCAACACTTCTTTTGTTCTTTCATGCAAGAATGCAAAAGTAGTGGCTAGGAAATTGGGATCCAAATGCAAGGGAGACAAAACTTGCATATGGGTTCCAAAAACTATTGTGACTAACCTTGTAGGACCCAACAAGAGTTGGGTACCTAAAACCCAAGCTTAAATTGCCTTGCAGGTTTATGCATCCGGGGGATCTAGCTGGATAATCGACAGCGGATGCACAAACCACATGACGGGGGAGAAGAAGATGTTCACCTCCTACGTCAAGAACAAGGATTCCCAGGATACGATTATTTTTGGAGATGGGAACCAAGGCAAGGTCAAAGGTTTGGGAAAGATAGCCATCACAAGCGAGCACTCTATTTCAATTGTATTTTTAGTAGAGTCATTAGGGTACAACCTCCTGTCTGTAAGTCAATTGTGCCACATGGGCTACAATTGTGTGTTTACAAATGTTGATGTATCTGTCTTTAGAAGGAGTGATGGTTCATTAGCATTTAACGGTGTATTAGACGGCAAACTCTACTTAGTTGATTTTTCGAAAGAGGAGACCGATCTAGATGCATGCTTAATAGTTAAGACTAGTATGGGCTGGCTGTGGCATCGCCGTCTAGCACATGTTGGGATGAAGAACCTTCATAAACTTCTAAAGGGAGAACATGTGTTAGGATTAACCAATGTTTGTTTCGAGAAAGATAGACCTTGTGCAGCTTGTCAGGTAGGGAAACAGGTGGGAAGCACTCATCACAGCAAGAATGTGATGACAACAAAAAGACCATCGGAGCTTCTTCACATGGACCTCTTGGGACCCGTTGCCTACCTTAGCATCGGGGGAAGTAAGTATGGTCTTGTAATTGTTGATGATTTTTCCCGCTTCACTTGGGTGTTCTTCTTGCAGGATAAATCAGAAACCCAAGGGACCCTAAAGCGCTTTCTAAGGAGGGCTCAAAACGAATTTGAGCACAAGGTGAAAAAGATAAGAAGAGACAACGGGTCCGAGTTCAAGAATCTGCAAGTGGAGGAGTATCTTGAGGAAGAAGGTGTCAAGCACGAGTTCTCTGCTCCCTACACACCACAGCAAAATGGTGTGGTAGAGAGGAAGAACAGGACGCTTATCGACATGGCGAGAACGATGCTTGGAGAATTCAAGATGCCTGAACGGTTTTGGTCGGAAGCTGTGAACACAGCTTGCCACGCCTTAAACTGGCTCTACCTACATCGCCTTCTCAAGAAGACCTCGTATGAACTCCTTACCGATAACAAACCCAACGTTTCTTACTTTCGAGTATTTGGGAGCAAATGTTACATTCTGGTGAAGAAAGGTAGACATTCTAAATTTGCTCCCAAGGCAGTAGAAGGGTTTTTACTACTGTCGGTGTTTCGAAACCCGGGGGGTCCCTGGACCGACGAGTGAATTGTCGCCGCGTGCCCCAGCCCAGATGGGTCGACGCAAGGCGGAACACGAAGGGGGGAAAGGAAGCGGCCGGAGGGAGGCAGGCGTGAGAGAGTGTGGATCCCGCGGCCTTCGTGTTAGCCCCGCGCCTGAGTCGGGTGCGCTTGCAGTAGGGGGATACAAGCGTCAACGCGGGAGTGGGAGCGAGCGGCCTTGCGTGAGCGTCGTCCTGTCCTTCTCCGCGCGGGCCAACCCTCTGTAAGAGGGCCCTGGTCCTTCCTTTTATAGGCGTAAGGAGAGGATCCAGGTGTACAATGGGGGGTGTAGCAGAGTGCTACGTGTCTAGCGGAGGAGAGCTAGCGCCCTAAGTACATGCCATCGTGGTAGCCGGAGGGGTTTTGGCACCCGGTTCGTGTGGTGTCGTGGCCGTCGGAGGAGTGCCGAAGCCTGGCGAGAGGGCAGCTGTCGGGGCTGTCGAGTCCTTACTGACGTCCTCTTGCTTCCGTAAGGGGGCCGAGAGCCGCCGTCGTCACAGAGCGTGCGGGGCGCCATCATTGCCTATCTGGCGGAGCGAGCCAGATGGGACGCCGGTCTTGTTCCCCGTAGCCTGAGTTAGCTCAGGGTAGGGTAATGATGACGCCTCCTGTCGACGTGGTCGGTCCGCGCCCTAGGTTGGGCGATGTGGAGGCTCCTCCGAGGTCGAGGTCGAGTCTGTCTTCCGTGGCCGTGGTCGAGTCCGAGCCCCTGGGTCGGGCGAGGCGGAGACCGTCGGCTGAGGCCAGAGCTGAGTCCGAGCCCTGGGGTCGGGCAAAGCGGAGTCCGTCGTCTCCTGGGGCTGAGCCTATGTCCGAGCCCTAGGGTCGGGCGAGGTGGAGTTCGTCGTCTTCCGGGGTTGAGCCCATGTGTGAGCCCTGGGTCGGGCGGAGCGGAGTTCGCCGTCTTCCGGGGCTGAGCCCATGTACGAGCCCTGGGTCAGGCGGAGCGGAGTTCGCCGTCTTCTGGGGCTAAGCCCGAGTCCGAGCCTGGGTCGGGCAGAGCGGAGTTTGCCGTCTTCTGGGGCTGAGCCTGAGTCCGAGCCCTAGGTCGGGCGGAGCGGAGTTCGCCGTCTTCCGGGGCTGAGCCCGAGTCCGAGCCCTGGGTCCGGCGGAGCGGAGTTCGCCGTCTTCCGGGGCTGAACCCGAGTCCGAACCCTGGGGTCGGGCGAGGCGGAGTTTCCTATGACGCCCGAGGCCAGCCTTGGCTGCTGTCAGCCTCACTCTGTCGGGTGGCTCAGCAGTCGGAGCAGCGCAGGCGGCACTGTCCTTTTGTCAGACCGGTCAGTAGAGCGGCCAAGTGACTGCGGTCACTTCGGCTCTATCGACTAGAGGGCGCGCGTCAGGATAAAGGTGTCAGGCCACCTTTGCATTAAATGCCCCTGCGATTTGGTCGGTCGGCGTGGCGATGTGGCCAAGGTTGCTTCTCGGTGAAGACTGGGCCTCGGGCGAGCCGATAGTGTGCCCGTTGCTGGAGGGGGGGTCCTCGGGCGAGACGTAGGTTCTCCGGGGTTGGCTTCCCTTGCCCGAGGCTAGGCTCGGGCGAGGCACGATCATGTCCCTTGAATGGACCGATCCTTGACTTAATCGCACCCATCAGGCCTTAGAAGCTTTGTGCTGATGGGGGTTACCAGCTGAGATTTAGGGGCCTTGAGGGTACCCCTAATTATGGTCCCTGACAGTAGCCCCCGAGCCTCCAAGGGAGTACTAATACTCGCTTGGAGGCTTTTGCCGCACTTTTTTGCAAGGGGACCAGCCTTTTTCGGTTGCATTCTGTTCCGGTGGGTGCGCGCGAGCGCAACCGCCGGGTGTAGCCCCCGAGGCCTTAGAGGAGTAGTTTTACTCCTTCGAGGTCTTAGTGCGCTTCGCAACCCTTTGGCTGGTCTAGTTGTTCCCTCATGCGAGCTGGCCGTAGCCCGAGTGCACGGTCGGGTCCCAAGTTCTCGGGCTGGTATGTTGACGCTGTCAACGGTTTGGCCGGAGCCGGGTTTGCGAGAGAAGCCCCCGAGCCTCTGCACAGGGCGAGAGGACGGTCAGGGACAGACTCGACTTTTTTACATACGCCCCTGCGTCGCATTTCCGCAAGGAGGAGGGGGGAAGCGCCATGTTGCCCTCGGGTGGCGTCGAACATGGTGTCTCCGGTGAGCTGCTGGCGGGTAATCCGAGCGGACGTCCGTGCCCCATTTGATAGGGGTCGGCTAGAGGCCCAGAGGCGCGCCCAAAAGTACCTGCGGGTGATCTGCCGGACCCGGTCCCCTGTCGATGGGGTCCGAGGGCTCGATGCCTCCCTCTGATGGGATTCCGTTACAAGATCGTTCCCGCTGGTCTCGGAAATGTCCTAGGGTACCTCGGGAGCGTAGCCCGAGCCTTGGTTATGTATCGAACGTACCCATGGTCATCCCTTGCTCCGTGTCTGAGGCGACTGTGAACCCTTCGAGGGCCAGCCTACGAACCCCTGATCAGTAGTGGGCGCGGAGCCCGAGTGGCCTGAGGCGGCCGTTGAACCCTTCGAGGGGCCGGCCATCGAACCTCTGACCAGTAGTGGGTGTGGAGCCCACGTGCTCTGAGGCGGCTGTTGAACCCCTCTGAGGGGCCAGCCTTCGAACCTCTGATCAGTAGGGAGGCTCGGAGCCTGTTTCCTTCACGGAGAAGGGTCCTTTTTGGGGTATCCCCCTTTCTCGGTCCCTGTTGTAAGAGAGAGAAAGAGGAAAAGGAAGAGGACGCGAAGTCGAATGACATGGCGTACCTTTTTCGACGCGGTCATTATGGCGAAGTCGAAGCGTTCGCTTTCTTCTCCCGCCTGAGGCGCCGCCCGTCCTGCCGCGGAGTTAATGCGACGAGGCGAGTGGTTCGCGGGGCGGCCGTTGCGCGTGCGCGAGCTGTTCGAGGAACGGGTCACGGGCGCGCTGTCTTCACGCCGTGGGAGAGGGTTCCCCCGCTGCCCCTGGATGGGACGTGAGCTTGGCTGACGACGTGACCGCTGCTTCTGCCCGCCTGTCACCGCCATTACTGCCGGCCCAATTTTGACCGCATTTGACCGTCACGCTTGGCTGGCACTGCAGGGTTGCCTCGAGTCGCGGTATTGACTCCGCAGTCGAGGAGGCGCGGTAGTGGCGTGAGTGGCGGTGCGGTTGCTCACACGTAGCATCCGGCGTGCCGGTTGCATGACGCGTGGGCCTGGACCTCCATGCTGGGCTCGTTGGAGTCGAAGGAGCGCGCCCACTTGGCACGGTTGCATGCCGCCTGCATGGCTGTCCGCCCTTTCACCCGCTGGTCTGGGCGAAAGTGGAGGAGTGCTTGTAACCGCCGGGTGGTTGCATGCACCACGCGCGCGTGGCGGTTTGGCTTCTTCTCCCCTGGACCGGCTTGCATGACGTGTGAGGCCCAGCCCCCGCATTGTGGGGGGGGGGAGAATCTTGGAGCGTGTTGGAGAAGACTCGACCCGCAACAGTCGAGGGCGCAAGTGGGGAGAGCCGCCTTTAAAAGGGGGGCGACCCCTTTGGAGGGCAACCATGTCTTCGCGCTCCCCACATGCACCGTGTCTTTCCACCTTCCGAGCCCCCGGACGGGGGACGCCCGGAACCCTTCCGTCTTGTCGTCGGAGGAACGCAACTTCGTGGAAGTTGGTACCTTTCAGCCATCGTTCGGCTTCAAGGATTTTCATCATGCAGCCCGGCCGCATCCCCTCACCGGTGGTCATCCAAGACGGTGACTACCAGCTTGATGGTGGGGAGAAGCGAACCGGGCTACAGCCTCTGCCCCGCCCTCGGCTTCAAGGATCTTCATCATCCTTGCTGGGGCGGAGGGTGAGGCGAGTCGGGGGCCGCCTCCGCGTGGGTCGGTAACCCTTCTCTTCCCCCGACGTCTGGGGGAGAAAGGCATCTTCTAGCTCCGCGGAGGCTTCCCTCAGCCACGCCGGGGTAGGCGGACCGCCGCTGCTCAGCCAGGGTGCAACATTCCGTCCTCCGTCCGGACGATGGTCGCGCCGCGTGCGGGCCGACCACGTCCAGGCCTTCCTCGCGTCGACAGCCGCGTCAGTGGGTCGCTCAGCAAGTCGTGTGCCGCGAGGGCGGCGCTCATGTTCTGGGCGGCTCCAGCGAGGACCTGCCGGTGCGCTTTGAGGCGTTCGGCGCCCGCTGGCGCGGTGTTGAGGTGGTGGCAGCCGGAGAAGGCTTCTCTACCGACGAGATTGCCAACTCCGCCCGCACCCCTGGGCCTCCGTCTCCCGGCTTGAATGGCTAGTTCTCGTCCTTGGTGAACGAGAGCCCTACCCGCCCCGAAGCCATTGTTGAAGCTGCTTCATCGCCCGGGGCGGAGGTCGTTGTCGTTGTTGCCGGATCGGGCGGCGGCGAGCCACCCGCCGACCCTCAATTGCTCCGTGGGTCCCCCAATCTTGGGGGGTTGTTCGTCCCCGCGGAGACGGAACCGGAGCTCTGTTTGTAATTGCACCTTGAGTGCCGGTGTTTTGTTCATTGCGGCTGTCGAGGCCTAAACATGTATGTAATTTTCGGCACGGAGCCGTGTTTTTTCTTCATTTCGAGCACTAAGACTCACCTTGTCGATTATCCAAACCGCTTCACCTAGCGTGAGTTGCCTCGCGCAAAGGTGACGAGTGAGGTATCCGTATCCCGGAGGAGTAGGAGTCCCTCGGCTCGGTCGGCCTTGCTGTCCGAGGCCCCTCTTGCTTAGTTGAAGGAACCCCTCGGCCGCCCTTCGATGAGCCAAAGCCAGAGGTAGCGATGTCAGCACGGACGAAGGCAGAGTTGGCTTCGAAGAGGAGGTGTAGTTGGCCAGAGCCTGGCCGGGTCATCCACTGGCGGAGCCGACGCCGGAGTTGAGTTGCCGAGGCCACAAGCCGAGCTGATGTCTTTGGGGGTCAGTTGGCCGAGGCCTCAGGGTGACCGGCCGAGCCGCCTGCTCGGGCCGGATTCTCGAAGAAGACCCTAGCGGCGATGGCCCGGGTGTGGTGCTGATGTCGTCCTTCAGAGTGAGGGCCCTCCGACCGCGTCGCCGTCCGAGGCTAGGTCAGACCTCGCCGAAGGTGTAGTTGATGCCGAGGGTGCTGCTGCCCCCTTCGGCTGTCGACGTTCGAGCCTACAGGATCAGGTTGTCTTGTAGCGTGTGTATGTTTTCTGCGGCCGCTGAGGCCTAAATACACCGTCACCGTGTTGTAAAGCTGCGTTTCTTTTCCTCTTGTTTCGAGTATCCGGACTCATTTGTCGGTAACAGAATTGTTTGTGCGGGCGAGAGTTGCTTTTCACGGAAGGCGATGAGTGAGGTTTCCGTATCCCGAAGGCGTAGGAGTCCCTCGGCTCGGTCGGCCTTGCCGCTTACGCGCGCTCTTACTCGTCCATAGGGTTCTGTTACCGACACAGTCGAGAAGACCCGAAAAATCATTTCGGCAGAAGAGCTCTCGAGCATGAAGCCTTGTTCGGTCCGTGGAGTCACTTATCCGAGCGCGAGTTACTTATCGCAGAAGGTGATGAGTGAGGTATCCGTATCCCGGAGGCGTAGGAGTCCCTCGGCTCGGTCAGCCTTGGCTGCTTACGTGTACTTCGTCGTTTTCGGGATCCACTTCTGAAGTAGTCGAAGAGCACGAAAGGCATTCTGGCAGAAAAGATTTTTTTTCTTTTTTCGAGGAAAAATTTTGACGCAGAGGGGGTTCCCCCCTTCTAGCCCCCGAGGGAGGGTCGGGCTTTGCCGAGGCAAGGCTGACCCTTCCTTGATGACCAGACTCGGTGTGTGTGAACGAAGTATACGAGCAACTTGAAAGCATCTTAAGGGTAGAAGCGACGTAGCTGTTATATGTTCTAGGCGTTGCTGTAGACCTCGCCTTGACTGTTGGCTAGCTTGTATGTTCCGGGCTTCAGAACTTTGGCGATGACGAACGGCCCTTCCCAGGGAGGCGTGAGTTTGTGCTGCCCTCGGGTGTCTTGTCGCAGCCGAAGCACCAGGTCGCCCACCTGGAGGTCTCGGGACCTAACCCCTCGGGCGTGGTAGCGTCGCAGGGACTGCTGGTACCGCGCCGAGGGTAGTAAGGCCACATCCCGAGCCTCCTCCAGTTGGTCCAATGAGTCTTCTCGGTTGGCTCGGTTGCTTTGGTCGGTGTAGGCCCTCGCCCTCGGGGAACCGTATTCTAGGTCTGTGGGCAAGATGGCCTCGGCCCCATAGACTAGAAAGAACGGTGTGAAGCCCGTGGCTCGGCTCGGCGTTGTCCTCAGACTCCAGACCACCGAGGGGAGTTCCTTCATCCACCACTTGCCGAACTTGTTGAGGTCGTTGTAGATCCGAGGCTTGAGTCCTTGCAGGATCATGCCGTTGGCCCGCTCCACTTGCCCATTCGTCATGGGGTGAGCCACGGCAGCCCAGTCCACCCGGATGTGGTGATCCTCGCAGAAGTCCAGGAACTTTCTGCCGGTGAACTGGGTACCGTTGTCGGTGATGATGGAGTTCGGGACCCCAAAGCGATGGATGATGTTGGTGAAGAACGCCACCGCCTGTTCGGACCTGATGCTGTGTAGGGGTCGGACCTCGATCCACTTGGAGAATTTGTCGATGGCGACCAACAGGTGCGTGTAGCCCCCGGGTGCCTTCTGCAAGGGGCCAACGAGGTCCAGACCCCACACAGCAAATGGCCAGGTGATGGGTATGGTCTGCAGAGCCTGAGCGGACAGGTGGGTCTGCCTCACGTAGAACTGACACCCTTCGCAGGTGCGGACAATTCTAGTAGCGTCGGCCACCGCCGTCGGCCAGTAGAATCCTTGTCGGAAGGCATTTCCAACGAGGGTTCGAGGTGCTGCGTGATGGCCGCAAGCCCCTGAGTGTATCTCTTGCAAGAGCTCCTGGCCTTCGGCGATGAAAATGCATCGCTGGAGGATGCCTAAGGGGCTGCGGTGGTAGAGCTCCTTCCCATCTCCCAGCAAGACGAAAGACTTGGCACGCCGCGCCAACCACCGAGCTTCGGCTTGGTCGAGGGGCAGCTCCCCTCGGTGGAGATATTGCAGGTACGGGGTCTGCCAGCTTTGATTAGGCGTGACCTCGCTTGGTTCCCCCTCGACGCGCAGTGCCTCACCCTCGGGGGCCGAGGGTACCTCGGGCTGAGCCGAGGGTACCTCGGACCATGCCGAGGGTACCTTGGACCGGGCCGAGGGTACCTCGGACTGAGCCGAGGGTGCCTCGGGCGGAGCCGAAGGTGCCTCGGGCTCGGGCGTGTCCTCGGTCTTGACGGAGGGTTGATGTAGGTCTCGGGAGAATACGTCCGGGGGAACTGTTGTTCGTCCCGAGGCTATTTTAGCCAGCTCGTCCGCAGTCTCGTTGTAGCGTCAGGCGATGTGGTTGAGCTCGAGCCCGTAGAACTTGTCTTCCAGGCACCGAACCTCATCGCAGTAGGCTTCCATCTTCGGGTCATGGCAGTGGGAGTTCTTCATGACTTGGTCGATGACGAGCTGCGAGTCACCGCGAGCGTCGAGGCGTCGAACCCCTAGCTCGATGGCGATTCGCAACCCGTTTACCAGAGCCTCGTACTCAGCCACGTTGTTGGATGCCGGGAAGTGGAGGCGTAGCACGTAGCGTAGGTGCTTTCCGAGGGGCGAGACGAAGAGGAGGCCTGCGCCGGCCCCCGTCCTCATCAGTGACCCGTCGAAAAACATGGTCCAGAGCTCCGGTTGGATCGGAGCCGTCGGGAGCTGGGTGTCGGCCCATTCAGCCACGAAGTCCGCCAAGACCTGGGACTTGATGGCCTTCCGAGGGGCAAAAGAGATCGTCTCGCCCATGATCTCCACCGCCCACTTCGCAATTCTACCCGAGGCCTCTCGGGACTCGATGATCTCTCCCAGGGGGAAGGATGACACCACAGTCACCGGATGAGACTCGAAGTAGTGTCGCAACTTCCGCCGTGTCAGGATCACCGCGAACAGCAGCTTCTGGATTTGTGGGTAGCGGATCTTGGTCTCGGACAGTACCTCACTGATGAAGTAGCCTAGCCTCTGGACGGGCCATGCATGCCCTTCTTCTCGTCTCTCAACCACGATCGCAGCGCTAACCACCTGGGTGGTTGCGGCGACGTAGATCAAGAGGGCTTCTCCGGCAGCAGGGGGTACCAAGATGGGCGCATTCGTGAGGAGCGCCTTCAGGTTCCCGAGGGCTTCCTCGGCCTCGGGAGTCCAAGCGAAGCACTCAGCTTTCCTTAAGAGGCGGTACAGAGGCAGACCTCTTTCGCCGAGGTGGGAGATGAAGCGGCTCAGAGCCGCGAGACATCCCATGACCCTCTGTACGCCTTTCAAGTCCTTGATTGGCCCCATGCTGGTGATGGTTGCGATCTTCTTCGGGTTGGCTTCGATGCCCCGCTCGGAGACGATGAACCCCAAGAGCATGCCTCGGGGGACCCCGAAGACACACTTTTCGGAATTAAGCTTCATGCCTTTCACCTTGAGACATCGGAATGTCGCTTCAAGGTCGGAAAGGAGGTCGGAGGCCTTCCTCGTCTTGACTACGATGTCATCGACGTAGGCCTCGACCGTTCGGCCGATGTGTTCGCCAAACACATGGTTCATGCATCGCTGGTACGTTGCCCCCGCATTCCTCAAACCAAATGGCATTGTAACATAGCAGTACATGCTGAGAGGTGTGATGAATGAAGTCGCGAGCTGGTCGGACTCCTTCATCCTGATCTGGTGATACCCTGAGTAGGCATCAAGGAAAGACAGGGTTTCGCACCCAGCAGTGGAATCCACGATCTGATCGATGCGAGGCAGAGGGTAGGGAACCTTCGGACATGCTTTGTTTAGACCAGTGTAGTCTACACACATCCGCCATTTCCTCCTTTCTTTCTCACAAGCACAGGGTTGGCAAGCCACTCGGGATGGAATACCTCTTTGATGAACCCTGCCGCCAGTAGCTTGTGGATCTCCTCGCCTATGGCTCTGCGCTTTTCTTCGTCGAATCGGTGCAGAGGCTGCTTCACGGGTCGGGCCCCAGCTCGAATATCCAGAGAGTGCTCGGTGACTTCCCTCGGTATTCCAGGCATGTCCGAGGGACTCCATGCGAAAACGTCGGCGTTTGCGCGGAGAAAGTCGACGAGCACTGCTTCCTATTTGGGGTCGAGCTCGGAACCGATCTGGATCTGCTTGGAGGCATCGTTGCAGGGGTCGAGAGGGACGGACTTGACCGTCTCTGCTGGTTCGAAGTTGCCGGCGTGGCGCTTCACGTCGGGCGCCTCCCTAGAGAGGCTCTCCAGGTCAGCGATGAGGGCCTCGGATTCGGCGAGGGCCTCGGCGTACTCCACGCACTCCACATCGCATTCGAATGTGTGTCGGTACGTGGGCCCGACGGTGATGACCCCGTTGGGGCCCGACATCTTGAGCTTGAGGTAGGTGTAGTTGGGGACGGCCATGAACTTGGCGTAGCATGGCCTCCCCAGCACTGCGTGGTAGGTTCCTCGAAACCTGACCACTTTGAACTTGAGGGTCTCCTTTCGAAAGTTGGAGGGCATCCCGAAGCAGACGGGTAGGTCGAGTTGTCCGAGGGGTTGAACGCGCTTCCCGGGGACGATCCCGTGGAAAGGCACAGCACCCGTTCGGACTAAGGACAGATCGATCCGCAGGAGCCCGAGGGTCTCGGCGTAGATGATGTTGAGGCTGCTGCCTCCGTCCATGAGAACCTTGGTGAGCCTGACGTTGCCGATGATGGGGTCGACAACGAGTGGGTATCTCCCCGGGCTCGGCACGTAGTCTGGATGGTCAGCCTGGTTGAAGGTGATGGGCTTGTCGGACCAGTCTAGGTAGACTGGCGCCGCCACCTTTACCGAGCAGACCTCCCGATGCTCTTGCTTGCGGTGCCGAGCCGAGGCGTTCACCACTTGCCCGCCATAGATCATGAAGCAGTCGCGGATCTCGGGGAACCCCCCTACCTTGTGATCTTCCTCCTTTGCGTCGTCGAGGGCCTTGCCGCCCTCCGCGGGTGGCCCGGCCTTGTGGAAGTGTCGTCGAAGCATGACACACTCCTCAAGGGTGTGCTTGACGGGCCCCTGATGATAGGGGCACGGCTCCTTGAGCATCTTGTCGAAGAGGTTGGCACCTCCGGGAGGTTTCCAAGGGTTCTTGTGCTCGACGGCGGCGACAAGGTCCGCGTCGGCGGCGTCGCGTTTCGCTTGCGACTTCTTCTTGCCCTTCTTCTTGGCGCCGCGCTGAGTTGACGCCTCGGGAGCATCTTCCGGTGGGTGGCCCTGGGGCTGCTTGTCCTTCCGGAAAATGGCCTCAACCGCCTCCTGCCCAGAGGTGAACTTGGTGGCGATGTCCATCAGCTCGCTCGCCCTGGTGGGGGTCTTGCGACCCAGCTCGCTCACCAGGTCGCAGCAGGTGTTGCCGGCGAGGAACGCGCCGATGACATCCGAATCGGTGACGTTGGGCAGCTCTGTGCGCTGCTTCGAGAATCGCCAGATGTAGTCCCGGAGAGACTCTCCTGGCTGCTGGCGGCAGCTTTGGAGATCCCAGGAGTTCCCAGGGCGCACGTACGTTCCCTGGAAATTGCCGGCGAAGGATTGGACCAGGTCATCCCAGTTGGAGACCTGCCCCGGGGGCAGGTGCTCCAGCCAGGCTCGAGCGGTGTCGGAGAGGAACAGGGGGAGGTTGCGGATGATGAGGTTGTCATTGTCCATTCCACCTAGTTGGCAGGCCAGCCGATAGTCCGCGAGCCACAGTTCCGGTCTCGTCTCCCCCGAGTACTTTGTGATAGTAGTCAGGGTTCGGAACCGGGTCGGGAACGGTGCCCGTCGTATGGCGCGGCTGAAAGCCTGCGGACCGGGTGGTTCGGGCGAAGGACTCCGATCCTCCCCACTGTCGTAGCGTCCCCCACACCTAGGGTGGTAGCCTCTGCACGCCCTGTCGTCGAGGTGGGCCCGGCGGCTGTGATGGTGGCGCTCGTTGCCGAGGCGACCCGGGGCCGCAGGCGCTGTGTCGCGCGTGCGCCCAGAGTGGATCGAGGCTTCCCGCATGAATCGGGAAGTCGCGGCGCGATGTTACGAGGGGAAACCCTGCCTTCGGGAGGCAGAGCTTTCGACCCGTCGGACCGCGGCGTCCTCCAGGAGATTCTTGAGCTCTCCCTGGATACGTCGCCCTTCCGTGGTTGATGGCTCTGGCATCGCACGGAGGAGTATCGCCGCTGCAGCCAGGTTCTGGCCGACTCCGCTGGAATCCGGCGGCGGCCACACCCTGACGTCGTCGGCGATGCGGTGCTGGATGTCCTGAGGGAGATGACGCGCTTCTCCGGCCGGGGGTTGGACCGCCCATTCCTGCCCGATGTCCCGGCGGATCGGCACAAGCGTTCCTGCTCCCTCGTCGAGCTTGGCCTGCCTCTCGCGGATTTGCTCGAGCTGTGGGTCAGGACCCCCCGCCGGGATGGGGACCACAGCTAGCTCCCGAAGGATGTCAACGCGAGGCACAGGCCTAGAGGGATCACCGTTCTCCGGCATACCAAGATGGTTGCCTTCGCCGGGACCCCCTAGATCGACGTGGAAACATTCACGACTTGGGCCACGGTCCTCATTGTCGAGGCCGCGGCTGCCGTCGGAATAGTCGGAAAGGCAGTAGTCACATGCGGTCATGAAGTCCCGCACGGCACTGGGGTTACCAAGTCCAGAGAAATCCCAACAGAGGTCGGGCTCGCCATCTTCCTCGGACCCCGAGGACTCGTAGGTCGAGTCGGCCATCAGTCGGTCCCAGGGTGACCGCACACGATACCCCAGAGGGTTTGGACTCGCCTCTATGAAAGTGCTCACCGAAGCAGAGTCGCTTGGTGGGTCGAGGCCGAATCCAAAAGACACGAGATGGGAATCGGTCGGTACCTTTCGGTCGACAGTCGGTGACGAGGTCGCGTCTGGGACTGACTGCACCGTTGTCTCGGGTACGAGGGTGACGCCCAGCAAGTCCTTCGCGAGCACGCTGGCGTCGTGCGTTTGCTTGAGATCGGCGTGTTGCGGGGAGGCGGCGCTCGTCTTCGTCTCAGACGCGAGATCGATGCCCGACACGCCCTCCGTTGGGGCGCCGGCGCCGTCGACTCGCTCGACAGCCAACGAGGTGCCGCTTCCCGCTTGGCCTTGGTTGCCCCGCCTCCTCCTCCGTCGGCGGGGGAGGGGACGGGACAAGCCCGAATGTCGTCCTTCCACCATGTGGGGAAGGCGTCGTCGATTTCCCCGCCGGCAAGCGGATTGTCGACCGCCATTGTCGCTGTCGCACGGCGGGGGAAGGAGTATCATGTCGTAGCTGCCGTCGAGGGACATGAACTCAAGATTCCCGAAATGGAGCACCGTCCCGGGCTGGAAAGGTTGCTGGAGACTGCCCATCTGGAGCTTGATGGGAAGTTGTTCGTCAACACGCAGCAGGCCCCTACCTGGCGCGCCAACTGTCGGTGTTTCGAAACCCGGGGGGTCCCTGGACCGACGAGTGAATTGTCGCCGCGTGCCCCAGCCCAGATGGGTCGACGCAAGGCGGAACACGAAGGGGGGAAAGGAAGCGGCCGGAGGGAGGCAGGCGTGAGAGAGTGTGGATCCCGCGGCCTTCGTGTTAGCCCCGCGCCTGAGTCGGGTGCGCTTGCAGTAGGGGGATACAAGCGTCCACGCGGGAGTGGGAGCGAGCGGCCTTGCGCGAGCGCCGTCCCGTCCTTCTCCGCGCGGGCCAACCCTCTGTAAGAGGGCCCTGGTCCTTCCTTTTATAGGCGTAAGGAGAGGATCCAGGTGTACAATGGGGGGTGTAGCAGAGTGCTACGTGTCTAGCGGAGGAGAGCTAGCGCCCTAAGTACATGCCATCGTGGCAGCCGGAGGGGTTTTGGCACCCGGTTCGTGTGGTGTCATGGCCGTCGGAGGAGTGCTGGAGCCTGGCGAGAGGGCAGCTGTCGGGGCTGTCGAGTCCTTGCTGACGTCCTCTTGCTTCCGTAAGGGGGCCGAGAGCCGCCGTCGTCACAGAGCGTGCGGGGCGCCATCATTGCCTATCTGGCGGAGCGAGCCAGATGGGACGCCGGTCTTGTTCCCCATAGCCTGAGTTAGCTCGG
This sequence comes from Zea luxurians, assembly GCA_029449295.1. NCBI lineage: Eukaryota > Viridiplantae > Streptophyta > Magnoliopsida > Poales > Poaceae > Zea > Zea luxurians. The sequence goes on along the minus strand of JAOPSE010000053.1, from coordinate 7,993,649 downwards.
GGTAGGGTAATGATGGCGCCTCCTGTCGACGTGGTCGGTCCGCGCCCTAGGTTGGGCGATGTGGAGGCTCCTCCGAGGTCGAGGTCAAGTTTGTCTCCCGTGGCCGTGGTCGAGTCCGAGCCCCTGGGTCGGGCGAGGCGGAGACCGTCGGCTGAGGCCAGAGCTGAGTCCGAGCCCTGGGGTCGGGCGAAGCGGAGTCCGTCATCTCCTGGGGCTGAGCCTATGTCCGAGCCCTGGGGTCGGGCGAGGCGGAGTTCGTCGTCTTCCGGGGTTGAGCCCATGTCCGAGCCCTAGGTCGGGCGGAGCGGAGTTCGCCGTCTTCCGGGGCTGAGCCCATGTCCGAGCCCTGGGTCGGGCGGAGCGGAGTTCGCCGTCTTCCGGGGCTAAGCCCGAGTCCGAGCCCTAGGTCGGGCGGAGCGGAGTTCGCCGTCTTCCGGGGCTGAGCCCGAGTCCGAGCCCTGGGTCGGGCGGAGCAGAGTTCGCCGTCTTCCGGGGCTGAGCCTGAGTCCGAGCCCTGGGTCGGGCGGAGCGGAGTTCGCCGTCTTCCGGGGCTGAGCCCGAGTCCGAACCCTGGGGTCGGGCGAGGCAGAGTTTCCTATGACGCCCGAGGCCGACCTTGGCTGCTGTCAGCCTCACTCTGTCGGGTGGCTCAGCAGTCGGAGCGGCGCAGGCGGCACTATCCTTTTGTCAGACCGATCAGTAGAGCGGCGAAGTGACTGCGGTCACTTCGGCTCTGTCGACTGGAGGGCGCGCGTCAGGATAAAGGTGTCAGGCCACCTTTGCATTAAATTCCCCTGCGATTTGGTCGGTCGGCGTGGCGATGTGGCCAAGGTTGCTTCTCGGTGAAGACTGGGCCTCGGGCGAGCCGATAGTGTGCCCGTTGCTGGAGGGGGGGGGTCCTCGGGCGAGACGTAGGTTCTCTGGGGTCGGCTTCCCTTGCCCGAGGCTAGGCTCAGGCGAGGCACGATCATGTCCCTTGAATGGACCGATCCTTGACTTAACGGCTCTCCAAGAGAGCAAGTTGATCTTGATGACATAGATGAAGATGATGTTCCGACGGCCGCAATGCACACGATGACGATAGGTGATGTGCGACCACAGGAACAACAAGAGCAAGATCAGCCATCTTCCTCCACAATTGTGCATCCTCCAACTCAAGACGGTGAACAGGTACCTCAAGAAGAGGGACATGATCAAGGGGGAGCACAGCAAGAACAAATGATGGAGGAAGAAGCACCACGGGTCCCTCCAACTCAAGTCTGAGCGACGATCCAAAGAAATCACCCCGTCGATCAGATTCTGGGTGACATAAGCAAGGGAGTAACAACTCGCTCACGTTTAGCTAATTTTTGTGAACATTACTCGTTTGTCTCTTCTATTGAGCCTTTCAGGGTAGAAGAGGCCTTGCAGGATCCGGACTGGGTGTTGGCCATGCACGAAGAGCTCAACAACTTCAAGAAGTTTGGAGCCTGGTGCCACGTCCAAAGCAAAATGTTGTAGGAACCAAGTGGGTGTTCCGCAACAAGCAAGACGAGCACGGGGTGGTGACAAGAAACAAGGCTCGACTTGTGGAAAAAGGTTATGCCCAAGTCGCAGGTTTGGATTTCGAGGAGACTTTTGCTCCTGTGGCTAGGCTAGAGTCTATTCAAATATTATTAGCCAATGTCGCTCACCACTCTTTTAGGTTGTTTCAAATGGACGTAAAGAGCACTTTCCTCAACGGGCCAATCAAGGAGGAGGTATATGTGGAACAACCCCCTGGCTTTGAGGATGACAGGTACCCCGACCATATGTTCAAGCTCTCTAAGGCGCTCTATGGACTTAAGCAAGCCCCAAGAGCATGGTATGAATGCCTTAGAGATTTCTTAATTGCTAATGCTTTCAAGGTTGGGAAAGCCGATCCCACTCTTTTCACTAAGACTTGTGATGGTGATCTTTTTGTGTACCAAATTTATGTCGATGACATAATATTTGGTTCTACTAATCAAAAGTCTTGTGAGGAGTTTAGCAGGGTGATGACACAAAAGTTCGAGATGTCGATGATGGGCGAGTTGACCTACTTCCTTGGGTTCCAAGTGAAGGAACTCAAGGACGGCACCTTCCTCTCCCAAACGAAGTACACTCAAGATCTTCTCAAGAGGTTTGGGATGAAGGACGCCAAGCCCGCGAAGACACCGATGGGAACCGACGAGCATGTCGACCTCAACAAAGGAGGTAAGTCTGTTGATCAAAAGGCATACCAGTATATGATAGGTTCCTTGCTTTATTTATGTGCTAGTGGACCGAACATTATGTTAAGTGTATGCATGTGTGCTAGATATCAATCCGACCCCAAGGAATGTCACCTTGTGGTCGTTAAGCAAATTCTTAGATATTTATTTTCCACGCCTTGCTTCGGGATCTGGTATCCAAAGGGGTCTACCTTTGACTTGATTGGATACTCAGACTCCGATTATGCCGGGTGCAAGGTTGATAGGAAGAGCACATCGGGGACATGCCAATTTCTAGGAAGGTCCCTGGTGTCCTGGAGCTCCAAGAAACAAACATCTGTTGCCCTATCCATCGCTCGGGCCGAGTATGTTGCCGTAGGACAGTGTTGAGCCCAACTACTTTGGATGAGGCAAACCCTCAGGGACTTTGGCTACAATCTAAGCAAAGTCCCACTCCTATGTGACAATGAGAGTGCAATCCGCATGGCGAATAATCTTGTTGAACACAGCCGCACTAAGCACATAGACATCTGGCATCACTTTGTGAGGGACCACCAGCAAAAGGGAGATATCGAGGTGTACCACATTAGCACCGAGAACCAGCTAGCCGATATCTTTACTAAGCCGTTAGATGAGAAAACCTTTTGCCTGTTGCGTAGTGAGCTAAATGTCTTAGATTCGCGTAACTTGGATTGATCTATAGCATACATGTGTTCTATGCCTTTGATCATGTTACTTTATGCATTTAAATCCATTCTTGTTTATTTATGGTGCTCAAGTTGTACACATGATCCCCGGACCTCACAAGTCCATTTGCAAGTGATGCACATATTAAGGGGGAGATGTGCTACAACTTCACCCTTTGAGACTAACCTGTGTGTTTGAGTACTCTTGATGTAGTCTCAAAGGTGCATTGAAAGGGAAAATGGACTGGGACGTTGCAAAGACTTCCACTGCACTCCGGTATTGGTGTATTTAACTCCAAGTTCATACTTATGCTCTTATTGCCTTTTTGCTCTTAATTGACATTTTTGGTGAGGCAATGGGGTTAAAGGGCCAATAATGATCCCGTTTTAGTGCTTAATGCCAAATGGGGAGAAATTAAAGCCAAAGCAAATGGATCAGCTACCACTTGTGAATTTTGAAAACAATAGAGTTAGAACTTTTGATTTGTCCAAAATACTCTTATTGCAAAATTTGGTCTCTTGTGGGGGAAAATTTTGATTATGGGAAAAGGGAGAGTTTTTGGTACTTGATCAATTTTTCCATTGGAATATCTCTTGATTTGCCCAAACAAGTGTGTTTGACTTAGAGATAGGAAAATGATTTGATTTACAAAAACAAACCAAGTGGTGGCAAAGAATGATCCAAATATGTCAAATCTAGTGCAAAAACAATTTGGTCTTCAATTGCATTGATGTTGCACTTCTTTTGTTGCTTTTTGATGTGTTGGCATAAATCACCAAAAAGGGAGAGATTGAAAGGGAAATGTGCCCTTGGGCCATTTCTATAATGTTTTGGTGATTAAGTGTCCAACACACAGTGAATGAGTTGCTATGTGCTAAACAAGCAAGAAGTGCAAATCATATAACAAGGTATGTTTCTAGACTTGGTAAATTGCTTTATGTACTAACATGATTATCCAAGTGCTAGAAACAGTGACTAAAGAAGACAAGATGGAAAGGAAAAGACTTGGCTCTGTGCAGCCAATCTCTAGCTCGGCTTGGCACACCGGACTGTCCGGTGCACCAGGCTGGTCCACGTGAAAAGGCCGCTCTCGGGACTCGACGGCGGCGTACAGCTATAATTCACCGGACCGTTCGGTGGTGCACCGGACTGTCCGGTGAGTCATCCGCGGCGAACTCGTCGCCCTGGGGAAAAGCAAAGGGGCGACGTGGCTATAATTCACCGGACTGTCCGGTGGTGCACCGGACTGTCCGGTGAGCCAACGGTCGGCCGCGCAATCTTCGTGCGACACATGGACTGCTCCAACGGTCGGCTGGTGCATCGGACTGTCCGTGTGCACCGGACAGTGTCCGGTGCGCCAATCAGCCCAGAGGAGCAACGGTCGAATATGCCAAATTTGGAAGGAGATCAAGCACCGGACCGTCTACAGGACCTGTCCGGTGGCGCACCGGACTGTCCGGTGCGCCTGAGAGCACCTAGAGGGGGGGTGAATAGGTGATCCTGTGAAAACTTAAACTTATAGCCACAAAAACTTGTTAAGTGTTAGCACAATAATCGCCAAGTGGCTAGATAGGAGTCTCAACAAAACACAATACCACAAGAGATCAAACACAGAGATGACACAGTGGTTTATCCCGTGGTTCGGCCAAGACCAACGCTTGCCTACTCCACGTTGTGGCGTCCCAACGGACGAGGGTTGCAATCAACCCCTCTCAAGCGGTCCAAAGACCAACTTGAATACCACGGTGTTTTGCTTTGCCTTTCAATATCCCGATTGCGAGGATTCTCCACAACTTGGAGCCTCTCGCCCTTACACTTGATATTCACAAGAAATACGGAGTAAGGGAGGACAGCAACACACACAAATCCACAGCAAAATGCGCACACACACGGCCAAGAATCGAGCTCAAAAGACTATCTCAAAGTTCTCACTAGAACGGAGCTCGAATCACTGAGAATGACAAACGAATGCGCAAAGACTTAGTGTGGATGATCAAGAATGCTCTAAGGTTGCTTGGTGTTCTCCTCCATGCGCCTAGGGGTCCCTTTTATAGCCCCAAGGCAGCTAGGAGCCGTTGAGAGCAAATCTGGAAGGCCAATCTTGCCTTCTGTCGTCGGGTGCACCGGACAGTCCGGTGCACACCGGACACTGTCCGGTGCCCGATTTCCTTCCTAAAATGGCGCTGCCGACCGTTGCAGATCTGGGAGCCGTTGGCGCACCGGACAAGTCCGGTGCACACCGGACAGTCCGGTGCCCCCTTCCGACCGTTGGCCCGGCCACGTGTCGCGCGCATATCCCGCGGCCGACCGTTGGCCCGGCCGACCGTTGGCTCACCGGACAGTCCGGTGCACACCGGACAGTCCGGTGAATTTTAGCCGTACGCCGTCGGCGAATTCCCGAGAGCGGCCACTTCACGCCGAGCCAGCCTGGCGCACCGGACACTGTCCGGTGCACCACCGGACAGTCCGGTGTGCCAGACTGAGCTGAGTCTTGGCTGCACACAGCCAAGTCTTTTTCACCTCTTTTCTTTTCTTCTTCTTTCAGTTTCTAACACTTAGACAAGTATATTAGTACACAAAACAAATGTACTAAGGCTTAGACACATACCTTTACTTTTGATTTGCACTTTGTCCATCCATGAGCATAAATTCACATTTAAGCACTTGTGTTGGCACTCAATCACCAAAATACTTAGAAATGGCCCAAGGGCACATTTCCCTTTCAATCTCCCCCTTTTTGGTGTTTTATGCCAACACAACATAAAGCAACTAGAACAAGTGCAATATCACTTCAAATAAAACTCAAATTTATTTTGATTCAATTTTGGCATATATGGATCATTCTTTGCCACCACTTGGTTTGTTTTTGCAAATCAAACTCAAATTCCTATCTCTAAGTCAAAATCACTTGTAGAGACATAAAGAGAGGTTTTCCAAAGAAATTTGATCAAAGATTTCAAAAACTCCCCCTTTTTCCCTAATCAACACTTCTCCCCACAAGAGGCAAACTTTTGACATAAGAGACAATAAAAGAGTTTTGACAAACCAAAGGCTCTAATCTACTATTTTCAAAATTTCTCAAGTGGTAGCTGATCCATTATTGCTTTGGCCTTTATTTTCTCCCCCTTTGGCATCAAGCACCAAAACGGGATCAATCTCGGCCCTATAACCCCATTGCCTCACCAAAATCTTCAATTAAGAGCAAATGGCAATAAGAGTTCATTAGATGAACTTGGAATAGGTTACCCTCTCATCGGAGTGCAGTGGAAGTCTTTCATGGTCCAAGTCCACCTTCTCCCTTTCAATTCTCCTTTGAGACTAAAACAAGCAAACTCAAGCATATGGTTAGTCTCAAAGGGTCAAGTTGTAACACATCTCCCCCTAAAACTGTGCATCACTTTGCAACGGACTTGTGAGGTCCAGGGAGTGTTTGTACAACTTGAGCACCATACTTAACAACAAAATGCAAAAAGGAACATGATCAAAAGCATAAATACATGTATGCTACAATTCAATCCAAGTTCCGCGAATCTAAGACATTTAGCTCACTACGCAGCCTGCAAAAGGTCTTCTCATCTAGAGGCTTGGTAAAGATATCGGCTAGCTGGTTCTCGGTGCTAACATGAAACACTTCGATATCTCCCTTTTGCTGGTGGTCTCTCAAAAAGTGATGCCGGATGTCAATGTGCTTTGTGCGGCTGTGCTCAACAGGATTTTCCGCTATTCGGATAGCACTCTCATTGTCACATAGGAGTGGGACTTTGCTCAGATTGTAGCCAAAGTCCCTGAGGGTTTGCCTCATCCAAAGTAGTTGCGCACAACACTGTCCTGTGGCAACGTACTCGGCCTCAGCGGTGGATAGGGCAACGGAGGTTTGTTTCTTAGAGTTCCATGACACCAGGGACCTTCCTAAGAATTGGCACGTCCCGATGTACTCTTCCTATCGACCTTACATCCAGCATAGTCGGAATCTGAGTACCCAATCAAGTCAAAGTTAGACCCCTTTGGATACCAGATCCCGAAGCAAGGCGTAGCGACTAAATATCGAAGAATTCGCTTCACAGCCACTAAGTGACACTCCTTAGGATCGGATTGAAATCTAGCACACATGCATACGCTAAGCATAATATCCGGTCTACTAGCACATAAATAAAGCAAAGAACCTTGTTGGGGGCCTTCGTCCTCCGAAGGTCCTCAAAAACATGATTTGACAATGTTTTCCAAGTGGATTATATGAACAGGTACCTTCGGACTCAGAATTATGAACACGAAGTACGATCAGGACGAAGCCTGAACCAGACGAAGGGGGATTGAAATGGAGGACGGGCTGATTACCAAGCCTTACGAAGGGTGATGCACAGCCGAAGCTGTGCGCAGGAAAGCTTCGTAGCGATAGCAGAAAGGGGAACCGACTTAAAGATGAAAAGACTACTTAGGCCTTGGCAGATTTCCATAAGTCATTAGCAAATGTAATGGACATGAATGTAATTTTGTATGGGCTGCGTCTCATGCCTATAAATAGATGAACAGTAGTCCCGTACTGTTCACGCTGACTTGGCATTGGCTTTTGCGTCACGCCTGTACTTTTGCCTTCCCTCAAGCCGAAGGTACATTTGTAATTTGAAATCATTTCTATTTTTCCATGATAATAAAATAGAAATGATTTTATGATAATGTTTAAATGTTTATATCATATCTCATGCTTTATATGAATCCTTCGTCATTACTTGTTGTACTTACGAAGGTATGTCTCTCGTAACCTTCGTCCGAAACTCATTATTTCCCGAAGGGGCATAATGTTTCGAAGGACGAAGGACTTTAACACTTAACACTTTTTATGTTGCCTTGTTCTTAACTCTTAGCATTTGAGAACAAGTCCCCAACATTGGCGCCCACCTCCGGTGAACTCACTTCCACTTCGAGTTTTTTGAACACCTTCGGAAGCTATAGACCCTCGCTATGGCGCCGAAGAAAGCTTCAGCGACTGGGGCTGCAGCACTACAACCGCTGGACCCCAACCAGGAGACCGTCTCTCTTCGGGAGGCCCGAAGCCAGAAGAGGAAGGCCGTCAGCCCGACGCTTCAGGAGGATGAACTAGACCAAGAGATCAGGGATATGGAGATGCTTCATCAACAGGTGCAGAGGAAAAAGGAAAAGATGGCTAGGCTAGCTGAGCTGCAAAGGCAGATAGATGAAGCTTCTGAAGAAGTTCGTCATCTTACCCACGATGAGCAGAACCGAAGGCCTCAACAAAAAGACCTTCATCAGGAGGGCTTCTTCAACGAAGATGACTGGTATGACAATTTCCACCATGGAAATTTTGTTTTCGATGATGCTTCTCCTCTGTCCGCTGAGCTGCAGGCTACACCTTGGCCTCCGTCCTATAAGCCACCCCAGCTTCCCATGTTCGATGGCCATTCAGACCCGAAGCAGTTCTTGATGAGTTACGAAGCAACAGTGTCTTCGTATGGTGGCAATGCTGCAGTCATGGCAAAGTCTTTCGTTATGGCCGTCAGGAGTGTTGCTCAGACCTGGTATTCCTCCCTTCGACCAGGAACGATCACTTCATGGCAGAAGCTGAAGGATATGTTGTTAACCAGCTTTCAAGGATTTCAGACGAAGCCGGTCACTGCTCAAGCCTTGTTCCAGTGCACTCAGGATCACGAAGAATACCTTCAGGCGTATGTCAGAAGGTTCTTGCGTTTGAGGGCGCAAGCACCAACGGTGCCCAATGAAATTGTCATCGAAGCCATGATCAAGGGGCTTCGACCTGGACCTGCAGCTCAATACTTTGCTAGGAAGCCTCCTCAGACTCTGGAGAAGCTGCTCCAAAAGATGGACGAGTACATTCGTGCCGACAATGACTTTCGCCAAAGAAGGGAGGAGGCTTTCAGATTTTCTGAAATGACCAGGGGCTTCGGAGGAAGATTTTATCCGAGGCATGTTAGGTCCATCCACAACTCTACTCAAAATGATGATAAGGGGAGTCAGCAGAACAGACCGCAGAGCTCCTCACAGGCTTCGGGGCAACAGCAAACTTTCTTCCGGCCACCAGCTCCAAGAGGCAGAGGCGCCAGGGGCTTCGGCGGAAGATTTGGAGATCAACCAAGGAGGGTATTTTGCTTATTCTGTGGTGAGAACAAGGGCCATACCACCAGGATGTGCCATGTTACCATCCAGAAACAAAAGGAGCTAGCAGAAGCTGCAGCGCAACAGGGCCAGCCGAAGCAGGTCATGCATACTGCTTCGTACCATCAGCCTTACATCCCGGAATACGTGGGCAACCACCCTGCAGTTTCTGTAGCTTCGGCGAGTCAACCTCAAGCTTCATGGCAACAGCCTCCGCCCCCACCTCCGCTGCAACAAGGCCAACAGCCAGAAGGGAGCCAATATGTTCCGCACCAAAGGGATCTCAGAGAGCAATCTGAAGCTCGCACAGTCAATAGTACTGTGCCAGAGTCGAAGCACATTTATTGACAAATATCCTACTTTAATAGCAGTCTTTTCCGTTTAGTTCTATTTTTCTGTGTAATAAAGAACATTTCAGTTTTCATGTAATAGTTTCGTGGTTGGTTATCAGGAAAACCTATTTTCTCCGCAGGCTTAAGTTGCTGAAGCTTAAAAATTTGCGGTAACAAGGAGGACCTTCGAATCATTAAAAATCCTTCGAAGCAACAAAAAGTCGTTCTAAGGAACGCAGAGTAAGTTGCTGAAGTTACAAAAAGTCGTTCCAAAGGGAGCGCAGTGTAAGTTTTTTGCTCCAAAGACGTTCCTAAGGGAATGCAGAGCATACAGCGAAAAGTCAACGCTGATACCGCCTAAGTAAAAGGCGAAGAAGCTCCAAAGACGTTCCTAAGGGAATGCAGAGCTTACAGCGAAAAGTCAACGCTGATACCGCCTAAGTAAAAGGCGAAGAAGCTCCAAAGACGTTCCTAAGGGAATGCAGAGCTTACAAATATATTTTGTGTGTATCTTCGGAACAAACGTCATTTGCATAACATAACATCATCACATCATTTTGCATAGCATAAGCATCATACATCATGTTGCATATGGCAAAAGAAGGGGACACAGTATCAACCTTCGAAAGGACGCTTTGAGAAAGTGAAAATTGTGTAAAGTCACGAGGGAATACAGTGATAATCTTCGGAATACAGCTTCGGAGAATGTTTTTACGAAGCATGGGCAAGCTTCATCAGAGCAATATCGAAATTGTATAGCTTCGGAGAATGTCTTCTTCACGAAGCATGAAAAGAAGGGAAGGTGTTTTTTCGCCGAAGGCTCAAAAATGGTATGTAGAATTTCATGCATCGTAAAGAATTGAATAATGAAAAGAGACTTGTATATTACATTCAAATGTACAAAATATTACATAGATCACACTTCAAATGTTTTTTCTAATAACACCTAGTCTTCTCTTAATACTACTTCGGCAGCCTCATTTAGAAGTTGTTCAACAACTTTATCCATGATAGCTTCGGCCATTTGTTTGATTTCGTCATCATCTTTTGTGTGAGGGTCAACAGACGATCCAGCAGGTTCTGAGGGAAGAGAATATTTTTGCATTACTATTACAAACCGCAAGCAAAGTTTGAAATAAAAATTACAACACAATAAGAGCGACTAATTAATACCTATTTGCCCTTCGGCAACTTCTGTCACTTTCCTAGCATCATGGATGCCTTTTTCACTCCTTTGAATAATTTCTTGCGCCATTTCTCGGCCGCCGTTGTCCCAGACATCAGTAAAGAATTTGCCGCCAACCATGCTTGCTTCGGCCGAGGGGTCTTTGATGTCTTCGGAGGATAAGGCAGCTTCGGACTGAGCTAAAGATTTTACATGTTCACAACCTTTCTTCTCCAAGACAGTAGCAACTCCCCTGGCGCCCGAAAAAGCGCAGATGTCACCACGGCTACTCAGGATTTCCTCGAAGGCCTCTGCTTCGTGACTGATCCATTCTATTGGACCTTCGGGATTGCCTCTTGAGAAATTCTCTTCACTGGAAAATGCGCCCACGCTGGCGAAGCTGGTCTTTATCTTCTTTACGCATTCCATGGATTTTTCGTAGCATCTTTTCTTAGAAGACCGAAGCTCTTCCACGGTTGCTTCCAAATGATCAGCCCATTGGTCGCTGCATTCTCGTCTTGTTTCTTCAAGTATGCGTTCTTCTTTCGCCCGGGCCAATTGCTTCTGAAGATCTTTAATTTCGCGTATCTGAGCTTCGGCCTGAACCTTTGCAGCAGCTTCGTCCTTTTTTATCTTGTCTACTAATGTAAGCAGAATTTTATCTTTTTCTAGAGCTTCGTTTCTCAGTTTAATAACTTCTGAACGTAAATTGTTGAACACAATTTCGTAGCTCTCATCTTCGGCACTCTTTTGTGCTCTTAATGCGTTGCTTAGGATTAAACCCTATACAAAAAAGAATCCATATAAGAATAAAGGAATGAATTACGTATTGTAAAATTTTTTCAAACGTCTAATTCCCATACCTTCAGGCTATTATATGCAAGACTGTCCGCGAGATCCTCCTTTGTCATAGCACATAATCCAGCTTCGAGCTTCGGGAACCCCATACTTCTAGCCATCTCTCGGCAGACAGATAGTTCTTTATTATCAGGAAGGCAGTACAGGAAGTCATCTTCATTTGTCCCATTGAACACTACTGCCCCCTTCGGATATTTTAGCTCTCTGGCATAGTAGTTGGCTTCGTAAGTCTCTTCTTCAGATAATTTCTTCCCCGAAGCATGTCGTACGATGTAATCGCATATTCTGGAAGGAGCTTCGGGGACGGCAGTGTCAATTTCTTCAACTAAAACTGGATCCGATATTTTTATTTTTTCGGTTTCCAAAGATTGTTCCTTGGTGGGCTCTGAAGGCCCAGCTTCAGTTTCAGGTTGTTGCTTCGAAGCTTCAGCTTCAGCCTGTTGCTTCGAAGCTTCAGTGGACGCTTCAGCAAGTTCAACAGTCTTCTTTGGAGTTGTGCTTGAAGACTTAATTGTCTCCAAGACATCTAGTACGTTCACCATTCTTTTTCTTTTTGGGGTCACCAATGGGCCCTTTTGATTTTTTATTGTTTCAACATCTGCTGAAGGACTTAAGATTTCCGATATTTTTGGCTTTTCAATCTTCGGTTTTTCTGCTTTTTCTGCCAAAGGCGCTTCAGTTTTCTCTTCTATCCTCGGCACTGGAGCTGGTTCTGTAGCTTCAGAGGCCAAAGAGACTTCACCAATAAATTTTGGCACTGTGGCCGGCTCAATAAAACGCGCTCGGTGGGTGAGCACCTTCATCTTTTTCCTTTGCGGCGCTGGCTCACTAGTGGCAATCGTGGTAGATTCTGTCGCAGGAGAAGTATTTTTTCTTTTGCGACCCAATACCGGATAGTGATAGTCAGGGTAGACAAACCCGACTGCGTCAAATACCCGGTTGAGCCTTTTCTTCTTTCGGCCTCCGAAGGCTGCTGATAACGCAGTGTTCTCGGCCTTCGAATATGCCCCAAGAAGTTCGTCACTTAATGTTTCAATGTTTTTCAACCAGTCGTCATCAGGTTCAACAAATTTATCCCCGAATTTGAATGTGTATTTCAGTCTGACCAGTCCGCCTTCGTCGGACTCTTTGATGGTCTCTTTCGGCATTTCCCACTTTCCTGCAAGTGGCCACACCCTGAAGGCAATATGTTCTTGAATCAAGTCCCTTGTCCCAATAAAAGAGCAGACTACGCCGAAGGCTCTTTGGCATTCCTCGGCTGCTTCATCCATTTCAACCTTCGGCCTTCGAAGTCCGAAGCGTTGCCAGATGGGGCGCATAATGATATTCTTGACATCTTCTTGCGCTGTTAAGTCATTCTTTACATAGAACCATTCAGTCATCCAGGCTCCGGGCCACCTCTTCCGAAAGGTTGGCACAGGACGGCTTGACCCGGAGCGGGCACCGAAGCTGTAACACCCAAAGTTGTTGTGATATTGTTCTTTCCCCCAGGGCTTCGTCTCATATAACAACTCATGAATGTTGCAAAAGCTTTTAGCATTTGGTTCTAAACCTTGGCTTCTCGCAGCCCAGACAAACATCCCCATTCTTATGATAGCTTCGGGAGTAATTTGATGAAGGTAGACTTGAAATGTCTTCAGGACTTCAACAACAAAGTTGCTTAGGGGGAATCGAAGCCCAGCCTTGAGAAAGCTTCGGAAGATTACGACTTCATCTTCTTCGGGGGTGGGAGAAGTCTTTTCTCCAGCATCAACCCTCACAATAGATATATCTCGAAAATACCTCCCCCTCATATTATCAATATGATTCTGCTTAATAGTGGTTTTCCCGAAAACCGTGTGACTTGGCCGCCATGGTCGATCTTCGGACTCTTCCCCACCACTTTCTACATCATAACTATCGCTGTCACCAGTATCTTCGGACAAACCTTCAAGAATCTCCTTGGTGATTTTCTCCGTATTGGTCTCCACCATCGCTATAAGGAACCCCAAGTTCTTCTCTTCGTCGAGACTCAGCTTCGTCTCAGCAGGGATCTTCTTACCTTCAGACATCTTCGGAAACGCTAAAAACTGTTTTCAAGGCCGAAGCTTCAAAATCAAAAAGATCAGCAAATCTTAGTGCACAAGAGCTAAAAATTTAGTGGGCCGAAGCAGATGGCAAGTGTGCGTACCAAATAAGTTTGCGGTATGATCTTATTTATACGCCCAGTGCGTTGAAAATTGAAAGACCCCGCTTGTCAGTGAATGTTGCTATTCTAGCAAAGGGAAGGTGTTTTTTCGGACCTTCGGCTTAAGGCCTTCGTCCATATCGCAATCTGAATTTGTCATTAACAAATTAATATTGCGAGGGGCTACTGTTGGGGGCCTTCGTCCTCCGAAGGTCCTCAAAAACATGATTTGACAATGTTTTCCAAGTGGATTATATGAACAGGTACCTTCGGACTCAGAATTATGAACACGAAGTACGATCAGGACGAAGCCTGAACCAGACGAAGGGGGATTGAAATGGAGGACGGGCTGATTACCAAGCCTTACGAAGGGTGGTGCACAGCCGAAGCTGTGCGCAGGAAAGCTTCGTAGCGATAGCAGAAAGGGGAACCGACTTAAAGATGAAAAGACTACTTAGGCCTTGGCAGATTTCCATAAGTCATTAGCAAATGTAATGGACATGAATGTAATTTTGTATGGGCTGCGTCTCATGCCTATAAATAGATGAACAGTAGTCCCGTACTGTTCACGCTGACTTGGCATTGGCTTTTGCGTCACGCTTGTACTTTTGCCTTCCCTCAAGCCGAAGGTACATTTGTAATTTGAAATCATTTCTATTTTTCCATGATAATAAAATAGAAATGATTTTATGATAATGTTTAAATGTTTATATCATATCTCATGCTTTATATGAATCCTTCGTCATTACTTGTTGTACTTACGAAGGTATGTCTCTCGTAACCTTCGTCCGAAACTCATTATTTCCCGAAGGGGCATAATGTTTCGAAGGACGAAGGACTTTAACACTTAACACTTTTTATGTTGCCTTGTTCTTAACTCTTAGCATTTGAGAACAAGTCCCCAACAAACCTATCATGGACCGGTATGCTTTTTGATCAACGGACTTACCTCCTTTGTTGAGGTCGGTGTGTCCGTCGGTTCCCATCGGTGTCTTTGCGGGCTTTGCGTCCTTCATCCCAAACCTTTTTAGCAAATCTTGTGTGTACTTCGTTTGGGAGATGAAGGTGCCGTCCTTGAGTTGCTTCACTTGAAACCCAAGGAAGTAGGTCAACTCGCCCATCATCGACATCTCGAATTTCTGTGTCATCACCCTGCTAAACTCTTCACAAGACTTTTGGTTAGTAGAACCAAATATTATGTCGTCGACATAAATTTGGCACACAAAAAGATCACCATCGCAAGTCTTAGTAAAAAGAGTTGGATCGGCTTTCCAAACCTTGAAAGCATTAGCAATTAAGAAGTCTCTAAGGCATTCATACCATGCTCTTGGGGCTTGCTTAAGTCCATAGAGCGCCTTAGAGAGCTTACACACGTGGTCGGGGTACCGTTCATTCTCGAAGCCAGGGGGCTGCTCCACGTACACCTCCTCTTTGATCGGCCCGTTGAGGAAAGCGCTCTTCACATCCATTTGGTACAACCTGAAGGAATGGTGAGCGGCATATGCTAGCAAGATACGAATTGATTCTAACCTAGCCACAGGAGCAAAAGTCTCCTCAAAGTCCAAACCTGCGACTTGGGCATAACCTTTTGCCACAAGTCGAGCCTTGTTCCTCGTCACCACCCCGTGCTCGTCCTGTTTGTTGCGGAACATCCACTTGGTTCCCACAACATTTTGCTTGGGACGAGGCACCAGTGTCCAAACTTCATTGCGCTTGAAGTTGTTGAGTTCCTCCTGCATGGCCAACACCCAGTCCGGATCTAGCAAGGCCTCTTCTACCCTGAAAGGCTCAATAGAAGAGACAAAAGTGTAATGCTCACAAAAATTAACTAATCTTGAGCGAGTAGTTACTCCCTTGCTAATATCACCCAATATCTGGTCGACGGGATGATCCCTTTGAATTGTCGCTCGAACTTGGGTTGGAGGTGCCTGTTGCGCTTCTTCCTCCATTACGTGATCATCTTGTGCTCCCCCTTGATCACACGCCTCCTTTTGATGAACCTGTTCATCGTCTTGGGTTGGGGGATGCACCGTTGTTGAGGAAGAAGGTTGATCTCGTTCATCTTGTTCCTGTGGCCGCACTTCTCCAATCGCCATGGTTCGTATAGCGGCCGTCGGAACATCTTCTTCATCTACATCATCACAATCAACAACTTGCTCTCTTGGAGAGCCATTAGTCTCATCAAATACAACGTCGCTAGAGACTTCAACTAAACCCGATGATTTGTTGAAGACCCTATACGCCTTTGTATTTGAATCATAACCTAGTAAAAATCCTTCTACGGCTTTGGGAGCAAATTTGGAATTCCTACCCTTCTTCACTAGAATGTAGCATTTACTCCCAAAAACACGAAAATACGATACATTAGGTTTGTTACCGGTTAGTAGCTCATACGACGTCTTCTTGAGGAGGCGGTGAAGGTAGACCCTGTTGATGGCGTGGCAAGCCGTGTTCACGGCTTCCGACCAAAAGCACTCAGGGGTCTTGAATTCTCCAAGCATAGTCCTCGCCATATCTATGAGCGTCCTGTTCTTTCTCTCTACCACACCATTTTGCTGAGGTGTGTAGGGAGCGGAGAACTCGTGATTGATCCCTTCCTCCTCAAGAAACTCCTCCACTTGAAGGTTCTTGAATTCAGACCCGTTGTCGCTCCTTATCTTTTTCACCTTGAGCTCAAACTCATTTTGAGCCCTCCTTAGGAAGCGCTTGAGGGTCCCTTGGGTTTCAGACTTATCCTGCAAAAAGAACACCCAAGTGAAGCGGGAAAAGTCATCAACAATAACTAAACCATACTTACTTCCTCCTATGCTTAGATAGGCGACGGGTCCGAAGAGGTCCATATGTAGCAGCTCCAGGGGTCTTGATGTGGTCATCACATTCTTGCTGTGATGCGCTCCTCCCACCTGTTTACCTGCCTGACAAGCTGCACAAGGTCTATCTTTTTCGAATTGTACGTTAGTCAAACCTATCATGTGTTCTCCCTTTAGAAGCTTGTGGAGGTTCTTCATCCCCACATGTGCTAAGCGGCGATGCCACAGCCAGCCCATGCAAGTCTTAGCCATTAAGCATGCATCTAGACCGACCTCTTCTTTTGCAAAATCAACTAAGTAAAGCTTGCCGTCTAGTACACCCTTAAAAGCTAGTGAACCATCACATCTTCTAAAGACAGACACATCTACATTTGTAAATAAGCAGTTATATCCCATATTGCATAATTGACTAACAGATAGCAGATTATATCCAAGAGACTCTACTAAAAACACATTAGATATAGAGTGCTCATTTGAGATTGCAATTTTACCTAACCCTTTTACCTTGCCTTGATTCCCATCACCGAATATTATTGAATCTTGGGAATCTTTGTTTTTGACGTAGGAGGTGAACATCTTCTTCTCCCCCGTCATATGGTTTGTGCATCCGTTGTCGATGATCCAGCTTGAACCCCTGGATGCATAAACCTGCAAGGCAAATTTAGGCTTGGGTCTTAGGTACCCAACTCATGTTGGGTCCTGCAAGGTCAGCACAAATATCCTTAGGGACCCAAATGCAAGTTTTGTCTCCCTTGCATTTTGCCCCTAACTTCCTAGCAACTATTTTCCTATCCTTTCTACAAATAGCAAAGGAAGCATTTAAAGCATTATATATTGTAGAAGGTTCATGAACTTTCCTAGGAACATTAACGACATTTCTCCTAGGCATATTATGAATAACATTTCTCCTACCAACATTTCTATCATGCACATAATAAGAACTAGAAGCAAACATGGCATGAGAATCAAAGGCATTATATGCATTACAACTCCTATAAGCATTTCTATTTTGTCTCTTACCATGGTACATAAAAGCATGGTTCTTTTTAGCACTAGTTGTCATAGGGGCCTTCCCTTTCTCCTTGGCAGAGATGGGAGCCTTATGGCTTGTCAAGTCCTTGGCTTCCCTCTTGTAGCCAAGTCCATCCTTAATTGAGGGGTGTCTACCAATTGTGTAGGCATCCCTTGCAAATTTTAGCTTATCAAAATTACTCTTGCTAGTCTTAAGTTGAGCATTAAGACTAGCCAATCCATCATTAAGTTTGGAAATTGAAACTTGGTGTTCACTACAAGCATCAATGTCAAAATCTTTACACCTATTGCAAGTTTCAACAATTTCTACACAGGAGTTGGATTTATTTGCTTCTACTAGTTTAGCACTTAAATCATTGTTAACACTTCTTAAAGTAGCAATGGTTTCATGACAAGAAGATAATTCACTAGAGAGCATTTCATTCCTTTTAATTTCAAGAGCAAGAGATTTTTGTGCACTAACAAATTTATCATGCTCCTCATATAGAAGATCCTCTTGTTTTTCTAGTAATCTATTCTTGTCATTTAAAGCATCAATCAACTCATTAATCTTATCAATTTTGGATCTATCTAATCCCTTGAATAAGCATGAGTAATCTATCTCATCATCATCACTAGACTCATCCTCACTTGAAGAAGCGTAAGTGCTAGTATCATGAGTGCTTACTTTCTTCTCCCTTGCCATGAGGCAAGTGTGACGCTCGTTGGGGAAGAGGGATGACTTGTTGAAGGCGGTGGCGGCGAGTCCTTCATTGTCGGAGTCGGAGGAGGAGCAATCCGAATCCCACTCCTTTCCGATATGCGCCTCGCCCTTGGCCTTCTTGTAATGCTTCTTCTTCTCCCTTTTGTTCCCCTTTTCCTGGTCACTTTCATTATCGGGACAGTTAGCAATGAAATGACCAATCTTACCACATTTGAAGCACGAGCGCTTCTCCTTTGTCTTGGTCTTGCTTGGCTGTCCCTTGCGACCCTTAAGCGCCGTCTTGAAGCGCTTAATGATGAGGGCCATCTCCTCATTATTTAGCCCGGCCGCCTCAACTTGCGCCACCTTGCTCGGTAGCGCCTCCTTGCTCCTCGTTGCCTTGAGAGCAACGGGTTGAGGCTCGTGGATTGGACCGTTCAACGCGTCGTCGACGTATCTCGCCTCCTTGATCATCATCCGCCCGCTTACGAATTTTCCGAGTACCTCCTCGGGCGTCATCATCGTGTACCTGGGATTCTCACGAATATTGTTCACGAGATGAGGATCAAGAACGGTAAAAGACCTTAGCATTAGGCGGACGACGTCGTGGTCCGTCCATCGTGTGCTTCCATAGCTCCTTATTTTGTTGATAAGGGTCTTGAGTCGGTTGTAAATTTGAGTCGGTTCCTCGCCCCTTATCATCGCGAATCGTCCAAGCTCGCCCTCCACCAACTCCATCTTGGTGAGCATGGTGATGTCATTCCCCTCGTGAGAGATCTTGAGGGTGTCCCATATCTGCTTGGCATTGTCCAAGCCGCTCACCTTATTGTACTCTTCCCTGCACAAAGATGCTAAGAGAACAGTAGTAGCTTGTGCATTTCTATGAATTTGTTCATTTATAAGCATAGGGCTATCCGAGCTATCAAATTTCATTCCATTCTCTACAATCTCCCATATGCTTAGATGGAGAGAGAATAAGTGACTACGCATTTTGTGACTCCAAAATCCGTAGTCCTCCCCATCGAAGTGTGGAGGTTTGCCAAGAGGAATGGAAAGCAATTGCGAATTCGAACTATGTGGAATACGAGAATAATCAAATGAAAAGTTCGAATTGACCGTCTTCCTGTAGTCGTTGTCGTCGTCCTTTTGGGAAGAGGAAGATTCGTCGCTGTCGTAGTAGACGATCTCCTTGATGCGTCTTGTCTTCTTCTTCTTCCCTTCTTTGCGTCTGTGCCCCGAGCCCGAGTCGGTAGTCTTGTCGTCCTTTGGCTCGTTGACGAAGGACTCCTTCTCCTTGTCGTTGATCACGATTCCCTTCCCTTTAGGATCCATCTCTTCGGGCGGTTAGTCCCTTTGTGAAGAGAACGGCTCCGATACCAATTGAGAGCACCTAGAGGGGGGTGAATAGGTGATCCTGTGAAAACTTAAACTTATAGCCACAAAAACTTGTTAAGTGTTAGCACAATAATCGCCAAGTGGCTAGATAGGAGTCTCAACAAAACACAATACCACAAGAGATCAAACACAGAGATGACACAGTGGTTTATCCCGTGGTTCGGCCAAGACCAACGCTTGCCTACTCCACGTTGTGGCGTCCCAACGGACGAGGGTTGCAATCAACCCCTCTCAAGCGGTCCAAAGACCAACTTGAATACCACGGTGTTTTGCTTTGCCTTTCAATATCCCGATTGCGAGGATTCTCCACAACTTGGAGCCTCTCGCCCTTACACTTGAGATTCACAAGAAATACGGAGTAAGGGAGGACAGCAACACACACAAATCCACAGCAAAATGCGCACACACACGGCCAAGAATCGAGCTCAAAAGACTATCTCAAAGTTCTCACTAGAACGGAGCTCGAATCACTGAGAATGACAAACGAATGCGCAAAGACTTAGTGTGGATGATCAAGAATGCTCTAAGGTTGCTTGGTGTTCTCCTCCATGCGCCTAGGGGTCCCTTTTATAGCCCCAAGGCAGCTAGGAGCCGTTGAGAGCAAATCTGGAAGGCCAATCTTGCCTTCTGTCGTCGGGTGCACCGGACAGTCCGGTGCACACCGGACACTGTCCGGTGCCCGATTTCCTTCCTAAAATGGCGCTGCCGACCGTTGCAGATCTGGGAGCCGTTGGCGCACCGGACAAGTCCGGTGCACACCGGACAGTCCGGTGCCCCCTTCCGACCGTTGGCCCGGCCACGTGTCGCGCGCATATCCCGCGGCCGACCGTTGGCCCGGCCGACCGTTGGCTCACCGGACAGTCCGGTGCACACCGGACAGTCCGGTGAATTTTAGCCGTACGCCGTCGGCGAATTCCCGAGAGCGGCCACTTCACGCCGAGCCAGCCTGGCGCACCGGACACTGTCCGGTGCACCACCGGACAGTCCGGTGTGCCAGACTGAGCTGAGTCTTGGCTGCACACAGCCAAGTCTTTTTCACCTCTTTTCTTTTCTTCTTCTTTCAGTTTCTAACACTTAGACAAGTATATTAGTACACAAAACAAATGTACTAAGGCTTAGACACATACCTTTACTTTTGATTTGCACTTTGTCCATCCATGAGCATAAATTCACATTTAAGCACTTGTGTTGGCACTCAATCACCAAAATACTTAGAAATGGCCCAAGGGCACATTTCCCTTTCAGCGCCACTCGACAGAAGGCAAGGATAACCTTCCTTGTTGATCTTCAATGGCTCCTAGCTGCCTTGGGGCTATAAAAGGGGCCCCTAGGCGCATGGAGGAGTCACCCAAGCATTCTCTGAGTATTCTAAAGCATCCAGACTCCGCTCCCATGCATTTGATTCTCTGTGTTAGTGATTTGAGCTCCATTTGAGTTGCGAACTCCGTGTGTTGTACTTCAAGCTCAAGTTGTGATTTGTGTGCATGGTTGTGCTGTGGATTTGAGTCTTGTGTGTGTTGCTCTCCCCTCCCTTACTTCTGTGCTTCTTTTGTGATCATCATTGTAAGGGTGAGAGGCTCCAAGTTGTGGAGATTCCCCGCAAACAGGAGAAAGACTAAGGAAGAAAGTCGTGGTATTCAAGTTGATCATTGGATCACTTGAAAGGGGTTGAGTGCAACCCTCGTCCATTGGGACGCCACAACGTGGAAGTAGGCAAGTGTTACTTGGCCGAACCACAGGATAAAAATCACGTGTCTCTTGTGCTGCTTATTGTGATTGCTTTGTTCGCACGAGAACGTTTCTTAGCCACTTGACTACACTAACACTCATAACTCAGTTTTGTGGCTACTAGTGTTTGATTTTTACAGGATCACCTATTCACCCCCCCTCTAGGTGCTCTCATATAGCTCCAAGGCAGCTAGGAGCCGTTGGAGGCCAACTTGGAAGGCCATACTTGCCTTCTGTCGGGTGGTGCACCGGACAGTCCTGTGCACCACCGTACAGTCACTGTAGCTGTCCGGTGCACGATCTCCTTCCATATCTGGCGCATCCGACCGTTGGTCCTCGGGGTCGGTTGACGCACCGGACAGTCCGGTGTGCCAAACTGGTCATTGTTGCGGGCCACGCGTCGCCCGCGGATTGTGCAGCCGACCGTTGGTGCTGACGACCGTTGGCTCACCGGACAGTTCGGTGCACCACCGGACAGTCCAGTGAATTATAGTCATACGCCTCTGCGTTTTTCCAATAGCACCTGGTTCACCGCTGGCCAGCCTGGCGCACCGGACACTGTCCGGTGCACCACCGGACAGTCCGGCGTGCCTGGCCAGAGTTGGTGTTGGCTGCACACAACTAACTCTTTTCCTTTTCTTTTCTTCTTCTTCTGTTACTATTTCTAGCACTTAGACAAACACATTAGTATACAAAATAATATACTAAGTCTAGAAACATACCTTATGCTTTGATTTGCACCCTTCACACATTTTGCACATAAGAACTCAATTAATGTGTTGGGCATCTAATCACCAAAATACTTATAGAAATGGCCCAAGGGTACATTTCCCTTTCAAATACAAGAAGAGATAAAAATTTCCTAGCTATGATAGGCTAACAAAATGTGATGAGCAGTTATGGAAATACTATAAATGATAGACAATACAAAAATTACTAACTACTTGCAAAGTAATAAGTAAAGGGTGAAGAGAATGACGCCGAAATTTATCACGTGGTATCGGTGATTTGCCGATCACCCCTAATCCACGTTGAGGTGGAATTCAAGCTCTCACTTGCTCCTCTATCAAGACATTGCTTGATCTTTGAGACAAGTGGATAAGAATTCACTCAATACCTCAATTCCACTAGTGTCTCCTTTGCCGCTCCAGCGAGGTGGGCACAAACTCCTCACAACCAACACCGCGACTCCTCCACAACCTTCACGGAGAGCTCGACGGAGACAACACCTGAGCCGTCTAGGAGGCGGCAACCTTGAGAGCACCTAGAGGGGGGTGAATAGGTGATCCTGTGAAACTTGAAACTTAATGCCACAAAACTTGATTAGATGTTAGCATAATTAAGCCAAGTGGCTAGAGAGGAGTTCTTGCGAAACACAACAACCACAAGAAGATCAACACAGATAGACTCAGTGGTTTATCCCATGGTTCGGCCAAGTACAAAACTTGCCTACTTCCACATTGTGGCGTCCCAACGGACGAGGGTTGCAATCAACCCCTCTCAAGCGGTCCAAAGACCCACTTGAATACCACGGTGTTTTGCTTTGTTCACTATATCCCGCTCGCGAGGAATATCCACAACTTGGAGTCTCTCGCCCTTACACTTTGATGTTCACAAAGAAGCATGGAGTAAGGGAGGGATGAGCAACGCACACAAGACACAAAATCAGAGCGACAACACGCACACAAGTCGCAACAAGAGCTCACAACACAACCCGACGAGTTCACAACTCAAATAGAGCTCTAGGTGCTCTCACAAAGAATCAAATGCGCGGAATCGAAGTCTTGGTGCTTATGAATGCTTAGAGAATGCTTGGTGTACTCCTCCATGCGCCTAGGGGTCCTTTTTATAGCCCCAAGGCAGCTAGGAGCCGTTGAGAGCATTCCAGGAAGGCAATTCTTGCCTTCAGTCGCCTGGCGCACCGGACAGTCCGGTGCACCACCGGACACTGTCCGGTGCGGATTTCTTTCCTTCTTTGGCGAAGCCGACCGTTGGAGATTCAGAGCCGTTGGCGCACCGGACATTGTCCGATGCACACCGGACAGTCCGGTGCCCCCTTGTGACCGTTGGCTCGGCCACGCGTCACGCGCGGAATCCACGGACGACTGTTGGCCCGGCTGACCGTTGGCTCACCGGATACTCCGGTGCCTCACCGGACAGTCCGGTGAATTATAGTCGTACGCCGTTAATCATCTCGCGAGAGCGACGAGTTCGCCTGTGAATGGCTCACCGGACAGTCCGGTGCACCACCGGACAGTCCGGTGATTTATAGCCGTACACCGCCGTCGAAGTCCCGAGAACAGCAAGTTCGCCAAAGCTAGCCTGGCGCACCGGACACTGTCCGGTGCACCACCGGACAGTCCGGTGCTCCCAGACCGAGCTGTCTTTGGCTGAACAAAGCCATCTCTTTTCCAATTCGATTTCTCCTGTTTCCAGCACTTAGACACAATACATTAGTTCTAAAAACAATGTACTAAGTCCAGAAACATACCTTTAGACTTGATTGCACTTTTGTCCATCAATTGGCATAGATTTACACTTAAGCACTTGTGTTGGCACTCAATCACCAAAATACTTAGAAATGGCCAAGGGCACATTTCCCTTTCAATCTCCCCCTTTTTGGTGATTTATGCCAACACAACAAAAAGCAACTAAAAGAAGTGCAATATCAATACAAATGAGAACTCAAACTTGTTTTGATTCAAAATTGGCATATATGGATCATTCTTTGCCACCACTTGGTTTTGTTTTTGCAAATCAACCTCAATCTCCTATCTCTAATTCAAACACAATTGTAGAGACATAAAGAGAGTTGTTCCATGAGAAATTGATCAAAGATTTCAAAAACTCCCCCTTTTTCCCATAATCAACCATTCTCCCCACAAGAGGCCAACTTTTGACAAGAGAGACAATAAGAGAGTTTTGACAAACCAAAAAGCTCTATTCTACTATTTTCAAAATTTCTCAAGTGGTAGCTGATCCATTTATTGCTTTGGCCTTATTTTCTCCCCCTTTGGCATCAAGCACCAAAACGGGATCAATCTTGGCCCTTTAACCCCATTGCCTCACCAAAATCTTCAAATAAGAGCATAAAGGCAATAAGGATATTGAGATGGACTTGGAGTAAGTTACCCTCTCATCGGAGTGCAGTGGAAGTCTTGCATGGTCCAAGTCCACCTTTCCCTTTCAATCTACCTTTGAGACTAAATCAAGCAAACTCAAGCACACGGTTAGTCTCAAAGGGTCAAGTTGTAGCACATCTCCCCCTAAATATGTGCATCACTTGCAAAAGGACTTGTGAGGTCCGGGGAGTGTTTGTACAACTTGGGCACCATAAGAAAATAACAAAATGCATAAGGAACATGATCAAAGTCATAAACACATGTATGCTACAAATCAATCCAAGTTCCACGAATCTAAGACATTTAGCTCACTACGCAGCCTGCAAAAGGTCTTCTCATCTAAAGGCTTGGTAAAGATATCGGCTAGCTGGTTCTCGGTGCTAATATAGAACACTTCGATATTTCCCTTTTGTTGGTGGTCTCTCAAAAAGTGATGCCGGATGTCAATGTGCTTTGTGCCGCTATGCTCGATAGGATTGTCCGCTATGCGGATAGCACTCTCATTATCGCATAGGAGTGGGACTTTGCTCAGATTGTAGCCAAAGTCCCGGAGGGTTTGCCTCATCCAGAGTAGTTGCGCGCAACACTGTCCTGCGGCAACGTACTCGGCCTCAGCGGTGGATAGGGCAACGGAAGTTTGTTTCTTAGAATTCCATGACACCAGGGACCTTCCTAAGAATTGACACGTCCCCGATGTACTCTTCCTATCGACCTTACATCCAGCATAGTCGGAGTCTGAATATCCAATCAAGTCAAAGTTAGACCCCTTTGGATACCAGATCCCGAAGCAAGGCGTAGCGACTAAATATCTAAGAATTCGCTTCACGGCCACTAAGTGACACTCCCTTGGATCGGATTGAAATCTAGCACACATGCATACGCTAAGCATAATATCCGGTCTACTAGCACATAAATAAAGTAAAGACCCTATCATTGACCGGTATGCCTTTTGATCAACGGACTTACCTCCTTTGTTGAGGTCGGTGTGTCCGTCGGTTCCCATTGGAGTCTTCGCGGGCTTGGCGTCCTTCATCCCAAACCGCTTTAGCAAGTCTTGCATGTACTTCGTTTGTGAGATGAAGGTGCCGTCCTTGAGTTGCTTCACTTGGAACCCAAGGAAGTAGTGGAAGTAGTTCAACTCGCCCATCATCGACATCTCGAATTTCTGCACCATCACCCTGCTAAACTCTTCACAAGACTTTTGATTAGTAGAACCAAATATTATGTCATCGACATAAATTTGGCATACAAAAAGATCACAATCGCAAGTCTTAGTGAAAAGAGTTGGATCGACTTTCCCAATCTTGAAAGCATTAGCAATTAAAAAGTCTCTAAGGCATTCATACCATGCTCTTGGGGCTTGCTTAAGTCCATAGAGCGCCTTAGAGAGCTTACACACGTGGTCGGGGTACCGTTCATCCTCGAAGCCAGGGGGTTGCTCCACGTACACCTCCTCCTTGATTGGCCCGTTGAGGAAACGCCCTTCACATCCATTTGGAACAACCTGAAAGAATGGTGAGCGGCATATGCTAGCAATATACGAATAGACTCTAGCCTAGCCACAGGAGCAAAAGTCTCCTCAAAGTCCAAACCTGCGACTTGGGCATAACCTTTTGCCACAATTCGAGCCTTGTTCCTCGTCACCACCCCGTGCTCGTCCTGTTTGTTGCGGAACACCCACTTGGTTCCCACAACATTTTGCTTGGGACGCGGCACCAGTGTCCAAACTTCATTTCTCTTGAAATTGTTGAGCTCTTCCTGCATGGCCAACACCCAATCCGGATCTAGCAAGGCCTCTTCTACCCTAAAAGGCTCAATAGAAGAGACAAAGGAGTAATGCTCACAAAAATTAACTAATCTAAAACGAATAGTTACTCCCTTGCTAATGTCACCCAAAATTTGGTCGACGGGATGATTCCTTTGAATCGTCGCTCGAACTTGGGTTGGAGGTGCCGGTTGTGCTTCTTCCTCCATCACATGATCATCTTGTGCTCCCCCTTGATCACACGCCTCCACTTGAGGTACCTGTGCGTCATCTTGGGTTGGAGGATGCACCATTGTTGAGGAAGACAGTTGATCTTGCTCCTTTTGTTCCTGTGGTCGCACATCTCCAATCGCCATGGTGCATATTGCGGCCGTCGGAACGTCTTCTTCATCTACATCATCAAGATCAACAACTTGCTCTCTTGGAGAGCCATTAGTCTTATCAAATACAACATCACTAGAGACTTCAACCAAACCCGATGATTTGTTGAAGACTCTATACGCCTTTGTATTTGAGTCATAACCTAACAAAAACCCTTCTACAGCTTTGAGAGCAAACTTAGAATTTCTACCTTTCTTCACTAGAATATAACATTTGCTCCCAAATACACGAAAGTAAGACACATTGGGTTTGTTACTGGTTAGAAGCTCATACGAAGTCTTCTTGAGGAGGCGGTGAAGGTAGACCCGGTTGATGGCGTGGCAAGCCATGTTCACGGCTTCCGACCAAAACCGCTCGGGGGTCTTGAACTCTCCAAGCATCGTCCTCGCCATGTCTATGAGCGTCCTGTTCTTCCTCTCTACCACACCATTTTGCTGTGGTGTGTAGGGAGCGGAGAACTCATGCTTGATCCCTTCCTCCTCAAGGTACTCCTCCACTTGAAGGTTCTTGAATTTGGACCCGTTGTCGCTCCTTATCTTCTTCACCTTGAGCTCAAACTCATTTTGAGCTCTCCTTAGGAAGCGCTTGAGGGTCCCTTGGGTTTCAGATTTATCCTGCAAAAAGAATACCCAAGTGAAGCGGGAAAAATCATCAACTATAACAAGACCATACTTACTTCCTCCTATGCTTAGATAGGCGACGGGTCCGAAGAGGTCCATATGAAGCATCTCCAAAGGTCTTGATGTGGTCATCACATTTTTGGTGTGATGAGAGCTTCACACCTGTTTACCTGCTTGACAAGCTGCACAAGGTCTATCTTTTTCGAAAGTCACATTAGTTAGACCTATCATGTGTTCTCCCTTTAGAAGTTTGTGAAGGTTCTTCATTCCCACATGTGCTAAGCGGCGATGCCACAGCCAGCCCATGCTAGTCTTAGCAATTAAGCATGCATCTAGACCGGCCTCCTCTTTTGCAAAATCAACTAAATAGAGTTTGTCGTCTAATACACCCTTAAAAGCTAGTGAACCATCACTTCTTCTAAAGACAGACACATCTACATTTGTGAATAAACAATTATATCCCATATTGCATAATTGACTAACGGATAACAAATTATATCCAAGCGACTCAACTAAGAATACATTAGAAATGGAGTGCTCGGATGAAATAGCAATATTTCCTAACCCTTTCACCTTGCCTTGGTTCCCATCACCGAATATGATTGAATCTTGGGAATCCTTGTTCCTGACGTAGGAGGTGAACATCTTCTTCTCCCCCGTCATGTGGTTTGTGCATCCGCTGTCGATAATCCAGCTTGTACCCCCGGATGCATAAACCTGCAAGGCAAATTTAGGCTTGGGTCTTAGGTACCCAACTCATGTTGGGTCCTACAAGGTTAGTTACAATAGTCTTAGGGACCCAAATGCAAGTTTTGTCTCCCTTACATTTGGCCCCTAACTTCCTAGCAATTACCTTCTTATCCTTTCTACAAATAGCAAAGGAAGCATTGCAAGCATAATAAATTGTAGAATGTTCATTCATTACTTTCCTAGGAGCATGAACAATATTTCTTCTAGGCATATGATGAACAACATTTTTCCTAGTCAAATTTCTATCATACATAATAGAAGAACTAGAAGCAATCATGGCATGAGAGTTAAAAACATCATAACTTCTATAAACATTCCTAGAATGTCTCCTGTCATGATACATGAAAGCATGGTTCTTTTTAGCACTACTAGCCATAGGGGCCTTCCCTTTCTCCTTTGCGGAGATGGAAGCCTTATGGCTTGTTAAGTTCTTGACTTCCCTCTTGAAGCCAAGACCATCCTTAATTGAGGGGTGTCTACCAATTGTGTAGGCATCCCTTGCAAATTTTAGCTTGTCAAATTCACTCTTGCTAGTCTTAAGTTGGGCATTAAGACTAGCCACTTCATCATTCAATTTAGAAATTGAAACTAGGTGTTCACTACAAGCATCAACATTAAAATCTTTACACCTATTGCAAATTACAACATTTTCTACACAAGATGTTGATTTACTAGCTATTTCTAACTTAGCATTTAAATCATCATTAACACTTTTTAAACTAGAAATTGAGTCATGGCATGCAGACAATTCACAAGAAAGCATTTCATTCCTTTTAATTTCTAAAGCAAGAGAATTTTGCGCCTCTACAAATTTATCATGTTCTTCATACAAAAGATCTTCTTGCTTTTCTAATAACCTATTCTTATCATTCAAGGCATCAATTAATTCATTAATTTTTATCAACCTTGGTTCTATCTAGGCCCTTGAATAAGCATGAATAATCTATTTCATCATCATCACTAGACTCATCCTCACTTGAAGAAGCATAAGTAGTATTCCGAGTACATACCTTCTTCTCCTTCGCCATGAGGCATGTGTGACGCTCGTTGGGGAAGAGGGCCGATTTGTTGAAGGCGGTGGCGGCGAGTCCTTCGTTGTCGGAGTCGGACGACGAACAATCCGAGTCCCACTCCTTGCCAAGGTGTGCCTCGCCCTTAGCCTTCTTGTAAGCTTTCTCCTTTTCCCTCTTGCTCCCTTGTTCCTGGTCACTATCATTATCGGGACAATTAGCGATAAAATGACCAATCTTACCACATTTGAAGCATGAGTTCTTCCCCTTCGTCTTGTTCTTTTTGGGATGCTCCTTGCGTCCCTTTAGCGCCGTCTTGAAGCGCTTAATGATGAGGGCCATCTCTTCCTCATTTAGCCCCGCCGCCTCAACTTGCGCCACCTTGCTAGGTAGCGCCTCCTTGCTCCTTGTCGCCTTGAGAGCAATAGTTTGAGGCTCTTGGATTGGGCCATTTAATGCATCGTCGACGTATCTTGCCTCCTTGATCATCATCCGCCCGCTTACAAATTTCCCAAGAATTTCTTCGGGTGACATCTTGGTGT
Organism: Zea luxurians; assembly: GCA_029449295.1. Classification (NCBI taxonomy): domain Eukaryota; kingdom Viridiplantae; phylum Streptophyta; class Magnoliopsida; order Poales; family Poaceae; genus Zea; species Zea luxurians. The sequence continues at coordinate 7,964,264 of JAOPSE010000053.1, read as the reverse complement.
ACCTAGGATTCTCACGAATATTGTTCACAAGATGTGGATCAAGAACAGTAAAGGACCTTAGCATTAGGCGGACGACGTCGTGGTCCATCCATCGCGTGCTTCCGTAGCTCCTTATTTTGTTGATGAGGGTCTTGAGCCGGTTGTATGTTTGGGTTGGCTCCTCCCCCCTTATCATCGCGAATCTCCCAAGTTCTCCCTCCACCAACTCCATCTTAGTGAGCATGGTTACGTCGTTCCCCTCATGTGAGATCTTGAGGGTGTCCCAAATCTGCTTGGCGTTATCCAAGCCGCTCACCTTATGGTATTCGTCCCTGCACAATGAGGCTAGAAGAACAGTAGTTGCTTGTGCATTTTTGTGAATTTGCTCATTTATAAACATGGGACTATCATTACTATCAAATTTCATTCCACTCTCGACTATCTCCCATATGCTTTGATGAAGAGAGAACAAGTGACTACGCATTTTGTGGCTCCAAAATCCGTAGTCCTCTCCATCAAAGTGAGGAGGTTTACCAAGTGGAATGGAGAGTAAATGTGCATTTGAACTATACGGAATACGAGAATAATCGAAAGAGAAGTTTGAATTAACCGTCTTCTTTTTCTCGTAGTCGTTGTTGTCGTCCTTTTGGGAAGAAGAGGACTCGTCGTTGTCGTCGTAGTAGACGATCTCTTTGATGCGCCTCGTCTTCTTCTTCTTCCCATCTTTTCGTTTGTGGCCCGAGCCCGAGTCGGTAGGCTTGTCATCTTTCGGCTCGTTGACGAAGGACTCCTTCTCCTTATCATTGATCACAATCCCCTTGCCCTTAGGATCCATCTCTTCGGGCGATTAGTCCCTTCGTGAAGAGAACGGCTCTGATACCAATTGAGAGCACCTAGAGAGGGGGGCGAATAGGTGATCCTGTGAAACTTGAAACTTAATGCCACAAAACTTGATTAGATGTTAGCACAGTTAATCCAATTGGCTAGAGAGGAGTTCTTGCGAAACACAACAACCACAAGAAGATCAACACAGATAGACTCAGTGGTTTATCCCGTGGTTCGGCCAAGTACAAAACTTGCCTACTTCCACGTTGTGGCGTCCCAACGGACGAGGGTTGCAATCAACCCCTCTCAAGCGGTCCAAAGACCCACTTGAATACCATGGTGTTTTGCTTTGTTCACTATATCCCGTTCGCGAGGAATCTCCACAACTTGGAGTCTCTCGCCCTTACACTTTGATGTTCACAAAGAAGCACAGAGTAAGGGAGGGATGAGCAACGCACACAAGACACAAAATCAGAGCGACAACACGCACACAAGTCGCAACAAGAGCTCACAACACAACCCGACGAGTTCACAACTCAAATAGAGCTCTAGTTGCTCTCACAAAGAATCAAATGTGCGGAATCGAAGTCTTGGTGCTTATGAATGCTTAGAGAATGCTTGATGTACTCCTCCATGCACCTAGGGGTCCTTTTTATAGCCCCAAGGCAGCTAGGAGCCGTTGAGAGCATTCCAGGAAGGCAATTCTTGCCTTCAGTCGCCTGGCGCACCGGACAGTCCGGTGCACCACCGAACACTGTCCGGTGCGGATTTCTTTCCTTCTTTGGCGAAGCCGACCGTTGAAGATTCAGAGCCGTTGGCGCACCGGACACTGTCCGGTGCACACCGAACAGTCCGGTGCCCCCTTGTGACCGTTGGCTCGGCCACGCGTGACGCGCGGAATCCTCGGCCGACCGTTGGCCTGGCTGACCGTTGGCTCACCGGATAGTCCGGTGCCTCACCAGACAGTCCGGTGAATTATAGCCGTACGCCGTTAATCATCTCCCGAGAGCGACGAGTTCGCCTGTGAATGGCTCACCGGACAGTCCGGTGCACCACCGGACAGTCCGGTGATTTATAGTCGTACACCGCCGTCGAAGTCTCGAGAACAGCAAGTTCGCCAGAGCTAGCCTGGCGCACCGAACACTGTTCGGTGCACCACCGGACAGTCCGGTGCTCCCAGACCGAGCTGTCTTTGGCTGAACAAAGCCATCTCTTTTCCAATTCAATTTCTCCTGTTTCCAGCACTTAGACACAATACATTAGTTCTAAAAACAATGTACTAAGTCTAGAAACATACCTTTAGACTTGATTGCACTTTTGTCCATCAATTGGCATTGATTTACACTTAAGCACTTGTGTTGGCACTCAATCACCAAAATACTTAAAAATGGCCAAGGGCACATTCCCTTTCAAACCTCCAAGAGTAACAAGATAATGAACCTTGTCCGGTGCATCACCAAGTACCTCAAAGGTCACCATGACTTTGCTAAAATCATGACTCAAGTCATTCGATTGAAAGCACATTATACTGAACATCAAATTCTAAACATCTGCCTAGATAATGCGGCTAAATTCTCTTATAGAGCATTCAATGATTATTGTATGGCCCAAGGAATACACATTGAACATTTTGTACCTTATGTACACAACCAAAATGGGTTAGCTGAATCTCTTATTAAGAGGATCAAACTCATTGCAAGACCTTTACTTCATGAATGTAACTTACCTACTTCTTGTTTGGGTCATGCTGTTTTACATGCTACTAATCTTATTCAACTTCGCCCAACTGCATATCATATCACATCACATCTTCGTTGCACCTAGTATGAGGAAATCCTCCAAGTATTTTCCATATGTGGGAATTTGGATGTGTGGTTTACACACCCAGTATCACTGCCTCAACGAATAACTATGGGACCTCATAGAAAGTTGTGCATCTATGTGGGATACCAATCCCCATCAATTGTCAAACACCTAGAGCCCTTAATAGGGGACTTATACACAACCCGCTTCGTTGGTTGCATCTTTAACGAGGACCATTTTCCGACATTAGGGAGAGAATTCAAGTATCTTAATGAATGACAGGAAATCAACTAGGATGATAAATCCATCATCTCCTTAGACCCTCGAACCCAGGAAATGAACCTCAAGTTCCTAAAATTATAGAATTGTAACATTTTGCTAATAATCTGCCTGATGCGTTTACTGATTATAATGGTGTCACAAAATCCTTGAATCATGCTATTAATGCGCCCAACCGAGTGGAGGTACTAGAAAAACCATTCAACCACCTTCTCAACCGAAGAGGGTGAGGGATGCTAAGCAGGATAATGTTTCTACTAAGCGTCCAAGGAAAGAAAGGAATATATGATCCTCCAAATCAGTTGATGGACATCGAGTGGATACTGTACATCCACAAACCAACACTCAAGTTCACATTTCAGTTGCTGCTAGTACATCTGAACACCCCAAATCTATTCTTCCTGTGAATCAAGAAGAACTACACGGGATGCAAGAGATTTCCATTAATTCTACCGGTTCTAGAAAATTGTATGATCATAAAAATATGGTCGTCAATTCATGTTTCTCATCAATTATAACTAGTAACCTTTTATCTGATCTAGATTCTAAATCCATAGCAAAGCGTCAACAACGCTCTGACTAGACCAAATGGAAAGAAGCAATTAACTCTTAATTTTCCCACCAGTTTTTTTTCGATAGAGACACCAAGACATATTATATACTGTTATTTTTCTCTAATTTTTTCCACTAGATTTTTTTAGTTTTACACAATATATTATTGTAATGATCCTCTTTACTTCTCTACTAACTATTAAGACACTATTGTAGACTGCCCCGCCTCCCTACGCTCGCCCGCGCGCTCGCCCGCGTGCCGCAATCCCTGCCGCGAACACCGCAATCCCCGCCCGCCCTCCGCGAACGGCCTCTCCCCGCGCCTCCGCTCCTACGGCCCCGTCCTCGCGGCGTTCCGGCGTGCATCTGAGACCCGCCTCGCCGCAACGCTCTTGAGACCCGCCTCGCTGCAGCGCTCTTGAGACCCGCACAGAACTAACGAACGCTTGTCTCTCGCGTCGTTGCCGGTGCAGATGTGGACGATTTCTGCAGCTTGTGTGACCCAGGTGAGTGAGATCGATCCGTGGCGAGCTCTTCGTGTGCGTAGAGTGGTGGATCCGGGCGGGGAATGAGCGGATCGCCGTTTCCTTTTCCTGCGTGCAGATAAGGAGAATTTGTGTCTCTACGGCCTTCCCAACGGGAGCTGGGAGGTGTCACCGCCGGCAGAGGAGGTTCCTCCGGAGTTGCCCGAGCTGGCGCTCGACATCAACTTTGCGCGCGACGGCATGTAGCGCCGCGACTGGCTCACACTCGTCGCCGTCCACTCTGACTCGTGGCTCATCTCTGTCGTATTCTTCTGTGACTCGTGGCTCATTTCCATGCATGTGGTTCTTGCCAATGCAGCTGCTCTCAGATTTGAAATGCACAAGTACGTACTTACCTTGCCTGCATAGGATGACATCAGTGGACAGGAAACTAACTGACTACTCGTTCTCTTGTCTAACTATACAGACTTACAGAGGTGGTTAAAGCTAACGACAAAATGTTGATTGCACAGGAAACTTTGTTATACCCTTCTATAAACACAACACCTTCCATGAATCACAAACAAACATGAAGAATCAATTGATCAGTGTGGTCTAATAGAAAAAAAATAGTTGCATCAAAATTAATTAGGGCTCTGATGACAGCTATTTCTAATTGTTTCAGTTACGTTATTACTTAGTTCTCTATATTTCCTATTTGTTCAGTGGATCAAAATTTTGGTATGTAATCCTATTTTTTTCTATTAGATCCTTACTTACTATTTTAAAGACAGCTACCTATATACTATTTCAAAGTTTTATGTGCTCTTTAAAAACAGCTATCAATACATTTGTATGTAATAATGGATCTTTAAAGTTTCATAGTTCTATCAGTGTGACTATGCTCCCATGTAATTGTTACATGCACCCTATACGAGCGGGGGGGAGAGGGGGAGCGAGGGGGAGCAGCGATGGCAGAGGAATTTGTGGCCCAGACGGAAACATAATTGGGGTGCAGATCTTCATGTTTCCAAACTACTTTCCTTTAGACAAATAGAACAATAATAAACTAATATATGTCCATTGATTTAGAAGAAATAACTTTATCCTCAATTTCATTTTGCAGGCTAGAATAGTAGGTGGGACAGACACTGATGGGACACCTATTATTGCAGTGATTGCAAAGTTCATGGATATATTAACTACTGGACTGTTACAACCCCATTATCTTGCAACACTAAATTACAGTGAGTTTTTGAAGATTGGGAATTTGGGATCTCATATCTTGAATTTATTTGGTTCTGATGAGGTTCATGGTTTACCTATGTAGATTCAGAAGTGTATCTAGCTGAAAAGATGGACAGATACCTGGGAGAGAACTGGAAGAGCTTTACCAGTAGGAATTGTTTGATTGTTCTATAGTTTTCATCTGTCATCTGGGCTGGGCCCCTTATCATCATATCTATTGTTAGTGTGGTTGGTAAAAAATATGGATTACCCTTATATTAAGGTTTATTTGCAATTTAGCTTATATATGTTGTTTATCTTTCTACTCTTTGATCATTCCAGATTAGCAACCTCATTGCCTTATGTCGATTACTGGTGAAATGGAAAAGAGTATATAATTTTACCATATGTTATTTTTAGCTTAAAAAGCTAGAGAAAATGGGTCCTAAAAAGGGAGTGATTAGTGAAAGATGTGGTGTAAGGCTTGGTGGATGATGATCTTGTCTTGAAGGACAAAATATATTTTTGACATTGTGTTAATTTATTAGTGATTCAAAAATAATTTCTTGTATTACCCAACAGCTTGCTCTTGCATATAACCGAACCTTTATATATATTGTCTGTGCTACAAACAAATATATTTTGTTCATAACCTTTTCGTCTCTAACTCCTAGCCTATAATAGTTTTCTTGCATGTGTACTTTTGGAGTCTTCCAAGTTGTGCTGGGAACCAAGTACTGTCATGACTTATTCCTCTCAAATCTTCTTTCCTTGGATACTTTGATGAATTGGTGATTGATAAGTTGCTGATCTTAACTAATAACCAACAATAAGATACAACACCAAGAAACAACACCTTTGTTCTATGGTTTTCGGATGATGGGTAGTAAAGAACATTAACTATGGGCTTTGTTGCTAAGTGCATTACGGATGAAATAGAGCACTTCCTATTGGAGGATAAGATCATAGACATATATGGCTACCCTTGTGTCTGATCTTGATTTGTGGCTTTTGTTGGTTTTTAAATCTAAGTTACTACTACTTGCTTAGAACTAGAGGGCTTTGTTATTGTTGTTGTAATACGCTGAGAAAAATGCACACCACACTAAAACTCTATAGAAAAGTTTATAATTTTGTGATGAACTTTGGATCTATAAAGCAAGCATACGATAGAAAAAATGGGACTCTAGCATTATATATATTAGTTAGTTCTCATTCTAGATTTATATTTCTTTTTAATTCTAACAGACAATAGATTCGAGGTACTATGATAATTTGATTTTACGATGATTTTCTTTAGTTCCTTTGGTGGGCTGCTTTACCATTTTATTACTTCACTTCATTCTGTCATCTAGCTGAAAAATGGGAACTAACCGGTATGATGATTTCTGATGGCTTGAGCAGGATGAAGTTTGTTGTCGCCTACCTGCTTGCTATCCTCACTAGGAATCCAGCCCCTCCGCTAAGAACTTGACAACCATTATGGAGTTGGGTAATTTCATTTAACTGTCATTCCAATGGATAACTCTTGTTACTATTAACTTTTCTTTGCTTCATGGAAAAGACTTGATTCTGACAATAGCATTACCTACTTCTTGGATGTAGGTTTTTTATGTTTAACTAGAATTTAGCACAACTGGTTTGATTTGCATTGGTAGTGTATTCATCACAATAGTGTTCTTGTACTCAGTGATTTTATTTAGGTAGTGTTTGGTTGCGGAGCCAATTGGGATGGAGTGGCTCCATGCCAAGGAGCAGCTTCGTCCGGGAGATTTTAGGGGGTGCCAAATGGTTCATCATTTGAGCATAATTTTTCTTTTTTAGAGCCACTTTGTCCTACATAGAACCAATCCAAACAGCAACAAATTGAGAGCGGAGCGGCTCCGTCCCATACTCCGGAACCAAACAATACCTTATTGTTCTGCTCTTCTACTTGTACTTGGTCGCATGACTCATGAAGCAAAAGCATATGATTTATTCATTCCTACTTATACATGTTGCAGTTGGCTGTGAAATTGACAATGAAAGGATGGAACTCATGTTATCGCAACTGAGCGGTAATGACATCACTGTTCATTGCTGCGGGCGGGAGAAGTTTGCTTGGCGGCAGTGGTGCGGTGGTGCCGTTGTCGCGACCTGTTGCCCCCGCTACATGTTGAGTTGCTCCCGCAGCCGAGGCAAAGGAAGAAGAGAAGGTGGAAGAGAAGGAAGTGATGATGTAAATTTGTTGTTCTCCAATTTTAGCTACACGTTTTTTCTAATCAGATCAAAATTACTAAACTATTTTGTTCTGAATTCTAATTATATCATCATGAGAAAAATATTACTTCCAATCCATCATGAAATCATGGCCACCAATTCTTTTACTGTTGTTTCCTTTGCTGTCGACAACATCCAGAGACTTGACCATGTTGATTATCTTTTATGCAGGACATGAACTTCAGCCTCTTTGACTAGGCTACGCAGAGTATTGTTTTGGGCAGTGAAACCAAAGGAAAACCAGAATCATGTTTAGATTTTAACCTGATTTTATGTTGGCAAGTACTGAAAGACTTCTACTTGTCTTTATATATTGTAATTCAGTCGTAGATTGCTATGCTGGTTAGGGTTTATGATGAACCAAAGTTTTTCTATCTTATATTATGAATTGGTTATCTTAAGTTTTCGGGTTGTTTAACTATTTGTTTTTACATGTTAATATTGCTTTGTTCATCCTTATCCACCTACACTATAGCTATTTGTTATCATAAAAGCACGTGATAGCAGTTTGCCTGGAGTTATCAAGCTGATATTAATGCTTCATAAGATCTTGTGGTACCTTTTATTTTAAACAATTTTAAATTATGCTCTATAAGTATATGAAATTATATATAAATAAGTGTTGTATATTTTATGATTATACATATATACCAAATGTTAGGACTTGGTTGTCAAAAATATCAATATTCATTTAATTTCTAGCCTCTAAGGGGGCGTTTGGTTTTCCTAGCTAAAGTTTAGTTAGAAACATCCACCTTTAGTGATGTTAACAAAAGTATAGAATAACAATTATTGTTTTTTGTATATCATGTATTTTATCATATTGATTCCGTAGCAACGCACGGGCATATACCTAGTAGGATTTTAAAGAATAATATATATAATGAACAATTGCTTAAGGGGGAGTTTTATGAAGGGAACGTATCTGGTGCAAACCAACCCCTCCGTGCAACCGTGCAAACTTTTAATCTGAACCACATGATGTTGATCCAAGGGGGCGTGCAGGAGGAGTGGTTGGGGGATTTGAAAAGGTGTGATTAGCAGCGGGTGGTTAAGTGTAAAATTATCCACGTCCCTGTGTCTCTTGGATTAACATCATATGATCTAGATTAAAAGTTTGCAAGGTTGCACGGAGGGATTGGTTTGCACCAGATTCTCTTTTATGAAAGTGTAAGCTCCTGGTCGTAGGTTGCAAGGGACATGACTCTTGGCAGTTGGCACCCTTCCCTGGCCGTTTCGACACGTTTAAATACTAGAAGCAATAAAGAAACCAACTGTTCTCGATTCATTTGTTCACAATTTATTCAAACGCAAATCACCCACAAACTCCTCGTTGCTCGCTTCGCATCCTCAACCGCTCTCGTCGTCGATCACCGTTGTACATAATCTTACATACCCTGTCACATCCATCATAATTTGATATAACATATTGAATACCTTATCTTTAGGGGGTGTTTCAATACACTAAAACTAATGGTTAGTTAGCTAAAAATTGATAGTATAATTAGCTAGCTAACAAATATCTAACTAACTATTAACTAATTTACTAAAAATAGCTGATAGCTAAACTATTAGCTAGGATGTTTGAATGTCTCAACTAATTTTAGCTACTAACTATTAGTTTTAGTACATTCAAATACCCCCTTAATCATCCCAACATCGAAGCCCAAGAAAGATACAACGAGGGTGGTTTAATGGAGTGAAAGAAAAGAGAGTGAAATAAGATGTGGCGGGACGGAAGCGAATTGGAGAGCAAGCGATATGAATGAAACCAAACCCCCCTCTATTTGTATGGTAGATTCCAAGGATTTAAAAAATATTTTTTTCTCAAAATTATTAGACTTCCAACGGTCAAAATGACCTAGACCAATTAGAACACAACATGTGGCTAAAAACGGTCAATCCGGCTCTAACACGGTCAGGCTAATCGGCCGGCAGGTCTACGTGCGTACTTTATGGTATGATCTGAAGAGGCAGTGAAATGCAACCAAACCGGAGCCAGGAAATGCAACAAACAAGAAACACTGCAGACATAACCTTGTGCAACAGCCAACAAGGTCAAAAGCAGAACTTTCACGTTATCGAAGAGCTTCCACAGTAGAAAGCTACTCCCTCCGTTTCGTTTTAGTTGATTTTGCACTATCCAGCAACAACTAAAAAGAAACGGAGGTAGTACAACGAATACAATTTACCACCACATTACCCTCAGAAGATGATTTTGTTGACACCATTCAACGACAGATTATTTGGTCCTACCCTTCAAAAGAAGCCATCCATGCTTCTACTCTAAGAAGCATCAAAACCTATAACAGAAAAAGAAACGGTTGCCACCAAGTCAGCTAGTTCCACGATCACGACTGTAGATATTTTTGTTTCTGCCCAAAATAGTATGTACAAATGGAACACTGCTCAACCTGCACATAAAGAACAGACGACCAAACAAGTTAGGAACAGTACAGAAACTGCTATCTATGACCTGCCACAACACCCAAACAAACCGAAGCCAAGCCCAGGAAAATAAACAAGCAAACCAAAGCAAAAGACACCTACTTCCTTGTAATTGCAAAACTATGAAGTTGTTTATGAAAATTGCCATTAAAAAGGTTCATTAATCAGTCCCAAAATCTTCAAAACGAACACCCTCAAATATTGTATCTAGCCGCATATTTTCTATTTCTGTTGTTAACAAGGAAACCATTAGAAAAAAAGAGCATTTATGTACGGCATCAAGAGCAACGTTGAGGGAAGGAAGAACAGTGGTTAACCTGTATTTTCTCGAGCGCTAGACTCTGGGATGTTATTTGCATCGGAAGGGATGAAAGGGGACCCACCGTAATTCTCAAAAATTTCTGCACATGAAAGACAGAAGGTGCTTTATGTATCCATTACACAAAAAATGTATGAAGTAGCAGTAATGTTGAAAGGAAAAGGCAAAATCTGTAGATCAGCAATATTTCATAGAAGTACCTGAGCTTTGGCTGAAACAATCTGTCAAATCTGAAAGGCTGAAATTACAAGGAATCTGGCTCAAGAAACCATACGAAGATGAACCTACTGGTTGTCCATTCAACTCAGAGCTGCTAAACGATCCACCTGATACATCTCCAAATGACTGCTCCAGGAACACGGTCTCATTGCCGAATCCAAAATCTGAGTTGCTTGAGTAGTCAGACTCTGTCTTTGTCGTTGTTCCATCGTGTCCATTAAACTGCCCAACTGTCGATTTGTGTGCTGCTAGAAGGCTTGATGAAGCATCCATGACACCAGGAAGGCCATGAGCAACTTTACCAGAATAGCTACACTGGTCATCGGATGGAGCACCATTTACTATACTACTAGAACCTCCATTACTCCACAAGTTATCTTGCATTGCAGTACTGGGGATAGTGTCTGGCAGAAATGGCACGGCTTGGTTCACTGAGACAGGCAGCAATGGACTATATTAGAACTTACTACTTCCATGGTTACATTTTGGCAGAAAGAGATTATTGTAAATATGTCAGTTAGCACAGATGTACAGCTGCTGAAGAAAAGAAGCTTACACATGTTAGAGTTTGAGCCATTAGGAGCAGTAGAAGGCATAGCAGGCATCCCATAATGATGATCTTTATTCATAATCTGATGCTGCTGCTCAAGAAGCTTATTGAAGGCCACTATTTGATTCATAAGCATCAGCCTCGCATAGTATGCCTTAAAAAAATCACGGTTCTCTTCCTCGAGTCTCTGCCAGACTAAATCCAAAAACAAATAGACCATCCAGTTATTATGTTATAGTATGAGACGAAATTAATGTCCTTGAAAAGTTCCATCAATCAGAAAGGCATATATTCACACCATCCCATTTCCAAACAAAAAACATTAAGAGCGCGGTGCAAAGCCGCACTTTGGTGAATTGATTATAGAACAGAAATTGGCTGAGTCATGGTCTCAATTTTGCTGCTGATGAATCATTGATTCTAAGCCCATGACAGAGGACATACAAAATGATCCTTTCGTTTCTGGTTTACAGATCATGCATATTTTCCGCAAGCCTATAAAAGATTGGGGGTGATAAACTGATGGTCTAATGAATTTACACTAGCAGAGCTCACAGTGTAGTAATCATGATGCATCATCATTTATAAAATCGAAATCTTGTATCAGCTTGTGAAACAAGCTAATGTGCAGATTGAACAGGGGGAGTCACTTGTGGTAATAGAAAAGCTGAAGAGGATTACCGATCTCAGTGAAAATAGGCTCTATTTTTGCCTGGAAAGATAGGGTGTCCACCACTTCTTTCTGGTTCATATATAGCTGAAGGCAACGCTCAATGAGGTTCTGGACCTGTAAAACAGGTTTTTTTCCCATGAGTTTAAGTACATGCTGCAAGAGAAAAGCAGCACAAAATCCTACCATGACAGACGAACAACTCAAACACAGCTAAAAGAACAAAAAAACATATACAGTGGGCTTTTGCTAATTGAGCGTAGAATGTGATAACTGGGTGCAGGCACGTTTCAGGAACCATGAAAGGCGTATGTCTGTATGTGATAATGGCAGGAGCAAGATGAGAGTGAAACCAGAGGTTATGACATACGAGATACGACGCTGGCAAGAACGGGTCACCTAGCACGCAAGCAGAGCCCAGACGAGGGCATGCAAGTGTTGCAACAACATAACCATCTGTAAACCTATCTCAACGAGGCCATCTAATTCTTATCGAGCCTATCAGGTATTCAGATTATCGGAAAACAAGTAAAAAACAGGAAGGAGGAGGGAGGGATAACGGGGGTGCTCACAAGCTGTATGTCCTCGCGCGAGACCTTGCGGACGTCCTCCTCTCCCGGCATACCTGACGCCCGCGCTCGTTCGTCCCCTGCCCTAACCAAATCTCCCTGCGAAACGACGCCAAGGCCAAGCCGAAGTTAGTTAAACAAGAGGGCGAAGTAAAAACAAAACGGCAGCCAAACGGAGCAGGAATCGTACGATCAAGCTGGCACGGGCGCGGGAAATCTCACCTGAGGCCTGAGCCGAGGGAAAGGGGAAGCGGGAGGAACACGAGAGAGGGAGTGCCCGCGCAACAGCTTCCCGGGGTCTCCGGTCTCCATGAGGGCTGAGGGCTGAGGCGGCGGGGTGCCGGGGAGGAGGAAGCAAGGCGACGGCTCCCGCGATCAGGTGGCGGGCACAAAACCCAAAAACCCAAGGAAGCAAAAGGCTGTCGTTATCCGCCGGCTTTTACAAGAGAAACGGGGAAGTGAAGACCCTCCTCGAGTGGATCGCGCGTTTTTCGTTCACACAGGGCCGGGTCGTCACTTGGGCCGTAACGGCAGCCTAAGCCCAACTTCTAAGCCCGCCTGCCCGCCCGCCTCAACTGCACTCGTCACTGCCGTAACAGCCCACCTCTCCCTTTTGCTCTCCGGACTCTCGAAGAGAAGCTCTGCAGTCTGCACCGCATCGACCATCGCCGGTCAGCAACAAGAGCCCCACCGATGGCGGAGGAAGCTGCATCCCTGGAGGCGCCGCCGCCGCTCCACAATCCCTCACTGCAAAAATCCTCCCTTGACGATGAGACCCGCGCCCTCGTCGTCCCCGACGCCGCCGCCCTCCCGGCGTCTCCCCCCTCCGCCGTCGAGGCTAACTTCGCGCGCTACTTCGTCGCAGGTAAAAAGACCCGGGCTTTTGTCATAGCCACCTGGTTAGATTAGAGGAAGCTTTGAGCCTTTCTTGGGTTCGAGGTGCAAACGCTTGACCCCTCTTAGAGAGAGTGGATTTCGTAAGGCTATGGAAGCTCAGGGATCTCATCTCGAGACTCGAGGAGCTTACTTCTTTACAGTATTGTCTTCTGAGCCAAGTGTTTAGCAATCTCACGTATAATTGGCAGATTGAGTAGGGAAAATAATTCGTTGTATTCATCAGGCTGTTCGCTGCGGCTTGCTGCGGCTGCAATCCGGCTGCTGCTGCGGCTTCTACAGTATTTTTCTCTCTATGGATTGCAGCTGCAGCAGTCCAAACAGCTGCAACAGTGTCGGCTACAAGCCAGCCGAACACGCCCCATATTCCGGACGTACTGTGCATTGATTATTTGAAACCGCCCTGCTGGATACATCGGTGCTCATGCCATTTTTTCTAAGTGTATTCTTGAAAAAAATTGTTGTTTCATTTTTTGTTGTAATTAGGGTTACATATCTTCACCTCAATGTTAAGCAAGTGTAAAACACTAAAACGAATTAAGCACTCCTTGATTTGTTGGGTGTACATTTCTTTACTCGATCACTGTGGGAGTGTCAGTATCAGCATTCAACTTTTATTTTTTCCTGGCCCATTGACCCATTCCAGCTTCCAGGTAGGATGTAAAAGATCCTGGATTCCGTTGCTGGAAATTTTATTTTCAGCCTACTGTGTCTGCACTGTGCAGTGTGGTTCTCGAGTATTAGTGATTTAACATACTAGAATGTTTGACAAGTTTATGCTGTTATATGTTGAGCCAGGGGAAGAAAATGTTTCTACTGGTTTCTAGACGTCTGCCTCAAGACTCTAATTCCACTGTACTGCTTTATTGGGCAGATTTTCTGAATCCAGGGTATGATCAGTATGTGTATCGCCATCCTAACGGGTAGGTTTTCAATTTCGACACGTCAATATCAGTTTTTTTTAGGCTTTTGGTGAAATCTGCATTTTCACAATATGCATCTAAGGTTGACAATAGGTCGCTATGCTGTCTCTCCTCAAAGGGGATTATTTGTAGATAGTAAGAATGCTAAATGCTGGGTAATTAAGAAAGCTGAATGTGTGCTTCATAACATAATTGTTGGACTGTTTTATCTCCAAATAAATGATCTGTTCTTGTGTTAGGTATTTATTTTCTACAGTAACTCTGGTTGACAAGTGCCAGCCAATGCCTTCCTGTTTTCTGATTAGTGCACACTGGGATTTCTAATGAGACTTAATATTTAGTCTCACGGTTGCTTTGTTCTGTTGAAAAACATTAGATTGTGTGTGGTTGGTTTAGCTCCAGCCCATGTTGTGTTTAAAGAGGAAGGAGTCATATCCGCTGTTGACTTCAATGTCGGCAAGTCAGATCGCAGTGAGATGAAAGTCACAGGAAAACGGAAAAGGGTAACTAGATTGTTTTTCTTTAATGTTTGGTTAAATAAAGGGCAACAAGAATTGATGCTCATTTTACATTGCAGAATGCACAACACTTGCAAGAAAATTCGGCGTTGTGCAAAGTTTGTGTAAATGATAAATCTTTTATTGTGAGGTTGGTCCCCTTAATCTTACACATCACAGAAGTATGTCTGAGTCATTATAGTTTTCTGCACTGCAGTGTTGCTTATGCTTAAGTTTTACTTACAGATGCTGTGTGAAAGGTTCCCTTTTGGAGATCAATGAAAGATTGATCAAACAACCAGATCTTCTTAATACCGCTGTGAGTACAATCCTGTTGTCTGGCAAATTTTCTCTGTTTCCTTTAATCTTTGTGTGCTTACTATATTGTTTGGTCTCCTTTTATGTTCTAGTTGTGCCCTGAGTTTCTGTTTAATATAGAATATTGATTCAAGACTTCTACTGCTTTTCTCGTTGCTATGTTTGTTTTCTTTACCATATAGTGGGCAACACACTCCTTTACTCATTTTTTTCTTCCTTTTTTGCATTTAGGCTGACAGGGAAGGATATATAGCAGTCTTCCAGCCGAAACCAGCTGACTGGCTCAAAATTAAGGATAAATTCCTTAGTTATGAGGACTACAAGAACTTGAGAGGAGTATGCTGACACCCAAAAGGTATCTAGTGCTGTAATTTTTGCCCTTTTGGCTTCTGCTTTCCAAACTTTGAATACGAAGAAACATGTTTTCCAACATCGGTATCTGAGACCATTCCGTATGTAAGACCTCATGTCTCATAAGACCAACTCAAATATGCTTGCTTTAATTTGAACCATGAGTGTCCCACAATATCTAAGGCATAACATGAACTTTATTTGTATTATTTCTTATACTTGAACTAGATTGCTCTTACATTAACACATTTGTTGGCCTTTTATTTCAACACGGTGTGGAACAACATTAAGTTTGCCTTTGTAATTAAACTATTGATACACTAAATGATACAATATAGTAATATACAATATCCAAGTGTATGTAATATAATCAATCTCCTATTTAATATTAGTAAACCTATTAGACCTTTACTCGTGCTGTCATTCAATCATCCAAAACCAACTAAAATGGCTAGATGCACGTATAATCTTAGTCTCAATGTTGAGTACTGTCTTTTTGCATCATTTTCCTGTGGTGTGCAATTAAATCCCCCTTGTCCATGCAGAAGATGTTTCGAACATGAAGACAGCGCTTAGGTTCGACTCAACCATTCGTGTGATGATATCTTTACTGCTCCAGATATTCGCAGTTCGATAGAAGCTTCATCACATAGCTCCTGAAATGCAAACATGTGCGCTGGACTCACTTGAACCTCGTGCACTGGGCTAGACTCAAAATGGATGTCGGCCTATACAAGATGCTAAGATCCTGAAGATGTTGCTTTCTTTATTCTGTCAGAAAATTGATGTACAAGTACTGATTCACACATTACCTCCCAGTGTAATAACTGATGAACTGGAGTCCAAATTATCAAAGATTTTGGTGTCCTCCAAATTATCAAAGTAAAAGTGGAACTTAAAACAAAAAACAACGATGAACATTGCGTCGACTGAATATTGTTCACAGTTGGGAGTTGGGATCAAAGAGCAGGTACAGGATTGGGCCACACGCTACCACCTGTTTTCTGTCTTTGGTTGCATAATAAGCTGTCTGCTGTCCACGGTACAGCGCACGCTGATTGCTGAACGGTGGATTGGTGTAATGGTGTTGAATAAACACAAGCAATTCTGCGAATTCCGGGCAAACGAACGCTTTCAAAATTAAATCAAAAGAAAGAGGGAAGAATGAATAATGAAAAAAAAAGACAGAAGAAGAAAAAGAAGGGGGGAAAAGAAAAGGAGGGCCTTGCTGCACTCCGCCCCTGCTGGCCTTCCCCCTTCATTCACTTCTGCCTTGCCTCATCTGCCCGTCGTCGTCTCCCCCGGCCACCTCGACAAACGGCGAAGGGCGGCAAAATGCTGCAGTGCATCTTTCTCCTCTCCGATTCCGGGTAACCTTGGCTCTACAGTCACCCAATTTCTCTGGCTGCTAACAGTCACCGCTTCGATTCCTAGCCCCCCTCGTTGGATCCGGCGCTGAGCTTGATGCGATCCGGAATGGGGTTTTGGCAGGGAGGTGATGGTGGAGAAGCAGATGGCGGCGCACCGCGTGGACCGCGCCATCTGCGCCTGGTTCTGGGACTACGTCGTCGCCCACGCCGCGGGCGATTCTTCCCAAGTAAAACGTCCTGCTCTTACAAATTTCGGCCTTTTCCGTACCTTTGCCGATTACTGCTATATACTCGAATCCTACCTCGTGCTTCTCGAGCTATCCCTATGCTTGGCTGGCTGAATTTTGGGAGCTCTTGGGCTAGTCCTAAGCTTCATTCAATACATTGTTTCGTTGCTGATGTTACAACCTACCAATTTCGAGCTATTGTAGTTAGGGATGCAAAGCAGGTCGACCAAAACTTACTCCACTCATCTCTCTACCTAATAATATATAGATGTACTCATTTTGTGTATAGGGTGGGCAGATAAAATGAATAAATGAGTTGAACCAAACAAACAAATTGCAGCACTGTTTTCGTTCTGCTTATCTTAGCTGTTCGATTCCACCGGAATTTTACTTATCAGTTTTGTTGGGCTTTGGAAGGTCTTACAGGTTGTGGTGTCACCAACGCATTACTTGTTTCAAATCTATCGCAATGGTGTAACGTTCTTGGCATGCACCCAAGTGGAGATGGCCCCACTGATGGCAGTTGAGGTGTGGGCTTCATCTCTTTGTGACTTTGTTTTCTTTTCGCTTAACCGTTACTCGTTCTTTTTAATGTCTTGTACTCTTGTAAGGCTGTAGCAGGAAAAGGTCAAAAAAATGCAACACATTGGGGGTAAATACTGCTTGTTATTTGGTACAGAGCATGATGGGTGCTTTGGTACAGTGGCGTAGCTCTTAGCTCACACATTGTCAGTCGAAAGACATAAGGGCAACCAAAGTAGAGCCTCTTACACATTGATTCACATAGTTTGCTATGTATAGAAGGAATTACTCGTGCTTTGAGCCCCCCAGCCCCTACACAAGTAAAGATCTGGCCTATAGGGGGTGGACCCTCATGTTATATGGGGTCAGCAGCTTTCGTGACCTTTGTCGGTCGGGGCTCCGATTGAGTTTCTTCTTAATATAATATCGTGGGGGCTGTAATTCTCCTACCGGCTGAGTTTTTTTTATAAAAAAGGAATTTGTTTTTGTACAACTTGCTATAAAAGGATATATAGTACTGACATCGAGAAGTCTATGTGATCACTTACTCAAATCTGTAAAGCCAGATAGATTGTCAGCTTCAATGTCTGTTTGGCAAGAAAAAGAAACATTTGAACCATCAAATTAGTTCTTCTTTGGTATCCTCAAATGTTTATATCGCAGTAGCCTTCCAAATTTATCTCTGTAAAAAAGAATGTAGTGATTGACCCTAAATGATACTTTTTGGCTGTATTTCCTGGATGTGCTCAAGTGTTTTGCATTTTTCAGTTTCTCTCTCGCGTGGCTGATGTCTTGACAGATTATCTTGGAGATCTGAATGAAGATATAATCAAGGACAACTTTGTAATTGTGTATCAGGTGTATTTCCTAGCCTCTGCTACAGTGCTACACCACAATATAAATTATATACAGCTGCTTCCTATTCTATTATTTTTGCTATGTGACTGTTATATTCTTCTGAATGAGTATTTTGCAAGTATTCAGATGGCGCAAAAGTGGTGAGAGCTGTTTTACTGAGGCACCATGTTACGGGTTCGAAGCAGCCTCTTCGCATTTGCAGGAAAAAGGCTTGCCTCAGTTTATCTCTTTCCCAGACCCCACTCATGTGGGAGCCTCTGGCACTGGGTCTGCCCCCTTTTTTAGATGGCACAGCACAACAGTGATCATGTCACTTAGTCGCAGGATGATCTGTTTTTACAAACATGCCATAAAGAAATAAATTAAGTATTTATTTACCAAATGTTCAATTCAAATGTCCTTTGATATATTATAAAGCTTTGGAAATTAAGAAATCTTATCTAACTATTATTTCTTTTTTTCTCGAACACGCAGGAGAGCTGCGTATTATTATATTAAAAGGAGAAAGAAACAAGGTCCAAAATAGACCTTTTCTAACTATAATTTCTAACGGGGTTAAATATTGTGTTGCATATACAGAGCTACAAAGCTCATGAAATATTAGAATTTACAGAAAATCGAACTTTTTATATTATAATAAATTTCTTCAGGATTTTGTGATAAATTTAAAAGATCAAGGCAGGCCATTGATCTACTGTTGAATTTGATGAGTCTGTTATAAATAATTTCCTAATCTGCATGCTGGAATCAAGTTTTGCTGCTTGCTAAGCAGTTGCCACTTGCCAGTGCATGTATTCTGAAATTTCTCTAATTCTATAGTGCTTAACGACTGCAGATTTTGGATGAGATGATGGATAATGGTTTTCCACTCACAACTGAGCCAAACATCTTGAAAGAGATGATCACCCCACCTAATATTGTGAACAAAATGTTGAATGTTGTTACTGGCAAGAGTTCTACCCTTGGCAGCAAACTTCCAGATGCAGCTGCTTCTTTTGTACCTTGGCGAAGAACAACAGTCAAGGATGCAAGCAATGAAGTCTATGTTAACATAGTCGAGGAACTTGATGCATGTGTGAACAGGTATTCCAGTTTTTTTTCCTTTTTAATGTCTTATAAACAGGATCCATTAATTCTGCTAATATGGCTTTTAGGACCTTAGTCACAGTAATTGGTCAAATGTTTCTGGAAGGTACTCATTGTTAGCATTTTCGTAGTAATTCTGTACATTGAGCTCCAATCTATTTTTTTATACCTTCAATTTATGAGCTCTGCACGTTAGCAAGTGCTGTGAAAATATAGAAAAAAAGAGCATCATAAGAATGAAGATTCATACTATTAAAGTGGTATAGCATAATAGCACATGAAACTACCCTACTTATGTTTTATTTAATTTTTCTTATGTTACTGAGGCTCCTTTGCCGTTTGGTATCATGTTCGTTGATTGGTGCACAGAGAGGGGGTTCTCGTGAAATGCGAAGCATACGGTGAAGTCCAAGTAAACTGCAGCCTCCCAGGTGTGCCAGAGCTGACCATGTCCTTTGCTAACCCTGCAATTATCAATGATGTTACCTTCCACCCCTGCGTCCGATTCAGGCCTTGGGAATCAAATCAGATCCTATCATTTGTTCCTCCCGACGGGCAGTTCAAGCTCATGAGTTACAGGTACTCATTTGTGCGCTAGCTTTTCTTCTGTACACACTCAGCACGCTCACGTTTGATCAAACGAGCAGGGTTCAGAAACTGAAGAAGACACCGATCTATGTGAAACCACAATTAACATCAGATTCCGGGAACTGCCGCGTTAGTGTGATGGTCGGGATTCGAAATGATCCTGGGAAACCTATTGATTCGATAACAGTGCAGTTCCAGTTGCCCCCTCTTATTGTTTCTGCTGATCTGACTGCAAACTATGGCACGGTTGACATCCTTGCCGACAAGGTTAGTGTACTTCCTACCATAAGTTCCACAGTAACTCCACTCATACCTGATCATGTCACCGCTCAAGGTAAGGGGTCTATAGTAAGTAGTTTCAGAAAATTCTCTGAAGCTGAGCACTCTACATGTACCTTCACCTTGCTATGCTTCTCTGACGCTAGCCTTCTTATGCAGACCTGTTTGTGGACAATCGGGCAGATACCAAAAGACAAAGCACCGGCACTCTCTGGAAATTTACGACTGGAGGAAGGGCTCGCACAACTGCATGCATTGCCGACATTTCAGGTGAAATTCAGGATTATGGGAGTTGCCCTATCTGGCCTTCAAATCGATAAGCTGGACGTGAAGAACACCCCGAACGCTCCGTACAAAGGTTTCAGAGCCCAGACTCAAGCTGGGAAGTATGAGGTCAGATCGTAGGTGCTTGCAGGGGGGCAGTTGTTAGTTCATTCTTGTAGAAAACGAATGATGCTGCGGACCTGGTTCATGGCCTGTTAACACATTGTTATGATCATCAGTTGAGGGTTCACGGCCAGCTGCATTTGGGTCCGTTGTATTTGATGGGAGGTGCCATTGTTCTTTGTTCAGGTCAATAGGTGTCCTGTACCTGAATCAGATTATCCTCTGTGGTGTGAAAGCAACAGAATACTGCGACCTTAGGCCTATCTAGATCAAGGTTTTGGATTCTGGCACCTTGTGTTGTTAAATTCACTTGAGTATAGAATCTCTATTTTTTTGTTATAAGAAAAAAGTCTCTTTTTTGTTAGAAAAGGACGTGACTTTGGAAATGAAGGCCTGCTTTTGATATACCAGTTGCAATTGTAGCGGTTTCCTTGTCTGTTAGTACGCCAGAGCTGGCCAGTAAGCTAAGCTACTTGTTGGAGTAACGTACATCCATAACATTTCAAAATTTACTGCAAGTGTTTTATCATCTGATGACAAAGAGAATGAAGGGATGAAAGAACATTAGCACCATGGTTTTGGTTGGTCTTGTAAACAGAACCTAATTTTAAAACGCCACTTTATCGCGCAAGAGTAGAGCAACAGTGCAAATAAACCCGCGCGCAGCAGGAGGCAGGAGCAGGAGCAGGCGCAGCCTTGCTTTCCTTATCCAAAAATCTGCTGCCGTCCGTCGGGGTGCCGGTGACACGCGATGGCACTGGCGTCCTCGCCTGCGGCGGTTAGCCCAAGCACCCGTCATCACACGCCTCGCATCTCCGTCTCCTCGTGCTTCTTCTGCCCACCGTCGGGTGCGCCATGTCCTCTTCGTGTTGCCACTGCCAGTGCCAGCAGCAGAAGTCGAGGTCGAGGGCATCTGCCGCCTCCAGCCGCCCTGCCTGACCCCCAAGCCGCCGCGGCGCTGCTCCTCGCCGCCGCCGGGACAGTCGGCGCCGCCAGCCTCCTGCTTCGCTCCTCCTCGTCCGGCGCCGCCTCGCAGCAGCAGCGGCGGCAGGAGGAACGAGAAGAGCAGGTAGAGGGAGAGGAGTGCCCGGACTGCGGCGGGACTGGGCTCTGCGGCCGCTGCAAAGGAGAGGGCTTCGTCTTCAAGCAGCTCTCGGAGGAGACGGCCACCAGGGCACGCAAGGCCGCCAAGAACATGGCCACTAGATACACTTCGGGGTATTAATTGTTTGATTGCTTGCTTTCGGTTCCGATTCTAGCTGCATATCTATCTATCCATCCATCCATCCTTCCTCACCTCTCACCGAGCAAGAACATGACCAATTGCAATGCATCTGTTGTTGCAGGCTGCCCACCAAGTGGACCTACTGCAACAAGTGCTCCTCCACCCGCTCCTGCACAACCTGCGGAGGCTCCGGCAGAATCGTCACCTAGCTAGCACTCAAGGCTATCTATGGAATTTGCAGCTATATGTGTTCACTGAAACTCTTGTCAGGAAATGTGTTTTGATATGTCTATAGAAAAAATAGCAGATAAACACGCACACGCACACGGATAGATGGCAAGGAAAGTAAAAGATTACTAGCAAAGTTACCGTCAGAGCAGAGCAGAGCAGTGTTGCCGGCTAGCTATCCGACGCGAGCGTGGGGAGTGGGGACTGGGGAGGGAGGAGACGGCATGGATGATGCTCGTGCTGGGTGGCGCAGGCGCTCGCTCGCACGCGCTGCCGCCCAAGTAGTGCCGGGACAACGCGCGGGGGCAACGGCTCTCAAACGCCGCCGCAATAGTAGGTAGGAAGAACGACCAAAACGACTGATGCTCTATATGAGACAACAATTATTTTACTTACGTTTTAAGGCAACGGGGATGTAGCTCAGATGGTAGAGCGCTCGCTTAGCATGCGAGAGGCACGGGGATCGATACCCCGCATCTCCATCTAAGTTTTTTTTGTCAGTTTTTTTTTTTGGCCTGGCGCGCAGTTTCCTCGGGTCTCCACGCAGGCTGCAAACCAGGGCCATTTAATCTGTGTTAACCCATATTGGTTTTTTCAAAAAATTAAAGGTACAGTTTTTACCAGTCTTCTGTGGGTTTGAATTTTTTAGAAAAACTTTTTTTACAACAGTCCTCAGTATAAGGTTTTTGGCAATGATTTTTTAGCAGTCTCTTTGAGTTAGGCTATTTTTTCACCGTGCATAGTAGTTATTTGTTAATTTTACTGAAACTTATTTAGAGAATAATTGGTTAATTGTCTTAGGGCGTGGTTTTGACAGATCCAGGATTTTTTTCATGACGGTCCGCGGTGGCGACACGGACGGTACGCACGTACGTATGCAGAATCAATTAGGGTTCCAGAATTCTAACGGGGTTTGTTAGTAAAACCCGTGGGATTAACTCGGTAGCTAACTTGTAACGAGTCCAAGTCTCCTCCCTTTATATAGATGAATGGTTACGGTCGATTGAACCCCCATAATCGATTCAGTCAACTCTACTTATCGTTTTACCTTATTCATTAGGAGTAGCTCTAGTTTAGCCCTAGTTTAATCTCTCTCTACCTCAAATTTTCACATTTCTTCAGCTCTACGTCGACTAAAGGCGTCTTGGATGACCTACCAACACCAAGACACACCATAGGATCTCTCTTCCCTGACAGGATCTCTCCCGAGAGATAAGATCTAAGTTTGCTGCGAAGAAGACAACCCTCTCCACCATCACAGACCGTCCGAATGTGTGTAGAGGAGGAGCCGCTTCTGCACCCAAGCCGCGGACCAAAGGCATTCTCATGCGACAAGAGTACAATTTGAGGCATCGAATTGGGAAAACCCATAACCATAGCAAAGCATGATTGGCATACAACTGATGTGTGATGTGTAGAGTTAACTGGCCAAGATGATACCCCAGACCTGTAAATCGCAGGAGCTATATCCATTGGAGATTTTCGCACCTGTGACCAGGACGGGCGCATAGGTGGTGACCACCCCACAGCCAGATGACTGGCACTGTGGAGAGGTCGCACTCGCACATATGGGTAGCTGCTGGCATCATGAAGTCGATACAACATTTGGAGCAATTAAAAGTCTGTTTACTTAATACAACAATCACACCAGCAATGATCATGCATCTATGAGCTTATTGGATACAAGATCGCTAGGGATAGCATAAGAATGTCCTAATCCTGGAGCAACTCAAGTACTGGATACAAGAACCTGCTAGCCGCTAGGCTTAGGAGCAGAATATCCTATCATGATCTTGGAATAACTCAAGAAGAGAATCTAAACAGCTTCAGTGCAGGTAAGCCATCTAAGTTTGGAATACTTGGAGACCTCGACCACCAACCTCAACTTTGAAGCAGCGATAACCGTGAGATTCGAGCTCTGTGGTGACTTTCTCCAGAACAATATTGGCCGATACTGATAATCATGTCAAGGAAGCATTTGACATTATTGAAATGTCAGACAGATGAAAAAACTTCTCTAAGTAGGTACGGAACAGAAACTCAGATGCGATGAGATCTAAGGATATTTAGGAATTTAAACTGCTACAGCTCCTGTCCTTCCACATTGATATATTTAATTTAAAAAAACTCATCTATATTAGATGGAATGGAACCTAGAATCATTCTACATGACTATATAATGTTAAGTAATAAGCACTTCATTCAAAGTTAAAGAAATTCGACTTAGGACAAAGCCAAAATGAACTACGATTTCAAACAGGGAGAGTACAAGACAGGCCACTGTAGTTCTCAAGTTCCCAAACAGTCAGGTTCATTATTAATGCATATCAAGACCCAGATTTCTGAAAAGCTTTGAGTTGAAATGTTGAAGATTAACAGAAATCACACATAAGTTGTATGGTGTTTATTTTGTATAAAACCATAAAGGACTTTGAGAAGGATATATAAAGAAGGATACACGTCGGTATTAGAGTCAACACACAGCCTCCACCACCAGCTCCAGTTAGCTTTGAGACCAAGCTATATTTCAGAGTGGTCCGCAACACAGTTTCAATAGAAGAATGGCTGACTCCCATACACTGAAGCAAACCTTGGTTCATCTCCATAAGCTCTGCTAGCTTATCCTCCTTAGAGGTGATGGCTATCTCATCCTCGGCTGCCAACTCAACAATGCTTGAAAGCTCTTCACTAATAGAGTTCACTGCATGGAAGACAGAAGCCATAGCATCTGGATGCCTAGACGCCCTTTCAGACACACCAGCAACCAATGCCTTTGTGTTCCTACCAACTCTTGTATCAGTAATAAGCATTTTGACTGGGTTCCAGGACTCAAGGTTTGTCAGTTCCCCCTTCTTGAATTTGATCATTTTCCCTAGATTCAAACAAAAGATTTAGTGAACCAAAACAAATTAGGAGAAATGATAAGGCAATTAACATTCAGGTGACCTCATGCTTCCTAATAAACTACTTAACGCCCATTAACGAAGGTTTCCATACCTTGGACCTAAAACTAATTAAATTATTGATTTCCATACATAGATACATCATTTTTATGTAGCTGTAAGTCAAGAACATATATATATAAACAAATAAATAAACTAGAAACAATCCTGAATTCCTGACAGTGACTAGAGTGGGGTGCCATTCAGAAATCAACCATTAAAAGTTATTGCGAACAAGTATTCCACTAGAGGTCAACCCTGAATGAAAAAAAAAACTAATCAATTTCACAGCATACCAAAAGTGCTGACGGAATTGTCAATGCCAGAAGGCTTGCCATGAATAATCTTTTCCCCTTGGAACGCCCATTGGTTGACCAGCTCAAGATCACCCTTCTCCAACACCTCCCAACCCTCAGCACCCCTGCGTGCTCCAACACTTACTGCGCCAGCAGCAGTCAATAGCGCCCCCGACATGGAGACACAAAATGCCGCTGATGAGCCGAGCCCTGCGCCCATGGGTAGGTCCGAGGACACCACTGCCTTGCCAGGCCTGCATCTGCACAATTACACAGCCAATTACATGTGTGAAAAAAAGTTAATGTGGGGGAGAGTCAGGCATCACACACAATGCAACATGCCAAGATTGATTGATCTAGGTGGAAGAAGCAACCAACCCCAAAATGGAGGCGTAGAGAAAAAGGAAGGCGGAGAGGCCGGCGGAGAGCCAGATCTTGGCTTCAGGGATCTCCTGGTCCTGCAAGAGCCTGGCAATGGCGGCCAGCTGGTCAGGGGAGCACGGCGCTGGAGCCCCGGGGTTGGCGCTGATCTCCTCCCCCAGCGCCCCACGCAGGCGCGAGCACGGCCACGAGAAGGTGAGGCCAGAGTCCCTGAGGTCCAGCTCCACCGCGCCGGAGCCAGCGCCGCCACCCTCTCCTGCGTGGCAACGAGGGAGAGGAGCTGTGAGAAGAGTACCAGCGACCGCGACGACACGAAGAAACAGTAGAAGTCAGGGTTGGCGGGAGTACCTGGGCCTGCGGGGCGGAGGAGGAGGGAGGAGTTGGTGTAGAGATCGATGGCAGCGGCGACGGCGGCGGAGCCGTGGACGACGGCGTGCTCGCCCGCGAGGATGATCTTGCCGGGCGCGCGGGCGCGCACTTCCAACGGGCCCCGATGCTCCGCCGTGCCGGCGACTGGATCCATGGCACCCAAGAAGACGAAATCCGCGGATCCGCGGGCAAAGGCGACCGCTGTCCTGTCCTCACGGTTGGTCTCGTGGCGTCCTTGGTACTCGAGCTCGAGGTGGCCAGTGGCGTCAGTAGTGCATCTATCTACTGGCGCCGTCGCTGTCGGTCCTCCGGAGGTGAAACGGGCGGAGTTGCCAAGAAATAGGAACAGAACAGCGACGGCCGGACACGGCCAACCGGCCCGGGGGAAGCGACGCGCGTGCCTTTTGTCTCGCGATGACGAACTGGCGCGGCGGCAGCGTGGTGGCGTTGGGGCGCGGCGCCGTACCCAGTGACCTGCCGGCGAGAAAACGAAACGGCAGGAAGGACGACCGATCTGTTCAGGTCGTAACCATCAACCATAAAAGAGAGCAGCTACAGGACACAGCCGTTATGTGAAGTGAAAGTGTTGAAATCTATACTCCTGTTAAGAACGTAGTGTGGGCTAAGAGTGAAAACGGTCGCATGAAACAAATATGTGATTTTCTAAATAGGAAAATAGAAATAAAGCCCTTTTTATTTAGTCTATCTGGACCTTTTTTATAATAGAAATTAATTAGAATATTAAATTCTAAGTATTTCGTTTCATCTAGAAAGAGAACGTCAAAATATTCCATTGATCTCAATAAAATCTGGAATTATGTTGTATAAGGCTATCTTCAGCAGCTTACTCATATCTATACTCAAACTTCACTCTACGAATAGTATAGTTTATAGTGCAAAATAGTGATTTTAGGTAAACTTTAGGTAGACTGTTGCAGACGGCCTAAGTGAACATAAATTTATTATCACTCAATGAGCATCTTGTATTTCATAGAAATAGAAGGTACGCGCCGGGTACCGAATATGAATAATGCAAATACCCGTTTTCGGATACGGATTTATTCGGGACGGATATGGGTAATATCAGATAGTGCATCTTCAGGTTTAGGTCAGATACAGAGCGAGGACTGCCCGATAAATATATGGATATTCATGTCAGATGCGAGTACCCTTTTTGTTTTTTCTGCATAATATAGTTATAAAACCATAACTTTTACATATGAAATCGGATACTGAAAGTAAAGTTTATCTGATAATTGTAGAGCTCAAAGAGATCTATAACTTTGTAGTACATCACATTTTTGTTTAAACACATGTTTAGACCAAAATCATTGAAATAATGTCCAATTTTATATCAAATTGATAGACTTTGTCATTTTCATGTAGGGACTTAAGGTTATCTCAATGTAGAAATCTTTTTATAGACTGTTTATTAGTTTTTTAAACTTATTTGCAATTTTCGTTCATCGCTACAAAATTTTATGAACTTAATTGTATTTTGATGATTTTCTACAACAAGAAATTAATAATACACAAATAGCCTCAAAAATCTATGAAAATTTACAGAGGCACAACATATGACCAAATATAACCATAAAATATGTTTGGTCATAAGATTTATAAGATGCTCGTGTTTCTTCTATTTCACTTTCACTTGTTTGTATGAGCTACATGTGAAATCACTCTAAGTATCCAAGTTTCAACATGATCTGTACTTTACTTTATCATTTTTTATGTGAGGACTTGAGTTATCTTTGTATAAAATGTTTATTAGTTTTTATAACTTATTTGCAATTTTTGGTGAAACTATAATATTTTATGAATTTAATTGCATTTTGATGATTTTCTATAGAATAATAATAATGAAAGGGAAATAGGGTTACACCTTTTCCTAATTGATTTTTGGTGGTTGAATTGCCCAACACAAATAATTGGACTAACTAGTTTGCTCTAGATTATAAGTTTTACAGGTGCCAAAGGTTCACAATAAACCAATACAAGTCAAAAGAAAGGGTTCAAACAAAGGGAGCAAAAGATAACTGAAGGCAGTCCTGGTCTGGCGCACCGGACTGTCCGGTGTGCCACCGGATAGTGTCCGGTGCACCAGGGAACTCCAACTCCGAACTCGCCAGTCTCGGGAATTCTGGGAGCTACTCCGCTAAAATTCACCGGACCGTCCGGTGTGCCAGCGGAGCAACGGCTACTTCGCGCCAACGGTCGTCTGCAAACCGCATTTAATGCGCTACAGTGCACGCCAGAGTCAGAGCAGTACCAGAAGGCGCACCGTACAGTCTATAGGACCTGTCCGGTGCACCACCGGATTGTCCGGTGGCCCAGAAGACAGAAGCTCCAACGGTCGAACCCTAACAGTCGGGAGACGTGGCTGGCGCACCGGACAGTATCCGGTGGCACACCGGACTGTCCGGTGCGCCATGCGACAGCAGCCTCCACCAAACGGCTAGTTTGGTGGTTGGGGCTATAAATACCCCAACCACCCCACCATTCATTGCATCCAAGTTTTCCACCTTCAAACACATTACAAGAGCTATAGCATTCAATACAAGACACACCAAAGAGATCAAATCCTCTCCCAAGTCCTTAGTTCAATTCCAATCAAATAGTGACTAGTGAGAGAGTGACTTGTGTTCATTTGAGCTCTTGCGCTTGGATTGCTTCTTTTCTTTCTCATTCTTTCTTGTGATCAACTCAATTGTAACCTAGGCAACCAATTGTGTGGTGGTCCTTGCGGGGACTTAGTGTCCCGTTTGATTGAGAAGAGAAGCTCACTCGGTCTAAGTGACCGTTTGAGAGAGGGAAAGGGTTGAAAGAGACCCGGTCTTTGTGACCACCTCAACGGGGAGTAGGTTTGCAAGAACCGAACCTCGGTAAAACAAATCATCGTGTCACACTCTTGATTTGCTTGTGATTTATTTTCGCCCTCTCTCTTGGACTTGATTTTAACTCTAACTCTAACCCCGGCTTGTAGTTGTGCTTAAACTTTGTAAATTTTAGATTCGCCCTATCCACCCCCTCTAGGCGACTTTCAATTGGTATCAGAGCCCGGTGCTTCATTAGAGCCTAACCGCTCGAAGTGATGTCGGGAGATCACGCCAAGAAGGAGATGGTGACCGGCGACAAGCCCGTTACAAGCCACAAGAAGGCTCCATCGGGAGAGTCCCACAACAAGGGGAAGGATAAGGAACCCTCCTCACAAAAGTCGCATCGGAGTGGCGACAAGAAAAAGAAGATGAGGAAAGTGGTCTACTACGAGACCGATTCTTCATCGCTATCCACCTCCGGCTCCGACGCGCCGTCCATAACTTCTAAGCACCATGAGCGCAAGAAGTTTAGTAAGATTCCCCTACACTACCCTCGTATTTCTAAACGTACTCCATTACTTTCCGTTCCATTAGGCAAACCACCAGTTTTTGACGGTGAAGATTATAACATGTGGAGTGACAAAATGAGGCATCACCTAACCTCACTCCACACTAGCATTTGGAACGTTGTTGAGTTTGGTGTACAGGTACCATCCATAGGGGATGAAGACTATGATTCGGACGAAGTGGCCCAAATCCAACACTTCAACTCCCAAGTCACTACTATACTCCTCGCCTCTCTAAGTCGAGAGGAGTATAATAAGGTGCAAGGGTTGAAGAGCGCAAAGGAAATTTGGGACGTGCTCAAGACCGCACACGAAGGAGACGAGGTGACCAAGATCACCAAGCGGGAGATGATCGAGGGGGAGCTCGGTCGCTTCATGCTTCACCAAGGAGAGAATCTGCAAGCCATGTACAACCGCTTGAAGACCTTGGTGAACCAAGTGCGCAACCTCGGGAGCACCAAATGGGATGACCATGAGATGGTCAAGGTTATTCTAAGATCCCTCGTTTTTCTTAACCCTACCTAAGTCCAATTAATTCGAGGTGATCCTAGATACACGCTAATGTCTCCCGAGGAAGTAATAGGCAAATTTGTGAGCTTTGAACTAATGATCAAAGGCTCCAAAAAGATTATCGAGCAAGGCGCATCCTCCTCCGTGCACGAAGCTCAACCGGTTGCATTCAAAGCAACGAAGGAGAAGAAAGAAGATTCTACTCCAAGTAGAATCCCCATCGACGCCTCCAAGCTCGACAACGAGGAAATGGCGCTCATCATCAAGAGCTTTCGCCAAATCCTCAAGCAAAGGAAGGATTACAAGCCCCGCTCCAAGAAGGTTTGCTACAAATGTGGTAAGCCCGGTCACTTTATTGCAAAATGTCCTATTTCTAGTGACAATGACAGGGGCGACGACAAGAAGGGGAGAAGAAAGGAAAAGAAGAGTGTCGGGGACCATAAATAGGGGTACCCTCAAGACGCCTAATTCTCAGCTGGTAACCCCCATCAGCATAAAGCTGCAGAGGCCTGATGGGTTTGATTAAGTCAGGGATCAGTCCATACGAGCGACTCGATCACGCCACGCCCGAGCCTAGCCTCGGGCAAGGGCAGCCGACCCTGAGGTGTTTCCGTCTCGCCCGAGGCCCCCTTTTTTATGGCAGACGCATCTCCGGCTCGCCCGAGGCCTTGCCTTCGTTAAGAAGCAACCCTGACTAAATCACCGCGCCAACCGACCAAGTCACTGGGGCATTTAACGCAAAGAGTGAGACCGACGGGCGGCCAGGCTTTACCAAAGGCCCCGGAAGACGGCGAACTCCGCTCCGCCCGACCCAGGGCTCGGACTCGGGCTAAGGCCCCGGAAGACGGCGAACTCCGCTCCGCCCGACCCAGGGCTCGGACTCGGGCTAAGGCCCTGGAAGACGGCGAACTCCGCTCCGCCCGACCCAGGGCTCGGACTCGGGCTAAGGCCCCGGAAGACGGCGAACTCCGCTCCGCCCGACCCAGGGCTCGGACTCGGGCTAAGGCCCCGGAAGACGGCGAACTCCGCTCCGCCTGACCCAGGGCTCGGACTCGGGCTAAGGCCCCGGAAGATGGCGAACTCCGCTCCGCCCGACCCAGGGCTCGGACTCAGGCTAAGGCCCCGGAAGACGGCGAACTCCGCTCCGCCCGACCCAGGGCTCGGACTCGGGCTAAGGCCCCGGAAGACGACGAACTCCGCTTCGCCCGACCCAGGGCTCGGACTCCGCCCTGGCCTCTGCCGAACGACCTCCGCTTCGCCCGACCCAGGAGCTCGGGCTCGACCTCGGCCATGCAGGACAGACTCGACCTTGGCTTCGGAAGAGCCTCCACGTCGCCCGACCTAGGGCACAAGTCCGCCACGTCAACAGGAAGCGTCATCATCACCCTGCCCCGAGCCGACTCGGGCCGCAGAGAACAGGACCGGCGTCCCATCTGGCCAGCTCCGCCAGATAGGCAATGATGGCGCCCCGCTAGACCCATGACGACGGCGGCTCTCGGCTCCCTTACGGAAGCAGGGAGACGTCAGCAAGAGCACAGCTATTCCAACAGCTGTCCCTCCACCAGGCTCCGTTACTCCTCCGACAGCCACGACGCCACACCAGCTGGGTGCCAAGATCTCTCCGGCTGCCACCTTGGCATGTACTTAGGGCACTAGCTCTCCCCCGCTAGACACGTAGCACCTTGCTACACCCCCATTTGTACACCTGGATCCTCTCCTTACGCTTATAAAAGGAAGGACCAGGGCCTTCTTAGAGAAGGTTGGTTCCCGCGGGAGCGAGGGCAGGGGCAGGCGCTCTCTCGGGGCCGCTCGCTCCCCTCACCCGCGCGGACGCTTGTAACCCCCTACTGCAAGCGCACCCGACCTGGGCGCGGGGCGAACACGAAGGCCGCGGGATCTCCGCCTCCCTCTCATGACCCGGCTCCGGCCACCTCGCTCTTCCCCCCTTCGCGCTCGCCCACGCGCTCGACCCATCTGGGCTGGGGCACGCGGCACACTCACTCGTCGGCCTAGGGACCCCCCCGGTCTCGAGACGCCGACAGTTGGCGCGCCAGGTAGGGGCCTGCTGCGTGTTGACGAGCAGTTTCCCGTCAAGCTCTAGATGGGCAGTCTCCAACGACCTCTTCAACCCGGGACGGTGCTCCGTTTCGGGAGCCTCGAGTTCATGTCTTTCGACGGCAGCTACGACATGATACTCCTTCCACCGCCGCGCGACAGCGACAATGGCGGCGGACAGCCCGCCCGCCGACGGCGGAATCGACGACGTCTTTCTCGCGTGGGGGAAGGACAACTTTCGAGCTCGCCCCATCCTCTCCCTCGCCATGGGAGGAGGAGGCGAGGCAACCAGGGCCGAGCGGGAGGCTGCGCTCAGTCGGCTGCCGAGCGAGTCGACATCCCCAGCGCCCCGACGGAGGACGCGTCGGGCGTCACCCTCGCGTTTGAGGCAAAGGCGAGCGCCGTCCCCCCGCGACACGCCGACTCCGAGCAAGTGGATGACGCCAGCGCGCTCACGGAGGGCCTACAGGACGTCGCCCTCGTACCCAAGACGACGGCGCGATCAGCCCCCGATGTGACTTCGCCGCTCTTCGTCGACCAAAAGGTACCGGCTGCTTCCCATCCTTTGTCATTTCAACTCGACCTCAACCCGCCTAGTGACCTCGCTCTGGCGGGCGCTCACGTTGAGGCGAGTGCAACCCCTTTCGGGTTTCGTGTGCGGTCGCCTTGGGATCGATTGACGGGCGTCTCGACCTACGGACCCTCTGGGTCCGAGGAAGATGACGACCCCAGCATCTGCTGGGATTTCTCTGGATCTGGCAACCCCAGTGCCATGTGGGACTTCATGACCGCATGCAACTACTGCCTCTCCGACTGTTCCGACGGCAGCCGCAGCCTTGACGACAAGGACTACGGCCCGAGCCGCGAATGTTTCCACGTCGAGCTAGGGGATCCCTCCGGAGGCAGCTGTCTCGGCATGCCGGAGGATGGTGATCTCCCTAGGCCAGCGCCTCGCGCCGACATCCCGCGGGAGCTAGCTGTGGTCCCCGTTCCGGCGGGGGGTCACGACCCACAGCTCGAGCAAGTCCGCGGGGCGCAGGCCGGGCTCGATGAGGGAGCAGGAGCGCTCGAGGCAATCCGCCGGGACGTCGGACAGGTATGGGCGGGCCAGCCCCTAGCCGGAGAAACACGTCACCTGCCCCAGGGTCTCCAGCACCGCATCGCCAACGATGCTAGGGGCAGACCGCCACCCGCATCCGGCGGAACCGGTCAGGACCTGGCAGCCGCGGCGATGCTCCTCCGCGTGATGCCGGAGTCATCAACCACCGAGGGTCGGCGAATCTAGGGAGAGCTCAAGCATCTCCTGGAAGGCGCTGCGGCCCGGCGGGCCGAGAGCTCTGCCTCCCGAAGGCAGGGGTACCCCTCGGAACCTCGTGTCGCGACTTCCCGACTCATGCGGGAAGCCTCGGTCTACACCGGGCGCACGCGCAACACCGCGCCTGCGGCCCCGGGCCACCTCGGCGACGAGCATCCTCATCGCGACCGTCGGGCCCGCCTCGACGAAAGGGTGCGCCGAGGTTATCACCCCAGGCGTGGGGGACGCTACGACAGCGGGGAGGATCGGAGTCCCTCGCCCGAACCACCTGGTCCGCAGGTCTTCAGCCGGGCCATTCGGCGGGCGCCGTTTCCGACCCGATTCCGACCCCCGACTACTATCACAAAGTACTCGGGGGAAACGAGACCGGAATTGTGGCTCGCGGACTACCGCCTGGCCTGTCAACTGGGTGGAACGGACGACGATAACCTCATCATCCGTAACCTCCCCCTGTTCCTCTCCGACACCGCTCGCGCTTGGTTGGAGCACCTGCCTCCGGGGCAGATTTCCAACTGGGAGGATCTGGTCCAAGCTTTCGCCGGCAACTTCCAGGGCACGTACGTGCGCCCCGGGAATTCCTGGGACCTCCGGAGCTGCCGGCAACAGCCGGGAGAGTCTCTTCGGGACTACATCCGGCGATTCTCGAAGCAGCGCACCGAGCTGCCCAACATCACCGACTCCGATGTCATCGGCGCGTTCCTTACCGGCACCACCTGCCGTGACCTGGTGAGCAAGTTGGGTCGCAAGACCCCAACCAGGGGGAGCGAGCTGATGGACATCGCCACCAAGTTCGCCTCTGGTCAGGAGGCGGTCGAGGCCATCTTCCTAAAGGACAAGCAGCCCCAGGGCCGCCCGTCGGAAGATGCTCCCGAGGCGTCTACTCCGCTCGGCGCCAAGAAGAAAGGCAGGAGGAAGTCGCAAGCGAAACGCGACGCCGCCAGCATGGACCTTGTCGCCGCCGCCGAACACAAGAACCCTCGGAAGCCCCCCGGAGGCGCCAACCTCTTCGACAAGGCACTCAAGGAGACATGCCCTTACCATCAGGGGCCCGTCAAGCACACCCTCGAGGAGTGTGTCATGCTTCGGCGCCACTTCCACTGGGCCGGGCCACCCGCAGAGGGTGGCAGGGCCCGCGACGACGACAAAAAGGAAGATCACCAAGCAGGAGAGTTCCCCGAGGTCCGCGACTGCTTCATGATCTACGGGGGGCATGCGGCGAATGCCTCGGCTCGACATCGTAAGCAAGAGCGTCGGGAGGTCTGCTCGGTGAAGGTGGCGGCGCCAGTCTACCTAGACTGGTCCGACAAGCCCATCACCTTCGACCAAGATGACCACCCCGACCACGTGCCGAGCCCAGGGAAGTACCCGCTCGTCGTCGACCCCGTCATCGGCGACGTCAGGCTCACCAAGGTCCTGATGGATGGGGGCAGCTGCCTCAATATCATCTACGCCGAGACCCTCAGGCTCCTGCGCGTCGATCTGTCATCCGTCCGAGCAGGCGCTGCGCCCTTCCACGGGATCATTCCTGGGAAGCGCGTCCAGCCCCTCGGACAGCTCGACCTTCCTGTCTGCTTCGGAACACCTTCCAACTTCCGAAGGGAGACTTTGACGTTCGAGGTGGTCGGGTTCCGAGGAACCTACCACGCAGTGTTGGGAAGGCCATGCTACGCGAAGTTCATGGCCATCCCCAACTACACCTACCTGAAGCTCAAGATGCCGGGCCCCAATGGGGTCATCACCGTCGGCCCCACGAACAAACACGCATTCGAATGCGATGTGGAGTGCGTGGAGTACGCCGAGGCCCTCGCCGAGTCCGAGGCCCTCATCGCCGACCTGGAAAGCCTCTCCCGAGAGGTGCCGGACGTGAAGCGACACGCCGGCAACTTCGAGCCAGCGGAGACGGTTAAGGCCGTCCCTCTCGACCCCAGTGGCGACACCTCCAAGCAGATCCGGATCGGTTCCGGGCTCGACCCCAAATAGGAAGCAGTGCTCGTCGACTTTCTCCGCGCAAACGCCAACGTCTTTGCGTGGAGTCCCTCGGACATGCCCGGCATACCGAGGGATGTCGCCGAGCACTCGCTGGATATTCGGGCCGGAGCCCGACCGGTCAGACAGCCTCTGCGCCGATTCGACGAGGAAAGGCGCAGGGTGATAGGCGAAGAGATCCACAAGCTGATGGCAGCAGGGTTCATCAAAGAGGTATCCCATCCCGAATGGCTTGCCAACCCTGTACTTGTGAGGAAGAAAGGGGGGAAATGGCGGATGTGTGTAGACTACACTGGTCTCAACAAAGCGTGTCCGAAGGTCCCCTACCCTCTACCTCGCATCGATCAAATCGTGGACTCCACTGCTGGGTGTGAAACCCTGTCTTTCCTCGATGCCTACTCAAGGTATCATCAAATCAAGATGAAAGAGTCCGACCAGCTCGCGACTTCTTTCATCACGCCCTTCGGCATGTACTGTTATGTCACCATGCCGTTCGGTTTGAGGAACGCGGGTGCAACGTACCAGCGGTGCATGAACCATGTGTTCGGCGAACACATCGGTCGCACGGTCGAGGCCTACGTCGATGACATCGTAGTCAAGACAAGGAAAGCCTCCGACCTTCTCTCCGACCTCAAAGTGACATTCCGGTGTCTCAAGGCAAAGGGCGTCAAGCTCAATCCCGAGAAGTGCGTCTTCGGGGTGCCCCGAGGCATGCTCCTGGGATTCATCGTCTCCGAGCGGGGCATCGAAGCCAACCCGGAGAAGATCGCAGCCATCACAAGCATGGGGCCCATCAAGGACTTAAAAGGCGTACAGAGGGTCATGGGATGTCTCGCGGCCTTAAGCCGTTTCATCTCGCGCCTCGGCGAAAGAGGCCTGCCCCTGTACCGCCTCTTAAGGAAGGCCGAGTGCTTCACTTGGACTCCCGAGGCCGAGGAAGCTCTCGGGAACCTGAAGGCGCTCCTCACCCAGGCGCCCGTCTTGGTACCCCCAGCTGATGGAGAAGCCCTCTTGGTCTACGTCGCCGCTACCACTCAGGTGGTCAGCGCCGCGATCGTGGTCGAAAGGCAGGAAGAGGGGCATGCTTTGCCCATTCAGAGGCCAGTTTACTTCATCAGCGAGGTGCTGTCCGAGACCAAGATCCGCTACCCGCAAGTCCAGAAGCTGCTGTATGCAGTGATCCTGACGAGGCGAAAGCTGCGACATTAGTTCGAGTCTCATCCGGTGACTGTGGTGTCATCCTTCCCCCTGGGGGAGATCATCCAGTGCCGAGAAGCCTCGGGACGGATCGCAAAATGGGCGGTGGAAATCATGGGCGAGACAATCTCGTTCGCCCCTCGGAAGGCCATCAAGTCCCAGGTACTGGCGGACTTCGTAGCCGAATGGGTCGACACCCAGTTGCCGACGGCTCCGATCCAACCGGAGCTCTGGACCATGTTTTTCGACGGGTCGCTGATGAAGACGGGAGCCGGCGCGGGCCTGCTCTTCGTCTCGCCCCTCGGGAAACACCTGCGCTACGTGCTCCGCCTCCATTTCCCGGCGTCCAACAATGTGGCTGAGTACGAGGCTCTGGTCAACGGATTGCGAATCGCCATCGAGCTAGGGGTCCGACGCCTCGATGCTCGCGGCGACTCGCAGCTCGTCATCGACCAAGTCATGAAGAACTCCCACTGCCGCGACCCGAAGATGGAGGCCTACTGTGATGAGGTTCGACGCCTGGAAGACAAGTTCTACGGGCTCGAGCTTAACCACATCGCCCGGCGCTACAACGAGACTGCGGACGAGCTGGCAAAGATAGCCTCGGGGCGAACGACGGTTCCCCCCGACGTCTTCTCCCGGGATCTGCACCAACCCTCCGTCAAGATCGGCGACACGCCCGAGCCCGAGATGTCCTCGGCCTCGTCCGATGTGACCTCGGCCCAGCCCGAGCCACCCTCGGTTCAGCCCGAGGAACCCTCGGCCCCTGAGGGCGAAGCACTGTGCATCGAGGAGGAGCGGAGCGGGGTCACGCCAGATCAGGATTGGCAGACCCCGTACCTGCAATATCTCCGCCAAGGAGAACTGCCCCTCGACCGAGTCGAGGCTCGGCGGGTAGCGCGACGCGCCAAGTCGTTCGTCTTGCTGGGCGATGAGAAGGAGCTCTACCACCGTAGCCCCTCGGGCATCCTCCAGCGATGCATCTCCATCGCCGAAGGTCAGGAACTCCTGCAAGAAATACACTCGGGGGCTTGCGGCCATCATGCAGCACCTTGAACCCTTGTCGGGAACGCTTTCCGCCAAGGCTTCTACTGGCCGACGGCGGTGGCTGACGCCACTAGAATTGTCCGCGCCTGCGAAGGGTGCCAATTCTATGCGAAGCAGACTCACCTGCCCGCTCAGGCTCTGCAGACGATACCCATCACCTGGCCCTTCGCTGTGTGGGGTCTGGACCTCGTCGGCCCTCTGCAGAAGGCGCCCGGGGGCTACACGCACCTGCTGGTCGCCGTCGACAAATTCTCCAAGTGGATCGAGGTCCGACCCCTGAACAGCATCAGGTCCGAGCAGGCGGTGGCGTTCTTCACCAACATCATCCATCGCTTTGGGGTCCCAAACTCCATCATCACCGACAACGGCACCCAGTTCACCGGCAAAAAATTCTTGGATTTTTGCGAGGATCACCACATCCGGGTGGACTGGGCTGCCGTGGCTCATCCCATGTCGAATGGGCAAGTAGAGCGTGCCAACGGCATGATTCTACAAGGGCTCAAGCCTCGGATTTACAACGACCTCAACAAGTTCGACAAGCGATGGATGAAGGAACTCCCCTCGGTGGTCTGGAGCCTGAGGACGACGCCGAGCCGAGCCACGGGTTTCACGCCGTTCTTCCTGGTCTACGGGGCCGAGGCCGTCTTGCCCACTGACCTGGAATACGGCTCCCCGAGGACGAGGGCCTACAACGATGAAAGCAACCAAGCTAGCCGAGAAGATTCGCTGGACCAGCTGGACGAGGCTCGGGACAGGGCCTTACTACACTCGGCGCGGTATCAGCAGTCCCTGCGACGCTACCACGCCCGAGGGGTCCGACCCCGAGACCTCCAGGTGGGCGACCTGGTGCTTCGGCTGCGGCAAGACGCCAGAGGGAGGCACAAGCTCACGCCCCCCTGGGAGGGGCCATTCGTCATCGCCAAAGTTCTGAAGCCCGGAACGTACAAGCTGGCCAACAGTCAAGGCGAGGTCTACGGCAACGCTTGGAACATCCAACAGCTACGTCGCTTCTACCCTTAAGATGTTTCCAAGTTGTTCATATACCTCGCACCCACGCAAAGTTTAGTCAACAAGGAAGGGTCGGCCTCGCCTCGGCAAAGCCCGACCCTCCCTCGGGGGCTAAAAGGAGGGAAACCCCCTCTGCGTCAAAATTTTCCTCGAAAAAAATCTCTTTTACCAGAATGTCTTTCGTGCTTTTTGACTACTTCGAAAAGTGGGTCCCGGAAACGACGGGGTACACGTAAGCAGTCAAGGCTGACCGAGCCGAGGGACTCCTACGCCTCCGGGATATGGATACCTCACTCGTCACCTTGACACGGGGCGACTCATGCTTGGTGAAGCGGTTCAGATAATCAGCAGACGAGTCTTAGTGCTCGGAAATGAGGAAAAAATACGGCTCCGTGCCGAAGTTACATACATGTTCAGGCCCCAAAAGCCGAAATGGACAAAAAACCCGGCACTCGAAGTGCCATTACAAACGAAACTCCGGTTCCGTCCCCGCGGGTACGGGCAACCCCCGCGACGGGAAGCCCGTGGAGCGACAAGCTCTGGGCGAATCACCAGCAAACGCGGGACGCCCCTAAGCACCCCGGCAGATCCTCGCAGCCGTCCTCGCCGCGAATGCGAGGAGAAAGGCGGAATGTTGCATCCTAGCTGGGCAGCAGCAGTTCGCCTTCCCCGGCATGGCTGGAGGATGTCTCCGCCGTGGGGCTAAAGGGCGATTGCCACCACCAGAAGCTGGAAGAAGAGGTGGTCCGCCTACCCGCGCAGGAGGTAGAGCCCCGGCTCGCCTCGCCCCCCGCCCCAGCGAGGATGACGAACACCCTCAACACTGAGGGCGGGGCCGGGATCACAGCCCGGTTTGCCTCTCTCCATCCAGAAGCTGGAGGTCACCGTCTTGGGTGACCACCAGCGGAGGGGAGCAACCGGGCTATGTGATGAAAATCCTTGAAGCCGAACGATGGCTGAAAGGTACCCACTCCCACGGAGTTGTGTCCTCCGACGATGAGGCGCGGAGACGGCAGTTTCCCCCATCCGGGGGCTTGAAAGGTGGAAAGACGCGATGCATAAGGGAGGAAGAAGACATGGTCGCCTTACGAAAGGGGTCGCCCTCCTTTTAAAGGCAACTCTCCCTGCTTGCGCCCCCAACCGTCACGGGCTGAGTCTTCTCCAACACGCCTCCAAAGCCCTCCCCTGCGGCGCGGGGGCTAGGACCCACTTGTCATGCAGACCGGCTCCGAGCAGAAGAAGCCGAACCGCCGCGCACGGCGCACGCAACCACCCAGCGGTTACGAGTGACCCTCCTCTTTTGCCTAGACCAACGGGCGAAAGCGGCGGGCAGCCATGCAGGCGGCATGCAACCACGCCAAGTGGGCGCACTTCTCCGACTCCTGACCTGCCAGCACGGAGGCCCAAGCCCACACGTCGCGCGACCGGCGCGCCGGATGCTGCATGCAAGCAACTGTACCACTTGCGCCACCGCCGCACCTCCTCGGTTGCGGAACCAATACCGCGACCCGAGGCGACCCAGCGCGCGACCCAGCAGCGCCAGCCTGACGCAGCGGTCAAACGCGGTCAAAAGTGGGCCGGCAGTAATGACGGTGGCAGGCGCGCGAGAGCAGCGGTCACGCCATCGGCCAAGCTCACGTCCCATCCGGAGGCAGCGAAAGAACCCCCTCTCACGGTGTGAAGACGACGCGCCCGTGACCCGTTCCTCGAACGGCTCGCGCACGCACAATGGCAGCCTCGCCAACTACTCGCCCCGGCGCATTAACTCCGCGGCTCGACAGGCGGCGTTTCTGGCAGGAGCAGCTAGCGACGTTTCGCCTTCGCCAAAACGACCACCCCAAAAAAGGTACGCCACGTCGTTCAATTTCGTATCCTTTTTCCCTTTTTCCTCTTTCTCTATCTCTTGCAACAGGGACAGGGAAGGGGGATACCCCCAAAGGGATCCTTCCCCGTGAAGGAACTAGGCTCCGAGCCTCCTTACTGATCAGGGGTTCGAAGGCTGGCCCCCCCCGAAGGGTTCAACAGCCGCCTCAGATCGCGTGGGCCCGACACCCACTACTGGTCAGGGGTTCGAAGGTCGGCCTCCCGAAAGGTTCCACGACCGCCTCAGGCTACTCGGGCTCCGCGCCCATTACTGATCAGGGGTTCGAAGGCTGGCCCTCCGAAGGGTTCATAGTCGCCTCAGACACCGAGCGAGGGATGACCAGGGGTACGTTCGATACATAACCAAGGCTCGGGCTGCGCTCCCGAGGTACCCTAGGACATTTCCGAGACCAGCGGGAACGATCCTATAACGAAATCCCATCGGAGGGAGGCAACGAGCCCTCGGACCCCGTCGCCAGGGGACCGGGTCCGGCAGATCACCCGCAGGTACTTTTGGGCGTGCCTCCGGGCCCCTAGCCGACCCTCAACGAACGGGGCACGGACGTCCACTCGGATTACCCGATTGTAGCTCACCGGAGACACCATGTTCGGTGCCCATCGAGGGTAACATGGCGCTCTCCCCCCCTCCTCCTTGCGGAAAGGCGACGTAGGGGCGTATATAAAAAAGCCGAGTCTGTCCCTGATCGTCCTCTCGCCCTGTGCGGAGGCTCGGGGGCTGCTCTCGCAAACCCGGCTCCGGCCAAACCGTTGACAGCGTCAACATACCAGCCCGAGAACTTGGGCCCCGACAGTGCACCCGGGCTACGGCCTGCTCGCATGAGGGAACCGCCAGACCAGCCGAAGCATTACGTAAGGCATTAAGACCTCGGAGGAGTGAAACCACTCCTCCGAGGCCTCGGGGGCTACACCCGGCGGGTGCGCTCGCGCGCACCCACCGGAACAAAGTGTAACCGAGAAAGGCTGGTCCCCTTGCAAAAAAGTGCGACGAAAGCCTCCAAGCGAGTGCTAACACTCCCTTCGAGGCTCGGGGGCTACTGTCGGGGACCATAATTAGGGGTACCCTCAAGACGCCTAATTCTCAGCTGGTAACCCCCATCAGCATAAAGCTGCAGAGGCCTGATGGGTTTGATTAAGTCAGGGATCAGTCCATACGAGCGACTCGATCACGCCACGCCCGAGCCTAGCCTCGGGCAAGGGTAGCCGACCCTGAGGTGTTTCCGTCTCGCCCGAGGCCCCCTTTTTTACGGCAGACGCATCTCCGGCTCGCCCGAGGCCTTGCCTTCGTTAAGAAGCAACCCTGACTAAATCACCGCGCCAACCGACCAAGTCACTGGGGCATTTAACGCAAAGAGTGAGACCGACGGGCGGCCAGGCTTTACCAAAGGCCCCGGAAGACGGCGAACTCCGCTCCGCCCGACCCAGGGCTCGGACTCGGGCTAAGGCCCCGGAAGACGGCGAACTCCGCTCCGCCCGACCCAGGGCTCGGACTCGGGCTAAGGCCCCGGAAGACGGCGAACTCCGCTCCGCCCGACCCAGGGCTCGGACTCGGGCTAAGGCCCCGGAAGACGGCGAACTCCGCTCCGCCCGACCCAGGGCTCGGAGTCGGGCTAAGGCCCCGGAAGACGGCGAACTCCGCTCCGCCCGACCCAGGGCTCGGACTCGGGCTAAGGCCCCGGAAGACGGCGAACTCCGCTCCGCCCGACCCAGAGCTCGGACTCGGGCTAAGGCCCCGGAAGACGGCGAACTCCGCTCCGCCCGACCCAGGGCTCGGACTCGGGCTAAAGCCCCGGAAGACGACGAACTCCGCTTCGCCCGACCCAGGGCTCGGACTCCGCCCTGGCCTCTGCCGAACGACCTCCGCTTCGCCCGACCCAGGAGCTCGGGCTCGACCTCGGCCATGCAGGACAGGCTCGACCTCGGCTTCGGAGGAGCCTCCACGTCGCCCGACCTAGGGCACAAGTCCACCACGTCAACAGGAAGCGTCATCATCACCCTACCCCGAGCCGACTCGGGCCGCAGAGAACAGGACCGGCGTCCCATCTGGCCAGCTCCGCCAGATAGGCAATGATGGCGCCCCGCTAGACCCATGACGACAGCGGCTCTCGGCTCCCTTACGGAAGCAGGGAGACGTCAGCAAGAGCACAGCTGTTCCAACAGCTGTCCCTCCACCAGGCTCCGTTACTCCTCCGACAGCCACGACGCCACACCAGCTGGGTGCCAAGATCTCTCCGGCTGCCACCTTGGCATGTACTTAGGGCACTAGCTCTCCCCCGCTAGACACGTAGCACCTTGCTACACCCCCATTTGTACACCTGGATCCTCTCCTTACGCTTATAAAAGGAAGGACCAGGGCCTTCTTAGAGAAGGTTGGTTCCCGCGGGAGCGAGGGCAGGGGCAGGCGCTCTCTCGGGGCCGCTCGCTCCCCTCACCCGCGCGGACGCTTGTAACCCCCTACTGCAAGCGCACCCGACCTGGGCGCGGGGCGAACACGAAGGCCGCGGGATCTCCGCCTCCCTCTCACGACTCGGCTCTGGCCACCTCGCTCTTCCCCCCTTCGCGCTCGCCCACGCGCTCGACCCATCTGGGCTGGGGCACGCGGCACACTCACTCGTCGGCCTAGGGACCCCCCGGTCCCGAGACGCCGACA
Organism: Zea luxurians; assembly: GCA_029449295.1. Lineage (NCBI taxonomy): Eukaryota > Viridiplantae > Streptophyta > Magnoliopsida > Poales > Poaceae > Zea > Zea luxurians. Next base: position 7,921,326 of record JAOPSE010000053.1, on the reverse strand, counting down.
AAGAGGTACCACAAGAAGAAGGGCGGCGATGCCCATGTGTGCCGCGAGTGGGACTCCGACGAGAGCTCCACCGACTCCTCCTCCGACGAGGACGTCGCCAACATCGCCGTCAACAAGGGACTCCTCTCCTCTTCCCAAACGTCGGCCACAAGTGCCTCATGGCAAAAGACGGCAAAAAAAGAAGGTTAAATCTAAATCCTCCACTAAATATGCAACCTCTAGTGATGAAGATAATTCTAGTGATGAGGAGGAAAACTTGCTTACCCTTTTTGCCGATCTTAACATGCAACAAAAAAAAATTGAATGAATTAATTAGTGCTATTCATGAGAAGGATGAACTCTTGGACACCCAAGAGGACTTCCTAATTAAGGAAAACAAGAAGCATGTTAAGGTTAAAAATGCTTATGCTCTAGAGGTAGAAAAATGTGAAAAATTATCTAGTGAGCTAAGCACTTGCCATGATGTTATTACCAACCTTAGAAATGAGAATGCTAGATTAATTGCTAAGGTTGATTCAAATATATGTGATGATTCAATCTCCAATCTTAGAAATGATAATGCTAGTTTGCTTGCTAAGATTGAAAAATTGAATACTTCTCTTGCTAGCCTTAGGATTGAAAATAAAAAATTGATTGCTAAGGCTAAAGGCTTAGATGTTTGCAATGCTTCCATTTCTGATCTTAGAAGTGAAAATGACATTTTACATGCTAAGATTGTTGAACTAAAAACTTGCAAACCCTCTATATCTACCATTGAGCATGTTTCTATTTGCACTAGATGTAGAGATGTTAACATTGATGCTATTCATGATCACATGGCTTTAATTAAACAACAAAATGATCATATAGCAAAATTAGATGCTAAAATTGCCGAGCATGAGCTAGATAATGAAATTTTTAAATTTGCTCGTAGTATGCTTTATAGTGGGAGACTGAGAGCACCTAGAGGGGGGGTGAATAGGTGATCCTGTAAAACTTGAAACTTACTGCCACAAAAACTTTGATTAAGCGTTAGCACAATAAGGCCAAGTGGCTAGAGAGGAGTTCTTGCAAAACACAACAACCACAAGAGGATCAACACAGATAGACACAATGGTTTATCCCGTGGTTCGGCCAAGTACAAAACTTGCCTACTCCACGTTGTGGCGTCCCAACGGACGAGGGTTGCAATCAACCCCTCTCAAGCGGTCCAAAGACCCACTTGAATACCACGGTGTTTTGCTTTGCTTTACTATATCCCGCTTGCGAGGAGTCTCCACAACTTGGAGCCTCTCGCCCTTACACTTTGATGTTCACAAAGAAGCACGGAGTAAGGGAGGGATGAGCAACACACACAAGACACAAAAACAGAGCGACAACACGCACACAAGTCGCAACAAGAGCTCACAACACAACCCGACGAGTTCACAACCCAAATAGAGCTCTAGTTGCTATCACAAAGAATCAAATGCGCGGAATCGAAGTCTTGGTGCTTAGGAATGCTTAGAGAATGCTTGGTGTACTCCTCCATGTGCCTAGGGGTCCCTTTTATAGCCCCAAGGCAGCTAGGAGCCGTTGAGAGCATTCCAGGAAGGCAATTCTTGCCTTCAGTCGCCTGGCGCACCGGACAGTCCGATGCACCACCGGACACTGTCCGGTGCGGATCTCCTTCCTTATTTGGCGAAGCCGACCGTTGCAGATTCAGAGCCGTTGGCGCACCGGACATTGTCCGGTGCACACCGGACAGTCCGGTGCCCCCTTCTAGCCGTTGGCTCGACCACGTGTCCCGCGCGGATCGCGCGGCCGACCATTGGCTCACCGGACAGTCCGGTGCACCACCGGACAGTCCGGTGAATTATAGCCGTACGCCGTTAATCATCTCCCGAGAGCGACGAGTTCGCCTGTGAACGGCTCACCGGACAGTCCGGTGTACCACCGGACAGTCCGGTGAATTATAGTCGTACGCCGTTAATCATCTCCCGAGAGCGACGAGTTCGCCTGTGAACGGCTCACCGGACAGTCCGGTGTACCACCGGACAGTCCGGTGAGTTATAGCCGTACACCGCCGTCGAAGTCCCAAGAGCAGCAAGTTCGCCAGAGCCAGCTTGGCGCACCGGACACTGTCCGGTGCACCACCGGACAGTCCGGTGCACCCAGACCGAGCTGACTTTGGCTGAACAGAGCTATCTCTTTTCCAATTCGATTTCTCCTGTTTCCAGCACTTAGACACAATACATTAGTCCATAAAACAATGTACTAAGTCTAGAAACATACCTTTACTTTTGATTTGCACTTTGTCCATCACTTGGCATACTTTAATACTTAAGTACTTGTGTTGGCACTCAATCACCAAAATACTTAGAAATGGCCCAAGGGCACATTTCCCTTTCAATCTCCCCCTTTTGGTGATTTATGCCAACACAACAAAAGGCAACTAATAGAAGTGCAACATCAATACAAATGAGAACTCAAAATTGTTTTGATTCAAATTTGGCATATATGGATCACTCTTTGCCACCACTTGGTTTTGTTTTTGCAAATCAACCTCAATTTCCTATCTCTGATTCAAACACAATTGTAGAGACATAAAGAGAGTTGTTCTAAGAGAAATTGATCAAAGATTTCAAAAACTCCCCCTTTTTCCCATAATCAACCATTCTCCCCACAAGAGGCCAACTTTTGACAAAAGAGACAACAAGAGAGTTTTGACAAACCAAAAGCTGTATTCTACTATTTTCAAAATTTCTCAAGTGGTTCTCAAGTGGTAGCTGATCCATTTATTGCTTTGGCCTTATTTTCTCCCCCTTTGGCATTAAGCACCAAAACGGGATCAATCTTGGCCCTTAAACCCCATTGCCTCACCAAAATCTTCAAATAAGAATACAAAGGCAATAAGAGTACATGAGATGAACTTGGAATAAGTGACCCTCTCATCGGAGTGCAGTGGAAGTCTTTCATGGTCCAAGTCCACCTTTTCCCTTTCAAACTTCCTTTGAGACTAAATCAAGCAAACTCAAGCACACGGTTAGTCTCAAAGGGTCAAGTTGTAGCACATCTCCCCCTAAATGTGTGCATCACTTACAAAAGGACTTGTGAGGTCCGGGGAGTGTTTGTACAACTTGAGCACCACAAGTAAACAACAAAATGCATAAGGAACATGATCAAAGGCATAAACATATGTATGCTATAAATCAATCCAAGTTCCGCGAATCTAAGACATTTAGCTCACTACGCAGCCTGCAAAAGGTCTTCTCATCTAAAGGCTTGGTAAAGATATCGGCTAGCTAGTTCTCGGTGCTAACATAAAACACTTCGATATCTCCCTTTTGCTGGTGGTCTCTCAAAAAGTGATGCCGGATGTCAATGTGCTTTGTGCGGCTGTGCTCAACAGGATTTTCCGCTATGCGGATAGCACTCTCATTGTCACATAGGAGTGGGACTTTGCTCAGATTGTAGCCAAAGTCTCGGAGGGTTTGCCTCATCCAGAGTAGTTGCGCGCAACACTGTCCTGCGGCAACATACTCGGCCTCAGCGGTGGATAGGGCAACGGAAGTTTGTTTCTTAGAATTCCATGACACCAGGGACCTTCCTAAGAATTGGCACGTCCCCGATGTACTCTTCCTATCGACTTACATCCAGCATAGTCGGAGTCTGAATATCCAATCAAGTCAAGGTTAGACCCCTTTGGATACCAGATCCCGAAGCAAGGCGTACCGACTAAATATCTAAGGATTCGCTTCACGGCCACTAAGTGACACTCCCTTGGATCAGATTGAAATCTAGCACACATGCATACGCTAAGCATAATATCCGGTCTACTAGCACATAAATAAAGTAAAGACCCTATCATTGACCGGTATGCCTTTTGATCAACGGACTTACCTCCTTTGTTGAGGTCGGTGTGTCCGTCGGTTCCCATCAGAGTCTTTGCGGGCTTGGCGTCCTTCATCCCAAACCGCTTTAGCAAGTCTTGCGTGTACTTCATTTGGGAGATGAAGGTACCGTCCTTGAGTTGCTTCACTTGGAACCCAAGGAAGTAGTTCAACTCCCCCATCATCGACATCTCGAATTTCTGCATCATCACCCTGCTAAACTCTTCACAAGACTTTTGGTTAGTAGAACCAAATATTATGTCATCGACATAAATTTGGCACACAAACAAATCACCATCACAAGTCTTAGTGAATAAAGTCGGATCGGCTTTCCCAACCTTGAAAGCATTAGCAATTAAAAAGTCTCTAAGGCATTCATACCATGCTCTTGGGGCTTGCTTAAGTCCATAGAGCGCCTTAGAGAGCTTACATACGTGGTTGGGGTACCGTTCATCCTCGAAGCCAGGGGGTTGCTCCACGTACACCTCCTCCTTGATTGGCCCGTTGAGGAAAGCGCTCTTCACATTCATTTGAAACAACCTGAAAGAATGATGAGCGGCATACGCTAGCAAAATACGAATGGACTCTAGCCTAGCCACAGGAGCAAAAGTCTCCTCAAAGTCCAACCTGTGACTTGGGCATAACCTTTTGCCACAAGTCGAGCATTGTTCCTTGTCACCACCCCGTGCTCGTCTTGTTTGTTGCGGAACACCCACTTGGTTCCCACAACATTTTGCTTGGGACGAGGCACCAGTGTCCAAACTTCATTTCTCTTGAAATTATTGAGCTCCTCCTGCATGGCCAACACCCAGTCCGGATCTAGCAAGGCCTCTTCTACCCTGAGAGGCTCAATAGAAGAGACAAAGGAGTAATGCTCACAAAAATTAACTAATCTAGAACGAGTAGTTACTCCCTTGCTAATGTCACCCAAAATTTGGTCGACGGGATGATTCCTTTGAATCATCGCTCGAACTTGGGTTGGAGGTGCCGGTTGTGCGTCTTCCTCCATCACATGATCATCTTGTGCCCCCCCTTGATCACACGCCTCCTCTTAATGAACCTGTTCATCGTCTTGAGTTGGGGGATGCACCATTGTTGAGGAAGAAGGTTGATCTTGCTCCAATTGTTCCTGTGGTCGCACATCGCCAATCGCCATGGTACGTATTGCGGCCGTTGGAACGTCTTCTTCATCTACATCATCAAGATCAACAACTTGCTGTCTTGGAGAGCCATTAGTCTCATCAAATACAACGTCGCTAGAGACTTCAACCAAACCCGATGATTTGTTGAAGACCCTATACGCCTTTGTATTTGAGTCATAACTTAACAAAAACCCTTCTACAGCTTTGGGAGCAAACTTAGAATTTCTACCTTTCTTCACTAGAATGTAACATTTGCTCCCAAATACACGAAAGTAAGATACATTGGGTTTGTTACCGGTTAGAAGCTCATACGAAGTCTTCTTGAGGAGGCGATGAAGATACACCCGGTTGATGGCGTGACGAGCCGTGTTCACGGCTTCCGACCAAAAGCACTCGGGAGTCTTGAACTCTCCAAGCATCGTCCTCGCCATATCAATGAGCGTCCTGTTCTTCCTCTCTACCACACCATTTTGCTGTGGTGTGTAGGGAGCGGAGAACTCGTGCTTGATCCCTTCCTCCTCAAGGTACTCCTCCACTTGAAGGTTCTTGAATTCGGACCCGTTGTCGCTCCTTATCTTCTTCACCTTGAGCTCAAACTCATTTTGAGCTCTCCTTAGGAAGCGCTTGAGGGTCCCTTGGGTTTCAGATTTATCCTGCAAAAAGAATACCCAAGTGAAGCGGGAAAAATCATCAACTATAACAAGACCATACTTACTTCCTCCTATACTTAGATAGGCGACGGGTCCGAAAAGGCACTACACGACGGTTCACTTACAGCGACCTACGGTTGGTTGCTAAAATGGCCTTCAGCGACCTACGGTTGGTCGCTAAAAACTTTTAGCGACCCATAAGGATGGTCGCTGTATGTGCCGTCGCTAAAGGCTTTAGCGACCGACATTTTTTTAGCGACCGACCGTCCGTTGCTAATATTGTATATTTAGCGACCAACCGTGGGTTGTTGTACTATAGATTTAGCAACCAACCGTAAGTCGCCATTCTATACATTTAGCAACCAACAGAAAGTCACCCTTTTTATAGTTGTTATTAATAATAATATACATTTAATTAAGCACCACAAATCATAGATTTTTATACACAAATCATAAAGACATACACAGTTAATTAGTATACCACAGTCATAGATCCATCACATAAACACAAAAGCACCACAATTATATATTCACAAAAGTATCACAATTATAATATCATTCACAACTAGATTACTAATGTTTCATATCACTCCAACTATTGTTCAAAAGCCCACAACTATATCACTCTAGCTGCTCCAGAGCTGATCAGTCACAAAAGCACCAAAGCTACACTAATGCTTCAAGCAGTTCAAAAGCCTTCAGACAACCACTCCAGCTTCTTGTATCCTCCTGTTTTAAGGTACAAGCTTTATTTGTCCATAACACCCTAGAAAAAAGTACATCAAATTAGTATATTGTTGCTGCATTTGCAAATAAAAATACAGTTTTGATGCCTTATCTACCTCCACTAGATGGTGTTGCAGCCTTATGATGGAATGAATTTGCTTCTGGAATGCACAATACTTCATGTGCAACAGGCCCCCCAAAAATAGCAACTCCTGCAACACATCATAAGTTTATTTTTTAAGTAAGACGAAGCAATCCACAAGTTCATATAACAAGCATTTAAGCTCACTTGACTCCACAAGTTCATAAGTATATGACTTTGATGAAAGTGAACCAATGGATTTCAAATAACAAGCATTTAAGCTCAACATGACCTGATTTATCCAAAACAATAAGAATTTGCGAACATATAAGAGATGTAGGCATCTGCCAACAAAATTCTAACAAAAGTGTTAACATATTACTTGCATGTGAGTTGAACGTATTATTTGCATGTGTTTTATTCTTCCCCGCAAATAAACTTCTTTTCATGTACTAACAACTTATTTTGCAATCTTAACAAAGACATATTCTAAGAATTACAAAAGATCGACTATAACGGTACAGCTCACTTGACTCCACATCTAAACACAAGGTAAAGCAATGCAAAAGTAGCATGTATCCTCTCCTGATTCAGGATACACATTAGGCCTTGTTTGGCTGCACTCTAATCTAGCCTAATCCACATGTATGGGGTGGAACCACACCACCAAATGTTTACTGGGGTGGATTGGAGTGCAGCCAAACAAGCCCAAAGTTGCATCGAGAAACAAGGAGCAGCTATACACCAATAGTTTAAGCCTTAAGGATGCGCAAGTAAAGTGAAATGCAAACCTTATGTTTTGAGTGATAGCAGTAAGTCATCAAGACCTTGAGCCTTTATAAGATCTTTATGAACAAGCAATGTCTCCTGCAGAAAACAAAGGCAAATTATGTTATATCTGAATATGAAATAAGTTTATCTAGACTTACGGAAAAAAGTAAGAGTATCATGAATTGTGCTGAAAATATCATATATGTCACAAAGATTTCTACTATGAAAGTAAATGTGCTATAAAAAAGAGAAGGTGGATTACAAGAAAAATCTTAATAGTGAATCAAGGGTGACATGTCCACGTATGATTGCGAAGGATTTTCATTATAAAAGAAAAACATAACATACTAGGATGTCGAGTATGCTCTTAAGTTGTCTAATTTATAGCACTATATAAGCCACTAGTATGCAAGCTGAAAAGAGACATGTTAAATACTATAAATTGTAACAAATTAGACATACCATAGCATTGCAGGCTGCTGGGTAATCAATTTTGGCGTCCATCACTATTTGTTTTGCCATATTCATGTTAGCTAATTTGTCGATGTATACATGACAGATACCATCTATAGAGGAAAGATTCAGAAATCAAACTAGTCTGCATATTTTGATATTGTAGTGAAATGTTTGTACCAAAACATGCTATTGGAAGATAAATTTACCAGCATGACCAAGAACAGGGATCTTAGTTGATGCCTTGATTTGTGAAACCAGCTTATTGCTACCTCTTGGAATGACAAGATCAATTACATCATGAAGCTGTAGAGTGTATTATGAGTTTAGGCTTATTAGGCATAATGGTACAATCATCATTTTCATAATATATTACGCTCACCTTTAGTAAATCAGCAATTTCGTCTCTACTTGTAACAAGGCCAATAAGTTTTTCACCCACGTTGCTAGGAATGGCACCAGTTATAACCTATAAGAATTTTTTTCAGGAAACAAATCTAAAAACATGTCATATCAGCATGAGAAAATACCTTATGCAATACTTTGGAAAATAAATATGCCTAAGTACTAAGCATGAACAAGTCACATGGTGAAAAGTAACTGGTAAATTACAATAAAAAACTACCTGGACCAAGGCATCAGGCCTGGACTCAAAAATAACCAATAGGACACCCAAAGGACATGATGTTTTCTCGAGAATTAAATTTTCAACAACCTGAAAAAGGTACTCTTGCAGATGTTGTATTTATCTTTGGAAAATGTCAGCTTTTCATTAGTTAGAGTTTGTAAGAACTCACCTCTGTTCTTTTGAGTATTTGGTTGATTGGGTCTTCCATATGTGCAAGAGTGCGAATGGATTTCGCAAGGACTGATATCTGTAACATGATGAAATATTAAGGTGAATTGGATGAAAATAAAAACACCAAAAGGTGAATCAGATGGAAATAAAAACACCAAGAAAAAATGCAGAACAGTCCAACAAATCAAAATGCAAGGAACATAAAATTAATAGAGTTGCAGTTATAATATATGCTGAAATGTATAATGGCGCTACCTTTCCTGGCTTTAGGGTCAATCTATCAACCAAAAATTTCTCATATCCAGCATCTGATTCACGGAGGGAAGGATGCGGGCGCCTGCCAACGGGGAAGGAATGGAGGGAAATAGGGATGTCAACGCGGCCGAGCAGCTAGTGCCGACGGCTGGATGCTGGAGGAAGAAGTCGATGCCGACCAGATCCGCGTGGATGCAGAACGCCTGGCCGCCTGGGGATGTGCTCGAGCGCAGGGGGCGGACGTGCGTAGCAGGGAGATAAGCAGGGGATCCGGAGGGAGATGGGGCGCGCACGGCACCAGAGCAGGAGGGCGCGCGGCCACCATGTCAAGCACAGGGGCGAACTGGACTGAACCCGAGCTCGAAGAAAGAGGAGGAACGGCTGGGCGAGGCCGCGGCACAGGAAAACGGCGGCGACCATGGAAAAAGGGACTCGGCCGTGGGAGAAACAGAGCAGGGGCTGGGTGAGCTCGAAGCCGGCCATGGGAAGGCGAGGGGAAGGAGCTCGGACTGAATAAGCAAGGGGAGCAAGCAGCGGGCGCGACATCCATGGAAGCAGGGGTGCGCGCCATAGCTGGAGCAGGAGCACGCCGGCGAGCTCGCGCGGCCGACGAGCAGAGTAGGAGGGAGCTCCGCGAGCTGGGCGAGCATGGACGGACGAGCGCGCCAGGGACGCAGGGTGCTGGCCCGAGCAGGACGTCTGGCCCCGACCGCCCGAGCAGGACGTCTGGCCCGACCGCCCGAGCAGGGAGCAGGCAGCGGAGCAGGGCTGCCGGCGGCAGGGGACCGCGGTCCGCGGAGGGAGGGAGGGAGTGGGCTGCGGGCGAGCGGCGTTCTGGCGATGAGGATTTCCTCGGGAGCAGCCGCCACCCACGCCAAAGTGCCAAACAAAAGCTAGGGTTAGCGTTCCTTGGGCCGGGCTGCTTGGAAATGAGGATATGGTATTCCACGCTGAGACATTTGAGACACTGAGGTAATGGTCCCACCTGTCATATCGGGTCCCCGACGGGTAGCAGGTATGGGCGGCCCCCTATAGCGACCCACCATCAGTCACGCACTTACCTCTATAGCGACCGACCATAAGTCGTTAAATTTTTAGACTTTTAGCGACCCACAGACCGTCGCTATAAACGCATTTAGCGACCAACCGTCGGTCTATAACTTTTAGCGACCAACCGTCGGTCCCAAATAAGGGTCGCTAAAGATCGACCGTCGTGTAGTGAGGTCCATATGAAGCATCTCCAACTGTCTTGATGTGGTCATCACATTTTTGGTATGATGAGAACTTCCCACCTGTTTACCTGCTTGACAAGCTGCACAAGGTCTATCTTTTTCGAAATGCACGTTAGTTAGACCTATCACGTGTTCTCCCTTTAGAAGCTTGTGAAGGTTCTTCATCCCACATGTGCTAAACGACGATGCCACAGCCAGCCCATGCAAGTCTTAGCAATTAAGCATGCATCTAGACCGGCCTCCTCTTTTGCAAAATCAACTAAATAAAGTTTGCCGTCTAGTACACCCTTAAAAGCTAGTGAACCATCACACCTTCTCAAGACAGACACATCTACATTTGTGAATAAACAGTTATATCCCATATTGCATAATTGACTAACGGATAACAAATTATATCCAAGTGACTCAACTAAGAACACATTAGAAATAGAGTGCTCGGATGAAATAGCAATTTTTCCTAACCCTTTCACCTTGCCTTGGTTCCCATCACCGAATATGATTAAATCTTGGGAATCCTTGTTCTTGACGTAGGAAGAGAACATCCTCTTTTCCCCCGTCATGTGGTTTGTGCATCCGCTGTCGATAATCCAGCTTGAGCCCCCGGATGCATAAACCTGCAAGGCAAATTTAGGCTTGGGTCTTAGGTACCCAACTCTTGTTGGGTCCTACAAGGTTAGTACAAATAGCCTTAGGGACCCAAATGCAAGTTTTATCTTCCTTGCATTTTGCCCCTAATTTTCTAGCAACTATCCTCTTATCCTTTCTACAAATAGCAAAGGAAGCATTTAAAGCATGATAAATTGTAGAAGGTTCACTAATCTTCCTAGCAACATTTCTCCTGGCCATATGATGAATGACATTTCTCCTAGACATATCTCTACCATGCATATAGGAAGAACTTGAAGCAAACATTGCATTTGAATCATAAGCATGTGAAACAACATCATTGCAATTTCTATCACGATGAACATTCCTAGAATATTTCCTATCATGGTATAAGAAAGCATGGTTCTTTTGAATACTATTTGCCATAGGGGCCTTCCCTTTCTCCTTGGCGGAGATGGAAGCCTTATGGCTTGTTAAGTTCTTGACTTCCCTCTTGAAGCCAAGTCCATCCTTAATTGAGGGGTGTCTACCAATCGTGTAGGCATCCCTCGCAAATTTTAGTTTATCAAATTCATTTTTGCTAGTCTTAAGTTGGGCATTAAGACTAGCCACTTCATCATTTAACTTTGCAATAGACACTAGGTGTTCACTACAAGCATCAACATTAAAATCTTTACACCTAGTGCAAATCACAACATGTTCTACACAAGAGTTAGATCTATTTGCTACTTCTAGTTTAGCATTTAAATCATTGTTAACATCTTTTAAACTAGAAATTGTCTCATGGCAAGTAGATAGTTCACAAGAAAGCATTTCATTCCTTTTAACTTCTAAAGCATGAGATTTTTGTGCCTCTACAAATTTATCATGTTCTTCATACAAAAGGTCCTCTTGTTTTTCTAAAAATCTTTCCTTTTCATTCAAGGCATCAATCAATTCATTAATCTTATCTATTTTAGTTCTATCCAATCCCTTGAACAAACTAGAGTAATCTATTTCATCATCACTAGACTCATCATCACTTGAAGAAGCATAAGTGGTATTGTTTCGAGTACATACCTTCTTCTCCTTCGCCATGAGGCATGTGTGACGCTCGTTGGGGAAGAGGGATGATTTGTCGAAGGCTGAGGCGGCAAGTCCTTCGTCGTTAGATGAAGAGCAATCCGAGTCCCACTCCTTGCCAAGATGTGCCTCGCCCTTAGCCTTCTTGTACTTCTTCTTCTTTTCCCCTTTCTTCTCTTGTTCCTGGTCACTATTATTATCGGGACAATTAGCGGTAAAATGACCAATCTTACCACACTTGAAGCAGGAGTGCTTTCTCTTCGTCTTGTTCTTCTTGGGATGCTCCTTGCGGCCCTTTAGCGCCGTCTTGAAGCGCTTGATGATGAGGGCCATCTCTTCCTCATTTAGTCCCGCCGCCTTAACTTACGCCACCTTGCTAGGTAGCGTCTCCTTGCTACTCGTTGCCTTGAGAGCAACGGGTTGAGGCTCATGGATTGGACCATTCAACGCGTCGTCCACGTATCTCGTCTCCTTTATCATCATTCTTCCGCTTACAAACTTCCCAAGTACTTCTTCGGGTGACATCTTGGTGTACCTAGGATTTTCACGAATATTGTTCACAAGATGTGGATCAAGGACAGTAAAAGACCTTAGCATTAGGCGAACGACGTCGTGGTCCGTCCATCGCGTGCTTCCGTAGCTCCTTATTTTGTTGATGAGGGTCTTGAGCCGGTTGTATGTTTGGGTTGGCTCCTCTCCCCTTATCATTGCAAATCTCCCAAGCTCGCCCTCCACCAACTCCATCTTGGTGAGCATGGTGATGTCATTCCCCTCATGTGAGATCCTGAGGGTGTCTCAGATCTGCTTGGCATTGTCCAAGCCGCTCACCTTATTGTACTCTTCCCTGCACAAAGATGCTAAAAGGACAGTAGTAGCTTGTGCATTTTTATGAATTTGTTCATTTATAAACATGGGACTATCCGAGCTATCAAATTTTATTCCACTCTCTACAATCTCCCATATGCTTGGATGGAGAGAGAACAAGTGACTACGCATTTTGTGACTCCAAAATCAGTAGTCCTCCCCATCAAAGTGTGGAGGTTTGCCAAGAGGAATGGAAAGCAAATGTGTATTTGAACTATGCGGAATACGAGAATAATCGAAAGAGAAGTTTGAATTAACCGTCTTCTTTTTCTCGTAGTCGTTGTCGTCGTCCTTTTGGGAAGAGGAAGATTCGTCGCTGTCGTCGTAGTAGATGATCTCCTTGATGCGCCTTGTCTTCTTCTTCTTCCCATCTTTTCGTTTGTGGCCCAAGCCCGAGTCGGTAGGCTTGTCATCCTTCGGCTCGTTGACGAAGGACTCCTTCTCCTTATCATTGATCACAATCCCCTTGCCCTTAGGATCCATCTCTTCGGGCGGTTAGTCCCTTTCTTGAAGAGAACGGCTCTGATACCAATTGACAGCACCTAGAGGGGGGGGTGAATAGGTGATCCTGTAAAACTTGAAACTTACTGCCACAAAAACTTTGATTAAGCGTTAGCACAATAAGGCCAAGTGGCTAGAGAGGAGTTCTTGCAAAACACAACAACCACAAGAGGATCAACACAGATAGACATAGTGGTTTATCCCGTGGTTCGGCCAAGTACAAAACTTGCCTACTCCACGTTGTGGTGTCCCAACGGACGAGGGTTGCAATCAACCCCTCTCAAGCGGTCTAAAGACCCACTTGAATACCACGGTGTTTTGCTTTGCTTTACTATATCCCGCTTGCGAGGAATCTCCACAACTTGGAGCCTCTCGCCCTTACACTTTGATGTTCACAAAGAAGCACGGAGTAAGGGAGGGATGAGAAACACACACAAGACACAAAAACAGAGCGACAACACGCACACAAGTCGCAACAAGAGCTCACAACACAACCCGACGAGTTCACAACCCAAATAGAGCTCTAGTTGCTATCACAAAGAATCAAATGCGCGGAATCGAAGTCTTGGTGCTTAGGAATGCTTAGAGAATGCTTGGTGTACTCCTCCATGCGCCTAGGGGTCCCTTTTATAGCCCCAAGGCAGCTAGGAGCCGTTGAGAGCATTCCAGGAAGGCAATTCTTGCCTTCAGTCGCCTGGCACACCGGACAGTCCGGTGCGGATCTCCTTCCTTATTTGGCGAAGCCAACCGTTGCAGATTCAGAGCCGTTGGCGCACCGGACACTGTCCGGTGCACACCGGACAGTCTGGTGCCCCCTTCTAGCCGTTGGCTCGGCCATGTGTCCCGCGCGGATCGCGCGGCCGACCGTTGGCCCGGCCGACCGTTGGCTCACCGGACAGTCCGGTGCACCACCGGACAGTCCGGTGAATTATAGCCGTACGCCGTTAATCATCTCCCGAGAGCGACGAGTTCGCTTGTGAACGGCTCACCGAACAGTCCGGTGTACCACCGGACAGTCCGGTGAATTATAGTCGTACGCCGTTAATCATCTTCCGAGAGCGATGAGTTCGCCTGTGAACGGCTCACCGGACAGTCCGGTGTGCCACCGGACAGTCCAGTGAGTTATAGCCGTACACCACCGTCGAAGTCCCGAGAGCAGCAAGTTCGCTAGAGCCAGCCTGGCGCACCGGACACTGTCCGGTGCACCACCGGACAGTCCGGTGCACCTAGACCGAGCTGACTTTGGCTGAACAGAGCCATCTCTTTTCCAATTCGATTTCTCCTGTTTCCAGCACTTAGACACAATACATTAGTCCATAAAACAATGTACTAAGTCTAGAAACATACCTTTACTTTTGATTTGCACTTTGTCCATCACTTGGCATACCTTAATACTTAAGTACTTGTGTTGGCACTCAATCACCAAAATACTTAGAAATGGCCCAAGGGCACATTTCCCTTTCAGAGACGCCCTGGCATCAAGGATGGCATTGGCTTCCAAAAGGGAGACAATGTCAAACTTAATGCCCTCCTAAAAGATTATCTAACTTTGTTAAGGGCAAGGCTCCCATGCCTCAGGATAACGAGGGTTACATTTTGTACCCTGCCGGTTATCTCGAGCACAAAATTAGGAGAATTCACTCTAGGAAGTCTCACTCTGGCCCTAATCATGCTTTTATGTATAAGGGTGAGGCATCTAGCTCTAGGCAATCAACTCGTGCTAAATTGCCTATGAAGAAAACTCCTAGTGCATCAAATGAACCTAGCATTTCATTTAAAACTTTTGATGCATCTTATGTTTTGACTAACAAATCCGGCAAAGTAGTTGCCAAGTATGTTGGGGGCAAACACAAGGGGTCAAAGACTTGTGTTTGGGTACCCAAAGTTCTTGTATCTAATGTCAAAGGACACAAAACTATTTGGGTACCTAAAATCAAGAACTAAATTTGTTTTGTAGGTTTATGCATCCAGGGGCTCAAGTTGGATCATCGACAGTGGGTGCACAAACCATATGACAGGGGAGAAGAAGATGTTCTCCTCCTATGAGAAAAACCAAGATCCCCAACGAGCTATCACATTCGGGGATGGAAATCAAGGTTTGGTCAAAGAATTGGGTAAAATTGCTATATCATCTGACCATTCCATTTCCAATGTTTTTCTTGTAGTTTCTTTAGATTACAACTTGCTTTCTGTTTCCCAATTATGTAAAATGGGTTACAACTGTCTTTTCACGGATACAGGTGTCACTGTCTTTAGAAGTGATGATTCAGTAGCTTTTAAGGGAGTATTAGAGGGTCAGCTATACTTAGTTGATTTCAATAGAGCTGAACTCGATACTTGCTTAATCGCTAAGACTAACATGGGTTGGCTCTGGCATCACCGACTAGCCCATGTTGGGATGAAGAATCTTCACAAACTTCTAAAGGGAAAGCACATTTTGGGACTAACAAATGTGCATTTTGAGAAAGACAGGATTTGTAGTGCATGCCAAGCAGGGAAGCAAGTTGGTGTTCATCATCCACATAAGAACATCTTGACGACTGACAGGCCACTCGAGCTCCTCCACATGGACCTATTCGGCCCGATCGCTTACATAAGCATTGGCGGGAGTAAGTACTGTCTAGTTATTGTGGATGATTATTCTCGCTTCACTTGGGTATTCTTTTTACAGGAAAAATCTCAAACCCAAGAGACCTTAAAGGGATTCTTAAGACGGGCTCAAAATGAGTTCGGCTTGAGGATCAAGAAAATTAGAAGCGATAATGGGACGGAGTTCAAGAACTCTCAAATAGAAGGTTTTCTTGAGGAGGAAGGGATCAAGCATGAGTTCTCTTCTCCCTACACGCCACAACAAAATGGTGTAGTGGAGAGGAAGAATAGAACTCTATTGGACATGGTAAGGACCATGCTTGATGAGTACAAGACTTCGGATCGGTTTTGGGCCGAGGCAGTCAACACCACTTGCTACGCCATCAACCGATTGTATCTACACCGAATCCTCAAGAAGACATCATATGAACTCCTCACCGGTAAAAAGCCAAACGTTTCATATTTTAGAGTCTTTGGTAGCAAATGTTTTATTCTTGTTAAAAGAGGTAGAAAATCCAAATTTGCTCCTAAGGCTGTAGAAGGCTTTTTACTAGGATATGATTCAAACACAAGGGCATATAGAGTCTTTAACAAGTCCACTGGACTAGTTGAAGTTTCTTGTGACATTGTGTTTGATGAGACTAACGGCTCTCAAGTAGAGCAAGTTGATCTTGATGAATTAGATGATGAAGAGGCTCCGTGGGTCGCGCTAAGGAACATGTCCATTGGAGATGTGTGTCCTAAGGAATCCGAAGAGCCCATTCAAGCACAAGATCAACCATCCTCCTCCATGCAAGCATCTCCACCAACTCAAGATGAGATTGAGGCTCAAGATGATGAAGAAGAAGATCAAGAAGATGAGCCACCTCAAGAAGACGCCAATGATCAAGGGGGAGATGCAAATGATCAAAACAAGGAGGATGAGCAAGTTCCAAGGCCACCACACCTAAGAGTCCACCAAGCAATCCAACGAGATCACCCCGTGAACACCATCCTCGGCGACATTCATAAGGGGGTAACCACTCGATCTCGTGTTGCTCATTTTTGTGAACACTACTCGTTTGTTTCCTCTATTGAGCCACACAGGGTAGAGGAAGCACTTCAAGATTTGGATTGGGTGATGGCGATGCAAGAGGAGCTCAACAACTTCACGAGGAATGAGGTATGGCATTTAGTTCCACGTCCTAACCAAAATGTTGTAGGAACCAAGTGGGTCTTCCACAACAAACAAGACGAGCATAGTGTGGTGACAAGGAATAAAGCCTGACTTGTGGCCAAGGGATATTCACAAGTTGAAGGTTTGGATTTCGGTGAAACTTATGCACCCGTAGCTAGGCTTGAGTCAATTCGCATTTTACTTGCCTATGCTACTTACCATGGCTTCAAGCTTTATCAAATAGACGTGAAAAGTGCCTTCCTCAATGGACCAATCAAGGAAGAGGTCTATGTTGAGCAACCTCCCGGCTTTGAAGACGGTGAGTATCCTAACCATGTTTATAAACTCTCTAAGGCGCTTTATGGGCTCAAGCAAGCCCCAAGAGCATGGTATGAATGCCTAAGAGACTTTCTTATTGCTAATGGCTTCAAAGCCGGAAAAGTCGATCCTACTCTCTTTACTAAAACACTTGCAAATGATTTGTTTGTATGCCAAATTTATGTTGATGATATCATATTTGGGTCTACTAACGAATCTACATGTGAAGAGTTTAGTAGGATCATGACACAAAAATTCGAGATGTCTATGATGGGGGAGTTGAAGTATTTCTTAGGATTTCAAGTGAAGCAACTCCAAGAGGGCACCTTCATTAGCCAAACAAAGTACATTCAAGACATTCTGACCAAGTTTGGGATGAAGGATGCCAAGCCCATCAAGACACCCATGAGAACTAATGGGCATCTCGACCTCGACACGGGAGGTAAATCCGTCGATCAAAAGGTATACCGGTCGATGATAGGTTCCTTACTCTATTTATGTGCTTCACGACCGGATATTATGCTTTCTGTATGCATGTGTGCAAGATTCCAAGCCGAAGGAAGTTCACCTTAGGGCCATAAAACGAATCTTGAGATATTTAGTTTATACTCCTAAGTTTGGCCTTTGGTACCCCAGGGGATCCACATTTGATTTAATTGGTTATTTCGATGCTGATTGGGCAGGGTGTAAAATTAATAGAAAGAGCACATCAGGGACTTGCCAGTTCTTGGGAAGATCTCTGGTGTCTTGGGCTTCAAAGAAGCAAAATTCTGTCGCTCTTTCTACCGCTGAAGCCGAGTATATTGTCGTAGGCCATTGTTGCGCGCAATTGCTTTGGATGAGGCAAACCATTAGGGACTATGGTTACAAATTAACCAAAGTTCCTCTTCTATGTGATAATGAGAGTGCAATCCGCATGGCGGATAATCCCGTTGAGCATAGCCACACTAAACACATAGCCATTCGGTATCATTTTCTAAGGGATCACCAACAAAAGGGGGATATCGAGATTGCATATGTTAGCACCAAAGAACAATTAGCCGATATCTTTACCAAGCCATTAGATGAACAAACTTTTACCAAACTTAGGCATGAGCTAAATATTCTTGATTCTAGAAATTTTGAATGATACTTTGCACACATAGCTCATATATATACCTTGATCATCTATTTCATGTGCTATGACTAATGTGTTCTTTCAAGTCCATTTCATGCTAAGTCATAGATTGAAAGGGAAAAGGAGTCTTCGGCGAAGAAAAGGCTTCCACTCCACTCCATCGAATCATTCATCCTTCGTCGTCGCTCCGCACATCTCTCCAACTTTGGTATAATCTTCACTCATATATTATGTACCATAGGGGGAGAAGGTAGTTTCAAGGGCTTATATTTCACTCAAGCATCCATTTTTGACGATTCATGCCAAAGGGGGAGAGAGTATTAGCCCAAAGCAAATGGACCGCACCACCACCAATTTCAAAATGTAGTCTTTCACTTTGCGTTAAGAAAAGAATTTTTCCATTGGTACCTTATTTTTGATATAATTTCAAATTGGTATACACTCTTCAAAATTAATATCTAAAACCCTCTTGAACACTAAGAGGAGGATTTCATTAAGGGGGAGTTTTGTTTAGTCAAAGGAAAAAGCATTTGAAACAGGGGAGAAAATTTCAAATCTTTGAAAATGCTTCTCAAAAATCTTATTCATTTATCCTTGACTATTTGCAAAATGACTTTGAAAAGATTTCACAAAAGAATTTGCAAAAACAAAACTTGTGGTGCAAGCGTGGTCCAAAATGTTAAATATGAAAAGAAAGCTATCCATGCATATCTAGTAGAAATAGTTATTGGTTCAATTCTAAGCAACCTTTGCACTTACAATATGCAAGCTAGTTCGATTATGCACTTCTATATTTGCTTTGGTTTGTGTTGGCATCAATCACCAAAAAGGGGGAGATTGAAAGAGAAATAGGCTTACACCTTTTCCTAATTGATTTTGGTGGTTGAATTGCCCAACACAAATAATTGGACTAACTAGTTTGCTCTAGATTATAAGTTTTACAGGTGCCAAAGGTTCACAATAAACCAATACAAGTCAAAAGAAAGGGTTCAAACAAAGGGAGCAAAAGATAACCGAAGGCAGCCCTGGTCTGGCGCACCGGACTGTCCGGTGTGCCACCGGACAGTGTCCGGTGCACCAGGGAACTCCAACTCCGAACTCGCCAGTCTCGGGAATTCTGGGAGCCACTCCGCTAAAATTCACCGGACTGTTCGGTGCTACACCGGACTGTCCGGTGCTACATCGGACTGTCCGGTGTGCCAGCGGAGCAACGGCTACTTCACGCCAACGGTCGTCTGCAAACCGCATTTAATGTGTAGGAAACGGGTGACGCCTAAGAGGGGGGGGTGAATTAGGACTTCTAAAACTTTTACTTAACTAGGCCACAATTAAATCCCTAGAGCAAAACCTATGCAAATAATCAAAACTAGAATGTGCAAACTAGGTTTTGTCTAAGTGTTGCTATCTCTACCGCAAAGACTAAGTTTCAATCTACACTAAATAAGTATGACTACAAGATTGAAACTTAAATGCTTAATGTAAATGCAGAATGTAAAGAGCTAAGTAGAGAAGCAAACTCTCGTGGATGACGCCGGTATTTTTACCGAGGTATCCGGAACCACGCAAGGTCCCGACTAATCCTCGTTGGTGCCCCTACGCAAAGGGAAGCCCACGCGAGGGCCAAGCACCACGGTCGAGTAACTCCGTAGAGAGCCGCGGGCCTTCTCCACGCGCAAGTGGTGCTCCGCTTCCGGCTCCTCTCGGACGCTCCCCGCCGTCTCCACTATCGAGCTTCCGACCGAAACGCCGCGGGCCTCGTTCCCTCCGGTACACGGTGGCGGCCGTGACACAAACGCGGTTGTCACGGTCTCGCAAGACTCTCGCCCCACTCGGTACAATTACAACGGCTCGCGCAAGAGCCGAGGGGTTGTGTGGTTTTACAAAACTCACTCAACTAACTAGGATACACCTAGAGCAAGCGCTAAAGCGGTCTAACTAACCTAAGCACTTCGCAAAGCACCTACGCTAATCACCGAGTGATTCTATTAAGCACTTGGGTGTTTGAGCTCTTGGAAATATGCAATATGTGTATTGGTATGTTGCTTGGGCTCTCACACATGAGAATGGCCGGTTGGGGTGGTATTTATAGCCTCCACACCCCAAACTAGCCGTTGGACAGAAAGCAGCAGCTTTCTGTCGTCGGGTGCACCGGACAGTCCGGTGCACACCGGACATCTACTGTTCAGTGTCCAGTGCATGCCACGTCAGCCGACCGTTGGCGCCTGTAGCAGTCGACCGTTGGATCCGACCGTTGCCTTCTGCCCGTTGGCACACCGGACAGTCCGGTGCACACCAGACAGTCCGGTGCTACAGCCAGAGAGCGCCTGTCTGCGGCCTCTCTGCGCAGACTGTCCAGTGCCTCACCGGACAGTCCGGTGCACACCGGACACCGATGTCCGGTGCGCCACCAGGCGCTGGCTGACAGCCCTCATCTTGGATTTCTTCGCTGATTTCTTCGGGCTTCTTTGTTCTTGAGTATTGGACTCCTATGCATCTTTTTATGTCTTCTTTTGAGGTGTTGCATCCTCATTGCCTTGGTCCAATTCTCTTCGCCTCCTGTGAACTACAAACACAAACACTAGAAAACTTATTAGTTCACGGATTGTGTTGTTCATCAAACACCAAAACTCAATTAGCCAAATGGCCCGGGGTCCATTTTCCTTACAATCTCCCCCCTTTTTGGTGATTGATGACAACACAACCAAAGCAAGCAAATAATACAAGTATTTGAGTGAAAATATGCAATCTACTTGCTAAGATGCATGATTGTCCCCACAATGTGACATTATGGACTTAAGCCTCCCCCTAACTCCATAATTCACTTACTTCCTATTTTTGGACCAAATAACCAAAACCACTTAAAAAGCCATTTGTAGATATAAAATTTTAAATTGGTGGTGTTTGGTGTTTGATATAGTTTTCATTGCTTTGGTCCCTAAACTTCTCCCCCTTTGGCATCAACCACCGAAAAGGAAGACATTAAAAGCATGTAGGAAATAAATAAAAGCTTTCCCTCATTAAGAATTGTATCAAATGATATCACTAGAAGGATATTAAATTAAACTATGTGAATAATACCACTTGAAGGAGTCCTCAAAAGATTACTCCCCCTAAATGAGTATTCTCCTTTAGAAAGAGTTTTTCTCCCCCTTTAGAGATGAAGAAATACTCCCCCTGACAGAGATCCTCTACTTAGGAAAAAGCATGTGAAAATTAGAGGTGCAAGACATGATTTGAAAAGACTAACTTCCCTTATGCATAGGTAACAGAATATGAGTTAACTACTTATGCATTTTAGCAACATGGA
Source organism: Zea luxurians (assembly GCA_029449295.1). NCBI lineage: Eukaryota > Viridiplantae > Streptophyta > Magnoliopsida > Poales > Poaceae > Zea > Zea luxurians. The sequence continues at coordinate 7,899,845 of JAOPSE010000053.1, read as the reverse complement.
AGCATATGATATGAAATATAGTCTAATCAAATATTGGAGAAGACATGTAAATGATATTGAATGTAGTCTCAAAAGATACCAATTGAAGATCAATGGCGAGCTTGAGAGACATGAGAGTTCTTGGAGATTTTGCAGTGGAAGATTGTTGTCTTTCTCCGGGGACTTCATTTTCCTTACAATGAGACTATCACATGAAATAGACTTGAAAAGGTGTTAGTCTCAAAGTGTTAGATTATAGAGTAACCTCCCCCTAAAGGTGTGCATACAAGTTTTGAATACTTGTAGGAGACATGCACTTTGATTTGATATCAAGAGGGGCAAATTATCCATAATCCAAACTTTGGCACATATAAGTTAAATGATACACTTTGTAGGAATCAAGATTTTCAATTGATGCATCATTTACTATGGAGTGATATAAAAGCTATGTGCCGTGCTTAAATAAACATTTTAAACCATGTAGGTTTGCTTAAGTATATGAATTGAAAGCAAGCAATCCTACCATGTGATTTACTTAGTATGCATGATTTTAAACAAAAGTACATAACAATTGTAATACTAGGCAAGAAAAGGTAAACTAGATAGAAGGTAAATAGATACGCATATCTAAAAATGAAGAATACAATAAAACTAGTTACCTTAGTCATGGGTGGGAAATTTGGGTCCAAAATTTTCACTAACCCACTTGGCAATAAACTTGATCCAATATGATGTATCCCATGATATACATCCCAATTTAACCAAGTCTCCAAATTTCCCGATGACCTTTGGTCCACTCACTTCCCTTTCGGGATCCAAACCTTCTTGGTGCTTTTCATGGTTGAAATTATCTCCTTTGGCACCCAGATGCGTTTGGCCCCCTTTCCTTTGTTGGCTTGCTTGTTGGCCTTGATTGCTATCACCTTTCCGTTCTTTTTCTTCTTGATCAAATATGGTGTAGCATCCTTTTTGTTCACCTTTTTGATGTAGGTGTTAGAGATTTTGCTTGATGGCTTTTGCTTGAGCTTTTGCCTTTGTTTATCCCCGGTCATCGCCTTGCATTGGAAAGACTTGTGGCCTTCCTTGTGGCATAGCCTACAAATCACAGTTTCTCCCTCTACAGGCTTGTTCACTCCCGCAGTGGTGTTATCCTGTGGAGGTCGGATTTGTTTGGCTTTGCCTTTCTTGTCATACAAAGCCTTGCCAAGGCGAGCCACTTCTTGCTTTAATTGTTCATTTTCCTTTGCAACCTCATCCGTACATGTCTCTACAACAATATTCTCAACAATGACTTGGTTGCAGGGGTTAGAATCATCAATTAAATCAAAGCAGGAAGTAGAAGCATCTTTCTTAATTATTTCAGGTATTTCAACTAAAGATGCTGCTGGGGTGCTACCAATGTTTTCTAGCTTAGTAGTTAGCTCATTATTGTGTATGCTAAGAATTTCCATTTTCTCTAGCAAACTTTCAATAGCTTCTTGGGAGCTAGCTAACTTAGCCTTAAGTTTTTCATTCTTTTTAATAAGGCTATCATCGGTAGCAGTGGATGGAGCACTAGATTCTAATAGCTCAATTTTAGTTGATAGCTCACTATTTAGGTTTGCAAAAGTTTCAAATTTTTCTAGCAAACCTTTGTAATCATTTTGAGAGCTAACCAACTTATTTTTCAATGTTTTAAGTTGAGCTTTTTGCTTAGTGCAAACATCCTGGAAAAATTTTACGGCTTCCGCAAGCTCTTCTAGAGAGGCCTTTCCCTCGCCTTCATCATCACTACTACTTTCATCACTAGAGGATGGAATGCTTTTGTTACCTCTTGCCATAAGGCATTTGTGTGATGACGGTGATGATCGTGACGAGGACCGGTGGCTGCGCGTCCTTGAAGGTTCATCTTCACTTGAAGAATCATCCCAAGTTCTAACACTTGTGAGCGCCTTGCCTTTGCTCCTCTCCTTTTTGGGTTTGGCCATATTCGGACAGTTGTCCCTGAAGTGGCCCTTCTCCCCACATGCAAAGCATCCTCTCTTCCTTTGCTTTTTCCTGTCAATGTTAAAGAGAAGATCCTCGACCTGCAGGGGCACACCCATTAGATTAATCTTGCGGATCATCCTCATTACCTTTCCGACGCGTCGGATTGTTTCTTCGTCCTCGGAGGATGATGTGCACGGTTGATTATCTTCATCATCATCACTTTCTTCTTCTTCTTCCTCTTCTTCGCTTGAGGAACTTGGAGTGGGAGCCTTCTTTTTGCCCTTCCTTTCATCACATGCAAAGGCATATGGTCTTGAGGAAGTTGGCTCCTCTCCCCGACTCATTTTTCGCGACATCTCAAAGGCCGCGATTTTCCCAATCACAATGGTCGGGGTCATGTTGCTCAAATCCTCCATGTTGTGAAGGATGGTGATGATGCTCCCATATCTTTGTTGTGGTAGAAGGGAGATAATCTTCCTCACAATGTCCGCATCACCTAGCTTATTAATGCCAATAGAATTGAGCTCATTGATAATTAGATTCAAACGAGAATACATGTCTCTAACAAGCTCATCATCTTTCATGGCAAAAGAATTATACTCATTTAAGACTAGGCAATGTTTTTGCTCACGGACATTGGATGTGCCGTCATGGAGCTCATGCAATTTTAGCCAAATCTCATTAGCAGTTTTCAAGGTAAATACTTGATTAAAAATATCCATGCTAAGAGATTCATACAAGCAATTTTTGGCTCTAGCATTTAAATGAATTTCTTTTTCCTCACTCGTGGTGGGTTTCTCGGGATTCTTGAGGGGTTTCATCCCGTCACGAGTGACTCTCCAAACACCTAGATCAACGGCCTCTAGGTAACAAGCCATTCTAGCACTATAATATGGGAAGTTAGTGCCGTCGAAGTGTGGTGGCCTATGGGTATCCATCCCTTCCTCTAAAAAGTGTCGGCTCTTTTAGCGGTGAAGCTAAAGCGTTTCAAATGAGCCAAACCGGCTTTGATACCACTTGTAGGAAACGGGTGACGCCTAAGAGGGGGGGGGGGTGAATTAGGACTTCTAAAACTTTTACTTAACTAGGCCACAATTAAATCCCTAGAGCAAAACCTATGCAAATAATCAAAACTAGAATGTGCAAACTAGGTTTTGTCTAAGTGTTGCTATCTCTACCGCAAAGACTAAGTTTCAATCTACACTAAATAAGTATGACTACAAGATTGAAACTTAAATGCTTAATGTAAATGCGGAATGTAAAGAGCTAAGTAGAGAAGCAAACTCTCGTGGATGACGCCGGTATTTTTACCGAGGTATCCGGAACCACGCAAGGTCCCGACTAATCCTCGTTGGTGCCCCTACGCAAAGGGAAGCCCACGCGAGGGCCAAGCACCACGGTCGAGTAACTCCGTAGAGAGCCGCGGGCCTTCTCCACGCGCAAGTGGTGCTCCGCTTCCGGCTCCTCTCGGACGCTCCCCGCCGTCTCCACTATCGAGCTTCCGGCCGAAACGCCGCGGGCCTCGTTCCCTCCGGTACACGGTGGCGGCCGTGACACAAACGCGGTTGTCACGGTCTCGCAAGACTCTCGCCCCACTCGGTACAATTACAACGGCTCGCGCAAGAGCCGAGGGGTTGTGTGGTTTTACAAAACTCACTCAACTAACTAGGATACACCTAGAGCAAGCGCTAAAGCGGTCTAACTAACCTAAGCACTTCGCAAAGCACCTATGCTAATCACCGAGTGATTCTATTAAGCACTTGGGTGTTTGAGCTCTTGGAAATATGCAATATGTGTATTGGTATGTTGCTTGGGCTCTCACACATGAGAATGGCCGGTTGGGGTGGTATTTATAGCCTCCACACCCCAAACTAGCCGTTGGACAGAAAGCAGCAGCTTTCTGTCGTCGGGTGCACCGGACAGTCCGGTGCACACCGGACATCTACTGTTCAGTGTCCGGTGCATGCCACGTCAGCCGACCGTTGGCGCCTGTAGCAGTCGACCGTTGGATCCGACCGTTGCCTTCTGCCCGTTGGCACACCGGACAGTCCGGTGCACACCGGACAGTCCGGTGCTACAGCCAGAGAGCGCCTGTCTGCGGCCTCTCTGCGCAGACTGTCCAGTGCCTCACCGGACAGTCCGGTGCACACCGGACACCGATGTCCGGTGCGCCACCAGGCGCTGGCTGACAGCCCTCATCTTGGATTTCTTCGTTGATTTCTTCGGGCTTCTTTGTTCTTGAGTATTGGACTCCTATGCATCTTTTTATGTCTTCTTTTGAGGTGTTGCATCCTCATTGCCTTGGTCCAATTCTCTTCGCCTCCTGTGAACTACAAACACAAACACTAGAAAACTTATTAGTTCACGGATTGTGTTGTTCATCAAACACCAAAACTCAATTAGCCAAATGGCCCGGGGTCCATTTTCCTTACATAATGCGCTACAGTGCACGCCAGAGTCAGAGCAATGCCAGAAGGCGCATCGGACAGTCTACAGGACCTGTCCGGTGCACCATCGGATTGTCCGGTGGCCCAGAAGATAGAAGCTCCAACGGTCGAACCCTAACGGTCGGGAGACGTGGCTGGCGCACCAGACAGTGTCCGGTGGCACACCGGACTGTCCAGTGCGCCATGCGACAGCAACCTCCACCAAACGGCTAGTTTGGTGGTTGGGGCTATAAATACCCCAACCACCCCACCATTCATTGCATCCACGTTTTCCACCTTCAAACACATTACAAGAGCAATAGCATTCAATACAAGACACACCAAAGAGATCAAATCCTCTCCCAAGTCCTTAGTTCAATTCCAATCAAATAGTGACTAGTGAGAGAGTGACTTGTGTTCATTTGAGCTCTTGCGCTTGGATTGCTTCTTTTCTTTCTCATTCTTTCTTGTGATTGAAGTCGCCTAGAGGGGGGTGAATAGGGCGAAACTGAAATTCTCAAAAATAATCACAACTACAAGCCGGGTTAGCGTTAGAAATATAATCGAGTCCGCGAGAGAGGGTGAAAAACAAATCGCAAGTGAATAAGGAGTGTGACACGTGGATTTGTTTTACCGAGGTTCGGTTCTTGCAAACCTACTCCCCGTTGAGGAGGCCACTAAGGCCGGGTCTCTTTCAACCCTTACCCTCTCTCAAACGGTCCCTCGGACCGAGTGAGCTTTTCTTCTCAATCACTTGGAACACAAAGTTCCCACAAGGACCACCACAAGATTGGTGTCTCTTGCCTCAATTACAAGTGAGATTGATCGCAATGAAGAATCAAAGAAGGAAGAAAGCAATCCAAGCGCAAGAGCTCGAAAGAACACAAGTAAATCTCTCTCACTAATCACTAGGGCGTTGTGTGGAGTTTGGAGAGGATTTGATCACTTTGGTGTGTCTAGAATTGAATGCTAGAGCTCTTGTAAGTAGTTGAAGTGGGAAAAACTTGGATGACTTGAATGTGGGGTGGTTGGGGGTATTTATAGCCCCAACCACCAAACTAGCCGTTTGGGTGGAGGCTGTCTGTTCGATGGTGCACCGGACAGTCCGGTGTACACCGGACAGACCGGTGCGCCAGCCACGTCACCCGAACGTTGGGGTTCCGACCGTTGGAGCTCTGACGCTGGGTGTAACACCTACTTTGTAAGTGCTAGGAATAATATCAATAGAGAAACATTTTCTCTTTATGTGAGTTTGATCCTTATGCACCATCATATGAGAACACCATGTCCAAGAACAATTAATAAAAGACATGCTACTAAATTGTTGCATCATGCTGGATATTTTATTTGTGTGTGCATTTGGTGACAACATAGAAATAAAATGACAATGAGAAGAGGATTAGAGGAAAAAGGAGAAAGAAAGAAAGAAATAATATAAAATGTAAAACAAAAATTTATAAATACACAAACTCAACCATACTGGTATGATTGAAATTTATCTATAATTTGAGTACAAATTCAAAGTCATACTTGGAATTCAAATTGGGAATTGAAAAATAAAAAGAAAAGAAAACAGAAAAACAGAAAATATAAAAAGAAAAGGAATACTATACCTAACTGGGCCGGCTACCTCCTATTCAGCCCACTGGGAATTCCCCTCCCGCGCGGCCCAGGGCACCTTACCGCGCTCGCTCCTCCCCTCGCTGACGGGCGGGGCCCACTTGTCAGCCTCCAACCGCACTCACGCGCGCCGCTTCCTTTGTCTCGCGGGACCCGCTGGCCGGTCCGTTTTTCCCCGCGCCTCGCTCACCTGTTGTCTCGCTGTCTCGTGGGGCCCCGGCGTCAGAAGTCCGTCTTCCCCATGCTCCTATCCTCTGTAACAGAACGCGTAGTGCTCGCCGCCATACTCGGGGAAGCATGGTCGACCCTTATCCATCTCGTGCCGAGTCCACAGGCGTTAAATGGGCAGCCGATGCGCCCTGCTCCACCTCTCCCATCTACCCAACGCCGGTCGTGCTCACTACTTGCCCCTAACCGCGCCACCGCACCAATTCGCACCGCCGCCGGCTAAATCCGTCCCGCGGGAAAATCCGGCCGTGGCAAAGCGTCCAGCGTGGTCGGGGGCAACTACCGAAACCGTCCGTGGGCGTATCTGGGAGAGCTGATCGAGGAGGCGGCCTGAATTCCTCACCGTACTTCGTTCCTCCGCCACTGTCCGCCGCACGTCGCGACCGGCGTCACCGAGGCATCGATCTCTGGTAACCAGCCCATCCTTGTCTTCGTTATGTAATGCGCAATGTGTAGCTGCGATGAATTGGAAAATGGGGTAGGGGTTCACCGTGGGGCGCGTGGCCGGACTTCTCCACCGCGCGGTGGGTGCGCGCCGCCGCGCTCGGGATCCAGGGAGGACGACGGTTGCGCACCGTCGATTCGGCGATGAACGGCTAAGATTAGATTAGGGCGTACCCTTTCGCGTGATCGATCGGGACCGTTAGATCGGATCGGTCGGTTCTGGGTGGCCCGAGCTTCATTAAACCCAGACCGCAGATCTCGGATCCAACGGCTGTAGGTGCGTACCGGTTCGGGTGAGGCGTGGATCTAATCCGAGCCATCCGCGTTTGATCGAACGATCCAGATTAGAAGTTACCCCTTCGCCGTGTAAATTTAGTAAAGAGCCCCTCGGTTTCACAGAAATAAACCCGCCGTCCAGTAGTCACTGTGCGCTGTGTCTCGGGTAACTTGCCCCGAGCCCCCTGGGTTTCTCTAGATTTGGGGCCCAGTCCAGCACAGTTTTAAATTGATTAAATGATTAGGAAATTGGATTTTTAATACAAAAATAAATTCTAGAACTTGAATAAATCATATAAAATCCATTCTTAGTCCAAATTCATCCATTCCAGTTCCTAAAATTTTGTAATTTTATTCTCTAGCACTTAGTGTCTCTGTTTTGGCATAAAAACAGTAAGAAATTTATTTATCACTTAATCCTATTTAAAGCACATAAAACCTTTGAAAATGCATAACTTAAAATCTATAATTCAGAAAATTATGATTTCTGTTCCTAGGATTTTATTTTAATATGTAGATTATTACTGTGTATTTTGTTTATATGCTTGGTGTAATGTTAATTTCTCTATATGCACTGTGCTTGTTTGTATTGTGGCGAGTAGAAGAACCCGTTGCTGAGGATCCTGGTGAGCAGCAGGTTGAAGTAGCTGAGCAGGAGCTCATTGAAGGCAAGTTGTGCCCTTGACCACTTTTTACCCAATAATGTTCTTTAATATCACATACTCATGCATAGGTTAATTTTGATGGGACCCAATAGGTCACCCTAGATTGTTTATCTCATTACCTTGTTTACCCCTGAATCACTTGGGTAGTTTGCTATTGCTTTATATGGTTTTGGGATAATCATTTATTACCTCTATGTTCCAATTCTTGTTGTTATTCTGTTTATGTTCATGTTGTTATCATTAATGTTAATTGGAACATAGAGCTTAACTTGAGTAACACGTGCCACCACAAGGGAGGAATGGGACCCCTTGGCTGACTAATTAGGAAAGCTAGTGGAAGACTACCTTACCCGAAAGGGGCAAGGGCAGTAGGGGAGAGGTCAGTGCAGGGAGGTCCCTGGTTGATTTTGCTGCGATGGCGGTCAGCCAGGAACCCTGTACTAGATCTTCCTATAAACTGTAGCGGGTTTTCGGAAGCTAGTGGAACTTTGTAAAGGCCTCGTAGTGTTGCCCTGCCGCGCTTCCTAGGTAGAGGTGTATGGGATTCATGACCCCTTGGCAGATGGGTAACATGACTTGTGGGTAAAGGGTACAACCTCTGCAGAGTGTAAAAATGGTATACTAGCCGAGCTCACGGTCATGAGCAGCTCAGGACTCTCTGATGTTTAAATTATGGAACTTAAATTCAATTTTGTCATTTGCATTGCATGGGTTTGTTATTAATTTTGTTCTATTACTTTACTTATGGTTTGGTATTTACTTATACTTAGTAATTGCTAATAAAATTTTGACCAACTACTTAAAAGCAATGCTCAGCTTTAACCCCTATCATTGATTAGCCTTACACATCACATGAACTCACACCTTTGTGAGTTTGTGTCCACTGGTTCCCCACAACTTGTTGAGCTATGATCATGTGTGAGCTCACCCTTGCTGTCTCACCCCCCCCCCCACAGGTGATGATCAGGTGGTTCAGGAGGAGCCGCCTAACACTGAGGAGTTCGATCTGATCTAGGTGGCGTTTCTCAGTCGACATTGGCGCCGATGATCCTTAGTTTGTTTTATCTTTATTACTTCATTTTGTAATAAGTCTTCCGCTATGTAATAAATACTCTGATGTTAATGACATTTATCTCTATACACTCTGTTATTATATATGTTGTCTTCTTGGCGCATGTATGAGATGCACCCGGCTTTGTTCTTTAAAATCGGGTGTTACAGAAGTGGTATCAGAGGAAATGTTGACTGTAGGACGAAACCTAGATAGAAATGGACAAAACCCTTATCTACTTATCTCATTCTGATTCATTCTACACTTACCTTACTCTGATTCTTTCTACACTTATCTTGATCCTGTCTCACCTTCTACTGTTCTACTCTGATCATTCTTACCTTTTCTACTCTTAGTCAAGATTGATTTCACACCTTGGAATCCCTACCCCTATGACCTTTTAAGAGATAGGAGACCTAAGACAAAAAAAATTATTTTATCTATTAAAAATGTTGGTTGATTGTGCTGATGATCAATGCTTGATTTGCCTCTTTGATTGATTGAAACATTATAGTTGGGCATTTTAGCATGTACCACTATATGGTACTGTATTAGCTTTAGTAGGTGACACACTAATCTACTTAGCTAATAAGTCCCCCAAAGTAACATGATTGTAATTACTGCCTTGTCTACTGCTCTTTCTTACCTTATGTATCTAACTCAGATGGTCAATACCAGGAAAGGAAAGATTATCACGCAACAGCAAACAGAAATGAATCCTCCAAATCCTTCACCTGTTGAAACCGAGCAAGTGATCGCAACCCAAAGGCTGGTAATACAGCAATTGACAGACATGATGACCGAAATGCAAAGCCAGATAAGACAAGAACGCGAGGAAATACGTCAGGCCCGTCTGGAGATACAGCAAGAAATAAGGCAATCACGGTTGGAGAGACAACGACAAGAGCAACCACCATCTCCACCACCACCAGCTCCACCAAGCTACATAAACATATATATAAATTACTACTATTTGTAAGATCTACATGTTCCTTTAGTTAGTATTCGGTATGATACCATTTTAGGAGGAATAAAAAGGTCTATTTGACCCCATGAGTTGCTAATAAAATTATGCGTCATGCTGAGATTTTGGTTTGGGCATATGTGTTGGACAATATGAGAAAACCCATGAGAGTAATTACACCTAAAGGGACTGAAGAATCAAGTGAACGGAATTACAAGAGGCTAGTTACTTACGTCCGAGTTCCTCACCTTGGAGAGTACCAGTTTTGTTTGTAAAGAAGAAAGATGGATTGCAAGGGATGTGCGTGGATTAAAGGTTCCTTAATGATGTCACTGTGAAGAACACGTATCCGTTGCCCCGCATTGAGGATTTATTTAATTGGATGAGAAGTGCAAGCGTATTCTCGAAGATTGATCTCCGACCGGGTTATCATCAAATGAAGATTAGGCCATCGGATATTCCCAAGATGGATTTCTCGACTCGATATGGATTATATGAGTTCATCGTTATGTCGTTTGGATTAACTATTGCACCAGCCTATTTTATGGATTTGATGAGTAAGATGTTTTTGGAGTATTTGGACAGATTCGTCGTGGTGTTCATCGACGATGTTCTTATCTATTCTAAGAATGAGAGTGATCACGAGGAACATCTGAGGATGGTGCTACAGAAGCTACGAGATAATCAACTCTATGCTAAGTTCAGCAAGTGCGAGTTTTGGATTGGCGAAGTGCCATTTCTTGGTCATATTATTTCTAATGGAGGAATAGCAGTGGATCCTGCTAAAGTTAAGGAGATAATGGAGTGGAGAGTACCCACTACAGTTACTGAGATTCGGAGTTTCTTAGGACTTGCTGGATATTATCGGAGGTTTATCGAAGGATTTTCTAAGATTGCTAAACCGATGACTTCGCTTTTGGAGAAAGGAAAAGAATTTAAGTGGGACGAGAAGTGTCAAGACAGCTTTGATCTATTGAAGAAGAGGTTGATGTCGCCACCAGTATTGGTTATGCCGGACCTACAGAAAGGATTTGACATCTATTGTGATGCATGTGGCCAAGGCTTAGGATGTGTGCTCATGCAAGAAGGACATGTGATTGCTTATGCTTCTCGTCAGTTGCGGAGACATGAAGTGAACTACCCTACTCATGACTTGGAATTGGCAGCCGTTGTGCATGCACTTAAGATTTGGAGACATTATATCATGGGGACCAAGTGCCAAGTGTATACGGATCATAAGATTTTGAAGTATATATTCACTCAAAAGGATCTCAACCTTAGGCAACGCCGTTGGTTGGAGCTTATTAAGGATTATGATTTGGAGATTCACTATCACCCGGGCAAGGCAAATTTGGTTGCAGATGCCTTGAGTCGCAAGGAGCATGTTCATTCAGCTATTGTTGCCTAGCTACCCGATGAGATTGTTGAGGATTTCAGGAGACTTAACCTGGGGATAGTTGCTCATACTGAGGGAGTTACTATTGATGTGGAACCTACTTTGGAGCAAGAGATCCGCAAAGGACAAATTGGTGATGCTAAAATAAAAGAGATTAAGGATCTGATTACTGAAGGTCAAGTTCCGGAGTTCACGGAAGATGAGCAGGGCACTGTATGGTTCAAGAATAGGATGTGTGTCCCTGATATTAAAAGCCTTCGGGAGACTATTTTAAAGGAGGCCCATGATTCGGATTATTCTATTCATCCTGGTAGTACCAAAATGTATCAGGATTTGAAACGGAAATATTGGTGGTATGGATTGAAAAGAGACGTAGCTGCACATGTGGCTATGTGCGATGTATGTCAAAGAGTTAAGGCTGAACACCAGAGACCAGCTGGATTATTGCATCCACTGAAGATACCCGAGTGGAAATGGGAAGAGATTGGTATGGATTTCATTACTGGATTGCCTCGCACCCAGAAAGGATATGATGCTATATGGGTGATTGTGGATAGATTGACTAAAGTGGCTCACTTTATTCCGGTCAAGACTACTTATAAAGGTTCTCAGCTAGCAGAGTTATATATGGCTCAGATTGTGTGTTTACATGGAGTACCAAAGAAGATCGTGTCTGATCGAGGTTCGCAGTTTACCTCAAGGTTTTGGAGAAGTTTTCATGAGAACATGAGCACGAAGTTGAATTTTAGTACGGCTTATCACCCTCAGACTGATGGACAGACTGAAAGGACTAATCAAGTATTGGAAGATATGTTGAGAGCATGTGCCCTTCAGCATGGAGGAAGTTGGGATAAGAGTCTGCCTTATGCTGAATTCTCATATAATAATAGCTATCAGGCCAGTCTGAAGATGTCACCTTTTGAAGCTCTATATGGGAGGAAGTGCAGGACTCCTCTATATTGGGATCAGACTGGAGAGAGACAGTTCTTTGGGCCTGAATTGATTCAAGAAGCAGAGGAACAAGTTCATATAATTCGAGAGAATTTGAGAGTGGCTCAAACCAGGCAAAAGAGTTATGCTGATAATAGAAGAAGACCACTGGAATTCGAAGAAGGAGATTATGTGTATCTCAAGGTGTCACCACTTCGTGGAATGAGGAGATTTAAAGTCAAGGGCAAATTGTCCCCTCGCTACATTGGACCATTCTTGATCTTTAGGCGAGTTGGAGAGATGGCATACCAACTCGAGTTACCTGCTACTCTATCGGATGTGCATAATGTGTTCCATGTGTCTCAACTTAAGAAGTGTCTCCGTGTTCCCGAGGAACAGTTACCCATGGAAGAGCTCAGTGTTCAAGGTGATTTGACTTACACGGAGTACCCGATCAAGATTTTGGATACTTTGACTCGAGTTACAAGAAATAAGGTGATAAAGATGTGCAAAGTCCAATGGAGTCACCACGGTGAAGATGAAGCAACTTGGGAAAGAGAAGAAGAGCTTCGTATAGATTTTCCCCACCTTTTCTCTAGTTCTTCTTAAATCTCGAGGACGAGATTATTTTTAAGGGGGGTAGGATTTGTAACACCTACTTTGTAAGTGCTAGGAATAATATCAATAGAGAAACATTTTCTCTTTATGTGAGTTTGATCCTTATGCACCATCATATGAGAACACCATGTCCAAGAACAATTAATAAAAGACATGCTACTAAATTGTTGCATCATGCTGGATATTTTATTTGTGTGTGCATTTGGTGACAACATAGAAATAAAATGACAATGAGAAGAGGATTAGAGGAAAAAGGAGAAAGAAAGAAAGAAATAATATAAAATGTAAAACAAAAATTTATAAATACACAAACTCAACCATACTGGTATGATTGAAATTTATCTATAATTTGAGTACAAATTCAAAGTCATACTTGGAATTCAAATTGGGAATTGAAAAATAAAAAGAAAAGAAAACAGAAAAACAGAAAATATAAAAAGAAAAGGAATACTATACCTAACTGGGCCGGCTACCTCCTATTCAGCCCACTGGGAATTCCCCTCCCGCGCGGCCCAGGGCACCTTACCGCGCTCGCTCCTCCCCTCGCTGACGGGCGGGGCCCACTTGTCAGCCTCCAACCGCACTCACGCGCGCCGCTTCCTCTGTCTCGCGGGACCCGCTGGCCGGTCCGTTTTTCCCCGCGCCTCGCTCACCTGTTGTCTCGCTGTCTCGTGGGGCCCCGGCGTCAGAAGTCCGTCTTCCCCGTGCTCCTATCCTCTGTAACAGAACGCGTAGTGCTCGCCGCCATACTCGGGGAAGCATGGTCGACCCTTATCCATCTCGTGCCGAGTCCACAGGCGTTAAATGGGCAGCCGATGCGCCCTGCTCCACCTCTCCCATCTACCCAGCGCCGGCCGTGCTCACTACTTGCCCCTAACCGCGCCACCGCACCAATTCGCACCGCCGTCGGCTAAATCCGTCCCGCGGGAAAATTCGGCCGTGGCAAAGCATCCAGCGTGGTCGGGGGCAACTACCGAAACCGTCCGTGGGCGTATCTGGGAGAGCTGATCGAGGAGGCGGCCTGAATTCCTCACCGTACTTCGTTCCTCCGCCACTGTCCGCCGCACGTCGCGACCGGCGTCACCGAGGCATCGATCTCTGGTAACCAGCCCATCCTTGTCTTCGTTATGTAATGCGCAATGTGTAGCTGCGATGAATTGGAAAATGGGGTAGGGGTTCACCGTGGGGCGCGTGGCCGGACTTCTCCACCGCGCGGTGGGTGCGCGCCGCCGCGCTCGGGATCCAGGGAGGACGACGGTTGCGCACCGTCGATTCGGCGATGAACGGCTAAGATTAGATCAGGGCGTACCCTTTCGCGTGATCGATCGGGACCGTTAGATCGGATCGGTCGGTTCTGGGTGGCCCGAGCTTCATTAAACCCAGACCGCAGATCTCGGATCCAACGGCTGTAGGTGCGTACCGGTTCGGGTGAGGTGTGGATCTAATCCGAGCCATCCGCGTTTGATCGAACGATCCAGATTAGAAGTTACCCCTTCGCCGTGTAAATTTAGTAAAGAGCCCCTCGGTTTCACAGAAATAAACCCGCCGTCCAGTAGTCACTGTGCGCTGTGTCTCGGGTAACTTGCCCCGAGCCCCCTGGGTTTCTCTAGATTTGGGGCCCAGTCCAGCACAGTTTTAAATTGATTAAATGATTAGGAAATTGGATTTTTAATACAAAAATAAATTCTAGAACTTGAATAAATCATATAAAATCCATTCTTAGTCCAAATTCATCCATTCCAGTTCCTAAAATTTTGTAATTTTATTCTCTAGCACTTAGTGTCTCTGTTTTGGCATAAAAACAGTAAGAAATTTATTTATCACTTAATCCTATTTAAAGCACATAAAACCTTTGAAAATGCATAACTTAAAATCTATAATTCAGAAAATTATGATTTCTGTTCCTAGGATTTTATTTTAATATGTAGATTATTACTGTGTATTTTGTTTATATGCTTGGTGTAATGTTAATTTCTCTATATGCACTGTGCTTGTTTGTATTGTGGCGAGTAGAAGAACCCGTTGCTGAGGATCCTGGTGAGCAGCAGGTTGAAGTAGCTGAGCAGGAGCTCATTGAAGGCAAGTTGTGCCCTTGACCACTTTTTACCCAATAATGTTCTTTAATATCACATACTCATGCATAGGTTAATTTTGATGGGACCCAATAGGTCACCCTAGATTGTTTATCTCATTACCTTGTTTACCCCTGAATCACTTGGGTAGTTTGCTATTGCTTTATATGGTTTTGGGATAATCATTTATTACCTCTATGTTCCAATTCTTGTTGTTATTCTGTTTATGTTCATGTTGTTATCATTAATGTTAATTGGAACATAGAGCTTAACTTGAGTAACACGTGCCACCACAAGGGAGGAATGGGACCCCTTGGCTGACTAATTAGGAAAGCTAGTGGAAGACTACCTTACCCGAAAGGGGCAAGGGCAGTAGGGGAGAGGTCAGTGCAGGGAGGTCCCTGGTTGATTTTGCTGCGATGGCGGTCAGCCAGGAACCCTGTACTGGATCTTCCTATAAACTGTAGCGGGTTTTCGGAAGCTAGTGGAACTTTATAAAGGCCTCGTAGTGTTGCCCTGCCGCACTTCCTAGGTAGAGGTGTATGGGATTCATGACCCCTTGGCAGATGGGTAACATGACTTGTGGGTAAAGGGTACAACCTCTGCAGAGTGTAAAACTGGTATACTAGCCGAGCTCACGGTCATGAGCAGCTCAGGACTCTCTGATGTTTAAATTATGGAACTTAAATTCAATTTTGTCATTTGCATTGCATGGGTTTGTTATTAATTTTGTTCTATTACTTTACTTATGGTTTGGTATTTACTTATACTTAGTAATTGCTAATAAAATTTTGACCAACTACTTAAAAGCAATGCTCAGCTTTAACCCCTATCATTGATTAGCCTTACACATCACATGAACTCACACCTTTGTGAGTTTGTGTCCACTGGTTCCCCACAACTTGTTGAGCTATGATCATGTGTGAGCTCACCCTTGCTGTCTCACACCCCCCCCCCCACAGGTGATGATCAGGTGGTTCAGGAGGAGCCGCCTAACACTGAGGAGTTCGATCTGATCTAGGTGGCGTTTCTCAGTCGACATTGGCGCCGATGATCCTTAGTTTGTTTTATCTTTATTACTTCATTTTGTAATAAGTCTTCCGCTATGTAATAAATACTCTGATGTTAATGACATTTATCTCTATACACTCTGTTATTATATATGTTGTCTTCTTGGCGCATGTATGAGATGCACCCGGCTTTGTTCTTTAAAATCGGGTGTTACAGAAGTGGTATCAGAGGAAATGTTGACTGTAGGACGAAACCTAGATAGAAATGGACAAAACCCTTATCTACTTATCTCATTCTGATTCATTCTACACTTACCTTACTCTGATTCTTTCTACACTTATCTTGATCCTGTCTCACCTTCTACTGTTCTACTCTGATCATTCTTACCTTTTCTACTCTTAGTCAAGATTGATTTCACACCTTGGAATCCCTACCCCTATGACCTTTTAAGAGATAGGAGACCTAAGACAAAAAAAATTATTTTATCTATTAAAAATGTTGGTTGATTGTGCTGATGATCAATGCTTGATTTGCCTCTTTGATTGATTGAAACATTATAGTTGGGCATTTTAGCATGTACCACTATATGGTACTGTATTAGCTTTAGTAGGTGACACACTAATCTACTTAGCTAATAAGTCCCCCAAAGTAACATGATTGTAATTACTGCCTTGTCTACTGCTCTTTCTTACCTTATGTATCTAACTCAGATGGTCAATACCAGGAAAGGAAAGATTATCACGCAACAGCAAACAGAAATGAATCCTCCAAATCCTTCACCTGTTGAAACCGAGCAAGTGATCGCAACCCAAAGGCTGGTAATACAGCAATTGACAGACATGATGACCGAAATGCAAAGCCAGATAAGACAAGAACGCGAGGAAATACGTCAGGCCCGTCTGGAGATACAGCAAGAAATAAGGCAATCACGGTTGGAGAGACAACGACAAGAGCAACCACCATCTCCACCACCACCAGCTCCACCAAGCTACATAAACATATATATAAATTACTACTATTTGTAAGATCTACATGTTCCTTTAGTTAGTATTCGGTATGATACCATTTTAGGAGGAATAAAAAGGTCTATTTGACCCCATGAGTTGCTAATAAAATTATGCGTCATGCTGAGATTTTGGTTTGGGCATATGTGTTGGACAATATGAGAAAACCCATGAGAGTAATTACACCTAAAGGGACTGAAGAATCAAGTGAACGGAATTACAAGAGGCTAGTTACTTACGTCCGAGTTCCTCACCTTGGAGAGTACCAGTTTTGTTTGTAAAGAAGAAAGATGGATTGCAAGGGATGTGCGTGGATTAAAGGTTCCTTAATGATGTCACTGTGAAGAACACGTATCCGTTGCCCCGCATTGAGGATTTATTTAATTGGATGAGAAGTGCAAGCGTATTCTCGAAGATTGATCTCCGACCGGGTTATCATCAAATGAAGATTAGGCCATCGGATATTCCCAAGATGGATTTCTCGACTCGATATGGATTATATGAGTTCATCGTTATGTCGTTTGGATTAACTATTGCACCAGCCTATTTTATGGATTTGATGAGTAAGATGTTTTTGGAGTATTTGGACAGATTCGTCGTGGTGTTCATCGACGATGTTCTTATCTATTCTAAGAATGAGAGTGATCACGAGGAACATCTGAGGATGGTGCTACAGAAGCTACGAGATAATCAACTCTATGCTAAGTTCAGCAAGTGCGAGTTTTGGATTGGCGAAGTGCCATTTCTTGGTCATATTATTTCTAATGGAGGAATAGCAGTGGATCCTGCTAAAGTTAAGGAGATAATGGAGTGGAGAGTACCCACTACAGTTACTGAGATTCGGAGTTTCTTAGGACTTGCTGGATATTATCGGAGGTTTATCGAAGGATTTTCTAAGATTGCTAAACCGATGACTTCGCTTTTGGAGAAAGGAAAAGAATTTAAGTGGGACGAGAAGTGTCAAGACAGCTTTGATCTATTGAAGAAGAGGTTGATGTCGCCACCAGTATTGGTTATGCCGGACCTACAGAAAGGATTTGACATCTATTGTGATGCATGTGGCCAAGGCTTAGGATGTGTGCTCATGCAAGAAGGACATGTGATTGCTTATGCTTCTCGTCAGTTGCGGAGACATGAAGTGAACTACCCTACTCATGACTTGGAATTGGCAGCCGTTGTGCATGCACTTAAGATTTGGAGACATTATATCATGGGGACCAAGTGCCAAGTGTATACGGATCATAAGAGTTTGAAGTATATATTCACTCAAAAGGATCTCAACCTTAGGCAACGCCGTTGGTTGGAGCTTATTAAGGATTATGATTTGGAGATTCACTATCACCCGGGCAAGGCAAATTTGGTTGCAGATGCCTTGAGTCGCAAGGAGCATGTTCATTCAGCTATTGTTGCCTAGCTACCCGATGAGATTATTGAGGATTTCAGGAGACTTAACCTGGGGATAGTTGCTCATACTGAGGGAGTTACTATTGATGTGGAACCTACTTTGGAGCAAGAGATCCGCAAAGGACAAATTGGTGATGCTAAAATAAAAGAGATTAAGGATCTGATTACTGAAGGTCGAGTTCCGGAGTTCACGGAAGATGAGCAGGGCACTGTATGGTTCAAGAATAGGATGTGTGTCCCTGATATTAAAAGCCTTCGGGAGACTATTTTAAAGGAGGCCCATGATTCGGATTATTCTATTCATCCTGGTAGTACCAAAATGTATCAGGATTTGAAACGGAAATATTGGTGGTATGGATTGAAAAGAGACGTAGCTGCACATGTGGCTATGTGCGATGTATGTCAAAGAGTTAAGGCTGAACACCAGAGACCAGCTGGATTATTGCATCCACTGAAGATACCCGAGTGGAAATGGGAAGAGATTGGTATGGATTTCATTACTGGATTGCCTCGCACCCAGAAAGGATATGATGCTATATGGGTGATTGTGGATAGATTGACTAAAGTGGCTCACTTTATTCCGGTCAAGACTACTTATAAAGGTTCTCAGCTAGCAGAGTTATATATGGCTCAGATTGTGTGTTTACATGGAGTACCAAAGAAGATCGTGTCTGATCGAGGTTCGCAGTTTACCTCAAGGTTTTGGAGAAGTTTTCATGAGAACATGAGCACGAAGTTGAATTTTAGTACGGCTTATCACCCTCAGACTGATGGACAGACTGAAAGGACTAATCAAGTATTGGAAGATATGTTGAGAGCATGTGCCCTTCAGCATGGAGGAAGTTGGGATAAGAGTCTGCCTTATGCTGAATTCTCATATAATAATAGCTATCAGGCCAGTCTGAAGATGTCACCTTTTGAAGCTCTATATGGGAGGAAGTGCAGGACTCCTCTATATTGGGATCAGACTGGAGAGAGACAGTTCTTTGGGCCTGAATTGATTCAAGAAGCAGAGGAACAAGTTCATATAATTCGAGAGAATTTGAGAGTGGCTCAAACCAGGCAAAAGAGTTATGCTGATAATAGAAGAAGACCACTGGAATTCGAAGAAGGAGATTATGTGTATCTCAAGGTGTCACCACTTCGTGGAATGAGGAGATTTAAAGTCAAGGGCAAATTGTCCCCTCGCTACATTGGACCATTCTTGATCTTTAGGCGAGTTGGAGAGATGGCATACCAACTCGAGTTACCTGCTACTCTATCGGATGTGCATAATGTGTTCCATGTGTCTCAACTTAAGAAGTGTCTCCGTGTTCCCGAGGAACAGTTACCCATGGAAGAGCTCAGTGTTCAAGGTGATTTGACTTACACGGAGTACCCGATCAAGATTTTGGATACTTTGACTCGAGTTACAAGAAATAAGGTGATAAAGATGTGCAAAGTCCAATGGAGTCACCACGGTGAAGATGAAGCAACTTGGGAAAGAGAAGAAGAGCTTCGTATAGATTTTCCCCACCTTTTCTCTAGTTCTTCTTAAATCTCGAGGACGAGATTATTTTTAAGGGGGGTAGGATTTGTAACACCTACTTTGTAAGTGCTAGGAATAATATCAATAGAGAAACATTTTCTCTTTATGTGAGTTTGATCCTTATGCACCATCATATGAGAACACCATGTCCAAGAACAATTAATAAAAGACATGCTACTAAATTGTTGCATCATGCTGGATATTTTATTTGTGTGTGCATTTGGTGACAACATAGAAATAAAATGACAATGAGAAGAGGATTAGAGGAAAAAGGAGAAAGAAAGAAAGAAATAATATAAAATGTAAAACAAAAATTTATAAATACACAAACTCAACCATACTGGTATGATTGAAATTTATCTATAATTTGAGTACAAATTCAAAGTCATACTTGGAATTCAAATTGGGAATTGAAAAATAAAAAGAAAAGAAAACAGAAAAACAGAAAATATAAAAAGAAAAGGAATACTATACCTAACTGGGCCGGCTACCTCCTATTCAGCCCACTGGGAATTCCCCTCCCGCGCGGCCCAGGGCACCTTACCGCGCTCGCTCCTCCCCTCGCTGACGGGCGGGGCCCACTTGTCAGCCTCCAACCGCACTCACGCGCGCCGCTTCCTCTGTCTCGTGGGACCCGCTGGCCGGTCCGTTTTTCCCCGCGCCTCGCTCACCTGTTGTCTCGCTGTCTCGTGGGGCCCCGGCGTCAGAAGTCCGTCTTCCCCGTGCTCCTATCCTCTGTAACAGAACGCGTAGTGCTCGCCGCCATACTCGGGGAAGCATGGTCGACCCTTATCCATCTCGTGCCGAGTCCACAGGCGTTAAATGGGCAGCCGATGCGCCCTGCTCCACCTCTCCCATCTACCCAGCGCCGGCCGTGCTCACTACTTGCCCCTAACCGCGCCACCGCACCAATTCGCACCGCCGCCGGCTAAATCCGTCCCGCGGGAAAATCCGGCCGTGGCAAAGCATCCAGCGTGGTCGGGGGCAACTACCGAAACCGTCCGTGGGCGTATCTGGGAGAGCTGATCGAGGAGGCGGCCTGAATTCCTCACCGTACTTCGTTCCTCCGCCACTGTCCGCCGCACGTCGCGACCGGCGTCACCGAGGCATCGATCTCTGGTAACCAGCCCATCCTTGTCTTCGTTATGTAATGCGCAATGTGTAGCTGCGATGAATTGGAAAATGGGGTAGGGGTTCACCGTGGGGCGCGTGGCCGGACTTCTCCACCGCGCGGTGGGTGCGCGCCGCCGCGCTCGGGATCCAGGGAGGACGACGGTTGCGCACCGTCGATTCGGCGATGAACGGCTAAGATTAGATCAGGGCGTACCCTTTCGCGTGATCGATCGGGACCGTTAGATCGGATCGGTCGGTTCTGGGTGGCCCGAGCTTCATTAAACCCAGACCGCAGATCTCGGATCCAACGGCTGTAGGTGCGTACCGGTTCGGGTGAGGTGTGGATCTAATCCGAGCCATCCGCGTTTGATCGAACGATCCAGATTAGAAGTTACCCCTTCGCCGTGTAAATTTAGTAAAGAGCCCCTCGGTTTCACAGAAATAAACCCGCCGTCCAGTAGTCACTGTGCGCTGTGTCTCGGGTAACTTGCCCCGAGCCCCCTGGGTTTCTCTAGATTTGGGGCCCAGTCCAGCACAGTTTTAAATTGATTAAATGATTAGGAAATTGGATTTTTAATACAAAAATAAATTCTAGAACTTGAATAAATCATATAAAATCCATTCTTAGTCCAAATTCATCCATTCCAGTTCCTAAAATTTTGTAATTTTATTCTCTAGCACTTAGTGTCTCTGTTTTGGCATAAAAACAGTAAGAAATTTATTTATCACTTAATCCTATTTAAAGCACATAAAACCTTTGAAAATGCATAACTTAAAATCTATAATTCAGAAAATTATGATTTCTGTTCCTAGGATTTTATTTTAATATGTAGATTATTACTGTGTATTTTGTTTATATGCTTGGTGTAATGTTAATTTCTCTATATGCACTGTGCTTGTTTGTATTGTGGCGAGTAGAAGAACCCGTTGCTGAGGATCCTGGTGAGCAGCAGGTTGAAGTAGCTGAGCAGGAGCTCATTGAAGGCAAGTTGTGCCCTTGACCACTTTTTACCCAATAATGTTCTTTAATATCACATACTCATGCATAGGTTAATTTTGATGGGACCCAATAGGTCACCCTAGATTGTTTATCTCATTACCTTGTTTACCCCTGAATCACTTGGGTAGTTTGCTATTGCTTTATATGGTTTTGGGATAATCATTTATTACCTCTATGTTCCAATTCTTGTTGTTATTCTGTTTATGTTCATGTTGTTATCATTAATGTTAATTGGAACATAGAGCTTAACTTGAGTAACACGTGCCACCACAAGGGAGGAATGGGACCCCTTGGCTGACTAATTAGGAAAGCTAGTGGAAGACTACCTTACCCGAAAGGGGCAAGGGCAGTAGGGGAGAGGTCAGTGCAGGGAGGTCCCTGGTTGATTTTGCTGCGATGGCGGTCAGCCAGGAACCCTGTACTGGATCTTCCTATAAACTGTAGCGGGTTTTCGGAAGCTAGTGGAACTTTGTAAAGGCCTCGTAGTGTTGCCCTGCCGCGCTTCCTAGGTAGAGGTGTATGGGATTCATGACCCCTTGGCAGATGGGTAACATGACTTGTGGGTAAAGGGTACAACCTCTGCAGAGTGTAAAACTGGTATACTAGCCGAGCTCACGGTCATGAGCAGCTCAGGACTCTCTGATGTTTAAATTATGGAACTTAAATTCAATTTTGTCATTTGCATTGCATGGGTTTGTTATTAATTTTGTTCTATTACTTTACTTATGGTTTGGTATTTACTTATACTTAGTAATTGCTAATAAAATTTTGACCAACTACTTAAAAGCAATGCTCAGCTTTAACCCCTATCATTGATTAGCCTTACACATCACATGAACTCACACCTTTGTGAGTTTGTGTCCACTGGTTCCCCACAACTTGTTGAGCTATGATCATGTGTGAGCTCACCCTTGCTGTCTCACACCCCCCCCCACAGGTGATGATCAGGTGGTTCAGGAGGAGCCGCCTAACACTGAGGAGTTCGATCTGATCTAGGTGGCGTTTCTCAGTCGACATTGGCGCCGATGATCCTTAGTTTGTTTTATCTTTATTACTTCATTTTGTAATAAGTCTTCCGCTATGTAATAAATACTCTGATGTTAATGACATTTATCTCTATACACTCTGTTATTATATATGTTGTCTTCTTGGCGCATGTATGAGATGCACCCGGCTTTGTTCTTTAAAACCGGGTGTTACACTGGGCCTGTCTTGATGACCGGTGGCGCACCGGACATGAACTATAGGGTGTCCGGTGCGCCAGCATGGGCGTGCCTGCCCTCTGCGCGCGCTCTGCGCGCGCTGGCGCGCATTTAATGCGCTGCAGGTAGCCGTTGGCGCTAGAAGTAGCCGTTGCCCCGCAGTTACACCGGACAGTCCGGTGTACACCGGACATGTCCGGTGAATTATAGCGGAGCAGCCGAAGCGAATTCCCGAGACTGGCGAGTTTGGAGCCGCGTCCTCTTGGAGCACCGGACACTGTCTGGTGTACACCGGACAGTCCGGTGAATTATAGCGCGCCGGCTCCGAGAATTCCCGAAGGTGAACGGTTTGAGGTCGACCTTCCCTGGTGCACCGGACACTGTCCGGTGGTGCACCGGACAGTCCGGTGCACCAGTCCAGGGTGCCTTCGGTTGGCCCTTGCTCCTTTGTTTGAACCCTTTCTCTTGATCTTTTTATTGGCTTATGGTGAACCTTTGGTACCTGTAGAACTTATAAACTTGGGCAAACTAGTTAGTCCAATTATTTGTGTTGGGCAATTCAACCACCAAAATTAGTTATAGGAAATAGGTGTAAGCCTAAATCCCTTTCAATCTCCCCCTTTTTGGTGATTGATGCCAACACAAACCAAAGCAAATATAGAAGTGCAGAATTGAACTAGTTTGCAAAATGTAAGTGCAAAGGTTACTTTGAATTGAGCCAATAAATATTACTTACTAGATATGCATGGATTGTTTCTTCATTTTTAACATTTTGGACCACGCTTGCACCACAAGTTTTGTTTTTGCAAATTCTTTTGTAAATTCTTTTCAAAAACCTTTTGCAAGATAGTCAAATGCTTTTCCTTGACTAAAACAAAAGCTCCCCCTCGAATAAATTCTCCTCTTAGTGTTCAAGAGGGTTTTAAGATATCAATTTTGAAAATGCTACTTTCTCCCCCTTTAGAACACAAAGAGATACTAATTTGAAATTTTCCAATTGAAAATCATCAATTTTTAAAATTAGGGTGGTTTGGTGCGGTCCTTTTGCTTTGGGCCAATACTTTCTCCCCCTTTGGCATGAATCGCCAAAAACGGATACTTGGAATGAAATATAGGCCCTATTCCTAACTACATTCTCTCCTTTGGCAAATAAAACATATAAGTGAGGATTATACCAAGGATGGAGAGTGATGCGGAGCGATGGCGAAGGATGAGTAGTAGAGTGGAGTGGAAGCCTTTGTCTTCGCCGAAGACTCCAATTCCCTTTCAATATACCTATGACTTGGTTTGAAATACACTCGAAAACACATTAGTCATAGCATATAAAAGAGACATGATCAAAGGTATACTTATTAGCTATGTGTGCAAATTAGCAAAAGAAATTCCTAGAATCAAGAATATTGAGCTCATGCCTAAGTTTGGTAAAAGATTGTTCATCAAGTGGCTTGGTAAAGATATCGGCTAATTGATCTTTAGTGTTAATGTATGAAATTTCGATATCCCCCTTTTGTTGGTGATCCCTAAGAAAATGATACCGAATGGCTATGTGTTTAGTGCGGCTGTGTTCAACGGGATTATCCGCCATGCGGATTGCACTCTCATTATCACATAGAAGAGGAACTTTGGTTAATTTGTAACCATAGTCCCGCAGGGTTTGCCTCATCCAAAGCAATTGCTCGCAACAATGGCCTGCGGCAATATACTCGGCTTCGGCGGTAGAAAGAGCGACTGAATTTTGCTTCTTTGAAGCCCAAGACACCAAGGATCTTCCCAAGAACTGGCAAGTCCCCGATGTGATCTTCCTATTGATTTTGCACCCCGCCCAATCGGCATCCGAATAACCAATCAAATCAAATGTGGATCCCCGAGGGTACCAAAGCCCAAACTTAGGAGTATAAGCCAAATATCTCAAGATTCGTTTTACGGCCGTAAGGTGGGATTCCTTAGGGTCGGATTGGAATCTTGCACACATGCAAACGGAAAGCATAATGTCCGGTCGAGATGCACATAAATAGAGTAATGAACCTATCATCGACCGGTATACCTTTTGATCGACGGATTTACCTCCCGTGTTGAGGTCGAGATGCCCATTGGTTCCCATGGGTGTTTTGATGGGCTTGGCGTCCTTCATTCCAAACTTGGTTAGAATGTCTTGAGTGTACTTCGTTTGGCTAATGAAGGTGCCCTCTTGGAGTTGCTTGACTTGGAATCCTAGAAAATACTTCAACTCCCCCATCATTGACATCTCGAATTTTTGTGTCATGATCCTACTAAATTCTTCACATGTAGATTTGTTAGTAGACCCAAATATAATATCATCAACATAAATTTGGCATACAAACAAATCATTGTCAAGAGTTTTAGTGAATAAAGTAGGATCGGCTTTGCCGACTTTGAAGCCATTAGCAATAAGGAAATCTCTTAGGCATTCATACCATGCTCTTGGGGCTTTCTTGAGCCCATAAAGCGCCTTAGAGAGCCTATAGACATGGTTAGGGTACTCACTATCTTCAAAGCCGGGAGGTTGCTCAACATAGACCTCCTCCTTGATTGGTCCATTGAGGAAGACACTCTTCACGTCCATTTGATAAAGCTTGAAGCCATGGTAAGTAGCATAGGCTAATAATATGCGAATGGACTCAAGCCTAGCTACGGGTGCATAGGTTTCACCAAAATCCAAACCTTCGACTTGTGAATACCCCTTGGCCACGAGTCGAGCTTTGTTCCTTGTCACCACACCATGCTCGTCTTGCTTGTTGCGGAAGACCCACTTGGTTCCTACAACATTTTGGTTAGGACGTGGAACTAAATGCCATACCTCGTTCCTTGTGAAATTGTTGAGCTCCTCTTGCATCGCCACCACCCAATCCGAATCTTGGAGTGCTTCCTCTACCCTGTGTGGCTCAATAGAGGAAACAAAAGAGTAATGCTCACAAAAATGTGCAACACGAGATCGAGTGGTTACCCCCTTATGAATGTCGCCTAGGATGGTGTCGACGGGGTGATCTCGTTGTATTGCTTGGTGGACTCTTGGGTGTGGCGGCCTTGGTTCTTCATCCTCCTTGTCTTGATCATTTGTATCTCCCCCTTGATTATTGACGTCATCTTGAGGTGGCTCATCTCTTTGATCTTCTTCTTCATCAACTTGAGCCTCGTCCTCATTTTGAGTTGGTGGAGATGCTTGCGTGGAGGAGGATGGTTGATCTTGTGCATGTGGAGGCTCTTCGGATTCCTTAGGGCACACATCCCCAATGGACATGTTCCTTAGCGCGATGCATGGAGCCTGTTCTTCACCTATTTCATCAAGATCAACTTGCTCTACTTGAGAGCCGTTAGTCTCATCAAACACAGCGTCACAAGAAACTTCAACTAGTCCTGAGGACTTGTTAAAGACTCTATATGCCCTTGTGTTTGAGTCATACCCTAGTAAAAAGCCTTCTACAGTTTTAGGAGCAAATTTAGATTTTCTACCTCTTTTAACAAGAATAAAGCATTTGCTACCAAAAACTCTAAAATATGAAATATTGGGCTTTTTACCGGTTAGGAGTTCATAGGATGTCTTCTTGAGGATTCGTTGTAGATGTAATCGGTTGATGGCGTAGCAAGCGGTGTTGACCGCCTCGGCCCAAAACCGATCCGGTGTCTTGTACTCATCAAGCATGGTTCTTGCCATGTTCAATAGAGTTCGATTCTTCCTCTCCACTACACCATTTTGTTGTGGAGTGTAGGGAGAAGAGAACTCATGCTTGATGCCCTCCTCCTCAAGGAAGCCTTCTATTTGTGAGTTCTTGAACTCCGTCCCGTTGTCGCTTCTAATTTTCTTGATCCTTAAGCCGAACTCATTTTGAGCCCGTCTCAAGAATTTCTTTAAGGTCTCTTGGGTATGGGATTTTTCCTGCAAAAAGAACACCCAAGTGAAGCGAGAATAATAATCCACAATAACTAGACAGTACTTACTCCCGCCGATGCTTATGTAAGCGATCGGGCCGAATAAATCCATGTGTAGGAGCTCCAGTGGCCTGTCACTTGTCATGATGTTCTTGTGTGGATGATGAGTGCCAACTTGCTTCCCGGCTTGGCATGCGCTACAAATCCTGTCTTTCTCAAAATGAACATTTGTTAGTCCTAAAATGTGCTCTCCCTTTAGAAGCTTATGAAGATTCTTCATTCCAACATGGGCTAGTCAGCGGTGCCAGAGCCAACCCATGTTAGTCTTAGCAATTAAGCAAGTGTCGAGTTCAGCTCTATCAAAATCTACCAAGTATAGCTGACCCTCTAACACACCCTTAAAAGCTATTGAATCATCACTTCTTCTAAAGACAGTGACACCTACATCAGTAAATAGACAGTTGTAGCCCATTTGACATAATTGCGAAACGGAAAGCAAATTGTAATCCAAAGAATCTACAAGAAAAACATTGGAAATGGAATGGTCAGGAGATATAGCTATTTTACCCAAACCTTTGACCAAACCTTGGCTTCCATCCCCGAATGTGATAGCTCGTTGGGGATCTTGGTTTTTCTCATAGGAGGAGAACATCTTCTTCTCCCCTGTCATGTGGTTTGTGCACCCGCTATCGATGATCCAACTTGAGCCCCCGGATGCATAAACCTACAAAACAAGTTTAATTCTTGACTTTAGGTACCCAAACGGTTTTGGGTCCTTTGGCATTAGATACAAGAACTTTGGGTACCCAAACACAAGTCTTAGAGCCCTTGTGTTTGCCCCCAACAAACTTGGCAACTACCTTGCCGGATTTGTTAGTCAAAACATAAGATGCATCAAAAGTTTTAAATGAAATGCCATGATCATTTGATGCACTAGGAGTTTTCTTTCTAGGCAACTTAGCACGGGTTGGTTGCCTAGAGCTAGATGTCTCACCCTCATACATAAAAGCATGGTTAGGGCCAGAGTGAGACTTCCTAGAATGAATTCTCCTAATTTTGCTCTCGGGATAACCGGCAGGGTACAAAATGTAACCCTCGTTATCCTGAGGCATGGGAGCCTTGCCCTTAACAAAGTTAGACAAATTTTTAGGAGGGGCACTAAGTTTGACATTGTCTCCCCTTTGGAAGCCAATGCCATCCTTGATGCCAGGGCGTCTCCCATTATAGAGCATACTTCTAGCAAATTTAAAATTTTCATTCTCTAAGTTATGCTCGGCAATTTTAGCATCTAATAATGCTATATGATCATTTTGTTGTTTAATTAAAGCCATGTGATCATGAATAGCATCAATATCAATATCTCTACATCTAGCACAAATAGACACATGCTCAATAGTAGATGTAGAGGGTTTGCAAGAATTAAGTTCAACAATCTTAGCACGCAAAATATCATTGTTATCTCTAAGATTGGAAATTGTAACATTGCAAACATCTAATTCTTTAGCCTTAGCAAACAATTTCTCATTCTCATCTCTAAGGCTAGCAAGAGAAATATTCAACTCATCAATCCTAGCAAGTAAATCAACATTATCATCTCTAGGATTGGAAGTTGAAACATTACAAACATGAGAATCAACCTTAGCAATTAATTTAGCATTTTCATTTCTAAGGTTGGCAATAGTGTCATGGCAAGCGCTTAGCTCACTAGATAGTTTTTGACATTTTTCTATTTCTAGAGCATAAGCATTTTTAACCTTAACATGTTTCTTGTTCTCCTTAATTAGGAAGTCCTCTTGGGAATCCAAAAGGTCATCCTTTTCATGAATAGCACTAATTAATTCATTTAATTTTTCCTTTTGTTCCATGTTAAGGTTGGCAAAAAGGGTACGCAAGTTATCCTCCTCATCACTAGCATTTTCATCACTAGAAGACTCATATTTAGTGGAGGATTTAGATTTAACCTTCTTCTTTTTGCCGTCCTTTGCCATGAGGCACTTGTGGCCGATGTTGGGGAAGAGGAGTCCCTTGGTGACGGCGATGTTGGCGGCGTCCTCGTCGTCGGAGGAGGAGTCGGTGGAGCTCTCGTCGGAGTTCCACTCGCGGCACACGTGGGCATCGCCGCCCTTCTTCTTGTGGTACCTCTTCTTTTCTCTCCTCTTGCCCTTCTTGTCGTTATCCCTGTCACTGTCACTTGATAATGGACATTTAGCAATAAAGTGACCGGGCTTACCACACTTGTAGCAAACCTTCTTGGAACGGGATTTGTAATCCTTCCCCTTCCGTTGCTTGAGGATTTGGCGAAAGCTTTTGATGATTAAAGCCATCTCCTCATTGTCGAGCTTGGAGGCGTCAATTGGTTGTCTATTTGGTGTAGACTCCTCCTTCTTCTCCTCCGTCGCCTTAAATGCCACCGGTTGTGCTTCGGACGTGGAGGGTTCATCAAGCTCATTGATCTTCTTTGAGCCTTTAATCATACATTCAAAGCTCACAAAATTCCCGATTACTTCCTCGGGAGTCATTAGTGTATATCTTGGGTTACCACGAATTAATTGTACTTGAGTAGGGTTAAGGAAAATAAGTGATCTTAAAATAACCTTAACCACCTCGTGGTCATCCCATTTCTTGCTCTCGAGGTTGCGCACTTGGTTCACCAAGGTTTTGAGCCGGTTGTACATATCTTGTGGCTCCTCCCCTTGGCGAAGACGGAAGCGACCGAGGTCCCCCTCGATCGTTTCCCGCTTGGTGATCTTGGTGAGTTCATCACCTTCGTGCGCGGTCTTGAGTAAGTCCCAAATCTCCTTCGCATTCTTCAATCCTTGCACCTTGTTATATTCCTCTCTACTTAGAGAGGCGAGGAGAATGGTTGTTGTCGGGGACCATAATTAGGGGTACCCTCAAGGCTCCTAATTCTCAGCTGGTAACCCCCATCAGCACGAAGCTGCAAAGGCCTGATGGGTGCGATTAAGTCAGGGATCAGTCCATTCGAGGGACACGATCACGCCTCACCCGAGCCTAGCCTCGGACAAGGGCAGCCGACCCCGGAGGATTTCCGTCTCGCCCGAGGCCCCCCTTTAGCGGCGAACATATTCCCGGCTCGCCCGAGGCCCTGCCTTCGCTAAGAAGCAACCCTGACCAAATCACCGCACCGACCGACCAAGTCGCAGGAGCATTTAATGCAAAGGTGGCCTGACGCCCTTATCCTGGCGCACACCCCCCAGCCAGCAGAGCCGAAGTGACCGCCGTCACTTCGCCGCTCCACTGACCGGCCTGACAGAAGGACAGCGCCGCCTACGCCACACCGACTGCAGTGCCACTGGACAGAGTAAGACTGACAGGCAGTCAGGCCCTGCCGGAGGCACCATAGGAAGCTCCGCTTCGCCCGACCAAGGGCTCGGACTTGGGCTCGGCCCCAGAAGACGACGAACTCCGCTCCGCCCGACCCAGGGCTCGAACTCGGGCTAAGTCCCGGAAGACGGCGAACTCCGCCCGACCCAGGGCTCGGACTCGGGCTAAGTCCCGGAAGATGGCGAACTCCGCTCCTCCCGACCCAGGGCTCGGACTCGGGCTAAGTCCCGGAAGACGGCGAACTCCGCTCTGCCCGACCCAGGGCTCGGACTCGGGCTAAGTCCCAGAAGACGACGATCTCCGCCTCGCCCGACCCAGGGCTCGGACTTGGGCTCAGCCCCAGAAGACGACGATCTCCGCCTCGCCCGACCCAGGGCTCGGACTTGGGCTCGGCCCTAGAAGACGGCAATCTCCGCCTCGCCCGACCCGGGGGCTCGGACTCGACCTCGGCTTCGGAGGAGCTTCCAAATCGCCTAACCTAGGGCGTAGACCAGCCACGTCAACAGGAGGCGCCATCATCACCCTACCCCGAGCTGACTCGGGCCGCAGGGAACAAGACCGGCGTCCCATCTGGCTCACTCCGCCAGATAGGCAATGATGGCGCCCCGCATGCTCTGTGATGGTGGCGGCTCTCAGCCCCCTTACGGAAGCAAGAGGACGTCAGCAAGGACTCAACCGCTCCGACAGCTGTCCCTCCGCCAAGCTCCATCGCTCCTTCGACGGCCACGACATCACACCAGCTGGGTGCCAAGATCTCTCCGGCTGCCACAACGGCATGTACCTAGGGCGCTAGCTCACCTCCGCTAGACACGTAGCACCCTGCTACACCCCCTATTGTACACCTGGATCCTCTCCTTACGCCTATAAAAGGGAGGACCAGGGCCCTCTTAGAGACGGTGGGCCGCGCGGGGACGAGGACGAGAATAGGTGCTCGCTTGGAGCCGCTCGCTCCCTCTCCCGCGTGGACGCTTGTAACCCCCTACTGCAAGCGCACCCGACCTGGGCGCGGGACGAACACGAGGGCCGCGGGATTCCCACCTCTCTCACGCCGATCTCCAGCCGCCTCGCTCTCCCCCCTTCGCGCTCGCCCTCGCGCTCGACCCATCTGGGCTGGGGCACGCGGCGACATTCACTCGTCGGCCCAGGGACCCCCCGGTCTCGGAACGCCGACAGTTGGCGCGCCAGGTAGGGGCCTGCTGCGTGTTGACGAACAGCTTCCCGTCAAGCTCCAGATGGGCAGTCTCCAGCAACCTCTCCAACCCGGGGCGGTGCTCCGTTTCAGGAGTCTTGAGTTCATATCCCTCGACGGCAGCTACGACATGATACTCCTTCCACCGCCGTGCGACAACAACGGTGGCGGCCGACAACCCGCCTGCCGGCGGCGGAATCGGCGACGTCTTCCCCGCGTGGTGGAAGAGCAACCTTCGAGCTCACCCTGTCCTCTCCCCCGCCGACGGAGGAGGAGGCGGGGCAACCAAGGCCAAGCAGGAGGCAGCGCCTCGTCGGCTGTCGAGCGAGTCGATGGTCCCGGCACCCCAACGGGGGGCGCACCGGGCGTCGACCTTGCGTTTGAGACAAAGGCGAGCGCCGTCTCCCCGCGACACGCCAATCCCGAGCAAGCGGATGACGCCAGCACGCTCGTGAAAAGCTTGCTGGACGTCATCCTCGTACCTGAGACGACGGTGCAGTCAGTCCCCGACGCGACCTTATCGCCGCCCGTCGACCAAAAGGTACCAATCGATTCCCATCCCGCGTCTTTCGGTTTCAGCCTCAACCCGTCTAGCGACTTCGCTTTGGCGGGCGCTTTCGTAGAGGCAAATCCAGACTCTCTGGGGTTTCGTGTGCGGTCACCTTGGGACCGGCTGACGGACGTCTCGACCTACGGGCCCTCTGGGTCCGAGGAAGACGACGAACCCAGCATCTGTTGGGATTTCTCTAGACTTGGCAACCCCAGTGCCGTGCGGGACTTCATGACCGCATGCGACTACTGCCTTTCCGACTGTTCCGACGGTAGCCGTAACCTCGGCGACGAGGACCGCGGCCCAAGTCGCGAATGCTTCCACATCGATCTAGGGGGTCCCCCCGAAGGCAACCATCTCGGCATGCCGGAGGACGGTGACCTCCCTAGGCCGGTGCCTCGCGTTGACATCCCACGGGAGCTAGCTGTGGTCCCCGTTCAGGCGGGGGGTCATGACCCACAGCTCGAGCAAATCCGCGAGGTGCAGGCCGGGCTCGACGAGGGAGCAGGAGCGCTGGAGCCGATCCGTCGGGACGTCGGGCAGGCATGGGCGGGCCAACCTCCGGCCGGAGAAATACGTCATCTACCCCAGGTCTTCCAGCGCCGCATCACCGACGACGTCAGGATCAGGCCACCACCCGCATCCAGTGGGGTCGGCCAGAACCTGGTGGCAGCAGCAATGCTTCTTCGCGCGATGCCAGAGCCATCAACCACCGAGGGGCGGCGAATCCAGGGAGAGCTCAAGAATCTCCTGGAAGGCGCCATGGTCCGACGGGCCGAGAGCTCTGCCTCCCGAAGGCAGGGGTACCCCTCGGAACCTCATGCTGCGACTTCCCGATTCATGCGGGAAGCCTCGGTCTACACCGGACGCACGCGCAACACCGCGCCTGCGGCCCCGGGTCGCCTCGGCAACGAGCACCACCACCGCGACCGACGGGCCCACCTCGACGAGAGGGTGCGCCGAGCCTACCACCCTAGGCGTGGGGGACGCTACGACAGCGGGGAGGATCGGAGTCCCTCGCCCGAACCACCCGGTCCGCAAGCCTTCAGCCGAGCCATTCGACGGGCGCCGTTCCCGACCCGGTTCCGACCCCCGGCTACTATCACAAAGTACTCGGGGGAGACGAGACCGGAACTGTGGCTCGTGGACTACCGTCTGGCCTGCCAGCTGGGTGGAACGGACGATGACAACCTCATCATCCGCAACCTCCCCCTGTTCCTCTCTGACTCCGCTCGCGCCTGGTTGGAGCACCTGCCTCCGGGGCAGATCTCCAACTGGGACGACCTAGTCCAAGCTTTCGCCGGCAATTTCCAGGGCACGTATGTGCGCCCCGAGAATTCCTGGGACCTCCGAAGCTGCCGACAGCAGCCGGGAGAGTCTCTCCGAGACTACATCCGGCGATTCTCGAAGCAGCGCACCGAGCTGCCCAACGTCACCGACTCGGATGTCATCGGCGCGTTCCTCGCTGGCACCACCTGCCGCGACCTGGTGAGCAAGCTGGGCCGCAAGACCCCCACCAGGGCGAGCGAGCTGATGGACATCGCCACCAAGTTCGCCTCCGGCCAGGAGGCGGTCGAGGCTATCTTCCGAAAGGACAAGCAGCCCCAGGGCCGCCCATCGAAAGGTACTCCCGAGGCATCAACTCAGCGCGGCGCCAAGAAGAAGGGCAAGAAGAAGTCACAAACGAAACGCGACGCCGCCGACGAGGACCTTGTCGCCGCCGCTGAGTACAAGAACCCTCGGAAGCCCCACGGAGGTGCCAACCTCTTCGACAAGATGCTCAAGGAGCCGTGCCCCTATCACCAGGGACCCGTCAAGCACACCCTTGAGGAGTGCGTCATGCTTCGGCGCCACTTCCACAGGGCCGGGCCACCTGCGGAGGGTGGCAAGGCCCGCGACGACGACAAGAAGGAAGATCACCAGGCAGGAGAGTTCCCCGAGGTTCGCGACTACTTCATGATCTATGGTGGGCAAGCGGCGAACGCCTCGGCTCGGCACCGCAAGCAAGAGCGCCGGGAGGTCTACTCGATCAAGGTGGCGGCGCCAGTCTATCTAGACTGGTCCGACAAGCCCATCACCTTCGACCGAGACGATCACCCCGACCATGTGCCGAGCCCGGGGAAATACCCGCTCGTCGTCGACCCCGTCATCAGCGACGTCAGGCTCACCAAGGTCCTCATGGATGGAGGCAGCAGCCTCAACATCATCTACGCCGAGACCCTCGGGCTCCTGCGTGTTGATCTGTCCTCTGTCCGGGCAGGCGCTGCGCCCTTCCATGGGATCATCCCTGGGAAGCGCGTCCAACCCCTCGGACAGCTCAACCTTCCCGTCTGCTTCGGAACACCCTCCAACTTCCGAAGGGAGACCCTGACGTTCGAGGTGGTCGGGTTCCGAGGAACCTACCACGCGGTACTGGGGAGGCCGTGCTACGCGAAGTTCATGGCCGTCCCCAACTACACCTACCTGAAGCTCAAGATGCCGGGCCCCAACGGGGTCATCACCGTCGGCCCTACGTACAAACACGCGTTCGAATGCGACGTGGAGTGCGTGGAGTACGCCGAGGCCCTCGCCGAGTCCGAGGCCCTCATCGCCGACCTGGAGAGCCTCTCTAAGGAGGTGCCAGACGTGAAGTGTCACGCCGGCAACTTTGAGCCAGCGGAGACGGTTAAGTCCGTCCCCCTCGACCCCAGCGGCGACACCTCCAAGCAGATCCGGATCGGCTCCGGGTTCGATCCCAAATAGGAAGCAGTGCTCGTCGACTTTCTCCGCACGAACGCCGACGTCTTCGCGTGGAGTCCCTCGGACATGCCCGGTGTACCGAGGGATGTCGCCGAGCACTCGCTGGACATCCGAGCCGGAGCCCGACCCGTCAAGCAGCCGCTGTGCCGATTCGACGAGGAGAAGCGCAGAGCCATAGGCGAGGAGATTCACAAGCTAATGGCGGCAGGGTTTATCAAAGAGGTATTCCATCCCGAATGGCTTGCCAACCCTGTGCTTGTGAGGAAGAAAGGGGGGAAATGGCGGATGTGTGTAGACTACACTGGTCTCAACAAAGCATGTCCGAAGGTTCCCTACCCTCTGCCTCGCATCGACCAAATCGTGGATTCCACTGCTGGGTGCGAAACCCTGTCTTTCCTCGATGCCTACTCAGGGTATCATCAAATCAAGATGAAAGAGTCCGACCAGCTCACGACTTCTTTCATCACACCCTTCGGCATGTACTGCTATGTCACCATGCCGTTCGGTTTGAGGAATGCGGGCGCGACGTACCAGCGGTGCATGAACCATGTGTTCGGCGAACACATTGGCCGCACGGTCGAGGCCTACGTCGATGACATCGTAGTCAAGACGAGGAAAGCCTCCGACCTCCTTTCCGACCTTGAAACGACATTCCGATGTCTCAAGGCGAAAGGCGTCAAGCTCAATCCCGAAAAGTGTGTCTTCGGGGTGCCCCGAGGCATGCTCTTGGGGTTCATCGTCTCCGAGCGAGGCATCGAAGCCAACCCGGAAAAGATCGCAGCCATTACCAGCATGGGGCCCATCAAGGACTTGAAAGGCGTACAGAGGGTCATGGGATGCCTCGCGGCTCTAAGCCGCTTCATCTCACGCCTCGGCGAAAGAGGTCTACCTCTGTACCGCCTCTTAAGGAAGGCCGAGTGCTTCACTTGGACCCCTAAGGCCGAGGAAGCCCTCAGGAACCTGAAGGCGCTCCTCACAAAGGCGCCTATCATGGTGCCCCCAGCTGCCGGAGAAGCCCTCCTGGTCTACGTCGCCGCGACCACCCAGGTGGTTAGCGCCGCGATTGTGGTCGAGAGGCAAGAAGAGGGGCATGCATTGCCCGTTCAGAGGCCAGTCTACTTCATCAGCGAGGTACTGTCCGAAACCAAGATCCGCTACCCACAAGTTCAGAAGCTGCTGTATGCGGTGATCCTAACGCGGCGGAAGCTGCGACACTACTTTGAGTCTCATCCGGTAACTGTGGTGTCATCCTTCCCCCTGGGAGAGATCATCCAGTGTCGAGAGGCCTCGGGTAGGATTGCAAAGTGGGCGGTGGAGATCATGGGCGAGACAATCTCGTTCGCTCCTCGAAAAGCCATTAAGTCCCAGGTCTTGGCGGACTTCGTGGCTGAATGGGTCGACACCCAGCTACCGACGGCTCCGATCCAACCGGAGCTCTGGACCATGTTCTTCGACGGGTCGCTGATGAAGACAGGGGCCAGCGCAGGCCTACTCTTCATCTCACCCCTCGGAAAGCATCTACGCTACGTGCTACGCCTCCACTTCCCGGCGTCCAACAATGTGGCCGAATATGAGGCTCTGGTCAACGGGTTGCGGATCGCCATCAAGCTAGGGGTCCGACGCCTTGACGCTCGTGGTGACTCGCAGCTCGTCATCGACCAAGTCATGAAGAACTCCCATTGTCGCGACCCGAAGATGGAGGCCTACTGCGATGAGGTTCGACGCCTGGAAGACAAGTTCTACGGGCTCGAGCTCAACCACAACGCTCGGCGCTACAACGAGACTGCGGACGAGCTGGCTAAAATAGCCTCGAGGCGAACGACGGTTCCCCCGGACGTCTTCTCCCGAGCCCTGCATCAACCCTCCGTCAAGATCGACGACACGTCCGAGCCCGAGGTACCCTCGGCCCAGTCCGAGGCACCCACGGCTCAACCCGAGGCACCCTCAGCTCAGTCCGAGGCACCCTCAGCTCGACCCAAGGCACCTTCGGTTCAGTCCGAGGTACCCTCGGCCCCCGAGGGTGAGGCACTACGCGTCGAGGAGGAGCGAAGCGGGGTCGCGCCTAATCGAAACTGGCAGACCCCGTACCTGCAATATCTCCACCGAGGAGAGCTACCCCTCGACCGAGCCGAGGCTCGGCGGGTGGCGCGGCGCGCCAAGTCGTTCGTCTCGCTGGGAGATGAGAAGGAGCTCTACCACCGCAGCCCCTCAGGCATCCTCCAGCGATGCATCTCCATCGCCGAAGGTCAGGAACTCCTGCGAGAGATACACTCGGGGGCTTCCGGCCATCACGCAGCGCCTCGAGCCCTTGTCGGGAACGCTTTCCGGCAAGGCTTCTACTGGCCGACGGCGGTGGCCGACGCTACCCGAATCGTCCGCACCTGCGAAGGGTGCCAATTCTACGCGAGGCAGACCCATCTGCCCGCTCAGGCTCGCAGACGATACCCATCACCTGGCCTTTTGCGGTGTGGGGTCTGGACCTCGTCGGCCCCTTGCAGAAGGCACCTGGGGGCTACACGCACCTGCTGGTCGCCATCGACAAATTCTCCAAGTGGATCGAGGTCCGACCCCTGAACAGCATCAGGTCCGAGCAGGCGGTGGCGTTCTTCACCAACATCATCCATCGCTTCGGGGTCCCGAACTCCATCATCACCGACAACGGCACCCAATTCACCGGCAGAAAGTTCCTGGACTTCTGCGAAGATCACCACATCCGGGTGGACTGGGCCGCCGTGGCTCATCCCATGACGAATGGGCAGGTTGAGCGTGCCAACGGCATGATTCTACAAGGGCTGAAGCCTCGGATCTACAACGACCTCAACAAGTTCGGCAAGCGATGGATGAAGGAACTCCCCTCGTTGGTCTGGAGTCTGAGGACAACGCCGAGCCGAGCCACGGGCTTCACGCCGTTCTTTCTAGTCTATGGGGCCGAGGCCATCTTGCCCATAGACTTAGAATACGGCTCCCCGAGGACGAGGGCCTACACCGACCAAAGCAACCAAGTCAGCCGAGAAAACTCGCTGGACCAGCTGGAGGAGGTTCGGGACCAGGCCTTGCTACACTCGGCGCGGTACCAGCAGTCCCTGCGACGCTACCACGCCCGAGGGGTCCGGTCCCGAGACCTCCAGGTGGGCGACCTGGTGCTTCGGCTGCGACAAGACGCCCGAGGGCGGCACAAGCTCACGCCTCCCTGGGAGGGGCCATTCGTCATCGCCAAGGTTCTGAAGCCCGGAACATACAAGTTGGCCAACAGCCAAGGCGAGGTCTACGACAACGCCTGGAACATCCAACAGCTACGTCGCTTCTACCCTTAAGATGTTTTCAAGTTGATCATATACCTCGCACCCACGCAAAGTTTAGTCATCAAGGAAGGGTCGGCCTCACCTCGGCAAAGCCCGACCCTCCCTCGGGGGCTAAAAGGGGGGGGGACCCCTCCGCGTCAAGATTGAGGGACCTCTTTGCATCCAAGATTTTCAATTAAAAAAAAGCTTTTTGCGTTCCTCCGGCTATGTCGGAAGCAAGGCCCCAAGGAGCGAACGCGGGTGCATGTAAGTGGCAAGGCCGACTGAGCCGAGGGACTCCTACGCCTTCGGGTTAGGAACACCTCACTCGTCACCCGCCGCGAAAAGTGACCCCTACTTGGGAAAACCACCCTGTTACTAAACAGGCGAAGCCGGACACGCAAAAAGGAAAGGAGTACGACTTCATGCAACGGTAACAAAGTGTTCAGGCCTCAGCGGCCGCAGAAGGACACACATGCATCCGACAGAAACTGATCCAACAGAGTTAGGCGTCGCCTTGGGAAGGAGCCGCACCTTCGGCTTCATCCCCACCATCGGCGAAGTCCATCCCGGCTTCCGGCGACGGCGCAGGTGGGAGGATCTCTGCCTCAAAGGTGGTCGCCAGCACTGCGCTCGGACCCGCGGCGGCCGCATCGAGCCTCTGGACTTCTGCCAGGGCGGCTTCATCTTCGTCGGGAAGGCAATACCCCTCGCTAACCCGCTCCAGGTCCACAACGTAGTGGGAAGCGAGTACGGCGAAGGCTCGCCTGACGCCGTGGTGTAACGCCTCGCGGAGCCTGCCGCGCACATGATCGCCCAAGACTTGAAGGCGGCTTCGAGGGGAGCTTCCTGAGGGGACGTCGCCGGAGCCAAGGACCCGGTAAACGTCTGAGACGGCCTCGGACATGGCCGCGTGGTCGGTTTCCCTCTGCTCGGCCGCCCCAGCAAGCGCCTCGGCAAGCGCCTTGGCGGACTCATCGAGGGCGGACTCGAGCTCTACGAACAGCCAAAGGAAGGATCTCAAACACAAGCAGAGGAAACAAGCAGAAACGAAAACCGAAGATGGCCAAGGCGTACCTCCGGCTCGGGTACGCTGCTCCGAGGCTGCGACCTGGGCTGCGGCTAGGTCGGCCGCAAGGGTTTCGGCCCAGCTTTCAGCCTCGACAGCCCGGTCCCGAGACTGGTCCCGCTCCTTGACGACCCGGGCGAACTCCGACTGCTGTCATTGCGCTTCTACACACGCCGCGGCCGCCTCCGCGCGCGCCGCTGCCGCCTCGGCTCTCAGATCAGTGCAGAGCAACCGAAGGTCCGCCACCTTGGCACCCTGCTGAGAGAGGCGCGCAGTAGCCCCGGCAAGCGAGGTCCTCAGGGATCGCAGCGAGCCCCAGACGTCGACCTCGCGGCGGATGAACGACGACTTGGCGGCGCTCCGATCCGTCAGATCCTGAGGGGAGGAAACGGGGCGTCACGAAAGACGCCTTGGTCATGAAAGAGAAAAGGTATGCCTGAAACCATTACCTGGAGGATTTTGGGGACGTCCCTACAGAAAACCTCCAGCGACGACCGGAGCGACCCCACCGTTGCTTCGGCACACTCGCGGAGCTCGTCCCAGGACTGGTCCTCCTGCTCGTCGTCGAGAACGAAGCCGGGATCCGAGGCCTCACGGGTCCGGAACCGGAGCAACTGGCGCCGGCCCTCGGAGCTCCGCCGCACAGCGACGAGGCTGCCGCCCGGCGGGATGGATCGCGCCTCCACGCCCCCCTCTTCCGAGGCACCGAGCGCCGACGCCTTAGCCGCCTCGACGTCGGCAGCGGCCGGTCGCTCCCCGACTGGGATGGCGGCGACTTCGGTAGCGACAGGTGCTGGCATCGCCGGCACGTCCGGTGGGCCCGGGGCCACGTCCGCGTCAGCCGCCACCCCCATCACGATGGCCGCCCCAGCAGAAGCGCCAGCCTCGGGAACCCGCTCCACGGCGACTGGTGCCGCCTGAGCCCCCTGCTGTGGAGCGCCTTGCGAGAAGGTCACCTGAACGGCAGGGCCCGGAGCGGCGCTGGCCACGCAAGCCGGTGTCGTCTTAAGGGCCTTCCGGGGCGCCAGGTCAGTCAGCCCATGGCTTCGCTTGCTGAGGAAAAAAGAAAAATCACGGCCGGGACATACGAATGAAAAACCAGGACGAAGACATTCCAGGATACTCACCCGCTTCGGGCCATGATCAACCGTGCCTGGGGGAGGTCTCTCGGACCTCGACCCCCGGCAACGTCGCCGAGGTCCGCTTCGCCAGCGGCTTCGGCATCACCCTTGCTTTGGGCGCCCTGGACGCCTGGGAGGCGGGCTGCTCAGGCACTGCCACGACGACCTGGGGGCCGCTCCCCTGCGCTGCCGGCGTGAGCGGCGGCTCTCGGGGAGCAGACGCCCCGGCCTGGCTCCCCGGGGTCGCTTCGGCTCCTCCAGCCGAGGGGTCAAGTACCCTCTCGGATTGCCCCCGCTCCTCGGGCCGGGACCCCGGCGTCCCGACTCCGAGGACTGACGACGTCAACCCGCTCGGGGGCTGGATTGATGGCTCCTGACCTAATCCCAAGCCGGGGCTGAGGCCAAGGCGGGCAGCCATGTCGTCTTCCTCGTCATCATCTTCGTCATCGTCATCGTCGTCGGGCGTTTCCGACGACGGCTCCCTCGGGAGCCCCTCCCTCTCCTGCCGGCAACGAAGCTTTTCCAAGGCGTCCCGAGCCCGCCTCCGCTCGCGGGCCTGGGCCTTCTCCGCGTCCTTCTTTTTCTTCTTCTCCTCCGCGGCGGCCCGCCGCGCTGCTCGGTCCGCCGCATCTTGCGGGACCCGTGGCAGGGAAGACTTGTGCCACCCTACCTCCTGAAGACGGGTGGAAATCCCGACCTTAGAAACCAGGGGCAATCCGACACTAGAAGAAAGAAGTGGACACTCACCAGAGTCACGCACCCTTGGTCAGGGCGCATCAAAGGCTGGGAGAGGGCGCTGGGGTCCGGCTTCCCCAACGCAACGGACACCCGCCCGTGGAGGACGTCGGGGGGAAGAGGATCAGAGGACATCCGCGAGCCCTCCAAGTCCGCCTCCGGTGTCATTTCCCAAAGCGGTAGCCGTCGCTCCACCAAGGGAAGCACCCTCCGGCGGTGGATGGCGGCAATCACCCCGGCAGCGGTGAGTCCCCCCTTCTGCAACACCTCTAAGGCCTTGAGGAGGGGTTCGAGGTTCTTCTGTCTTTCGTGAGGGGTCCCGTGGCGCCAAGCATCAGCGGCGGCGGTGACTACTCGCTGAGAGAACGGCGGGAGCAACTCGCCGTCATTCCGGAGGTAGAACCACCGGCGCTGCCACCCCTTGTTCGAGGACGCGATGATGGCGGGAATATACAGCGACGCCCGCGACTGCCTCAACAGGAGGGTGCAGCCGTCGGCCCGCTCCGCTGCATGGACCTTCCTCTCCCCCGTCGGCGAGGCAAAAAGCTCCATGAAAAAGAGATGGGTCCACAGATCCCAATGGGGGGCAATCCCCAAGTACCCCTCGCACACCGCTACGAAGATGGCGGCCTGCGAGATGGAGTTGGGGCTGAGGTTGTGCAACTCCACCCCGTAGTGGTGCAGGATCGCCCGCATAAAGCGGCTCGCCAGCACACCAAAGCCCCGCTCGTGGAAGGAGACGAAGCTCACGATGTACCCCGGTGGTGGGGATGGAGCGGCTCCGCCCACGGGGGGGATCCATTCCGGTCGCTGCTCATCGGTGAGAGGGCAAAGTAAACCCTCGCCAACGAGATCCTCCAGATCACTCGCCGTCACCGTGGAGAAGGGTCATGGGTCGCGCGGCGAGATGATGGTCACCCGGTCAGCCATCGCCGAGCGGAAGGGGTGGCGGCGCAAAGGACAGGGAGGGCGGTTTCCTTTTCTCTGGCTAAGTCTCTCAGGCTGCGAAAAACCTGAGAGGGAAACAGGAAGTGGAGCAAAGAACCATCGCCCGGCCCTCTCCTGAGTATATGAAGACCAAGGCGTGACCGGTTCAAACGTTCCGCCCGGACCGGACGTGGGATTCAAAAACGCGAAGCAAAACAGCCGTCCCTCGAGCGGCTCACGCACGCGCAACGGTCGCCCCTCCAACCACTCGCCCCATCGCATTAACTCTGCGACGGGACACGCGGCGCCTCTGGCAGGAGAAGCGTGCGACGCTTCCCCTTCGCCAAAATGACCGCGTCCAAAAAGGTACGCCGCGACGTTCGATTTCGTATCCTTTTCCGTTTTTCCTCTTTCTTTCTCTTGCAACAGACCGGGAAAGGGGGATACCCCGAAAAGGATCCTTCCCCGAGAAGGAACCAGGCTCCGACCCCCCCCCTACTGATCAGAGGTTCGAAGGCTGGCCCCCCAGAAGGGTTCAACAGCCGCCTCAGATCGCGTGGGCCCTACACCCACTACTGGTCAGAGGTTCGAAGGTCGGCCCCTCGAAAGGGTTCAACGACCGCCTCAGGCTACTCGGGCTCCGCGCCCAATACTGATCAGGGGTTCGAAGGCTGGCCCCCGAAGGGTTCACAGCCGCCTCAGACGCCGAGCGAGGGATGACCATGGGTACGTTCGATACATAACCAAGGCTCGGGCTGCGCTCCCGAGGTACCCTAGGACATTTCCGAGACCGGCGGGAACGATCTTGTAACAGAATCCCACCAGAGGGAGGCATCGAGCCCTCGGACCCCGTCGCCAGGGGACCGGGTCTGGCAGATCACCCGCAGGTACTTTTGGGCGTGCCTCTGGGCCCCTAGCCGACCCCTAATGAACGGGGCACGGACGTCCACTCGGATTACCCGCTTGTAGCTCATCGGAGACACCATGTTCGACGCCCATCGAGGGCAACATGGCGCTTTCCCCCATCCTCCTTGCGGAAAGGCGACGCAGGGGCGTATGTAAAAAAGCCGAGTCTACCCCTGACCGCCCTCTCGCTCTGTGCAGAGGCTCGGGGGCTGCTCTCGCAAACCCGGCTCCGGCCGAACCGTTGACAGCGTCAACTTACCAGCCTGAGAACTTGGGACCCGACCGTACACCTGGGCTACGGCCAGTTCGCATGAGGGAACGACCAGACCAGCCGAAGCGCTACGTGAGGCAGTAAGACCTCGAAGGAGTGAAACCACTCCTCCGAGGCCTCGGGGGCTACACCCGGCGGGTGCGCTCGCGCGCACCCACCGGAACAAAACGCAACCGAGAAAGGCTGGTCCCCTTGCAAAAAAGTGCGACGAAAGCCTCCAAGCGAGTGCAAACACTCCCTTCGAGGCTCGGGGGCTACTGTCGGGGACCATAATTAGGGGTTCCCTCAAGGCTCCTAATTCTCAGCTGGTAACCCCCATCAGCACGAAGCTGCAAAGGCCTGATGGGTGCGATTAAGTCAGGGATCAGTCCATTCGAGGGACACGATCACGCCTCACCCGAGCCTAGCCTCGGACAAGGGCAGCTGACCCCGGAGGATTTCCGTCTCGCCTGAGGCCCCCTTCAGCGGCGAACATATTCCCGGCTCGCCCGAGGCCCTGCCTTCGCTAAGAAGCAACCCTGACCAAATCGCCGCACCGACCGACCAAGTCACAGGAGCATTTAATGCAAAGGTGGCCTGACGCCCTTATCCTGGCGCGCACCCCCCAGCCAGCAGAGCCGAAGTGACCGCCGTCACTTTGCCGCTCCACTGATCGGCCTGACAGAAGGACAGCGCCGCCTACGCCACACCGACTGTAGTGCTACTGGACAGAGTAAGACTGACAGGCAGTCAGGCCCTGCCGGAGGCACCATAGGAAGCTCCGCTTCGCCCGACCAAGGGCTCGGACTTGGGCTCGGCCCCAGAAGACGACGAACTCCGCTCCGCCCGACCCAGGGCTCGGACTCGGGCTAAGTCCCGGAAGACGGCGAACTCCGCC
Source organism: Zea luxurians (assembly GCA_029449295.1). Lineage (NCBI taxonomy): Eukaryota > Viridiplantae > Streptophyta > Magnoliopsida > Poales > Poaceae > Zea > Zea luxurians. The sequence goes on along the minus strand of JAOPSE010000053.1, from coordinate 7,856,048 downwards.
CGACCCAGGGCTCGGACGCGGGCTAAGTCCCGAAAGACGGCGAACTCCGCTCCGCCCGACCCAGGGCTCGGACTCGGGCTAAGTCCCGAAAGACGGCGAACTCCGCTCCGCCCGACCCAGGGCTCGGACTCGGGCTAAGTCTCGGAAGACGGCGAACTCCGCTCCGCCCGACCCAGGGCTCGGACTCGGGCTAAGTCCCAGAAGACGACGATCTCCGCCTCGCCCGACCCAGGGCTCGGACTTGGGCTCGGCCCCAGAAGACGACGATCTCCGCCTCGCCCGACCCAGGGCTCGGACTTGGGCTCGGCCCCAGAAGACGGCAATCTCCGCCTCACCCGACCCGGGGGCTCGGACTCGACCTCGGCTTCGGAGGAGCTTCCACATCGCCCAACCTAGGGCGTAGACCAGCCACGTCAACAGGAGGCGCCATCATCACCCTACCCCGAGCTGACTCGGGCCGTAGGGAACAAGACCGGCGTCCCATCTGGCTCGCTCCGCCAGATAGGCAATGATGGCGCCCCGCATGCTCTGTGACGGCGGCGGCTCTCAGACCCCTTACGGAAGCAAGAGGACGCCAGCAAGGACTCAACCGCTCCGACAGCTGTCCCTCCGCCAAGCTCCATCGCTCCTTCGACGGCCACGACATCACACCAGCTGGGTGCCAAGATCTCTCCGGCTGCCACAACGGCATGTACCTAGGGCGCTAGCTCACCTCCGCTAGACACGTAGCACCCTGCTACACCCCCCATTGTACACCTGGATCCTCTCCTTACGCCTATAAAAGGGAGGACCAGGGCCCTCTTAGAGAGGGTGGGCCGCGCGGGGACGAGGACGAGAACAGGCGCTCGCTTGGAGCCGCTCGCTCCCTCTCCCGCGTGGACGCTTGTAACCCCCTACTGCAAGCGCACCCGACCTAGGCGTGGGACGAACACGAGGGCCGCGGGATTCCCACCTCTCTCACGCCGGTCTCCGGCCGCCTCTGTAACGCCCCGAATTTTGCAGTTGAATTTTTTCTTTTCTTTACTCGCCAAATTCGGGCGTTACCTTTTCTTTTTCTTTTTCCCCTCGCTAGACCTTGATCTTTTCTAAAGCTAGCGGGATTCGGTTTGGAATTCCCGTGTAAAGAAAAACCCTAAAATTGTTTTATGTTGTTTGATGCACCATGCCGAACCGTGCATTCTTTTGGATTGATTGAGAACGTGGATGCATTCATCTAGGAAGATCGGATTTCGAAAAGGAGATAATCTTTTCTTTTTCTTTTTCTTTTTCTTTCTTTCTCTCTCCCTCTTCCCCTTTCTCTCTCTCCCGCGCCGTGGGCCCCTTGGCCGGCCCAGCCGCCCCTTGGCCGGCCCAAGCCCCCCCGCGCCCCCCCTCTTGGGCCTGGATAGGCCCAACCGCCCCCACCCCTCCCCTTTTCCCCAAACCCCCTCTACCTCTCCCTCCCTCTCTCTCATTCTCTCCCTAGCCGCCACCCTCTACCCCCTGCCCTAGCCGCCGTCCCCTTGCTCGGCCGCCGCCCTCGCCGTCGGCCGCCCACACCGGTGAGCCCCCCCCCTCCTCTCTCCTCTCTCCTCCCCTCTCCCCTCCTCTCCCCCTCCCCGTCCGGCCATGGCCCGGCCGCCTGGCCACCCTGGCCGCGCCGCCCTGGCCCCGGCCGCCCCCAGCCGCGCGCCCCGGCCGCCCCCGGCCGCGCCCCGGCCCGCCCTAGCCGCCCCCCAGCCAGCCCCGGCCGCCCCCCTGGCCGCCCTTGGTCGCGCGCCGCCTGGCCCCGCCCGCCTGGCCGGCTCGGCCGCCCTGGCCAGCCCGGCTGCCCCCTGCGCGCCGCCGGTTCAACCGCCCCCACCCGGGCCGGTTCAACCGCCCAGCTCGGCCGCCCTGCCCCCGGCCGGTTCAACCGCCCTAGGGCCGGTTCAACCGCCCCCCCCCTGTTTTTTTTATTTTTTTTATTTTTTATTTTATTTTATTTACTTTCTGTGATCATAGTTATTTTATTTTAGGTAGGCTAATCTTTGTTCATGCTATGGAAAATAGGAAGTTTAATTTAGAATTTCGCTACGCCAATTGATTCATGTAATTAATTGTTTATCTCATTCAATGTTGATCAACTAAAAATGATTAGGTTTCCATTAGTGCATATAACAGAATTCTTTTGTTAAGAATCAATTGTAACTAAACATTAGTGCATAAGATTTAACCCCCTGCGAGACCCTTTCCCGTTTGTTTCTTTCTAATCATGATGAATGCGATATGGAATGTCATATTTGATGCACATTCGCTTTACTTGTTCCCTTGTATGGTGTACTGTTCTTTTGTATTAAATATATGGATGTATGTATGTTTGCGCTCGCATAGAGAACGATCCGGTCGAAGAGCCCGAGGAATTCGCAGGAGAAGCCCCTGAGCAGCAGTCGGTTGGTGGAGGCAAGTGTCCCTTGACCTATCTCTGTCCTATTCATTCTTTAATTCACCTCCCGCATTACACATTTATACCTAAGGATTGACTAGCTTTTGTTACCCATGTCCTTGTTTACCTATTTGGGTCGGATTATTACTGCTTAGTCTGATGCTAATGCTCAACTCTAATCAATGAACATGATGTGATTATCTATGATACGCTGTTTTCCCCTTCTTATTTATGATTATATTTGTGACCTTTAAGGGGACTCGAGCGGTTTCTCGAGTGCCTCTCCGTAAGGACCTGTTCAATGGATGACCGCCCGGGAAAACAGTGCAACCATGAGGGTGGAATGGGACGCCCTTAGCTGAATAATTGGAGGAATCGGGGTGTAGTTCGCTTAGCCGTTGTGCCGTCAATGGGGTTCGGTGTATGCGGCTCGCTCTGCCAAGGTTGATTTGTCCCTTGGGGAGGAGTGCGGTACATTTAGGAAACCTAACGGGCGGCTACAGCCCCGGGGAATCTTTGTAAAGGCTACGTAGTGATGCCCTGCTGGACCACCTAGGTAGTGGTCAATGGGGAGTCGCTCTCTCCGGGCAGAAAGGGAATCACGGCTTGTGGGTAAAGTGCACAACCTCTGCAGAGTGTTATGAAACTGATATATCAGCCGTGCTCACGGTTATGAGCGGCCAAGGGAGCTCCAGAGATTAGTGATACTTGATCAGAGATATTTTGGTACAGGTGGCAATGAGATTGATGGTTCTGATTATGATTACGGTATTGGTAAGTGGTATTCTTTTCGTTTGGAAAGGATACATTGGGCTAATAACTTGGGTTAATGTTAAAACCTGGCTCTCTACTAGTAAGTAATAACCTGACTAACTAAAAGCAAATGCTTGACTTATCCCCACATAAAGCTAGTCCACTACAGCCAAACAGGATACTTGCTGAGTATGTTGATGTGTACTCACCCTTGCTCTACACACCAAACCCCCCCCCCCCCCAGGTTGTCAGCATTGCAACCACTGCTCAGGAGAAGATAAAGCTGTGGAAGGAGACTTCCAGGAGTTCCAAGACTACGACGAGTTCTAGGTGTGGGTTAGCGGCACCCCCCAGTCGGCTGCCTGTGAAGGCCGCGGTTATCTACGTTTCTTTTCCGCACTTTGATTTATTGTAAGAACTATATGGACGTCTCAGACGTATGATGTAATCGACTATTATTTCCCTTTTAATACTATTTGAGCACTGTGTGATGATGTCCATGTTATGTAACTGCTGTGTACGTGAATAACTGATCCTGGCACGTACATGGCTCGCATTCGGTTTACCTTCTAAAAACCGGGTGTGACAGCCTCGCTCTCCCCCCTTCGCGCTCGCCCTCGCGCTCGACCCATCTGGGCTGGGGCACGCGGCGACATTCACTCGTCGGCCCAGGGACCCCCCGGTCTCGGAACGCCGACAGTTGTGGCTTGGGAATTGAAGTGCTCGATTTGGGCCACTTCATCCACATCATAGTCGTCATCCCCTACGGATGGTACCTGTACACCAAACTCAACAACATCCCATATACTTTTGTGGAGTGAGGTTAGATGAAATCGCATTAAATCACTCCACCTAGCATAGTCTTCACCATCAAATGTTGGTGGTTTGCCTAATGGGACGAAAAGCAAAGGTGTATGTTTAGGAATGCGAGGGTAGCGTAAGGGGATCTTACTATACTTCTTACGCTCTTGGCGCTTAGAAGTGACGGACGCCGCGTCGGAGCCGGAGGTGGATGTCGATGAAGAATCGGTCTCGTAGTAGACCACCTTCCTCATCCTCTTTTTCTTGTCCCCACTCCGATGCGGCTTGTGGGAAGAGGATTTTTCCTTCTTCTCTTTGTGATGTGAAGAAGATATTTTCTCCTTCCCTTTGGAGGAGTCCTTCCTCTTCTCCTTCCTCTTGGTGCGGGACTCTTCCGATGAAGTGCTCCCGTGACTCGTAGTCGGCCTGTCGCCGGTCTCCATCTCCCTCTTGGTGTGATCTCCCAACATCACTTCGAGCGGTTAGGCTCTAATGAAGCACCGGGCTCCGATACCAATTGAAAGTCGCCTAGAGGGGGGGTGAATAGGGCGAAACTGAAATTCTCAAAAATAATCACAACTACAAACCGGGTTAGCGTTAGAAATATAATCGAGTCCGCGAGAGAGGGTGAAAAACAAATCGCAAGCGAATAAGGAGTGTGACACGTGGATTTGTTTTACCGAGGTTCGGTTCTTGCAAACCTACTCCCCGTTGAGGAGGCCACTAAGGCCGGGTCTCTTTCAACCCTTACCCTCTCTAAAACGGTCCCTCGGACCGAGTGAGCTTTTCTTCTCAATCACTTGGAACACAAAGTTCCCACAAGGACCACCACAAGATTGGTGTCTCTTGCCTCAATTACAAGTGAGCTTGATCGCAATGAAGAATCAAAGAAGGAAGAAAGCAATCCAAGCGCAAGAGCTCGAAAGAACACAAGCAAATCTCTCTCACTAATCACTAGGGCGTTGTGTGGAGTTTGGAGAGGATTTGATCACTTTGGTGTGTCTAGAATTGAATGCTAGAGCTCTTGTAAGTAGTTGAAGTGGGAAAACTTGGATGACTTGAATGTGGGGTGGTTGGGGGTATTTATAGCCCCAACCACCAAACTAGCCGTTTGGGTGGAGGCTATCTGTTTGATGGTGCAACCGACAGTCCGGTGTACACCGGACAGTCCGGTGCGCCAGCCACGTCACCCGAACGTTGGGGTTCCGACTGTTGGAGCTCTGACGCTGGGCCTGTCTTGATGACCGGTGGCGCACCGGACATGAAATGTAGGGTGTCTGATGCGCCAGCATGGGCGTGCCTGCGCTCTGCGCGCGCTGGCGCGCATTTAATGCGCTGCAGGTAGCCGTTGGCGCCAGAAGTAGCCGTTGCCCCGCAGTTACACCGGACATGTCCGGTGAATTATAGCGGAGCAGCCGAAGCGAATTCCCGAGACTGGCGAGTTTGGAGCCGCGTCCTCTTGGAGCACCGGACACACAGTCCGGTAAATTATAGCGCGCCGGCTCCGAGAATTCCCGAAGGTGAACAGTTTGAGGTCGACCTTCCCTGGTGCACCGGACACTGTCCGATGGTGCACCGGACAGTCCGGTGCACCAGTCCAGGGTGCCTTCGGTTGGCCCTTGCTCCTTTGTTTGAACCCTTTCTCTTGATCTTTTTATTGGCTTATGGTGAACCTTTGGTACCTGTAGAACTTATAAACTTGGGCAAACTAGTTAGTCCAATTATTTGTGTTGGGCAATTCAACCACCAAAATTAGTTATAGAAAATAGGTGTAAGCCTAAATCCCTTTCAGTGATCAACTCAATTGTAACTGAGGCAAGAGACACCAATTGTGTGGTGGTCCTTGCGGGGACTTAGTGTCCCGTTTGATTGAGAAGAGAAGCTCACTCGGTCTAAGTGACCGTTTGAGAGAGGGAAAGGGTTGAAAGAGACCCGGTCTTTGTGACCACCTCAACGGGGAGTAGGTTTGCAAGAACCGAACCTCGGTAAAACAAATCATCGTGTCACACTCTTGATTTGCTTGTGATTTGTTTTCGCCCTCTCTCTCTCGGACTCGATTTTAACTCTAACGCTAACCACGGCTTGTAGTTGTGCTTAAACTTTGTAAATTTTAGATTCGCCCTATTCACCCCCCTCTAAGCGACTTTCAAATAATACACAAATAGCATCATAAATTCATGAATTTTTATGGAGACACAACATTTATCCACATATAGTTCTCAAAAAATATTTGGACTATAAAATCCACAAGATACTGGTGTTTCTTCCATTCCACTTATTGCGTGAGTTAAACGTGAAATCACTATATGTATCGAAGTTTTAACATAATCAATACTTCACTTATCATTTTCATGTCGGGACTTGAGGTTATATTCAAATATAAAGTTTATAAGTTTTGGTAACTTTTTTTGCAATTTTGGTTGAAACTAGTGTATTTTATGAATTTATTTATATTTTGATGATTTTATGTAAAAAGACATTAATAATGCACAAATAGGCTAAAAATTCATGAAATTATACGGAGGTACAACATATGGCCACATATAGTCATAAAAATAATGGGACCATAAAATCCACGAGATGTCAACGTATCTTCTATTTCATTTCCACTTATTGTGTGAGTTACACATGAAATCGCTCTAAGTATCTAAGTTTGAACATAATCAATACATCAATTTACCATTTTTATGTGGGAACTTGAGGTTATCTTCTTATAAAATATTTATTAGTCTTGACAATTTATTTGCAATTTCGTGGTCGAACAAGAATATTTTATGATAAGCAAGTAATCCATTATCCCTTCTTGTATAGTTGTCTGTCTATCATAGCGAAGTCACGGTTTCTGTGTTTCAACCTTTTGGCTTCGCTTTGGTCAGATAGGTGATAATGACCTTGATGGTATATGGTGATGGGTGCCTGCTAGTCTTCGGTCACTATCATATGTACAATTCTGCGGCTGTTGGGGCCTTGTGTTATCTGCAGTCCTTCGGGTTTTCTTACAGCTGGTGTGCCAATTGTGTGGAAGGACATGTTAGATGGTAGTGGGTCGCCTTTTGCTGCTGCTTTCACCAACATGTCTATCTCTTCATTCTTGTCCCGCTCTATGTGTTGAAGTGTGAATCATTTGAATTACTTTTCTAGGCTTCGCACGGTCGAGAGATATCGCATGAGGACTGACTCTTTAGCGGAGCAGTCCTTTTCGATTTGGCCGACGACTATCTTGGAATTAGTTTTGGCTATGCACATGTGCCTGTTTGTTTCGGCTTCTGGCAGCTTCTGGCCACCAAAAGCTGCCGCGGACTGCCAAACGCTCAGCTTTTCAGCCAGCTTCTATAAAATTCGTTGGGGCAAAAACCATCCAAAATCAACATAAACGCATAATCGGTTGAGTCGTTGTAATAGTAGAAATCCGTCACTTTCTAAATCCTGAGCCCTATGAACAACTTTATCTTCCTCCACACGTAATCGTAATGATACTCAGATTCTCTCCACAGCCAGATTCTCTTCACAGCCAGATTTTCAGAAAAGCTGGTCAGAAAAAAGCTGAACCAAACATGCCTTGTCACCCCTAGGGCTTGTACCTTGCGGAGTCCGAGGTGCCTGCTTCGTATTCTGCTATATTGTTCGTGCATTTGTCTGATTCATCCTAATTAATCTATGATTAGCAAATATTTACTGTACCGTCACATTAGCAGACTGTCGGTACCCTGAAACTAGGGTACCCCTTGCTACTGTACAAAGACGCAGAACCCACGCGGCTATCCCTTAGTCGCGAGGTAGAAGTGTTGTGTGTGGGACCAAGCCACAACTCGCCCCAGTCTCGGGCGACTACTCTGGGTCCACAGCAGCACCTGACTCCACGACATGGGCGGGTTCGGACCCGCCACGTGTCCAGAGAAGGTGATATACTCCAAGGCATCAACAGTAAGTCCGGACCCCCATGGGAGAGCGCCGGACCCCTAGATATGCAATCTGGACCTGCAAGGTTGGTCCAGGACCGCCACGTGTGCAAGCCGGACCCCTAGAATGGGATTCGGGCCCCTCCCGTATGGGGTTCGGGCCACCCACAATGGGGGTCCTAAGGTCCCAGGACAGAGCATACACGGGCCTTGAACAGGACCCAGGCGGGGGTCCGGTACCGACACGTGTCAGACCTAGTCTGGTGCGGACCTGTCCACATACGCTTCTGCTCCCTGCCCAGGCGGAGACCCGATGCTGCCACGTGGCCTACAGCACGTGACATAAGCCAACGGACGGGGTCTGACGTAAGGCCTCTAGGTTACGCGGCCTCTGCATTTATTGAGGATAAGGCGCGCCGCCTGTCCAATCCACTAGCAGGCGGTGTGCCGCCTCCGCATTTAATGAGACCTATCCAATCTGCTGGCAGGCGGCGACCTGACCATTCTGCTGGCAGGCGGTGTGCCGCCTCTGCATTTAATGAGACCTGTCCATTCCGCTGGTAGACAGCGACCTGTCCATCCTGCAGGCGGCATGCCTGTCCATTCAACTGGCAGGCTGCACGCCCATACTGTCGCGTGCACTATGCTCGTCATTACTCGCACGTTACCAAGGAAGCAACTGTCGCGTATTAACACTGCGCGGACTACGGACAACATGGCGCTTGGAGATTGCTCAGGCGTCACTTGCATTAGTTACTCCTAGAATGTTTTCCTTCCATTATGCTCCCGGGCCCATATGTCAGGGCTCAGCATCCTTGTTTGTGCCTCCCTTGAGTTATAAAAGGGAAGGCACACAACGTTACAAGGTAGATTCACACAGACCGAACTCAGACTCTCATACGCTCAAGTTCATACAACTCTCAAGCTTACAGACTCAATACAACCCACAGTGGAGTAGGGTATTACGCTCCGGCGGCCTGAACCACTCTAAACCCTCGTGTGTTCTTGTGTTCATCCCGAATCCACCTAGCAGACAGGCAAAACGCTTAGGCCCCCTTCTCATCTTAGCATATAGGGCGGGTACGTTCCGCCACCCGGCTAGAGATTTCCTCTCCGACACAGACTAATTAGGTTTAATAGATTTGTCTTGTCGTTTAGTTTTTATCTATATAATTAGTTTCGTGATTAAATTGGATTTAATACTTCTAACTAGTATCTAAACATTTGTTGTGACGGGTGCTAAAATTTAGCAAAGGAAAATAAATGGACCTTAAGGTGTTTGACAAGCTGTGGCTAGCTTCTTAAAATTTTGGAGCATCAAAAGAAATACTCAAAAAATTATACTGCACCTCTCAAACACAATCTAAGACCATAAAAAGATTTGGTCCATGAGCACGAGACAAGTTAATGAAACAAGAATCATATGTTACACGTAGAAGTCTCGTGACCATTTACTACTATTTGTCACAGTTACTTCGAGGAATTCACAACGGTCAGGTTTCCATTACACCATATGAAAAAAACAACAAAAGGGGTAAACATAAGTTTTCAGTTGAAAAACATATCTCCACGAATATAATACCAAGCACAGACACCATAACATCTGGAGACTAAACTCAAGAACAAAACTTGCTTGAATATATTGTCAATCTCTTATAATGAACACTCGAAATTAAAATCAAAGATTCAGTTAAAGATGCACAAAAAAATCAAACAAAAGGAAGGATCAGCATTGCGAACTTGTTGCTTACTCTGCCCCTACACATGTTTTCAATGCAAAGAAAGAGGCACTTAAAAAGCTAAATAATAACAATTATAGCGTTATATATGCACTAAACATTTGAAATATTTTTCAATGTAATACTCACTCTGTCCCAAAATATAATTCATTTTGAACTAATCAAACATACATTATATAACATATGAATGCAGTAGCGGAGGACAAACAAAAAATGAAACCTATCCACCACGCCAAATATTCTCTTGCGAATATAATGGAAGATATGAAATTTTTAAAATGTATGGTATGGCTAAAGCTACACTAAGCCATAATGACTCATCCTCCACTGTATGAATGTAGTTTACATGTATGTCTATAATTATTATCGTTGGAATGAATGTAGATGAGAAAAAAAGTAGGCTAGAAATAACTATATTTTAAAACGAAGGGAGTATAATAAAATGAGTCTATCAGCTGCAGGAAATTTGTCCAAAAAACATCAAGAACCAAAATAAACAGTTGGATTATATAATTGAGCATATGGTACATTTTATTTATTTATGCAAAACCAAAGGATCTTATAAAAAGGGCAAACAAAACAACCCAGTATTTCTGACAAGCGAGCGAGCCCACGGGCCAGAGTTTCTTGGGCCGAAACCGCATCGCCACATGCGCAGCCCAACACAGCTCGTCTTGTCCACCAATCCACGCTGCGGCGCCGGCTTCCACAGCTCGACGAAGCCGCCGCACAAACCCACCCGCACTCCCGCCCTCGTCGCCGCCGTTGCCCGCCCCGCGGGAAGCGGCCGAGGGGACGCGCAGGATGGGGAAGGCGCGGCACGCCGCCAAGCTCCCCCTCGCCCTCATCCCCAAAACAAAGCCCAGATCCCATGCCGCTTCTCCCTCCACGCAGCCGCCGTCTGCTCATCCGCCCGCCAATCCTACCAAGCCCCGCAAGAACCCCCACGGGAGCACCAAAAACTTCACAGCCGTGGCCCCCGTCGCGGCCGTGCACGAGGAGCGGAAGCCCATCCGGACGCCGGCCGACCTCGCGGCCGCCATCCGCGCGGCGGCGGACGCCGACATCGACGCGGCGGCCGCCCTGGCCCTGTCCGCGCCCCCGGACGTGCCGCTACCGACGCACTCCCTCGCGCTCCTGCTCCGCCGCCTGTCGATCACCCGCTCCGTGGCCGCCGCGCGGGGCCTCCTCGACAAGCTCCACCCCTCCGTTGAGGACGGCTGCCCGCGCCCCAACCCGGCCCCGCGCGGGGCGCTGCTGGCGCTCGCGGACGCCGTGTGCCGCCGCGGCTCGCCGCGCGAGATCTCCCGCGTCCTCCCGGTGCTGAGGGACCACGGCGTCCGCGCCGACGCGCACCTCTACAACGCGCTGATGAAGGCGAACGTCGCGGCGGACGACCCCGGGGCTGTCCTCAGGGTGTTCCGGCAGATGAGGAGCGACGGCGTGGACCCCGACCTCGTCACCTACAACACGCTCATCTTCGGCCTCGCGCGCGCCGGGATGGTCGCCAAGGCCAGGGCTTTCCTCGACGCCATGGCCGCGGAGGGCCACCTCCCGGACGTCGTCACCTACACCTCGCTCATGAACGGGATGTGCGTCAAGGGCGACGCGCTCGGGGCGCTGAAGCTGCTCGAGGAGATGCAGGGCAAGGGGTGCCAGCCCAACGAGCGCACCTACAGCACGCTGCTCATGGGCCTCTGCAAGAACAAGAAGCTGGACAAGGCCGTGGAGGTGTACAAGTGCATGGCGGCGGCTGGGACGAAGCTCGAGTCGCCAGCGTACGCCTCCTTCGTCAGGGCGCTGTGCCGATCCGGCAGCGTCGCGGACGCGTATGAGGTGTTTGATTATGCGATCCAGACCAAGAGTTTCGCCGAGGTGACGGCGTATTCTGAGCTCGAGAACTCGCTCAAGTGGCTGCGCAGGATGAATTCATGACGCAAACTGCCTGCAAGGAGAGTCCTGTGGAGCGCTGGTGATCTTCTTTTTTTCTCTCGTTTTTTTACTAATGGTATGGATGGAGTAGTAATGTTCCATCCAAAGAATTGAAGTTGAGGAAGTCATTTAGATCTAGAAATGGCGCAAAGGTCTTCATCGGCGCCAAGCCTTTCTTGTCTGCTATGCTACTATGCTGTTGTCATGCAGTGCCTTGTTGTAAACAAGCACAGATTACGAATCTTTATGAAATGACTTTTTTTCTCTCTCTCTCTCGAAATTATGAGAAATGAATGTCCGAGCTGAGGAACTGACGACAAAAGAAGTGTTTCCTGGCATTTGAGGGCAACTTGGTGTCGAGACTATTACCAGTTGTCATACAAAAATAAACTGTCCATGCAATGCAACACTGGACTGATAAAATAGCATTTCACAGAGCATTCTGCACAGTTTGGGGCTACAGGTATCATTTGTTTTCTGGCATGATATAGCAGGGAAACTAGGCATACTGCACAGTTTGGGGAGAGCATTCATTCACCCGAGTGACTGCATCTGCAGGTAGGCCATTGTCATGATCTCCAGTCCAGGCAGGTGCAGGATGGGGTTCAGCCGAAAGCGGGAACGACGACCGTATGCTCACTCACTCCCTCCTTCAGGCGAGTGGACGCACCCAACAGTTTCGTCCAAGAGTAAAGCAGGAAAGGAGGTCAGATTTTGTAATTCATAGGTCAGGTTTGTCCTGCTGTCGGAACATGGATGGCTGCATGCAATGCAAGGACAGGACGACGACAGAGGGTAAGCGATTGCTTCGCCAGGAGAAAGCAGATGCCTTTTCTGCTGCTGTGACCTACTAGCGGTCGTTTCTGTTGGGTGTTGCCATGACCAGACCAACCTTGTTTGTTGCCATTGTCACTGTCCGGCCGCCCTGGCCCATGGATCCAAGATCCATCCATTCCAGTGTATATTCAGCAAAAAAAAAACAAAAACAAAAACGATATGATAGTTCATAGTTGCATATGTATGTGTATTTCAACTGCATGTGTATCTATCTAGTCTGCCAACACGACTTATATAAAGTATACATTGAACTAATACGTTTGCTAGCGCCTAGCGGAGTGTTCCTATGTATTGCCCCTTCCCTTCAATTCGTGTTCCTAGCTAGCTAGCTAATTAACTAACAGTAAAACAATCTTTGCATCGCGAAGCTGCGTCTGCGTGCAATATATGGTATGGTACTACGTTCCATATGGACTGACTCATGGTTGCCTGCTCTGCCTCGGCAACGACGGTACGTGCCAGTGGGCACTGCTGTCACTACTACTGGCCGTCGCAGGCGGCGACCGGGATCGGAGCCCGATCCGGCATATCTCGGCGGGGCTGGGCGCGTCCCACCGGTCCGCGAGGGCCCGGAACGCCTCCATCCGGGCGACGCACTCTCCGGCGCCCATCCGCGCCACGGCCCGCCTGGCCCTGGCGGCGTCGCGGCCGGCGGCGGCGTCGAACAGCGCCTCCCACCCAGGCTCCCAGGGGCCCGACGCGTCGCACAGCTCCAGGGCGGCCCCGCCGGTCCAGCTCCACGCGGGCTCGAGCCGCGCGACGCTGCGCTGGGCGCACGCGCCGGCGCAGGCGGGGCGGCACGGCCGGCACTTGGCGCCGCTGAGCGGGCCGGCGCTGCCCAGCGCCGCCACGGGCACGCCGTACCCGGGCGCCGGCGGGAACGCGTAGGCGCGGTCGCTGAGGACGCAGAACGGGAGGCGCCGCTCGCGGGCCGCCACGCCCGACAGCTCCAGCTGCGCCGCGAACGCCGCCTCCGAGTTCAGCCCCGCGTGGCCGGCGGCGGCCAGCCGCGGGAGCGACGACAGCCGGGCCAGCGCCGCCTCCGTGGCGCGCCGCCCGCCGTAGCCCAGCCGGTCGTTGAGCCCGCCGAAGCGCGAGCCCTCCGGGACGACGTAGGCGGACCCGGACAGGAGTTGGTCGTCGTCGTCGTCGTCGAGGCGGAACGGCGCCGTCCAGAAGCCGTCCAGGCGGGTGCGCAGCACGGCGGCGTAGGTGAAGTTGCCTCGCGACTCGCGGTCGCGGATCAGGTCCAGGCACCCTTCCACCAGACGGAAGTACTGCAGCAGGCCCTGCGATGGCATGGAGAGGACATGCATGGAAAGAGGAATTCGGTAGCCACGTGCTTTTCCATGTCTTTTTCTTCAACACAAAGGTGGTGACGAGACGATGGACTTTGAAGAAAGCAGCTTGCGTGCTAGTACATATATATATACGGTGGCTTCTTCAATTGGCTTCGCTAGCTAGGGGCAGATTTGAAGATTGACCTATTAAAATGAAGAAGGCAATGCGGGGTTGGCCTTTGCTTGCTTGTGGTTGTAGTTGTGGGAACGACATCAAAAGTCGCAAGCTTTTCCGAAATCAAACGATCGACCAACAAACCAACGAGAAAGATGATACGGTAGTCCAACGGGGAGCCTAAGCTAAAAGTAATAGTAAAAGCAAAAAACTAACTGATCTAATCTACTCGGAAAATAGCCAAGGCGGGCGATATGATCGAATGGCATGGCATGGCATGCAAGCGACGCAAGGAACAATGAAACCCAAGCCGCCGACGAGGGAGGAGGCAAACCTGGATGCCGTTGGGCGAGTTGTCGGCGGTGAGCACCTGCGCGCGCGCCGTCTCGTCGAGGTGCTCCGGCCGGAACACGCGCACGGCGGCGAGGCTGACGACGTTGTTGTTGCTGTTCCTGCTGCTGCCGCCGCCCGCCCCCGCTGCAGGCGCCAGGAGGAGGGACAGCTTGTACGCGTCGGCGTCCAGCGGAGCGTGCAGGAACACGTCCACGTCCATGCCCACCGAGGTGCCGGCTGCCTGGCCGCCGTCGCGGCGGATCGCGAACGCGCCGCCGCGCAGGACGTGGCGCGCGATGGAGGGCCCCGTGAGCTCGAACCGCCGCGCGCCGCCCACGAGGCAGACGGCGACCCGCGGGGGCGCGGCGGGCGTGGTCCTGCTGGGCATCGTCGGCGAAGGCGTTGGGAGCGGGACGGCGGTTAGGCGGAGCGTGGTGGGGAAGGAGAGCGCGGCCGCCAGGAAGAGCAGGAGTGGCGCCAGCAGCGCGGCCAGGCGGCGCCGCGAGCGGAGGTCGTCCGGCGGGATCGCCGCCGTCGTCGCGGTGACGCCGCCGGGCTTCATCTTGCTTCCTTCGTCGTCACGCACGGCCACAGCCGCGCCCGGCCTGCCTGCCTACCTACTACGTTGCTCGCTCGATCGCTAAGGAAGCAAGGAACGAAGCGCCGCCGCCACCCAGCAAACGTACGTTACGTATGGCGCGGCGACGGGAGTCCGGAAGGGTGGTGGTGGTGGTGGGCAGGTGGTGCCGCCCGCGTTGCGCTGCGATCCCGCGGCCACGCACGCAGTCACGCGGGCGGTTGCCAAGCAAGGGGCCGCTCCCGCTTGGTTGATTGCTGCTGCCTTTGCTACCAATCCTTGGACGATGCCATGCGATGCGATGCCTTGCGTTTGCGTTGCGTTGCGTTGGTGAAAGGACGACTTGGCGTGAGCTTCCCTGGAACCCTTTTCCTTTTGTTTTCGCGGATGAAATGGGACGGGCCACCTCTTCAATATCAGTGTACGGTGTACCAAGTTACCAACGTGTAGGGCCCCCGCCATGGACCCAAGTTTGGTGTGCAACGTACTACCGTCTCTTTCCTTCTCCAAACTCCACCGATGAAGAATTGACGACGGCTTTGATCTAATCTAATCATACGATCTATATGTGAGCCATGGGTCACGTCGTCAGACACGAGAGGACTCCATACCACCAGCACATGCTCTTCTATGTTAACTAAGTGTGTGTCCGTGCGTTGCAACGGAAACATATAACTGTGGACGCCCATGGCAGGTACTGGTCGCACGTGGTGCAGCGCAGGAGCTGCAACGCGGCGCTCAAGGCCATGAAGGCGCTCGAGGCTGCCCTGCATGTGGCCTCGGTTGCCGTCGTCGGGTTCCTTGCCGTCGCCAAGGGAACGGTCCTCACGTCGACTGTTCAGAGGGCCGCGATCGTGTCGGTGGCCGTGCTATGCTTCGCTGCCTCCCGCTGGCTTGCCAAATTCATCCAGAACTTCTACTTCCAAGACTACATCCACGCCTATAAGTGACGCGCTCACGAATACATCTGTTTTTTAAGGTTTTTGTTGCTAGGAGATTGTTGTATTTACTGTGAATGCATATTATTAGGAGAATTGGGTGGGTAGAAAGCAGTATCTATGCTGCATTAACTTGTATATAATAATGCATATAATCGATGATGAAACGGAATACACGTGGCTTCAGTTGTGTTCACTGGAACTGCAAATTAGTTGAGTTGGTTAGATGATCTGAGTAATTCTTCGCTGATACTCCCCCAAATACCCGCCCTCCTTACCGGGCAGCGCCATTGGGGGCATGGCGGCCCCGCAGCCAATGGTACGCTGTACGGCGTGGTAGACGAGCTGCTCTCCCAAGAGCGCAGCAGCCTGCTGCCCCACCTAAATCGATAAATAAGTTACCGATGGTATTATATGTTCCCGTTGCAACACTCCCAGATCCCCAAGGAAGAAAAAGATCTGGTCAAATATGCGTCGATGCTCATCCCCAGCTTACATAAGTTACCAATGGTATTATATGTTTTTTTTTGCAACGCACGAGCACACACCTAGTATAATACATATGATATCATGGTTAAGTCATGTCATAGTGCTTCAATCCTCTATGACCTGACCGGCGTTTTTAGTGTCTTCATCAAACCTGCCTGATGCTCAATAGAGAAGTATAGCTACAGGGTATCTTCGGACAAGTTCCTTAGTTTCGTGGTGTCTCAGCGAGGATCGATGCCAACATAGAGAAGGTCTACACTATTAGTGTCTGTTTGGTTTGACTTTTGGATTTGGCTTTTGCCCCTAAAAGTCAAAAGCCAAACCAAAAGGTTTGATCCAGGAAGTAGCTTTTTCTAAAAGTTGTCTTTCTCACAGCGTAAAACTAAAAGCACTCCTAGACCTGCTTTTATTGGCTTTCGTATGGAATTGTGAAAACATATATCGAAGAATTTTTAACGACTTTTAGTGGTTTCCATCAAACGGTTTTTAGCTTTTTAACAACTCACAACCAACAAAAACTTTTTTACAACCAGTGGTGGCCCTGAGGGTGGGGCAGAGGGACGGTCGCCCCGGGCCCCCGAATTCACAGGGCCCAATTCTAGTCATGTGATTCAATGGCACATCAATAAAGTAATGAATATCTAAATATTTAGAAGAAAAATTTTAAGGTGATACTATAATATATCCTTTTATTTACTTATTATTTGATATAAATATTTTTAGATGTATTTTGAGTGTTTAATTAGTAACATTTATATATTAAAAATAATTTGAAGGACCTCTATTTGAAACCTTGCCCCGGATCTCTAAAATGTTTGGACCGCCACTGTTTACAACTCACAGCTCACAACTTTTTTCACAGCCACAGCCCAACCAAACGTATCCTTAGTCTCATGTGCTCCATGACTCGCATTCGACAACTCTAATGCCTCGCTATGTGTTTGGCCGCACTGAGCCGCTACGTCTGGAAACTTAGAGAGCGAGACCTCCCATTCTTCAAGCTCTATATGTTCCCGTGAACAATCGTGGGCAGGATTCTAGGTGGGAGCCCATAGCTGTCGCTGGGCCTTCCCATGAACAATCGTGGGGCAGACATCTTCTAGAGTCCCTAGTGAACTCGAGAGCTATCAACCCCACCGACGCCTATATGTTCAGAGGTCTCAACTTCCATGCAGAGCAGAGCAGCAGTAGTACTAAACAGGCCAGCCTCTAGTACGGAGGCGGACGGCCCGGGAGGCCATGGCTCTCAGGGTGTCTTGTGCTGTGGACACGGCGTCGCGTGGCTGCCTCTCCTGCTCAGGCTCCTCAAAGGCATTCACAAACTCCTCTTGTTGCAACCTGTACGCCAACGCCGCAGCATCTTCAGATTGCTCTAATCTTGTCAACAGCAGCTGCGAGGTAGGGACGAAGCCCCTCCTGGTGTTACTGTTTCTTGTGCTGCCATGTGTGCTGACGATGAAGTTCGCACTGGCACCAAGTTCGATGAAGCTGCTTCTTGTCCTACCCTCGCTGCTGATGAAGCCGCTGCCCGCTGCTCCTGCTCCTAGTTCTCATATCGGAGCCACCTTGTGAGAACCTATTAGCTCTCACATCGTCCTTGTCGCATGGTGAAGGTGATGAGCCCGAACCCTTTCTTACCTCAACCTCACTGGGAAATAAGAGCTGAATGGTGTTCCAGAGCACAGTGTTGACGGTGCACGATTTCGAGCTGCTGTTGCAGAGTGCGCCAATCATTTAGACAACAAAGCCTCTAGAGTCTGTTCACCAAACACACATCTTTTTGCCGAGATTGCACAACTTCCAAGAACCGTCTTACCTGATGAACTGCCTGCATTTGGGACACCGTTTCCCACACTTGGCTGCAGCATGTCTTAAGCATCTCATGCAGAAGCTGTTAAACAGAGTAGCAGTAATGTGAGTTTCAGAAATGTTCGATTTAAAATTGTCAATAACATAACTGCCTCAAAGAATGACCAATTCAAAAAAAAAAACTTCAGGTAACACCAGTGTAACCATACAAGGTTGTGTCCATAGTAATTTCTTTCCACTCCAACCTAACAATGAGAATAGTGTTCCCTGCCAGAATTTAAAAAAACAAATATTTGTGAACTGACCGTCTACACAGTAAACAAGGTTTCAGTGGCCTAAATTTTGCCGTGTAACTAACAGCCTAATCCTTGTTTGAACTTTGAAGCAAGAATGTACACTTCAAATAGTTGAACAAAATACACTGAGAAAGCAACTGCATTAAATGGTTACAGGAACTAAAATGAACTATACAATAATTCTTGTTGCGTTCCCTGCCAGACACATGCTTTCAGTAACCTTTTTTACTCAGAGCAGTCAAAGTAGAACGAAGATCATGGCACTCCCAGTCTTGTATATAAACAAAATCAGGAAAATAAAGGAATTGCAGATGTACAAGGAGTGGGCATGTACAATGCAAAGAAGCTTTTGTGGTCCATTTCCCCGTGGGTAATTAACAGGCACTAACCAACAAAATTTTACCAAATTCCAGGAACACTCGTTAAACTGCACTTTCGACAACGCAAGAAATCACTTTCGACAGCCAATCAGCATACAAAATTTTGTGTAGAAGCTACTTGCATATTACAAAAACTACCAAATTATGGATCCTCGGCAACTCAATGTTTGATAGCATACACCATGGCTCCTTCATTATACTGTCACTTGAGTAGAATCCATAGTTATAATATAGAGTCAGTTGATATACCACAAATTCTAGTATAGTTTGCCTGTGCTTTGCTACCTTATTTTTCTTGACACCAGATCGAAGATCATCAAGGTTATCAACATTTCTATAGCCTCCAACATGAGACAAGGCCACCGAGACCATGGATTTGATCAGGGTGTCCTAGTGCCCTTATGAGTTCTTTGTAGCAGGATCTGCCAAATGCTCGAATTTAGTACAACCATCAGTAGCTCTTTAACAGCTTTCTGAAAACATAAGATCATATGAGTAACATTCACATTGCACACACACGAGCCCGAACAATAATAGTAAAAAACGGTGCCACTTCATATTCAACATCGGTATCTGAAATTTGGTAATGAAGGACAAGCCTCACACTGCGTAAGTAAAGGAGGTCATATGAATAGCTGGAATGGATATAGTATAGTGGTGTTGTTTAGGTTCAAAAAAAACAACTGACATTGCTAATTTGGTAGCCTTAGTTAAGTTAGTAATGGTAATACTCCAGAAAGTCTAGAAGGATGATAATAAGGTAGCATCAACAAGGATATTGAAAATGTCAAATCATATTTAAAAAAAAAATGTAGATGCTAAATCCTAAACTGACATTGTGTGTTTCCAAGACTTGGCACAACTTGTCATATGATATGCATGAATCCAGAATATCCAAAAATGACTTAGAAAGCATAGGTATGTTACAAATGGGACATTTATAATTACACATAGAGTAAACAATGAGAAAATAAATGTAGGAGGCTCACCATATTGGGCACGACTGAACTTGAATCCACTGTGAACTGTTCAATTCTATTTGGCCCTTCTAGGCAAATGGACAAGAGTGACAAGTTCAGGACTTCAAGCCAATGGCAGTTTCGATTTGTTTTAAATAGGATAAAAAGCTAGGAAACAAATATTATGGAAAAAACAAATCATTTTTAGACAATGGAAAACGTTCTTGCCTTAAATAGCATACAACCAATTCTAAGTTATTTAGAAAAGAGGGAAAAAATAAACCTGTCACAACTTTAGCCTTTCTATCCTCACCAGCAAGCTTTCCCATAGTGTATGAGCATAAGCACACAGAACTCCAACCTGCCTCATTCCACCACCTAGGGTCTTTCGAAGATTTTTGGCCTACAGGTATTGTTCATATTTCCGTTATAATATACAGTTCTTTTCATTTTGCAATAATACAACACTACAGTTTAGACTTAGAAACACACATGAACAAACCTTGTCAACAAAGGCCTTTGAATCCAACAGGGGCACCTAAACCTTTAGATAGGCACACCTGAAATTTCAGTTTCAAAGAGAAATAGAAGCATCAGCATACATGTGTCTATATTCCATTCATATTTAAGTACTAAGTAGTGTAGCTAAGCATAGTGCTCTGAAAAATGTAACATACCGAAACTGAATCTGCGGCTTTCACAAGTCTGTCCATAGGAACTCCAAGTGCATGGCACAATGAACATAATAGATTAAGAGGCTAGGACGAACACAAAGATGTCTAAAATTTCTAAGTGAAGAGCCAAATTAGATACACATATGATCCATGCAAAGAAGAGATTTATGCAAAGAATACCATGCCGCATCAGGAAGATATCAATGACTCACTTATCCCTCATAGTAGCAGTCGTGTCTCTGATTTGCATTTTTTCAGATTTAAATTCAGGCACGTTAGAAATACTCAAACTGCTCAGCAAGTTTTTTTGCCGCTTCTTCAGAACACCAAATGTTATGGCATCACACAAGAACTACCAACACCTAACAACACCAGGACTAAGTTTAGATGGCTCTCAGCCCTGTAGCCCTGATCAAGCACCAAGGGCTAGCATATCATCACTAAGACAATAGACAAAAAGCACTGCAGTGTTTCCGTAACCACCACACTACCAGCACCACCAGTCTTACAAACTCAGAATTAAACAAGTCCATATTAGAGTCCACATTATACTGGTGGACGGTTCTGCCTCGGTTCCCCGCCATCAACGCCAAAAAAGATCCAGGTGCTTGTTTTCTCTCTCCTTGCCTTGGCTTGCAAAATATTAATATTCCTTCATGTTCTCATTAGCTATTTGTTCTCCTTGTTAATCAGTTGAATTTCTTAAATCGGTTTCTGGGGAAAGGCTTTCTGAAGCATGCTCAGATTAGTGTCTTCTGAAAGGTTATTTATATTTATAAACCATGTATTTAGTAAATGGTATGACAAATTTTGAATTCCTCTGTATAGGAGAATGGACTTCTTCAGGATATATTTGACATTAAGGTTGATAAAATCCAAACCCTGTCGTCCACTAACAAGGTAATAAATCAGCGCCATAGATGTTGTAAGCTGCAACATTTTTGTTTAATATTAGTCCATACCAGTCTGGGTATAAGCTAACCACAATAGTCTTTTACTGCGGACTGACCATACAACGTTCAAAAGTTCAACCATTTGGTAAAAGATGATTATAACCACAAGGCATAATGTTGTGTCCTTGTCTCCTTGATTGCTTTGTGTAAGTTGGTTAACAATATAAACAATGGTACATGAAAAATGCTATGTTGGCAATTTCATGTGTGATCTCAGTCACAGAAAAAGATAGGTATCATTATTGGCTTTAGTGTACCACATGTAGTAAAACTCATTTTCCTGTGAATAAAGTTTTGATATGTCTGTTTGCATGAACTGTTTAGATTTCATCCATTGAAACCGCAATAAGCATCTGCTGTTATGTCGACCTGCCTGTTCTCTTGGGTTGCTTTTAGTATTATATATGGATTTCTGATCACAAACAATCCCAAACCTTCTGCAGAAAATCTTTAGGTCGGAAGAGGAAAAAGGAAGAGCTCTAAAATTGAACAAGGAACGTCGTCTAGCCCAGGTAATGCTAATGCGAAATGCCCTCTTCATGTGAAGAACTCTCCTTAACGTCACCCTATTTTTCTTCAGCATCAAACAGTAATAATTAAAATAATTTCAGATAGAATAAGGAATCCTGCCTAGAGCTCTGAAACTGTAGTCAGAATAATGCTATTACACATACGATGTTTTGATGATTTCAGGTAAGGAAGAATGCTGTCATGTTGGACGACTAACAAGGTCACAAGGGTGGGAAGGCAACAGCCATTCCGCGTTCTACGGATTGCTTAATCAAATTCAAATCAAGAAAGGTTATTTATATTTATAAACCATGTATTTAGTAAATGGTATGACAAATTTTGAATTCCTCTATATAGGAGAATGGACTTCTTCAGGATATATTTGACATTAAGGTTG
The DNA here is from genome assembly GCA_029449295.1 of Zea luxurians. Classification (NCBI taxonomy): domain Eukaryota; kingdom Viridiplantae; phylum Streptophyta; class Magnoliopsida; order Poales; family Poaceae; genus Zea; species Zea luxurians. The sequence goes on along the minus strand of JAOPSE010000053.1, from coordinate 7,833,913 downwards.
ACAAAATCCAAACCCTGTCGTCCACTAACAAGGAGAACAAATTTTATGGTACCACTTTTTGTGTCACTAACTGACTAAAGAAAACAAAAATACTTATGGCCTTGATATGCACTAAAAGGAACATCACAGGGTATGTGGTCGACATCCTACAGTTATCTAAGAACCTTGTTACATGCAGCTAATTGTAAAGCTCCCTACAGGCATCAGCCTAATGAATTAAAATACCACCATCAAATTTTGGAAAATTGCTGGTTGTATGCAGTTATCTATCAGACCCAGATTTTCCAAAACAGTAGAGCATTGTTTGGCGAAATTTTGAAGAACTTTTTAGTAATCTATCAAACTGTGTGCATTCACTACTCTAGATTCACACCAATTTCCAAACCAGAGAATCTAAGTTCATGAATGTATTTAAATGCCTCCATCTATTATGGAATAAAATAGGACACAAAAATATGTTGAATGTACATGTAAATAGATCTTAGTGAAAGCTTAATAAGCTCACCTATCGGCTGTCCTTAGCAGCTGTAGCAGAGACGGACATCACCACCCGCCTTGTGATGAAGCTCCAGGAGGAGCACCGCATTCAAAGGTGCATATAGCTCACTGAAAAATATTGGACATGCAACTAAGGCAAATTCGCTATGGGAAAATTCAAAATTATTCTAAATAACTTTGGACATTTGTTTTCACACCGTTGGAGTACTGTACCACACATCGCAGTCATGGATATGCGATGTATACAACTATGCACATTGGCCATATATGTCGTTTTAATTCTCTTTTGATTTGCCTTAAACAATGGCTGTGATATAATGTTATGCCATGTCATTGCCATGCATCTTCCATCCATTCACTAAACAATTGACTAAAACAAGGCCTCATATCTCCAGCTCAAAGATTTGGTCATGATTCTAGTCTTGAGCGCATGCTTGCCTATGTGACAAGGATCTGGCCATGATACTACTACCCAAACAAGTGAACAAATAGTCTACACAAAGTAATTCCGTAAATCCTACTACCTATGAAATCCACTACAGTTCGTTGCTATTTTCAACAAGTAGTTGAGATTACTATGTTTCTTCTACTATACAATATGCGAAATTGGTTGTACCATCTCTAATTCCTGCAAGTTACAATACAATTTTCAAAACAAAATAACTCACCACACAGAGCGCTCTGATGACCTTGTGGTTCCTTGGAGCCCTTGCCGTAGCAGGCGATGGAGTCGTCCATGCGGCCGAGCATGGCGTGCGTGTTGTCGAGCGGCATCCATCCGGAGAAGGCGGCGAGGGACCACTCCTCGCCCATCTTGTCGTTGGGCTCGGCAGCCTAGTCGTCGGCCTCGGCTGCGGAGGCAGGTTCTTGGGGCTGCCGCTGAGGAACAGATACGTGACCAGCGCCGCGCTCTGGGCTGCCCGCGCCGAGTACTTGCCCTTCACGAGAGCATAATTTGGGGTGAGGCCAGATCTGTGGATTGCAAGGCAGATCCGGGGTGGAGGTGGAGGTCCCTTCCATGGAGACCGAGCGGGGTTTAGGGATGACGCGAGCATCACGGACGCCTTCCATGGAGAGCGTGGATGCGGACGCGGATCCAGGGCGGAAGATGGCTAGGACACGGATCCGAGGCGGACGCGCTTGCCGAGGGTGCGGGGGAGCAGACGATGGAACTGCTCCACTACGAGATGGAGTGGGGGCAGGGTGAGGTCTACCACCACTTCGGCCACTAATGGTGCCCATGCAGGAGCACCGCACGCCTGTAGGCGATGACGACCATGTCCTCCTCCTCCCCCTACCATCCAATGCGACAGTGGACGACGGAGGGGTCGAGGGCGCGAGTCGGGCGGCTCCTCTGACGGCGGAGGGGTCGTTAGGCGACGTCGAGGACATGGCAAGGGGCAACGCCGATCGCCGAGGACGCCGAGGACAGGGCATGGAGGGATGCATCGCGCGATGTCTCCTTCGGTGGGGGAGGGGGCGGACGCGGCTGGGGGAGCGGGTCACGCGGGCTGCCGGAGTGGGGCACGCGAGAGACTGGTTTGTGGGCTCCCGTCGCGCAGAAAGGCAGAACCGTGCACCAAACAAAATGTGGACGCCTACACTATTGGCTTAATAGTAGTAGAGATTAACAACATAAATAGGTAAGCATTGGAACAGTGATATGCATGACACCCTAGTTCAGATGGCGCAAAGACATAGCAGGCTCCTGCAACCAAGAAATTTACAATATATTGTTTACGAACTTCTTTTAATCTTATTGGAGGGAGAAGTACATTGAATCTTAGTGTATAATTTTTTGGAGAAACTTTTTAACATCATTTTGGATTTACTCTAAAAGATGTACTTTTGGAGAAGCCTCGGGTCCATCTCCTTCCATAAAGCATCAAGACTGGGTTGTGGATAGACCTGTTCAAACGTCAAGTCAGATCAGGTTCGGATCGAGCGTGGGTCATTTAGCACGGCCCGTACCTGACTTGTGCCTAGTGTTAGGTTAACCCGTACCTCCCTGTTTGTTTGATGTGTTAGGTTGAGTTTTTTATTTTGGGTCGAGGTTTTTTGGGTTGGGTCAGAGTTTAAGCAAAAAACATGGCATGTACATAGCCTGTGATTTATTGCGGAGTAAAAAATTATGGTCCCTATCCACATGTTACAATAGTCGGGTCGAGCTAGGTTTTTTCTCAACCTAATAGATTTTTTCTCGAATAGGTTGGATCGAGTTAGATCTAGATGTGGAACACCGCCAGCAAGTCCCAAAATTTCACCCATCTCTTAGAACTATAAACTATTGTCAATCCATGGCCACTGTTGAGCACCAAATTGAGGTGCGGACAGTCCGGCCCTGAGGCCGGACGGTCCGCGGTCCAGACGGTCCGCGCCTGTGGGCCGGACGGTCCGCGCACGCGCAGAACAGATTAGGGTTCCAAGTTTTTCGCTGCGTTTATTGGCGAAAATCCCGGGATTTGCTCGGAGTTTTGATGGTAAAGGGTCCAGCCCCCCTCATCTATAAATAGAGAGGTCTACGGCCGATTTGTAATCATCATCAATCGAATCAATACAACTTCTATTTCGCATTTTATCTTAGGAGTAGTTCTAGTTTAGCCCTAGTTTAGCCTCCCAATCCCCAAATTCTCCGCCTCTCCTCGACTCTACGTCGATTAGAGGAGTCTAGGTCGGTCTACCCGAGCCTAGACAACTCCTAGGATCTCTCCTCCCCGACGGGGTCCCTCCCGGGAGCGAGATCCAGGCGCCGCCGGCGATCTTCCGCCGCCCCTGCGCACGCGCGGACCGTCCGGCCCTAGGGCGCGGACCGTCCGGCCGTCAGGCAGGGAACCCGAGCTCCTGCACCAGGTCGCGGACCGTCCGCGCCTGACCAGAGAGCACCGCCGCCTCGCGCCAGGTCGCGGACCGTCCGGCCCTGGGCCGCGGACCGTCCGCGCCTGACCAGAGAGCACCGCCGCTGGTTCTCTTGAGTAATTGACGCCTCCAAAAAGGTGTCAACATACTTTTTGGCGACTCCGCTGGGGAAATACATATCTAAGCTCATCAAATCGGCCCTCAATGGCCGGTTCAAGGGATAGCTCTGATATTTCTCCAAGCAACATCATAGAGCCGACTTGGGAAACCTTGCCGGCTGACGAGCAGCTCCAGTTCGAGGAGCACAAGGAGCAGATGATCCAGGAGGCGAAAGCAAAGTTCTTGGCCAACTTCAAAGTGGACAGGAACAACAAGGTCGTCCGACATCGGGCGACGGGTCCGGCTTCGCTCCAACCCACGCTAGATATCCCCAATGTAAGTAATACCAACGATCTGCAATCTCTTAGAAATTATGTAGAAGATCAGCGTGAACAAATGCAGAACATCATAGGGGGTATGCAAAGCGATCTTAAGAGACTAGTACGTGCATTTGATAAATCTAGTATCACAAATTTTCCTTCGCACGAGGTTGAGTTAGGAGGTAACACGCGTAACACATCGGCTACAGGTTGTCACGACCAGTCACAACCCCTTTATGGGATGCCGATGAACACATACCCTGAGCAACCGCAAATCGGCAGCAAATCATCCGATCTGCACATGCCCGGACCGTCCGCACGTGAGCGCGGACCGTTCGGACCAACAACAGTCGAGCCGATTTTTAATGAGTTACCTAGATATGCGCCCGAACCACCACACACGACACAGAATCTAAACTACCCAGTCGGACCGTCCGCGTACAACAATGGACGGTCCGCACATAATCACGGACGGTCCGTGCCAATGTCCGGACAGTCCGCACATGACCTTTTTGAGGAGGATTGTTACCGGAATCCTCACCCGTCCCAGCAGCACTTCCCATCGCACTATACAATGCATCAATCCATTAATTCAAGATCCAGAGCCCAGGAAAGCTTTCCAGCCCCACCCAGGAGGCCGGAAAGAAACGATCAAACCTATGACCCATATAGGGCAAATGAAAATGCACCACGTAACTCAAACCAATGGGGGGAAAGACAACATGCTAATATCCAGCCAACCCCACCTATGTTTGACCAGAGAGCCGGTGGTCTCGCACCGGCTGCCATTGATATAGTAAGGGAAGAAATAGCCGGGGCGTTCCGAGATAAGCTCGGAGTAAGCATGGTCCCTGGGGGGCAATCATATCGGAAACCTTATGACAGCCGATTTGATCACCACCCATACCCACAGGGAACCAGGATACCCGAATTCGCAAAATTTTCGGGTGATCAAGGGAAAAACACACGTGAACATATAGGCCAGTTCTTAGCACAATTGGGAGAATTGGCCGACACAGAGGCATTTCGCGTATGTTTATTTTCATTATCGCTAACAGGAACCGCGTTTGCATGGTATGCCACTTTACCTCCTAATTCCATTTCATCATGGGGGGATCTAGAACAAAAATTTCATGATCATTTTTTCTCCGGTGACTATGAGTTGGATTTGGTAGATTTAGTGTCGTTGCGACAGACAAAAGATGAACCGGTTAATGATTACATCCAGAGATTCCGAGATACAAGAAACCGATGCTTTCAAATTCATTTAGCAGAAAAACAGCTAGTAGGATTAGCCTTTAATGGTCTGCGATATTATTTAAAAGAAAGATTAGAAGGCATCCAATTTTTTACACTAGCACAGTTACACCAGAGAGCTTTGGCTTGCGAAAGCCGGAGCAAAGAAACTGCTAAAACAATGCGTCACAACGTACACATAGTAGAATGCGACCAAAGTAGCTCCGATGACGAATCAGCAGAAGTGTACGCTGCTGAAATGGTTTGGCCAAAGCAGGCCAAATCTTTGGCTTGCGCTTCCTTACAGCCGGTTCAAAAGAAACGGCAAGAGGAGGTAAAGTTTACATTTAATGTTGGTAAATGTGATAAAATATTTGATGAGTTACTTAAAAATGGCAATATTAAAATAAATCACACTGTTCCATCCGCCGACGAGCTAAAACGTCGTGCGTACTGCAAGTGGCATAACTCATTTTCTCATGCCACTAATGATTGTAATGTATTTCGGCGACAGATTCAATCGGCCATTAACGAAGGACGATTGAAATTTCAGGAAATGCAGGTGGATACAGAGCCCTTTCCGATGAACATGATTGACTTCGAGGGCAAGAAAGTCCTGGTTCGGCCAAATACAGCCGATAAAGGCAAAGGCAAGGAAACAATCATCGGCAATGCTAAAAAGGCCGATGGGGATTGTAAAGTTTCTTGCAGGAAAGTGGTGGCCGAAAAGACTCCCGATGGAGGGGAGACCCTGAAGGTGACCATCACAGCCTCTAGCACTGGGGGGCAAGCGCAGACAGGGAGACAGTTGCGGGAACCCGTGCTGCGCATCACGGACAGGCCGCCGTCCCGACGCGGACGGTCCGACGCTTCTCCGGACGGTCCGGAGGACTCTGGCGGACGGTCCGGCCATGCTCAGGACTCGCAGCGACCACGTACCTTCAAACCACGACGACCAGAGATAGGTACGTGGAAAACAAATACATTCAAGGCAGCTGGTCGGTTGGTTAAAGCCGGCCCAACTTTTGATCAATTATTGTCTAAATACGTAAAAAAGAAGGCCGGCCTCAGTGACCGGCCAGCAAAGCGATCCCGCTCACCCATTCATGAGCAGCGTCAGGTCAGGCCGATTGGACCACCCCACCAATCGGAAGAAATAAAAGGTCATACTATACAAGTGAGACCTAACATACCTGCATGGACACCTCCACCTCCATATCCACCTATGCCATATCCATACACATATTTACCTCCGCCATATGTCCCAAATCAAATGTGGGGCATGCCACCATATCCATTTGGGATGCCACAGTACCCCGCCTGGGGGGCACCCCAAACATCTGTTTTTGACAGGTTGACGCCACCAGTACAAGACCGATTGCGCACTGCTCAATCCGGTCACCAGGCACAAACCCAACAGGATTGCCGGACTACTCGGCCTTCAAGGCCGACCAATCCGGCAGGGGGGCATATGCCTGCAGCAACTCAAAAAACAACAAAAAAAGACATCATCAAAATAGGCACTGCAGATGTTGTCATACAGGAAGATAATAAAGGGCCGATGATTTTTGGCAAATCGGCCAACACAACCAAAAAGGATACGGCTACCAACAAAACAGCCGATCCAAAATACTCCATGCCTCGATGGTGCCCAGCAGGATTGACACGGTCCCAAAAGAGAAAATTACAGCGCCTAAGAGCAAAAGAGAGCCAGGAAAAGGAGGCGGAAAAGATATTTAATGACACACATCCACTATACCCGCCACCACAAAAGAAATGGAGACCAAAGGCCGTTGAGGAAAAACAAACGGCCACAGAAATAGAAAGTCAACCTGCACCAGGCGCGGACCGTCCGGCCCCCGCGCGCGGACCGTCCGCCGTTCACCAGGAAGCCTCCAACGACACGACAACATCAATGGAAGAGGACGACCTGCTGGGAGAAGACCTGGTCGACTACGAAGCTTCTCCAGAACGCCCAGGTATGGATGTGAATGTTATTACATTTTCCGCCGATTGTACTATTATCGGCGACGATGAACCTGTTGTTGCTCAATTTGATTTTGGTCCTAAAGAAGCCGCCTTTACTAAACCAAAGGAATCGGTAAATCATTTAAAGCCGCTCTTCGTGCGCGGTCACATTGATGGAATACCGATTGCTAAAATGTTGGTAGATGGAGGGGCGGCTGTAAATCTAATGCCTTATTCATTATACAGAAAATTAGGTAAGCAAGATGACGAACTTGTCAAAACCAACATGACCCTCAGCGGTGTTGGAGATAGTTCGATCAAAGCCAGGGGAGTCACGTTCGTTGAATTAACCATCGGGACTAAGACCCTTGCTGCTGCTTTCTTCGTCGCTGATGTAGAAGGAAATTATAGTTTAATCCTTGGCAGAGATTGGATTCACGCCAATCAATGTATACCTTCTACATTACATCAAATGCTAATACAATGGGTAGGTGATGATGTAGAACAAGTACATGTTGATGTATCGGCCTGCATCGCTGTGGCCGATGCCCCTGTGCTCTGGACCTATGAGACTGCTACATGTCTCACAGGAGTAGATTTTTCTGATTATCAGTTCATAAGTATAGATAAGAAAGGTTTCATTCCTGTAATGCTAGAGCCGATGGAGAATCGGCTGAATCCTAAATAAAAGTTTAAATGATGAATGCTCACAAAGTTTATGAGTCTTTGGTCACAGACAGTTCGGCTCCCAAAGCCGAATGGTCTGGTCTTTCCCAAAATAGTTCGGACGTTAAGATCGAACATATGCCGCAGCGAAAAGACAATATTACGGATGATCCGGTCCCTGAGACCGGAAAGTCCGCCATCACACAAAGATCATCTGATTCCTCTGTGGGGGACATGATAGAGGAATTCAGAGATTTTGATAAACTAGGACAGGGATTTACATCGGCCGATCCTTTGGAGGAGATTGACATAGGAGATGGTGAAACTCCAAGACCGACTTTTGTAAACAAGACCCTGGAGACCGATCCTAGAGATGAAATGATCGGTCTATTGAAGGAATATTCAGATTGTTTTGCTTGGAATTACACTGAGATGCCTGGACTAAGCCGAGAGATCGTCGAACATCGGTTGCCTATTAAGTCTGGTTTCAGACCTTTCAAGCAGAAAGCTAGAACATTTCGTCCAGATCTTTTCCCACGAATCAAGGACGAAATCCACCGGCTATTAGAAGCTAATTTTATTAGACCTTGCAGATACGCAGAGTGGGTCTCCAATATTGTGCCGGTAGAGAAGAAGGAGTCAGGTAAACTTAGAGTATGCATTGATTTTCGCAATTTAAATAGAGCAACTCCTAAAGACGAATATCCCATGCCCATAGCCGACACATTAATCAATAATGCATCAGGAAATAGAATTATTAGCTTCCTTGATGGTAATGCCGGATATAATCAGATTTTCATGGCCGAAGAAGATGCGTCTAAAACGACCTTTATATGTCCAGGCTTCATTGGTTTATTTGAGTAGGTTGTCATGACATTTGGTTTGAAAAATGCTGGTGCTACTTATCAAAGGGCTATGAATTTGATCTTCCATGAATTGTTAGGAAACACTGTAGAAGTTTACATTGATGATATTGTAGTCAAATCGGCTGAGTTTAGTTCTCATATAGCTGATTTGCGTAAAGCCTTTGATAAAATGCGTCAGTATGGTTTGAAAATGAACCCACGTAAATGTGCTTTTGGAGTGTCGGCTGGTAAGTTTTTAGGATTTGTCATACATGAACATGGTATAGAGATAGACCCTGACCGAATCAAGTCTATTCGGAATGTGGGACCTCCGACCTGTAAGGTCGAGGTACAGAGGTTTCTCGGCAAGGTGAATTATTTACGAAGGTTTATTTCTAACCTAGCTGGGAAGATTGATGCGTTCACCCCTATTCTTCGGCTTAAGAATGATGCCGAATTCGCTTGGGGGCAGAACAACAAGAAGCATTTGATCTTATCAAAAAATACTTATCTTCGGCTCCCATATTAAAAGCACCACGAGCAGGAGTACCATTCCGATTATACATTGCAGCTGAAGATAAGGTCATTGGGGCTGTTCTGACACAATAAACTGAGGGGAAGGAGCATGTGGTGACATATCTGAGCCGAAGGTTGGTGGATGCTGAAACAAGGTACACTTTTATTGAGAAGTTATGCTTATGCTTGTTTTATGCATGCACCAAATGTAGATGTTATTTACTATCTAGTCATTGCACTGTTTCTGGTCAAGCCGATGTGATCAAATACATGTTGCATAATCCAATTATGAGTGGAAGAATTGGTAAATGGGCTTATGCACTCATAGAATATGACTTGGCCTATGAACCATTGAAATCTATGAAAGGCCAAGTCGTAGCGGATTTTATTGTAGAACATCGGGTTAATGATATTCATGAACTAGACATGTCATACCTCACTATTACTCCTTGGACTTTATATTTTGATGGATCGGTTTGCAATGAAGGGCAAGGAATTGGCATTGTGCTTGTTTCACCAAGTAATGTCTCCTTTGACTTCTCTAGCCGATTGAAAACTTATTGCACTAACAACCAAGCCGAATATGAAGCACTTTTGTTCGGCTTAGAACTTTTAAATGGTATGGGAGTAAAACATGTGAAGGTATTTGGTGATTCTCAGCTGGTTGTCCAACAAGTGTTAGAAGAATATCAATGTTTTGATGGTACTCTAAATAGTTACCTTGAGAAATGTTGGAGCATAATCCGTTCTTTTGACGAATTCAGTATTCGGCATATCTCTAGAGTTGAGAATCATAGAGCTAACGATTTGGCACAAGATGCATCAGGTTATCGGATAAAGAGAGGGAAATTTCACAAAACTGAAAATCTGATAACCAGTGCGGAGCCAAATTCCCAGGTCGCGGACCGTCCGCGTGATGACGCCGGACCGTCCGGGATTACCAGAAATGTTCTCTTAATCGATTTGGCTGACAATGAAGCCGATGCAAGTGATTGGAGAACACCTATACTTAATTATTTACGAAATCCCAATATCAGGACAGATAAGAACATTCGGCGAACAACTTTCAAGTATGTTTTGATGAGTGATGAACTTTACCGCCGAACAGTCAATGACGTCCTGCTTAAGTGCTTGGGCCCAGATGATGCTATATTAGCCATGGCCGAAGTACATGAAGGAATTTGTGGTACCCATCAATCAGCTCCAAAGATGAAGTGGTTGTTGCGAAGGTCTGGTTTTTATTGGCCTAATATGATAGCTGATTGTTTCAAGTACTACAAGGGTCGCCAAGTGTGTCAAAAATTCGGCGACCTACAGTTGGTCCCTGCAGCCGAATTACATCCTATCATCAAGCCTTGGCCGTTCAGAGGATGGGGATTAGACTTTATTGGAGAAATTCATCCTTCATCATCAAAGGGGCATCGGTTCGTGTTAGTTGCCACTGACTACTTTACCAAATGGACTGAAGCCGTTGCTCTGAAGAACATGACACACAAGGAGGTAATTGAGTTCATAACTGAGCATATTATTCATAGATTCGGCATTCCCCAGACCTTGACTACAGATCAAGGGACTTCTTTTATGTCAAAGGAGGTACGAGAATTTGCTGAATTATATAGAATTAAGTTGCTTAATTCATCTCCATACTATGCTCAGGCCAATGGACAGGCCGAGTCTAGTAATAGGACATTGATCAACTTGATAAAAAAGAAGATATCTGATAATCCTAAGCATTGCATAAGATTTTGTCCGAAGCTTTATGGGCTTATAGAATATCTAAACATCGTGCTACTAAAGTATCTCCTTTTGAGCTTGTCTATGGGCAGGAAGCAGTGTTGCCTGTGGAAATAAGTCTGAATGCTGTCAGGTTCGCCAGACAAAATGATCTAACTGTTACTGATTATTATAATTCAATGATGGATAATATTGATGAGGTGACCGACAAGAGGATGATAGCTTTGGGAGCAATAGAAAAGGACAAGATCATGGTAGCCATGGCCTACAACAAGAAGGTCAAAACAAAATCATTTCAAGTAGGGGACCTGGTGTGGAAGACCATTCTGCCTCTAAGGAATAAAGACCGGAAGTTCGGGAAATGGTCGCCAAGCTGGGAGGGTCCTTATAAAGTAAAACAAGTGATATCTGGTAACGCCTATTTACTGCAAACATTACAAGGTAAAGATCTGTCCAAAGCCTTGAATGGGCGTTTCCTTAAGCAGTACCATCCTAGTATGTGGCAAGATGCCTAAGAGAACCGATGTAATCTCATCGAGTTATTTGCTTTTGGTTTGCTCAGCTCCACCAAAAGGCAGGGGGCATATGTTGAGCACCAAATTGAGGTGCGGATAGTCCGGCCCTGAGGCCGGACGGTCCGCGGTCTGGACGGTCCGCGCCTGTGGGTCGGACGGTCCGCGCACGCGCAGAACAGATTAGGGTTTCAAGTTTTTCGCTGCGTTTGTTGGCGAAAATCCCGGGATTTGCTCGGAGTTTTGACGGTAAAGGGTCCAGCCCCCCTCCTCTATAAATAGAGAGGTCTACGGCCGATTTGTAATCATCATCAATCGAATCAATACAACTTCTATTTCGCATTTTATTTTAGGAGTAGTTCTAGTTTAGCCCTAGTTTAGCCTCCCAATCCCCAAATTCTCCGTCTCTCCTCGACTCTACGTCGATTAGAGGAGTCTAGGTCGGTCTACCCGAGCCTAGACAACTACTAGGATCTCTCCTCCCCGACGAGGTCCCTCCCGGGAGCGAGATCCAGGCGCCGCCGGCGATCTTCCGCCGCCCCTGCGCACGCGCGGACCGTCTGGCCCTAGGGCGCGGACCGTCCGGCCGTCAGGGAACCCGAGCTCCTGCACCAGGTCGCGGACCGTCCGGCCCTGTGCCGCAGACCGTCCGCGCCTGACCAGAGAGCACCGCCGCCTCGCGTCAGGTCGCGGACCGTCCGGCCCTGGGCCGCGGACCGTCCGCGCCTGACCAGAGAGCACCGCCGCTGGTTCTCTTGAGTAATTGACGCCTCCAAAAAGGTGTCAACAGCCACCATCAACATGTATGAGCTCCAGATCCCCACACTTGCTGAAGCACGAATCCGACGCTTTGATTGAAGTTTTCCACGTCCCTAGAGAGGTATAGAAACAAACATCGCTCAAAACGGTGTCTGAATGATTCGAAACAGAGTGATTTCTGCGTTCAGACGAATCCCATCCTACCGTACGGTCTGTCGAAACACATAGAAGCACACACATACATGACCTTAAATATATGTATACATATATAAATATTTAAACTTTGAAAGTTACGAAATAAATTTGAGAACACAGAAGAAATTCGAGCCAACACAATTCCACATACACCGCATCGTAAACCACTCGAGCAGTGAGATGTTACATCAACTGATGCCACCATACCAAGTGTTGGGTGCACTAACAACCTTCCATCAAAATGTAGTAGTAAAACCTATGCATCACAAAAAAACTGACATGGGCGATTTTTACAGCTACAATTTTGTTAAACAATTAGCAACATCGTCTGGCGTCTCTGCTGTAACCTAAACAGACACTGCCTGCCACCATCCTTCATGTCCAAAGTATACGGGACGTCCAGCTCCGAATACCAGGGTGCGACGGCAGAGCTGTGTTCCAGCTCCTGAATGTTTCAGATCGCTTTGTTCGTCTGATCTGAGGGGATCGCTCTTGCACCCGAAGTTCAGCTCGGAGGAGGGGCCCCCCCGACCGATGCTTTCTTTGGTACTTCATTCAAGGGTCAAACAAGTTACCTGAGTCTCTGTTTCTGTTCTTTGATATCCGCGCGCAGAACATGAACATCAGCAGGAACGTTGACAGCAAGAATAGCCGGAAGTATGTCCTTAGCTCCTGCATTCCAAGGTCGAGGCCTTCCAGCTTCCTCCTCTCACGGATGCTGCTCTTCCGCTCCACATTTATCTCGACGATGTCTCCTCCAATTGGGACCCAGTTTTCCAGCGTGCCTTGCGACACTATCTGCGCGTCTCGCAGGTTTCGCAGGCCTTCCTCGAAGAGAATGAGAAATGCCATGCACCACTTGTTAACGACTCTCTGGTGAGGGGGGAAAACACACACTAGAGGTCAGGCAGAAAGAACCCTACCAAAAGGGAAAAATCCTGAGGTACAGCAGTGCAAGGTTTACGTACGTCGAATGTTTTCTTGTCAACAGGATTGAACATTTTGAAGCAGTCATCGGAAGATGCTTTCTCATCTCCATATATCTGAATAACAGCAACGTCAGCTCTGTGCTGTTGTCCAGACAGGGAGTTATCGACAATAGATTAACTGACCTCAAAGGTGAACGGCATTGGCACCTTTGCAATGTCATACATGTAATCAGTTGTTGTACCATGTGCAAGATATCTGATAAAGAAAGGATAAAAAAATATGAACACACTTGCTTTGCTGGACAGTTATCACTAATGCTACTGTCCGAGTCACACAACTTCAGGGGGGAGACAAACAACACAGGAATAAAAGTAATAGTATGAGAAGACGAGAACGTGCTAGATGGACTTACCCAACAGATCCACCACCTGACCCAACTAGGCAGCTATCTTGGAAATGGCGACGGTTCAAATTCTCTAAGACTGACCGCATCGAATGTGCAGATGCTCCATTTGGTGTGGTATTCTTGTGATCATATGGCATAAATAAGGCCTAAGGTCAAAGAACAGGAAAAAAAGAATTAGCAGCATTGGTAGTACATCAGAAGGGTTTTGTGCAACTGGAAGGAAGATTAGGTCTCGGTTGCTATGTTGGTTTTTCTTTGTTATTATTATTTTAAATGTATGATAGTTAATGAAATGAGTTTTTTGCTCATCTCCCCGAACTCCAAAAAAATTGTGGTAGTAGCTGTATTGCATAAATAATGTGAGCAGACGAGGCATCTTAGTATTCGCTAGGTGAATATATCATGAATCACAACCCAAAAGAAAATCATATGCACCTTGTTTGTTACATTTATAAATGGGAAAAGGGTATCTATAATACTAATACATATCGTATTCTTCTGGTTATAGCTTGGGCATTGTTCATGACACACTAGCAGGTGGCCTAATGATGATAAAGAATGTTTTGTATGTAGTCTGAGAAAATCAGGGAATAGAAAAAAAATGGTAATCAAGAATAACAAGTGCCAAGACAGAAAACATGCTCAAAAGTAGCTTCTTTCCTGAAGGGTTAAATTTATCATCCTTTTGCGGCTTAGTTGCATCATAACAATGACCAGGCTTGTTATTACGCATCACGTACAGGATGATAACAGAATAGAAGATGGTTGTATTACCTCCATTCCAGAATGCACGTTCACCCAAATATGAGGTTTAAACGACCTTGATAATTCCCTCATGATCTGGGCCTCAGGTTCGCTAAAAGGAGCAATACCAGGATTCTCCTCGTATGGGTCGTAGTCCTACAATACATGAAAATCCAGACACACAAAATCAATAGGCTAATAACATGCATATTTGAGTGGCTTCGATTGGACCCAACAAGAAACATGTAAAGTCAAAATAAAAAATAATGAACCTATCACATATAAAAAGTAAACTTGCGTAAAATCCGCAAATGACAAAACGCTGGCAGGATAAAACCCAAGTACACAACAATGACCAAGGAATATAGACAATAATGCATGGGCAAAATCTATTTTTTTTACTAAAAAAACAGTGATTGCAGATGACAATAAGCCTACTTCTTGTTATAGCACATTTGATTTGAACTACAAGAGTTCATCCAGTGATTCCATAAATCCAGAAAACAGACATTTGTAAAGATCTGCAGAACACCCAACCCAAAACAGCCATGGAATATACATGGTAGTGCATGGAAAAAAACCCATAATTATCCAACTCTCCATAGATATAACTCTATACCCAAAAGGAGCATTGCTGGATCAGATTTCAATGTCAATGCACTTATGTGCTTGATGCGAAGTAGAAGTACACAAGCTTGTCAAATAATCACACAGAACTAACTGTCAAACATGGAAATTCACACACACACAATGAGCTACTGCTAGCCAAGGTTCACTTCAAGCTTTAATTTTAAACAATCGGCAATCAGCATCAAGTGATGAGGCATATTTGATTTTTCCTGTGAAAACTAGATACTCACTTTTTCTTTCTTTCCCCAGTCAACACTCCAATTTCTGTTAAGATCAACTCCTCTTCCTGCCGAAGGGAAATATATATAAAAACCATGTTGGCATAACAACTGCCTGTAGCGATTAATTTGTAAGAAATGGACCAATCACCATTTCTCCTATCACAAAGCTCCCCTTCTTCGACACGTTTGCGACCATTCATATTTTCCATCGGCACAACCTAAAATAGAAAGCCACATGTGAAACATATTACAACTGACACCAAGATGCAATTATGTACTGATTCAGAACAATAATAAAAAAAATAGTGGGAGGAGAAACAAACATGACACGAGCAAAGGTGACAATAATAAGCATGTCATTGACATGTAATGGTAATGTTTCTACTTTCAAGGCCAAATCCATACTGTTTAAAAACAACATAATTGTCATCCTAATACTCAATCCAACACAGCCACCATACTAATTATCAGGCCTTCTGTTCTCACTAAAACTTGGATTGAGTAATAGCAATTAATCGTGGTGTACTCCAATTTTAACAACGCGAGCATGCCAACATGAAGCTCATGCCCAATGATATGCTAGTCTGGTGCAGGACATAACAGAACAAAGGGCATATTTATAAAATGTGTTTCATGATAATTTACTAACAATTATTAATATCTGAATGCAAATAAGGACTTACTTTGATCACAAGGTTCTCCAGCAGTTTCTCAAAGGATGAAAGATCCACACCAGCGATCTTGGGCTTCTCCGTTAAAACATAGAGAAGACGTAATGCAACTTCGGAGGTGATAAGTTCTCTGCCATGCTGCCCAAAGCTCTGGAAGACAATGAACCTTTCTGTCAAAACCACAAGGTATCAATAATTTAATTTACTAATCAACACACAAATACTAATGAAAAGACACATGTTTATTATCTTTTTTTCCTTTTATACTGTGCACCCTATCAGCAGAGACGAGCTGAAACGGTGGAGAATATTGCAATTTGCAATGGAACGCTCATATTTGACCCTGAGATATTAGATCAATATGCTGAGCAACTGTTCGAGTGAAGCATAGATTGTGTGTTGGGGAAGGGAGTGAAGAAACCTTAGTTGGAAACTGACCAGAAGGATATGAACTTTTGAGCCATTATCCATGCGCTCCTTCACGTGATTAAATGTAACTACAAACAGCTCTGCGGAATAGCCTTTGTTGCTTGTTTTGATAGTGTCCATCTGCAACACATTATTCAGAATCAGATAAAGGGCTGCTGGAAACAAATCAACCTGGCCAAAGACAATTGGCCAAGAACAGGGGAACCACTCACGCTCAATTTGCTGGAATGCCGAGCAACCAAAGCCTTGATTTCACGCAGAAGAGAGTCACTAGCAAGAAACAAAAAGGGGTTACTAAGACTATATCCAGCAGCTTACTCATCCCCATATTCAAACTTCGCTCTGCAAACAGTGTAGTCTACAGTGCAAAATTGTGTTTTGGATAACCACATGGATAAACTGTTAGATACGGTCTAAGTCAGCATATAGAATAAGATAGGAGGAAGAAGGGTGCATGCTCCATGAACTAAGCACTTACAAGTTAGAGGCAATGGTTTTCATTAAAGGAGTTGTACAGGCCACTGCGGAGCAAGCAGCTCACACTCAGGTTTGGATCTCAACTAGAGTTATCAAACAAGAGTGAAGGGTGGAGGCTTCCCAAGTCTCAATCACCAAAGTATGCACCCTAATATCCGAAAAAGCGAAATCGCCAGTGACTGTCAAGCTAATAAATACATAGCTCGTAGCAGCAGTAAGGTCGAATCCCAATAATTCCCACAAAGGAAAAAAGGGTGTGCCCATCCTGGCTCTCATTTCAAACTCCACTTTGTACAGTGCAAAACAAGTGTTTTGCACGGCCATATACATCTGTCATGGGCTTAAAAATCTCCCACGCAGAGGCGGGTCAAGGGAAGTGAATTTCTGAACAGCCTTAGTTTTGCTTAAATTCTGCCAACAACAACAAGAGACTGGTTGCAACACCCAGGCCACGAGTGGGTAGACTCTGCCACCGCGTCAAGCCAAGCCCGTCCTTGGGTAATGTCGAACCCCATTATAGAAGAGGCCGAACCATGCCATTTCTAAAAGCACAGCCTGTAATGTGTCAGCTGAGGTCGAATCACGCCGTTTCTACACAGGCACAGCCTGCCAATGTATCAACTACGCACAGGCGGCAGTAAATCCGAGTGAAACCGAAGCACGCATGAGCCGAGAGCAATCCACGACTCGACCTGACGCGGGGCGGGCAGGGGCAGTGGCTGGCGTGCCTGGTAGAGGGGGAGGCATGTGGCCAGGGCAGGCGCAGGCCGCACCGCCATCGGGACCGGGGCGGGAATCCGTCGGCGAGTCTAGCAGGATCACGAGCTGCGGGAGGCGGGGAGGGGGGTGGCGGTGCTCGGCTCACCTGGAGTGGTAGATGTCGCGCGAGATCGGGGTGCGGGGGGCCGAGATCTTGCCCGCGGCGGCCCCTGCGAGAGCCAGGGCTAGGGTCAGGAGACAGAGGAGGAGACGAGGGTATGCGGCGGACATCTTCTCCGTGCTTCCGTGGGCGGGGTGGGGCGGGAGAGGGTCGTCGCCGGCGAGCCGCTCGCTGGCTGGTCCCTTCGCTTCGTGCCCGCCCTGCCTGTCTTTACGTTGAGAATACAGAAGAGTGGATGGATTTTGTCAAATTCTAAACAGCAAACAAAACGCGTCAAATACTCAAATGTCGTCCGGATAGTGGGAATTGGCCGCCCGAGTGGTTCGGGCTGTCTCCATTCTCCAACCAGACACTCCGGTGGCGGTACGCCGGTACCCTATATTTTATATTTAGAACTAGATTCACCCAGAGAATTGAGAACTGGTATTTGGCTGACCAAGAATATAGTTGTTTGGTTGCAAAAAGAATTCGAAGTTGGATTTCATCTAATTACCCAGCGGTATTCATTACCCATGCGGACACTTATCATTAATACCGAACTTCCACCTTCCATCCTCTAACGTCTAGATATAACTTAAACTAATTTACGCCTCAATCCATATCAACACATATAAATTAAAAATAATATTAAAATACCTAAACAATGTCTAAATTGATGAGAGAAAAAAGAAGATACCCGTAGGATGAGAGTGATGACTAAGTGCAATCCAACGCTTCAACATCTGAACACAAATCCTTCTATATGCAACCAAATAATAAATGTTGTATTGGTTTCATTTATATTTCAGGCTAAATTGGTACTCATGTTCAATTTAATTCTCCTATGCTCAATATCTACATCCAAATAGCCTAACGTCCGGTTTCAATCCTTGTAATTGAATTCTATTATAATAATAATAATTTAGGCGTATATCAATTAATCTAATCCTTGTAATTGAATTCAATTCTAATAACCGATTTCTGATGGGAGTTGGGAGCGGACTGCGGCTGACGTGTGGGCCCAGATGGTGAGTAGGGGGTATAAGACATGGCCAATAGTAGAGATAGAGATTAGAGTCGCTGTTAGCGAATGCTGCGGACGGCGGGCTGCAGTTGTCCTTGTCCCAGCGATACGGAATAGAAGCGTGCGCGGTCGGTGCGCCCACACACCTCGAGGACCGCCCCCTCTCCCCCAGTCCCACTCCAACCGCACCACTGTGCGCGTCGCCCCCCAGCTCGGACCACGACCTTTCCACCCTCCGTGCCCGCTGTCGCTCCTCGTTGCCGGCCGCCATCGATCTTAGCGGTGGTGTCGACGCTTCCATGGACGATGCCCTCAACGTGTTCGGTGAAATGGGCACACGGTATGCATTTTTTTAAGGGCTAGTTTGGGAACCATCGTAAGAGTTTTTCATTTTACCAAGTGAAATTAGTTCATTTTATCTTTGAAAATTGAAAATCCTATAGAAAAATACGGTTGCCAAACTAGCCTAAGTATTTAGTTGCTGATTCTGTATAGTCCCCTGTCTTTATCCGTTGTACAAAGATTGACATGAGCTCAGTGCAAGTGTTGGGATGGTGACTATCATCCATGGGGCTGGACATCGAGGTTATATCGAGGCTGATACACAGACCGTCTCTTCACGCATCGCTTCTCATAGCGTCTCAGTTCCTCGATGCAGAAATGGTGTGCTCATCATGTTGTCCGTGGCCTCTATTTTCTCAGGCGCAAATGCACCTCTCCTCAGCTATGTTCCAACTTTGTTTAGCTGGGGAGAGAAAGATAAGCTGATTACATATCCATTTTAGTGTTCTAATGACGTCACCAATAGTTCCCATTTAAGAGTAATCAATAAGCTCACAACATAAATAAATTACAGCAGAGTACATTGCTTATTGGAGCATGGGTGAAACCTGTTTATTAAGTTTTATGCTGCTCATAAATTAACATTTAGGCAAGAAAAAACTAATATGTATCCTTACAAGCTGGATTCATTTTTTAAGTTATTTATATTTTAGAATTTTGGTTGTTCTGAGGATTTTAACTATTTGGTGAAGTATAAATGACTTGTTCAGCCACATGGGCTTTACTATAGGTTAGGTTCAAATACTTGCATGCTGAAATATGTATATTTTCAAGCATGGTCTCATACCTATATATTTTCCGCCGCCGTCTTAAATCTCAGCTACCTCTAGCTATGCCGTTGATACAAAAATACACTGATTTGTAAAAACCATATGTTTGAATAGCAGCTGTCAATGTTTCATATTCCATTAGCACTATATATCGATAAGAAAAAAAAACTGAAAAGTAGAGATAGTTGTACTCCGTCAGATCTGTGAATAGCACTTGTGAAAACTTAAGCCTACCTCCAAATAAAACTCTACATATATCATATTTTAAAAATCAACAGCTATTATCATTTGTTATTGAGTGCACGCCTCTTTCAATCAGCATGGGCAATGCTATTAGGTTTCTAAAGAGTCACAGCTAGATTATTATAATCTCAATTACCTATAGGGTTATTATAATCTGAATTATGGACTATAATTTGGATTCCAGGATTATTGTATTGGATTGTCGTTGGTTCAAGTGACAAATACCCATAGTCTCCAAAAAATAGGTCTCAGTTGGATTATAGGATTACTGTAATATGTTTGGATCACAATTAGATTAGTTTAGCTGATTGTTATAATCACAATGGATCCAAACATGTCCTTAGTTTACTAATCTTTGATGGACATAATTGTTGAACATTCCGTGTACATAAATCTGTGACAAAGGCAGTTATTGATGCTTTAGCTGATGAATATTACTAGTAACTAATAACAACAACACCTGTCGGGTATACACCTCCGATTGCATTTTTTTATGAACATCTCCAATGCAATAGTTACTTTACTACAAATAATGCATGCTGTTTGCTGAACCTTCTATTTGAGTGCTTCACTGCTCACTGCTCAACCATCGAGCAAGATCTGAGATACCCATCCCTGATCGAATGCATCTCTGTCACAGCATCTGCTAACAACACGCGCTCTCTGGGCTGTTGCTTTGAGCAGGATATGCCAAGCCTAAGCACAGACACCAAACACTGCCGAACGACACTTGTTGTTACCCTTCCATGTACCACGTCTCCATTACCATCTGCTTCTTCATGCAGCCAGATCGTCTGATCAGCTACCTCTATGGCTCTGTCAGGAAGAGCGGCTGCAGCAAACCTGTGCAGGTCCAGGGAGTCCTTGAACATGTCATCAGTAGGGCTCCTCCCCGTGAACATCTCAAGCAACAGTATTCCTAGGCTGTAAACATCACCTAGTCCAGAAACCGCGCAGCCTTGAGCGTACTCTGCAGTATTTGCAAACATATACATAGTTATTACAGCGTCGCCATTGCCAAAATCATGGCAGAGGGTGAGAGGAAGGCGGGGACAAAGACAGCAACGGCGCGATCTTTTCAGTTACCTGGCGCGATATAACCTATGGAACCTCTGATTCCAATTGAGCTTTCTGAATTTTGCATAGCTTTTGCTACTGTACCTAAAGGTAGGATTCTTGATATTCCAAAATCGCCAATCTTGGCGCTCATGTCATCTGCAAGAAGAACGTTGCTTGGTTTCAGGTCGCAGTGGACGATCGATGGATGGCTGTGGTTGTGAAGATAGTCGAGCGCATCGAAGATGTCAGCAGCTATGCCGAGTCTTTGCGAAAGGCTGAGGGTGTTTTCTGCAGTGGGGTTGCTCGACCGGGGATGGATCCAGTCGTCTAAGCTGCCATTGGCCATGAACTCAAAAACCAACGCCTTGAACTCTTCGCCTTGCGGACCAGCACTCGAGCAGCAGGTGACGATCTTCAGGAGACAGCGATGGCGTACCCTTCTCAGAGTCTCACACTCGGCCTCGAAACTCTTTGAGGATCCTGATTGCTGAAGGTTGAACACTTTTACGGCTACGGTTGCAGCTGCACCTGCACCTTCCTCTTCCTCTTCTAGAGTACATCTGTAAACAGAACCGTATCTTCCTCTGCCGAGCAAGTTAGCCTCTGAAAACCCGTCAGTTCCTCTTGACAATGTGTGATACGAAACTCTCTGAAACTGTTCGTCATTAAATGCAGATATGGCTTCTCTCTTTCGCCTTTGTTTCAGCTTGGTCTGGCGTACAAGAACAAGAACAGCAGCCGAAACAAACACCGCGACTACCGCTCCGATGACCGGCAGAGCTGTGTTAAGAATCCTGGGCCACCGTTTTCTGCCCATGCTTGCGGCAAGAGCGGGGCATGGAGGCAGCTGAAGGCTTGGTATCCCACCACACAAGCCGCCGTTCCCCTCGACCGCTGTGTAGGTGAGGTTTCTGAAGACGCCTTCGTCAGGTAACCTGCCTCGCAGATCATTGAACGACACGTCTAAGCTCCACAGCAGCTTCAGACTCTGCAGGGTCTCTGGGACCGGTCCGGAGAAGCGGTTGTGCGCTAGACCCAGCTGCTGCAGATTGCCGATGCTGCCCAGGGCGTCAGGGATCCTACCGGATAGGCTGTTCATGGTTAGGTTGAGTACGTTGAGCCCTTTCAGCTTGCCCAAGGATTGAGGCAGGCCTCCGTCGAACGTGTTCCTGTCAAGCGAGAGGAACTCCAGCACCTCGCAGCCTCCTATGCTGTCAGGTATGTTGCCCGTGAACTGGTTCCCTGACAGGCTCAAGGTGTTGAGGTTGGCCAGGGCGCCGACCTCTGATGGAATGGGTCCGGAGAGGAAATTGTTGGACAGGTCCAGTGACAAAGAAAGCGAGGACAACTCGAGGATTTCCCTGGGGACCGAGCCGTTGAGACGGTTGTGTGACAGATCCAGCAGGACTAGTTTGTGCAGCTTCCCAAGGCTGGCTGGGATCAGGCCTCCCAGATCTGAGTTGTGTGCATCTAGGTAAACCAGATTGGTAAGGTTCCCAAGAGAAGCCGGGATGTGGCCTGCCAAGCTAGTGCTGTACAGGCCAAGCGTGACCAGGTTCGTCAGCCTGCCCAAGCTTTCCGGTATCACGCCAGATATGGGATTTATCCCCAGAGAGAGCAGGTCCAAGCCGACCAGGTTGCCGATGCCCTCGGGGATGCTCCCGGAGATGCTGTTGTTGTGGAGGTAGAGCTGCTGAAGCGTCGTCGACAGGTTGCCTACTGCCCGCGGCAGCTGCCCGCTGAAGTAGTTGTCGCTGAGGGTGAGCACTTGGAGGCTGCTGCAGTTCGCCAGCGACGCGATGAACTCCCAGCCCCCGCCGTCGTCTGCCTCGAGCTGGTTCTCCCCCAGGTACAGACTCGTGACGGAGCGCAGGCTCCCGATGGTGGGGGGCACGAAGCCAGTGAAGCCGTTCAGCGAGAGGCCGAGGCTCACGAGACCTGAGAGGTTGAAGAGGGAAGGAGGGATCGACCCGCTGAACCTGTTGCCGTCCAGCCAGAGGTACTGTATGGCCGGGAGCTTGTCGCCGATGTCGGGAGGGATGCTGCCGTGCAGCATGTTGTAGTTCACCTGGAACGCCACCAGCGACGACAGGTTCCACAGGGAGCGCGGGAGCTCGCCGTCGAGCCTGTTCTGGTCCAGATGCAGGTGCTGCAGGCCGGCGACGCCGCCGATGCCCGGCGGGATCGGGCCGCCCAGGTGGTTGCCGTCCACGGCGAGGTACCGAAGCGAGGACAGGTTGGCCAGTGACGCCGGGACGGGTCCCGTGAAGCTGTTGTTCCGCAGCACGAGGGTCCGGAGCCGGGCCAGCGTGTTGCCTATGTCCGGCGGCACGCGCCCGCCGAGCTGGTTGTACTCGAGGCGCAGGTACTCCAGGCTGACGCAGGAGGAGAGGTTGGCGGGGAGCGCGCCGGAGATGGAGTTGTGGCCCACGTCGAGGGCCATCAGGCGCCGGAGACGGCCGACGGTTTCGGGGATGCCCCCGTGGAGCGCGTTGGAGGACAGGTTGAGCACCCGCAGGAAGGTGAGATTTCCGATGGCCGGCGAGAGCGTGCCGGACAGGTTGCTGGACGCCAGACTCAGCGCCACCACGCGGCCCGGCCTGCGTCGGCGGCTGCACACCACGCCGTACCACCTGCAGAAGCCGCCGCCGCCGCCGCTGCTGTTCCACGAGGCGAGGGCGCCTGGGCTCAGCCCCGCCCTGAAGGCTAGCAGCGCCGCCTCGTCGCTTGCCGCGCCGCAGACAGCCAGGATGGAGATGAGGACGGACCATGCAAGGGTCATGCTGATGCAACCTGTCGCCACCATGACCATGACTCGAGTGCTTTCGGTCAATCTTCAGCCGGGTTGACTGCTGACTGGTGGGCTGGCTGGTACCTAACGCGTACTTACGTGCCTTCAAAACACTACGCGTACATAGCGCAATTAGCAGATCGTGTGGAGAGGTAGCTTCTCCGAGCCTCCGAGGGGGGATGGCAATCGGAAACGGGAACCAAACAAACCGAGCAGATTATGGTGCCGTTTGGTTCAGCTTCTGCTCGGCTTCTGGCCGCCATAAGCAGAAGCTGGAAGCAAACGCTCATATTTTAGCGCGGCTTCTGCCAGACGCGCTTTGGTAAGAAGCCCCCTCGCACGGTCCGCTGGAAGCGGCCTTCACTTGGCTTCGGATAGAAGTCTGTCCACTTCGCTAGGGTACTCGTCCAAGCACGCGTCGCCGCCGCGCACCCAACGCGCCGCCGCCGTCGTCTTCGCAGGTACGACCGACCTCCATCCGCGAACTCCTCCAACCCAACCGTCTGTTCCCCTACGCCGCGTCTCATTCCCGTCTTTTCTAGGGTTCGCGCACCCACGTCGGCGCCGCAGCCCCGTCGCGAAGGAACCTCTCTCCCCGTCTTCGTCTTCGCAGGTACGGGCTCTCTCCTCCATCTGGACCCTCTCATTCACCGCCGCCACCTCGGACATTCGTTGACCCTTTACTGTCGCTAGGGTTACCGCACCCACACCGGCGCCGCTGCTTCGTCGTGAAGGTTCCACTGCTCCCCCACGTCGCGTCGTCATCTTCCCAGGTACGGTGTACCTCGCCTCAATCCCGACCCTCGCCGCCCCCTCTCGTGTTGCTAGGGTTCGTCCTGTCCCGTTTGCTATTTGTTTAGGCTTGAACCACTGCCGACTGATCTCCAGTTTATTCAATACATCATTACTGTTATGGATCGACGTACTAAACTAATTTTTTGTGCATTGTCGCCTTCAGATATCCGTATCAACTAGGAGGTCTTCGTCTTCGGTTCCAAGATCCAGTGCAACCAAGGTAATGTGATACTCAATTTGTTGCGCACTTTACTGTCAACAGGTGCTGAGCCAATTTTTGTTTACGGTTTAATTGGGATACCATTCATCTGTTGTGTCACTATTATTTGTTGACGGATTAGTTCATACTTTGTTAGTTACTACCTGTAGTTTGTATGGTTTACTCGGGGTCTTTATTACTTTGTTTGTCACAACCTTTTGTATGTTCAGGGTTGAGTTCATACTGTGTTAGTTACTACCTGTATGTTAGTACCTTCAACCAAAGTTTGTCCATCTTAGCACGCAATTCATGTGAATAAATGGAAGTTAGTAGATTGTCCCTTTGTCTAGTTCACTAACCACCTAAATCCACATCAGATGGATTCAGCAGACTCCATAGCCGACAAGGCAATTGGAAGGATGCAAGAGATTGCGGACAAGATTTATTCCGTAGCTCGGGAAACAATCCGTCCAGGACGCGGGTTGACCTCCTTTGACGCTACCAAACTTCGTGTAGCATTGGAGGACATTGCTTGCATGATGGAGCAAGATTCTCTGGTTTTCCAAGAGTATTTGGACAAGGTCAACAACGTAACCCACCAGCCTGAGAGCAACTACGAACCCTCAGAGTTGTCCTCACCACCCCCTGGTGAAGACAACCTTAGTCCAGACTGGGACTTTGCCGAGCACTTCGAAAGGTTTTGGGGAATTGAATATGACTCCGATCAGATGCCTTCCTTTAGTGACAATGAGGTTTAAGTTATAAATTGGTTTAGCTTGTAGTAAGGTCTTAGTGAAACAGGGATATGATCAGGCTTTTGGTTAATGGGCTCGTGTCAATGTCTTCCCTGTCCTTTTGTGTCCAGTACCTCTTTAATTAACGTTGTCTTTGTGTAATTAAGGAAATCCGAATTTTACTACTTATGGTACTACCTTATGTTATTATGGTCAGATCAGTGTTGTTTTTGTTTTCTTCTTAATCCGAGACCACTATGTATTTTCAAAGCTCTACACTTGTTTTGCACTAGATGGACAAGTCTGGCAAAGTGATTGCAAAGTGGGATAGTAGAGCAACAAAAATTTACACAGAAATTTGTGTAGAAGAGGTCAATGCACGGAACAGGCCACAACAATTTCTAAATGCCGAAGGGTATGCTAACCTCATAAGAAAGTTTAAGGAACGCACTAGTCGCACTTACACCAGGGATCAAATGAAGAATATGTGGGACACCTTAAAGAGAATGTTCACACAGTGGAAAACTCTTAATGAAAGGGCTACAGGTCTTGGTCGAGACCCTCATACTGGTTCAATCAGTGCTCCAGATGAGTGGTGGGCTAAGCAAAATGAAGTAAGTAGACTTTTTTTATTTTTGAGATTAACAATAGTAATGGCCATCTCAAAGTAGGAAATACCATGTTGCTGCAGGCAATGCCAGGGTGTATTATGTTCAAAACAGCCCCCCTTGAGAATGAGGATGAGCTAAAGGTTATGTTTGGACCCCATTGTATGCACAAATGAAACAACCCTTGTTCCTGGCGTCGAGGATGCAAATTCATCATTTGATGATCATGTCCAAGCCACTTTAGGTGGGGTGAAAACAGCACACCTGACCCTTGCTCAAATGCGACTGGGAAGCGTAAGGTATGGCATGATTCTCCTAAACCTAGGAAGAAAAAAGATACGAGGGAAGAATACATGAAACGCCTAGTGGATGCTTTTGAGTCTCGTTCCATGACCACTAACAAGTCGATCACCTTAGCTGAGAAAGACCATGTTCGTGCTGAGGTTGCTGCTCAGTTGCAACAAGTGATCGAAGATGGCGCACCGGAAGGCAACGACTTACATTTCTTTGCCACTCATTTGTTGATGGAGAAAAAGTATAGAGATGTATTTGCAACACTTAAGACCAAAGAAGGAAGGAACGCTTGGCTGCGTCGTGCTTTCGAGATGAATGTTAAGTCCAGTTAGTTGGTGGTCGTCCGACAACAGAGAGTCTGCTGCTCCGAACTATGTTGTTGTTCATGTTTTAGTGTAGAACTGTCGTCACTATTATGAGTCTTGTCGTCACTATTATGAGTCTTGTTGTCAGTATTTGTTTTCCTCATCGCACAATTTTCCAATTATTCGAGTTGAACATGTATTTCAATAATCACAGTTGTATGGTTGTGAACAATGTTAATCTGTGAACTTTGTTTGAGGTATGATACATGAATGTGTCGTATATATTGTGCTTATTCGAGGCATGTGGCTCTTGTGTGTTTGCATGCAGATGTGTGAACCTGATGCACACACATATGTTGATGACATGGATGACAGGGATGGACAATTGCTAGTTGCCCTATATGCTGTAGAAATATGGGGGAGGCCGTCCAGTGGGGTTTCAAGAAGAACACTAGTTGAAACAGGGATTCAATGGGTTGAGCGAACTTTGGAGAATAGTAACGACTGCTTTGACATGTTTCGCATGCGGCGTACTGTTTTTAGAAGATTGCATGATACATCGGTGGAAAGTTATGGTCTGCTTCCAAGCCGTGGTGTCAGTACTATGGAAGCTCTAGGTATTTTCTTGTGGGCATGTGGGGGTCCACAAACATTTAGGCAGATAAGGAATAAGTTTGGTCACTCGTTGGAAACTATTAGTCGCAAGTATAGTGAAGTACTTAATGCACTATATAAGATGTCATCTGACGTAATCAAGCCCAAAGACCCAAATTTCATAGAGATTCATCCTCGTTTGCGAGAGGAGAGATTTTGGCCACACTTCAAGGATTGCATAGGAGCAATTGATGGTACTCACTTTTCAGCGTCTGTCCCGGCCTCGGAGCAAGCCAAATATATTGGTCGGCACGGTTACGCATCACAGAATGTAATGGCCGTTTGTGACTTCGATATGATGTTCACATTTGTTGTCACAGGTTGGCCAGGTTCAGTACATGACACTAGAGTATTACAAGATACTTTGATAACTTATGCGGACAGGTTCCCCCATCCACCAGAAGGTAAATAAGTATGTTGTACTTTTGTATCATACGATATTCATTTATGTCTTAAGTATTGAACTTTATATTTTTGTTTGTGCAGGTAAATACTATCTTGTGGATTCAGGTTATCCAAATAGAAAGGGGTACCTTGCACCTTATAAGGGTCAGAAGTACCACATTTTAGAATGGCAAAATGCGAGGCAACCTATTGGGAGCAAAGAAGTATTCAACTATGCACACTCGTCGCTACGCAATGTTATAGAGCGATCTTTTGGTGTGCTTAAAATGAAGTGGAGAATTCTGTTAAGTCTCCCTTCATTTTCACTTAAGAAACAATCGAAGATAATTATTGCATGTATGACATTGCATAACTTCATTAGAGACAGTGCTCTACACGATAGAGACTTTGATCAACTAGGACCTAATAGCCTTGGTCATGATGTATCTGTAGGTGAGAGTAGTAGTAGCACATCTGATGAGTTAGACATGAGTGCATTTCGAGATGGAATTGCTAATGCATTAGTGTCGTAGTTAAATGTGTAAATGTAACAGTAGTTATGTTGTAATGAACTCCACTAATTATATGTAATGACCTTTTGTTCGTTCGGTGTTAATGTGTATAGTTTGTTCAAACAGAATCTGCAATCTGAGAATCTGTGTATCCAAACACCTAGATTCTAACGAATAGCTTTTCTGCACAGCTGGCGAACCAAACACCTAAATTCTAACCACCAGCTTTTTCCAACAGTCAGCATTTCCCTACAGCCAGCTTTTTAGAAAAGCTATTCAGAAAAAAGCCGAACCAAACACGCCCTATGTGCCATGAGCAGGGGATCCAGAAACTGAGCACCTGAATGTCCTCACGGCTTCACCACACCAAACACCCCTCTCTTGCACTACTTGGGTTGGTTGCGACACGTCCTCATTGCGAAAGTACTTGTTCGTCATTACTTATACCCTCTGGCAAATAATCATTTGTGTCTCATATATAAGGTAATCATATCGGGTACCATCAAGGCAAAGTACACAGCAAGTCTTCCTTTTGGTCTTCCCCAAGAGTGAAAATAGTCTAGGATAATCGGTGACGGTGACAAAGATGATGTCTGTCACACCCGGCTTTAAGGAACAAAGCCAGGTGCATCTCATACATGCGCCAAGAAGATAACATATATAATAACAGAGTGTATAGAGATAAATGTCACAATAATCAGAGTATTTATTACATAGCGGAAGACTTATTACAAAATAAAAGATAAATATAAAATGAACTAAGGATCGTCGGCGCCAATGTCAACTGAGAAACGCCACCTAGATCAGATCATGCTCCTCGCCTTGTGGCTCCTCCTGAACCACCTGCTCTTCTCCTGTGGAGGGTGTGAGACAGCAAGGATGAGCTCACACATGATCATAGCTCAACAAGTTGTGGGGAACCAGTGGACATAAACTCACAAAGGTGTGAGTTCATGTGATGTGTAAGGCTAATCAATGACAGGGGTTAAAGCTGAGCATTGCTTTTAAGTAGTTGGTCAAAATTTTATTAGCAGTTACTAAGTGTAAGTAAATACCAAACCTTAAATAAAGTAATAGAACAAAATTAATAATAAACCCATGCAATGCAAATGACAAAATTGAATTTAAGTTCCATAATTTAAACATCAGAGAGTCCTGAGCTGCTCATGACCGTGAGCTCGGCTAGTATACCAGTTTTACACTCTGCAGAGGTTGTACCGTTTACCCACAAGTCATGTTACTCATCTGCCAAGGGGTCGCGAATCCAATACACCTCTACCTAGGAAGCGCGGCAGGGCAACACTACGAGGCCTTTACAAAGTTCCACTAGCTTCCGAAAACCCGCTACAGTTTATGGGAAGAGCACTTGCAAGAATCCCCCGTCTGACCGCCATCGCAGCTAAATCAACCCGAGAACCTCCTTGCATGCAACTCCCCTACTGTCCTTGCCCCTTTCGGGTAAGGTAGTCTTCCACTAGCTTTCCTAATTAGTCAGCCAAGGGTGTCCCATTAAACCCTTGTGGTGGCACGTGTTTCTCAAGTTAAGCTCTATGTTCCAATTAACATTAATGATCTTAACATGAACATAAATAGAATAACAAAAGAATTGGAACATAGATGTAATAAATGATTATCCCAAAACCATGTAAAGCAATAGCAAACTACCCAAGTGATTCAGGGGTGAACAAGGTAATGAGATAAACAATCTAGGGTGACCTATCGGGTCCCAGCAAAATTAACCTATGCATGGATAAATGGTATTAAAGAACATTATTAGGTAGAAAGTGGTCAAGGGCACAACTTGCCTTCAATGAGCTCCTGCTCAGCTACTTCAACCTGCTGCTCACCAGGATCCTCAGTCACGTGCTCTTCTACTCGCCACAATACAAACAAACACAGTGCATATAGAGAAATTAACATTACACCAAACATATATACAAAATACACAGTAATAATCTACACATTAAAATAAAATCCTAGAAACAGGAATCATAATTTTTCGAGTTATAGATTTTAAGTTATGGATTTTCAAAGGTTTTATGTGTTTAGAATAGGATTAAGTGTGGGATTAATTTTCTTGCTGTTGTCATGATAAAACAGGGACACTAAGTGATAGAGAATTAAATTACAAAGATTTAGAAAGTGGAATGGAGTGATTTGGGGTTCATATGCATTTTCTATGGAATAAACAAGTTCTAGGGTTTATTTTCATATTAAAAATCCAATTTCTATTTCATTTAATCCATTTAATTCACTACTGGACTGGGCCTCATTTACAAAGAAGTGCAGGGGCTTCTTTATAAGTTTACCGAGACACAGACGACAGTGCCACAGGACCGCGGGTTGATTATAATAAAACAGAGGGTCTCTTATGCAAAAGGCTTCGGCCGAAGGGGTATTATCTAATTCCAGCCGTCCGATCAAAAACTGAGCGCCAGGATTAAAACCACGCTGCGCGAACCGGTATGCGCGGATCCCAGCCGTCGGATTCAAGCGCAATGGTCCAGATTTTATTTAACTCAGAACTATTCGTGATCGCGGGATTGGAATTGGACGGATCTCATTCACCCGATCGAATCGTCAACCAACATCTAATCGCAGCCGCCAAACGTGCATCCAACAGCCGAAATTCGTCGGCCAGCTCCGCCATCCTGACCGGCGGCGCCACCGCGCGACCCGAACGCGGCGGACGCCATTGCTAGAGCTCCAAACCCCGCGATTTAGCGCGCTATTCTCCCTTCTACGCGGTGCTACACCATCTAAGGGGGCTAGTGAACTAATGTGCAAAGAATTCTCACCGGAGGGGGGGGGGCGGAGCTTCCTGGCGACGGCGCACCGCGGCACCGCGGCGGAGGTTGGACACCGACGATAATTCACGGATCGCTCCGTCGTCGATTTGGTCCACAAATGCCACGGGTGTTTTCGCACACACGCGGCGCAAGGCCCGACCCGATCCTAGGTGTCGGACGGCGGCGGGGAAACGATTCCGTGGCGGCGTCGATCGTCTGGTGTGGATTCGCCGCACTAATCTCTCTCTCTAGCTCGGCAGTGGTCGCGAAGACAGGAAACAGGGGAAGGGAACGCGCCTGGGTGCTTTTATGGCCCGTGGTGGGTGGTTTTAACGGAAGCGACAACGGCGGGAGCGCGGCTAGTATCCACCGTGGATCTCGCGGAGCTCCGTTGCCGCAGCCACGCGAGGGAAGGGGTGACAGGTGGGGCCTGCAGAGCAGCGATACAGGGAGATCGTGACCGCGCGCTAGAGACTGCCCTATGGGCCCATCGTGTCGGCATGCGCCTGCGCGGAAAGGAGTCATGGGCAGCGTGGGAGGGGAAATCCGCTGGTGGGCCGAATTGGTATACTATGGCCCAGGTAAGTTTTATATTTTTTTCTCTTTTCATGATTTGTTTTTCCTTTCCTTTTGAATTCAGAATTCAAATTTAACTATGTGGTAAATCTCCCTCAAATTAAGAGTATAATTCTGCACACACTATTATCACCTTCATTTATAATATTTATTTGGTATATATACCTTTTCTCTTCTTTCACCCCCCTAAATTCTAGATTTTATTTTATATTCTAAATTCCACTTTGGGATTTGAATGTATTTCTTGTCTTATTACTTCCATGAGTGTATGCACAAACAAATACCACAGCATGATGCACAATTTGTTTTAGGTGTCATTAATTAATTAATGATTTTTGAGGTGTTTATGCACATGTTAATAATGAATGGAGGCAACACGTATATGTGAATCAATTATATCTTCCTTTACACCTTTTTGGGTATTACAAATCCTACCCCCCTTAAAAATAATCTCGTCCTCGAGATTTAAGAAGAACTAGAGAAAAGGTGGGGAAAATCTATGCGAAGCTCTTCTTCTCTCTCCCACGTTGCTTCATCTTCACCGTGGTGACTCCATTGCACTTTGCACATCTTTATCACCTTATTTCTTGTAACTCGAGTCAGTGTGTCAAGAATCTTGATCGGGTACTCCGTGTAAGTCAAATCACCCTGAACACTGAGCTCTTCCATTGGTAACTATTCCTCGGGGACACGGAGACACTTCTTAAGTTAAGACACGTGGAACACGTTATGCACATCCGATAGAGTAGCAGGTAGCTTGAGTTGATATGCCATCTCCCCAACTCTTCTAAAGATCAAGAATGGTCCAATGTAGCGAGGGGACAATTTGCCCTTGACTTTGAATCTCCTCATTCCACAAAGTGGTGACACCTTGAGGTACACATAATCTCCTTCTTCAAATTCCAGTGGTCTTCTTCTATTATCTGCGTAGCTCTTTTGCCTAGTTTGAGCCACTCTCAAATTCTCTCGAATTATACGAACTTGTTCTTCTGCTTCTTGAATCAATTCAGGCCCAAAGAATTGTCTTTCTCCAATTTGATCTCAATACAAAGGAGTCCTGCACTTCCTCCCATATAAAGCTTCAAAAGGTGACATCTTCAGACTGGCCTGATAACTATTATTATATGAGAACTCAACATATGGTAGACTTTTATCCCAACTTCCTCCATGCTGAAGTGCACAAGCTCTCAACATATCTTCCAATACTTGATTAGTCCTTTCAGTCTGTCCATCAGTCTGAGGGTGATAAGCCGTGCTAAAATTCAACTTCGTGCTCATGTTCTCATGAAAGCTTCTCCAAAATCTTGAGGTAAACTGTGAACCTCGATCAGACACGATCTTCTTTGGTACTCCATGCAAACACACAATCCGAGCCATATATAACTCTGCTAGTTGAGAACCTTTATAAGTAGTCTTGACAGGAATGAAGTGAGCCACTTTAGTCAATCTATCCACAATCACCCATATAGCATCATATCCTTTCTGGGTGCGAGGCAATCCAGTAATAAAATCCATACCAATCTCTTCCCATTTCCACTCGGGTATCTTCAGTGGATGCAATAGTCCAGCTGGCCTCTAGTGTTCAGCCTTAACTCTTTGACATACATCGCACATAGCCACATGTGCAGCTACATCTCTCTTCAATCCATACCACCAATATTTCCGCTTCAAATCCTGATACATCTTAGTGCTACCAGGATGAATAGAATAATTTGAATCATGGGCCTCTTTTAAAATAGTCTCTCGAAGGCTTTCAATATCAGGAACACACATCCTGTCCTTGAACCATACGGTGCCTTGCTCATCTTCCGTGAATTCCGGAACTCGACCTTTAGTAATCAGACCCTTAATCTCTTTTATTTTAGCATCACCAATTTGACCTTTACGAATTTCTTGCTCCAAAGTAGGTTCCACATCAATAGTAACTCCTTCAGTATGAGCAACTATCCCCAGGTTAAGTCTCCTGAAATCCTCAACAATCTCATCGGGTAGCTGGGCAACAATAGCTGAATGAACATGCTCCTTTCGACTCAAGGCATCTGCAACCAAATTTGCCTTGCCCGGGTGATAGTGAATTTCCAAATCATAATCCTTAATAAGCTCCAACCAACGGCGTTGCCTAAGGTTGAGATCCTTCTGAGTGAATATATACTTCAGACTCTTATGATCCGTATATATTTGGCACTTGGTCCCCATGATATAATGTCTCCAAATCTTAAGCGCATGCACAACGGCTGCCAATTCCAAGTCATGAGTGGGGTAATTCAATTCATGTTTGCGTAACTGACGAGAAGCATAGGCAATCACATGTCCTTCTTGCATGAGCATACATCCTAAGCCTTGGCCACATGCATCACAATAAATATCAAATCCTTTCTGTAGGTCTGGCATAACCAATACTGGTGGCGACATCAACCTCTTCTTCAATAGATCAAAGCTGTCTTGACACTTCTCGTCCCACTTAAATTCTCTTCCTTTCTCCAAAAGTGAAGTCATAGGTTTAGCAATCTTAGAAAATCCTTCAATAAATCTCCGATAATACCCTGCTAGTCCCAAGAAACTCCGAATCTCGGTAACTGTAGTGGGTACTCTCCACTCCATTATCTCCTTAACTTTAGCAGGATCCACTGAAATTCCTACATTAGAAATAATGTGACCAAGAAATGGCACCTCGCCAATCCAAAACTCGCACTTGCTGAACTTGGCATATAGTTGGTTATCCCGTAGCTTCTGTAGCACCAATCTCAGATGTTCCTCGTGATCGCTATCACTCTTGGAATAGATAAGAATGTCGTCGATGAACACCACGACGAATCTATCCAAGTACTCCATAAACACCTTATTCATCAAGTTCATAAAATAAGTTGGTGCATTGGTTAATCCAAACGACATAACAGTAAACTCATATAATCCATATCGAGTCGAGAAAGCCGTCTTGGGAATATCCGATGGTCTAATCCTCATCTGATGGTATCCCGATCGGAGATCAATCTTCGAAAATACTCTTGCTCCTCTCATTTGATCAAACAAATCCTCAATACGGGGTAGCGGATACTTGTTCTTCACAGTAACATCATTAAGAGATCTATAATCCACACATATTCTTTGTGATCCATCCTTCTTCTGTACAAACAGAACCGGCGCTCCCCAAGGTGAGGAACTCGGACGAATGTACCCAGCCTCTTGTAACTCAGTTAACTGCTTCTTCAGTTCCTTCAACTCCTCTACGGACATCCTATATGGCCGTTTAGAAATAGGTGCGGTTCCAGGTAGGAGATCAATAACAAACTCAATTTCTCTGTCAGGTGGCATCCCTGGTAACTCCTCCGGAAAAACATCCAGAAAATCTCTAACCACCCGGATGTTGTCACCAACAAACTCCTCAGGTATAAAGAACATTGCACGCATGGATGAGGAGGTTACTGCAATATTAACTTGAAATCTTTTCCCTTTAGTGGTAGTGAGTTCTACGGTACCTCTACCACATGCTATAACGGCCTTTGCCTTTCTTAGCCATGACATACCAAGGATCAGATCTATACTGCTTGACTCTAATATTATAGCAGTAGCTCCAAATTCTCTACCCATAATGGTCAACGTCAATCTACGTGTCATTTGATTCGCCTTAACAGGCCCTTTAGGTGTAATTACTATCATTGGTTTTCTCATATTTAGCACTGGTATTTCATTTGTGTTGGCATATCTAGCAGACATGAATGAATGTGTAGCACCAGAATCAAATAATATGGTTGCAGGAATTGCATTAACATAAAACATACCAAGTACGATGTCCCCACCATCCAGAGTAGCATCAACGCTGACTTGATTAACCTTGGCAATAGAATATCTCTTGCTAGATCCTGGAGTTTGCTGCCTGTTCTGAACTGGAGTAGTAGTAATCCTCTGTGGGCAGACATTTGCATAATGACCAGTCTTCCCACACTTGAAACAAGTAGTGCCTGGACTCTGTCCTGAAAACTTCATCGGGGTGCCAGTGGGGGTAGCCTGTCGAGGAGGTGGAGTCCTCAGTGGTGATTGCTGAACTGGGCGCTAGCCTCCGCCAGTGCGAACTGGTGTACCCTGAGGTGAACTGTAGTGAGGACGAACACTGCTGCTTCCTTGTCCTTGAGATATAGCCTTTCTTTTCAAATCTCCTAGCTGAACACGCTTGTGTTCAATAGCCAGGGCCTTATCAAGTAGCCTCTAAATTGATGAAAATGTGTGTGCCACTAGAGCATACTGCAGTGGTCCATTAAGTCCTTCAATAAAATGCTCCTGCTTCCTCTCATCTTCAGCAACTTCATCAGGGGCATATCTGGATAACTGGATGAACTTGTCGCGGTACTCGCTGACTGACATACTTCCTTGCTTCAGCGACAGAAATTCTTTTTTCTTAATCTTCATCAATCCAGCTGGTATATGATAATTCCGGAACTGTGTACTGAACTCTGCCCAATTGATAGTATCAGCAGCATCGTGGGCAGCAGTATATGAATCCCACCAGTCAGCAGCAGGTCCAGTCAGACGTCCAGAAGCATATAAAACCTTCTCCCGGTCAGTGCATTGTGCAATATTCAACATCTTCTCAACGGACTTCAGCCAATCATCCGCGTCCAGTGGATTAGGTGAGCTTGCAAATGTAGGTGGCTTATGACTCATGAACTCCCTATGCTTATCTCGGGGTGGAACTGGTGGTGGTGGTGGAGGCAGTGGTACTTGTTGTTGTTGCTGCTGCTGTTGTTGTTGCATTTGCTGTTGCAGCTGCTGTTGTTGCGCCCTCCTTTCCTGGCGTATCTCCTCTCGCTCCTGGCACAACTCCTGTCGTATCTCTTCTCTTTCTTGACGCATCTCTTGGCGTTCTTGCTGCATCTGTGCACGCATATCTGACATGGTGTCCGCCATTTGCTGCATCATCCTCATCTGAGCAGCAATCAGTGGGTCAACTTGTAACACCCGGATTTTAGGGGTCCAAAACCCGGGCGCTAACATAAACACCAGGTATGCTGGGACCAAGTCTCACACATATGATGTATAGTGGCACAGGATCGAATGTCACAACTTTATACATAACAGGAGTTCTATACAAAATAAATAATTACATTATAAGGAGACAACGGTCCAGCAACCCAAAGTTGACTGGGAGACGACGACCTAGACCTCTCACGAACTCATCGCAGCATCCTCCAAGCGCTTCATCCCGTGGTACCTGTTCTTCTCCTGTGGGGTGTGTGAGACAGCAAGAGTGAGCTCACATACGTTCATCGCTCAACAAGTTGTGGGGAATAATGTGCATGAACTCGCCAAAGGTGGGAGCTCATGTGAAGTGTAAGGCTTACCAAAGAGGATGGTTAGAGCTGAGCATTGCTTTTAAAGTTGGTCAAAATTTTATTAGCAGTTACTAAGTATAAGTAAATACCAACCCAGTTAAATAGCAGAACAAAAGTAACATCATCATCTGCGATGCAATGCATATGACAAATTGAGTTTAAGTTCCATAATTTAATCATGTGAGGGTCCGAGCCGCTCTTGACCGTGAGCACGGCTAGTATACCAGTTTTACACTCTGCAGAGGTTGCGCATCTTTACCCACAAGTCGTGTATCCCATTTCGCCAGGGTTTGCAAGGCCCTTAGACACTTCCGAGGTGAATGGCTAGGGATCCACTACGAGGCCTTTACAAAGTTCCACTAGCTTCCGAAAACCCGCTACAGTTTATAGGAAGTTCCAATGCAGGAATCCCTTGCAGGACCGCCATCGCAGCAAAATCCTCCCGAGGGCCTCCCTACACTGACCACTCCCCTACTGCCCTTGCCCCTTTCGGGTAAGGTAGTCTTCCACTAGCTTTCCTAATTAATCAGCCAAGGGGTCCCATTCCTCCCTTGTGGTAGCACTGTTTTCCCGGGTGGTCGCTCCATGTTCCAATTAACATAATGATCTTAACATGAACAATAAATAACCACTGATAACAAAAGTATAATCATGAATAGTGTAATCTTTATACCCAAAACCACATAAAGCACTAGCAAGTACTACCCAGAAGGTTCAGTGGTAAACAAGGTATAAAGATAGACAAACTAGGGTAACCTATTGGGTCCCATCAAAATTAACCTATGCAGATCATTATGATTAATCAGAACATGAGTGGGTAAAAAGAAGTGATCAAGGGCACAACTTGCCTAGGACTTGAGATTCCAGGTACCAGGATGATCTTCAGATGACACGTGACCTCGCACTAGTCGTAGCAATACAAACAAACAGTGTATAGGCAAAATTAACATTACACCAAACATGTATACCAAAATACATATTAATAATCTACATATAAAAATAAGATCACAGGAAAAAGAATTATTAATTTTGGAGTTATAGATTTTTAAGTTATTGAATTTTCAAAGGTTTTAGGTGTTTAAAATGGATTAAGTGAGAGATTAAATTTCTAATTGTTTTCATGACAAAACAGAGGCTCTAAGTGATAGAGAATTAAATTATAAAAATTTAGAAAGTGGAATGGACTAATTTGGAGCAAGTATGAATTTTCTATGAATTTATCAAGTTCTAGTAATTATTTTCATATTAAAAATCCATTTTCTATTTCATTTATTCAAATTAAATGATCACTGGACTGGGCCTCAATTACTGGGAAGCACAGGGGGCTCGGGTAAAATTTTCTAAGACACAGCGCACAGTCAGACTGGACGGCGGGTTGATTCACCTATTCACCGGGGGTTCTTTAGCAAATAGACCAGGGCGAAGGGGTATTGTTGATTCAGAGCCGTCCGATCAAGCGTGAACGGCCAAGATTAAATCCCGAGCCCCGCGAACCGGTACGCATTTATAACCGCACGATCCAAATCCTACGATCACGATTTTATGAAACGAGATCCAACCGGGTCCGTCTATTAGCAGATCAGCGGCCCAGATCATTCACGCGAAAGGGTATTCTCCCTTCTAATCACAGCCGTTCATTCGCGGATCCATGGCCACGGCACCATCTCCTTTCCCCCGACCGGGAGGCCGGCGGCGCCGCCCGAGGTCACGGCGGATCCCCGCCGGAGCCCCGCGATTCGGCCGACCCGGGTCCCAACAATGTCATTCGAAGGCCCCTACGCACAATTCGGACCATGGCGAAAGATACTAGGGGCTCACCGTAGGTAGAGATGGCGTCCAGGGGGTGATCCACGGCGTGCTGCGGCGTTGCGGCGGAGTAATATCGTCGACGAGCAATTCCCCGGACACCGATGGCCCAAGCGACCCAGGTATCGCCCGACCACGATCCAGGCACACCAGCGGAACACCCCGAACCCACCACAGACACCAAGTGGCGGCAGCAGCAACAAATGACAGCGGCGGCGTCCTCCTGTTCTCTCTCTCGGCTCGAGCTCTTCGATGATGGTTTAGGTAGGGAAGGGAGGTCGCAGGGCTATCGTTTTTATAGTCCAGAGGCACCGACGAATTGGAACGGAAAGAAGGGATGGTCGAGAGGGATCTCCGGTGAGCTCGGACGGAGTTGTTGTAACAGACGCGCGCGACGCGGAGACGACGAGTCCGACACCGGGGCCCCACACGTAAGTGATACCGGTTGCGCGGGAGGATACCCGACTAGTGGGGTCCACATGGAGGTGGCCGGCAAACGTGGCTTTGGATTCGTGAGTATGGCTCGAGGGGCCCGCAGAGCAGCGAGGGGAGCGCAGAGGCTTGGTCGACGCAAGTGAGGCTGCCATGTGGGCCCGGCGTGTCGGCGGGCGCCTGTGGGTGGTGGAGTGAGTGGGCCGCGCGGGTGGGGAAATGCCTAGGTGGGCCGAAAGTGAGGTTGTCGGCCCAAGTAAGGTTTTTAATCTTTTTCTTTTTATTTTCTTTCCTATTTTTCCATTCCAATTATCCAACTCAATTCAAATTTTAAATTCCAATTTGAATCCAAAGTTTGTGGCAAATTTGTCTTTATTTAAATGTTCAATATGAATATAGCATGGAATAATTTTATTTATTTATAGATTTATTTTGCTTTGCATAGTATTCTCTCTTGTCTTATATATATTATTTCCTATTTCCTAAAGTGCACCCCTTTTGGGTTAACTTCAAATTCTCAATTCCATTATTATATTTTATTCTTATTTTAAATGCACATACAATTAAAACTCCATCATGAGTGCCAAATATGGTTCTATTTATTATTTTATTCACTTAAGCAAATGCTTTTAAATAGGGAGATGAGTCTTCAAATGTTATAAGAGTTCTAAAGAGAGAGAAAAAGAAAAATTCTAATGCAAGATCTTTGAAAATTTTTACTATATTCTCAAAATGAGATTTAGGGTGTTACAAATCCTACCCCCCTTAAAAATAATCTCGCCCTCGAGATTTGTAAGAAAGAGGATATAGGAAAGAGTGATTTGAAATCTAGCTTTTAGTTTCTAATTAGTTCAAAATCAAGAGTCTCTCTTTTTTTTATTAGTTAGTTTTTTTTAGGAGAGCATAGGTATATATGGTTATAGACATTTTATTATGCAGGATAAAAGATATCTTTTAAAGCCTATATAGGTTTGGGCAAGAAAGAGTGGGGTAAGGAAAGACTCCATCCAAGATTGTGGATCTTGACTCATCTTGGTGACCTCACTTGATCCTTGAAGACTTGAGTTGGTGCTCATCCTTCCTTGATGTCGTTGATCCTTTCTTCTCCGGTCTTGAGCTTATTAATTCGAGGTTAGTGTATATTTGGGAAAATATGGTTAGAATAGTTATGAGTGAGATGGACTACATGATGTAGGTCAAAGGTTTGTTTGATGTTAGGTGGGGATAGACAAACTATGCAATTCTTCATGACTCTATTGGTTGGATCAGATCTCATGCATGTGGCTGAGTTGGTTTAAGGCACTAGTTTAGTTTTAAGTGCATGAAGGGTATGGCCTTATCCTTTGTATCAGCATTAAGTAACTCAATCTAGCTTAGATCATATTGGATTAGGTATGATCTACATTAGACTAGTTTAAGTTAGATAGATTTATCAGGGTAAGATATATCTTGTTAGGATATGTTAGAATCTTTTGAGATAGGATGGGGTATACGGTGTAGGTAGGTCAGAAGCTCTATTTAACACAGAGGGATTATGCAACTATCGGATGGGTAAGGTAGTTGCATATGTATATGGTCAAGTTAATCTAGGGCATCAATTTAGATTAAATCATTTTTATAGGAGTGAGGTCTAATCCATTTCACTAGTACTAACTAATCTATTAAATGACTCACTTTAGATTGGATCCTATTAGATTAGATGAGATCTAGATTGGTATCACCAGGTTAGTCTAGACAATATCTAATTACTTTGAATTAGATCATGGTTGATATTTTAGACTGGGATAAATATGCTAATTAGGGTAGGATGAATTCATCAGGATAAGGTAGAATCTTTTGAGGTAAATTAGATCTATTAGGATAACAAAAATCTTTTGAGATAAGATGAACCTATTAAGGTCGGAAAGAGTCTTTCAAGATAAGATAATTCAGTTGAGATAAGAAAGAATCTTTTAAGATAAGATGGATCTAGTAGGATAAGATAGATTCCTTTAGGTTAAGAGGGATCCATTATAGTAAGAGAGAGTCTTTTGAGATAGGAGGGATCTATATAAATTAGATACACTTTAATGGAGGATAATCTAAGTTGTTTAGTTATCTTATGAATTCTATTTATGCCTATACGTATATGCAGATGGAGTTGTGGACATGACTCCACGACTCATCACACTCAATCAAAGATCCAAATCATACAAGTATCATAAGAACAAACATTCAAGTTCATAGATATCTATAAAAATAGTTTTGTTTTTGTTCCTGTGATTAGGTCTCCTATTCCTAAAGTCACTTTAGGCGCAAGATTTCAAAGTGTGAAATCCACATTTGGCTTTAGAAAGAAAAGATAAGAATAATCAGAGTAAGCGGAAATAGATGAGAAAAAGATTAAGATAAGTTTAGAAAAGATCAGAGTGGCAAAGGTAAGTAGGTATTGGTTGTCCAGTTCTATCTAGGTTTCGTCCTACAGTCAACATTCCTCTGATACCACTTCTGTAACACCCGGATTTTAGGGGTCCAAAACCCGGGCGCTAACATAAACACCAGGTATGCTGGGACCAAGTCTCACACATATGATGTATAGTGGCACAGGATCGAATGTCACAACTTTATACATAACAGGAGTTCTATACAAAATAAATAATTACATTATAAGGAGACAACGGTCCAGCAACCCAAAGTTGACTGGGAGACGACGACCTAGACCTCTCACGAACTCATCGCAGCATCCTCCAAGCGCTTCATCCCGTGGTACCTGTTCTTCTCCTGTGGGGTGTGTGAGACAGCAAGAGTGAGCTCACATACGTTCATCGCTCAACAAGTTGTGGGGAATAATGTGCATGAACTCGCCAAAGGTGGGAGCTCATGTGAAGTGTAAGGCTTACCAAAGAGGATGGTTAGAGCTGAGCATTGCTTTTAAAGTTGGTCAAAATTTTATTAGCAGTTACTAAGTATAAGTAAATACCAACCCAGTTAAATAGCAGAACAAAAGTAACATCATCACCTGCGATGCAATGCATATGACAAATTGAGTTTAAGTTCCATAATTTAATCATGTGAGGGTCCGAG
This sequence comes from Zea luxurians, assembly GCA_029449295.1. Taxonomy (NCBI): domain Eukaryota; kingdom Viridiplantae; phylum Streptophyta; class Magnoliopsida; order Poales; family Poaceae; genus Zea; species Zea luxurians. The sequence goes on along the minus strand of JAOPSE010000053.1, from coordinate 7,791,635 downwards.
CCGCTCTTGACCGTGAGCACGGCTAGTATACCAGTTTTACACTCTGCAGAGGTTGCGCATCTTTACCCACAAGTCGTGTATCCCATTTCGCCAGGGTTTGCAAGGCCCTTAGACACTTCCGAGGTGAATGGCTAGGGATCCACTACGAGGCCTTTACAAAGTTCCACTAGCTTCCGAAAACCCGCTACAGTTTATAGGAAGTTCCAATGCAGGAATCCCTTGCAGGACCGCCATCGCAGCAAAATCCTCCCGAGGGCCTCCCTACACTGACCACTCCCCTACTGCCCTTGCCCCTTTCGGGTAAGGTAGTCTTCCACTAGCTTTCCTAATTAATCAGCCAAGGGGTCCCATTCCTCCCTTGTGGTAGCACTGTTTTCCCGGGTGGTCGCTCCATGTTCCAATTAACATAATGATCTTAACATGAACAATAAATAACCACTGATAACAAAAGTATAATCATGAATAGTGTAATCTTTATACCCAAAACCACATAAAGCACTAGCAAGTACTACCCAGAAGGTTCAGTGGTAAACAAGGTATAAAGATAGATAAACTAGGGTAACCTATTGGGTCCCATCAAAATTAACCTATGCAGATCATTATGATTAATCAGAACATGAGTGGGTAAAAAGAAGTGATCAAGGGCACAACTTGCCTGGGACTTGAGATTCCAGGTACCAGGATGATCTTCAGATGACACGTGACCTCGCACTAGTCGTAGCAATACAAACAAACAGTGTATAGGCAAAATTAACATTACACCAAACATGTATGCCAAAATACATATTAATAATCTACATATAAAAATAAGATCACAGGAAAAAGAATTATTAATTTTGGAGTTATAGATTTTTAAGTTATTGAATTTTCAAAGGTTTTAGGTGTTTAAAATGGATTAAGTGAGAGATTAAATTTCTAATTGTTTTCATGACAAAACAGAGGCTCTAAGTGATAGAGAATTAAATTATAAAAATTTAGAAAGTGGAATGGACTAATTTGGAGCAAGTATGAATTTTCTATGAATTTATCAAGTTCTAGTAATTATTTTCATATTAAAAATCCATTTTCTATTTCATTTATTCAAATTAAATGATCACTGGACTGGGCCTCAATTACTGGGAAGCACAGGGGGCTCGGGTAAAATTTTCTAAGACACAGCGCACAGTCAGACTGGACGGCGGGTTGATTCACCTATTCACCGGGGGTTCTTTAGCAAATAGACCAGGGCGAAGGGGTATTGTTGATTCAGAGCCGTCCGATCAAGCGTGAACGGCCAAGATTAAATCCCGAGCCCCGCGAACCGGTACGCATTTATAACCGCACGATCCAAATCCTACGATCACGATTTTATGAAACGAGATCCAACCGGGTCCGTCTATTAGCAGATCAGCGGCCCAGATCATTCACGCGAAAGGGTATTCTCCCTTCTAATCACAGCCGTTCATTCGCGGATCCATGGCCACGGCACCATCTCCTTTCCCCCGACCGGGAGGCCGGCGGCGCCGCCCGAGGTCACGGCGGATCCCCGCCGGAGCCCCGCGATTCGGCCGACCCGGGTCCCAACAATGTCATTCGAAGGCCCCTACGCACAATTCGGACCATGGCGAAAGATACTAGGGGCTCACCGTAGGTAGAGATGGCGTCCAGGGGGTGATCCACGGCGTGCTGCGGCGTTGCGGCGGAGTAATATCGTCGGCGAGCAATTCCCCGGACACCGATGGCCCAAGCGACCCAGGTATCGCCCGACCACGATCCAGGCACACCAGCGGAACACCCCGAACCCACCACAGACACCAAGTGGCGGCAGCGGCAACAAATGACAGCGGCGGCGTCCTCCTGTTCTCTCTCTCGGCTCGAGCTCTTCGATGATGGTTTAGGTAGGGAAGGGAGGTCGCAGGGCTATCGTTTTTATAGTCCAGAGGCACCGACGAATTGGAACGGAAAGAAGGGATGGTCGAGAGGGATCTCCGGTGAGCTCGGACGGAGTTGTTGTAACAGACGCGTGCGACGCGGAGACGACGAGTCCGACACCGGGGCCCCACACGTAAGTGATACCGGTTGCGCGGGAGGATACCCGACTAGTGGGGTCCACATGGAGGTGGCCGGCAAACGTGGCTTTGGATTCGTGAGTATGGCTCGAGGGGCCCGCAGAGCAGCGAGGGGAGCGCAGAGGCTTGGTCGACGCAAGTGAGGCTGCCATGTGGGCCCGGCGTGTCGGCGGGCGCCTGTGGGTGGTGGAGTGAGTGGGCCGCGCGGGTGGGGAAATGCCTAGGTGGGCCGAAAGTGAGGTTGTCGGCCCAAGTAAGGTTTTTAATCTTTTTCTTTTTATTTTCTTTCCTATTTTTCCATTCCAATTATCCAACTCAATTCAAATTTTAAATTCCAATTTGAATCCAAAGTTTGTGGCAAATTTGTCTTTATTTAAATGTTCAATATGAATATAGCATGGAATAATTTTATTTATTTATAGATTTATTTTGCTTTGCATAGTATTCTCTCTTGTCTTATATATATTATTTCCTATTTCCTAAAGTGCACCCCTTTTGGGTTAACTTCAAATTCTCAATTCCATTATTATATTTTATTCTTATTTTAAATGCACATACAATTAAAACTCCATCATGAGTGCCAAATATGGTTCTATTTATTATTTTATTCACTTAAGCAAATGCTTTTAAATAGGGAGATGAGTCTTCAAATGTTATAAGAGTTCTAAAGAGAGAGAAAAAGAAAAATTCTAATGCAAGATCTTTGAAAATTTTTACTATATTCTCAAAATGAGATTTAGGGTGTTACACAACTCCGCCTCGTGGAGGATTAGGAGGATTCATCTCTGCAGGCTGTGGCTGGGGTTGTCTATATATCCACCGAGTGTGTCGATTAGGAGGCAAATCAATTCCACCACCCCGCCTGGTATTGACCATCTGAGTTAGATACATATGGTAAGAGTATAGCAGACAAGGCATGTATTTACAACTCAGGTTACTTTGGGGGATTTATTAGCTAAGCAGATTAATATTTCACCTACTAAAGCTAATTCATTACCCTATGGTGGTACATACTAAGATGTCCATATATAATATATCAATCAATCAAAGAAGCAAATCAAACATTTAACATCAGAACAATCAAACAACATTTTTAAAGAAAAATAGTTTTAAATTTTGTCCTGGGTTCCCTATATCTTAAAAGATCATAGTGGTAGGATTCCAAGGTGCGAAATCCATTTTGTCTTAGAGTAGAAAAGATAAGATTAATCAGAGTAGAGTAGCAAAAGGTGAGATAAGACCAAGATGAGGTAAGTATAGAATGAATCAGAGTAAGGTAAGTAAGTGAGGGTTGTCCATTTCTATCTAGGTCTCGTCCTACAGTCAACATTTCCTCTGATACCACTTCTGTCACACCCGGCTTTAAGGAACAAAGCCAAGTGCATCTCATACATGCGCCAAGAAGACAACATATATAATAACAGAGTGTATAGAGATAAATGTCACAATAATCAGAGTATTTATTACATAGTGGAAGACTTATTACAAAATAAAAGATAAATATAAAACGAACTAAGGATCGTCGGCGCCAATGTCAACTGAGAAACGCCACCTAGATCAGATCATACTCCTCGCCTTGTGGCTCCTCCTGAACCACCTGCTCTTCTCCTGTGGGGGGTGTGAGACAGCAAGGGCGAGCTCACACATGATCATAGCTGTAAGGAAAATGGACCCCGGGCCATTTGGCTAATTGAGTTTTGGTGTTTGATGAACAACACAATCCGTGAACTAATAAGTTTTCTAGTGTTTGTGTTTGTAGTTCACAGGATGCGAAGAGAATTGGACCAAGGCAATGAGGATGCAACACCTCAAAAGAAGACATAAAAAGATGCATAGGAGTCCAATACTCAAGAACAAAGAAGCCCAAAGAAATCAGCGAAGAAATCCAAAGATAAGGGCTGTCAGCCAGCGCCTGGTGGCGCACCGGACATCGGTGTCCGGTGTGCACCGGACTGTCCGGTGAGGCACCGGGCAGTCTGCGCAGAAAGGCCGCAGACAGGCGCTCTCTGGCTGTAGCACCGGACTGTCCGGTGTGCACCGGACTGTCCGGTGTGCCAACGGGCAGACGGCAACGGTCGAATCCAACGGTCGGATCCAACGGTCGACTGCTACAGGCGCCAACGGTCGGCTGACGTGGCGTGCACCGGACATCCACTGTTCAGTGTCCGGTGTGCACCGGACTGTCCGGTGCACCCGACGACAGAAAGCTGCTGCTTTCTGTCCAACGGCTAGTTTGGGGTGTGGAGGCTATAAATACCACCCCAACCGGCCATTCTCAAGTGTGAGAGCCCAAGCAACATACCAAGACACATAGTGCATATTTCCAAGTGCTCAAACACCCAAGTGCTTAATAGAATCACTCGGTGATTAGCGTAGGTGCTTTGCGAAGTGCTTAGGTTAGTTAGACCGCTTTAGCGCTTGCTCTAGGTGAATCCTAGTTAGTTGAGTGAGTTTTGTAAAACCACACAACCCCTCGGCTCTTGCGTGAGTCGTTGTAATTGTACCAAGTGGGGCGAGAGTCTTGCGAGACCGTGACAACTGCGTTTGTGTCACGGCCGCCACCGTGTACCGGAGGGAACGAGGCCCGCGGCGTTTCAGCCGGAAGCTCGATAGTGGAGACGGCGGGGAGCGTCCGAGAGGAGCCGGAAGCGGAGCACCACTTGCGCGTGGAGAAGGCCCGCGGCTATCTACGGAGTTACTCGACCGTGGTGCTTGGCCCTCGCGTGGGCTTCCCTTTGCGTAGGGGCACCAACGAGGATTAGTCGGGACCTTGCATGGTTCCGGATACCTCGGTAAAAATACCGGCGTCATCCACGAGAGTTTGCTTCTCTACTTAGCTCTTTACATTCCGCATTTATATTAAGCATTTAAGTTTCAATCTTGTAGTCATACTTATTTAGTGTAGATTGAAACTTAGCCTTTTGCGGTAGAGATAGCAACACTTAGACAAAACCTAGTTTGCACATTCTAGTTTTGATTATTTGCATAGGTTTTGCTCTAGGGATTTAATTGTGGCCTAGTTTAGTAAAAGTTTTAGAAGTCCTAATTCACCCCCCCCTCTTAGGCGTCATCCGTTTCCTACAAGTGGTATCAGAGCCCGGTTTGGCTCATTTGAAACGCTTTAGCTTCACCGCTAAAAGAGCCGACGCTTTTTAGAGGAAGGGATGGATACCCATAGGCCACCACACTTCGACGGCACTAACTTCCCATATTATAGTGCTAGAATGGCTTGTTACCTAGAGGCCGTTGATCTAGGTGTTTGGAGAGTCACTCGTGACGGGATGAAACCTCTCAAGAATCCCGAAAAACCCACCACGAGTGAGGAAAAAGAAATTCATTTAAATGCTAGAGCCAAAAATTGCTTGTATGAATCTCTTAGCATGGATATTTTTAATCAAGTATTTACCTTGAAAACTGCTAATGAGATTTGGCTAAAATTGCATGAGCTCCATGACGGCACATCCAATGTCCGTGAGCAAAAACATTGCCTAGTCTTAAATGAGTATAATTCTTTTGCCATGAAAGATGATGAGCTTGTTAGAGACATGTATTCTCGTTTGAATCTAATAATCAATGAGCTCAACTCTATTGGCATAAATAAGCTAGGTGATGCGGACATTGTGAGGAAGATTATCTCCCTGCTACCACAACAAAGATATGGGAGCATCATCACCATCCTTCACAACATGGAGGACTTGAGCAACATGACCCCGACCATTGTGATTGGGAAAATCGCGGCTTTTGAGATGTCGCGAAAAATGAGTCGGGGAGATGAGCCAACTTCCTCAAAGCCATATGCTTTTGCATGTGATGAAAAGAAGGGCAAAAAGAAGGCTCCCACTCCAAGTTCCTCAAATGAAGAAGAGGAAGAAGAAGAAAGTGATGATGATGAAGATAATCAACCATGCACATCATCCTCCGAGGACGAAGAAACAATCCGACGCGTCGGAAAGGTAATGAGGATGATCCGCAAGATTAATCTAATGGGTGTGCCCCTGCAGGTCGAGGATCTTCTCTTTAACATTGACAGGAAAAAGCAAAGGAAGAGAGGATGCTTCGCATGTGGGGAGAAGGGCCACTTCAGGGACAACTGTCCAAATATGGCCAAACCCAAAAAGGAGAGGAGCAAAGGCAAGACGCTCACAAGTGTTAGAACTTGGGATGATTCTTCAAGTGAAGATGAACCTCCAAGGACGCGCAGCCACCGGTCCTCGTCACGATCATCACGGTCATCACACAAATGCATTATGGCAAGAGGTAACAAAAGCATTCCATCCTCTAGTGATGAAAGTAGTAGTGATGATGAAGGTGAGGGAAAGGCCTCTCTAGAAGAACTTGCGGAAGCCGTTAATTTTTTCCAGGATGTTTGCACTAAGCAAAAGGCTCAACTTAAAACTTTGAAAAATAAGTTGGTTAGCTCTCAAAATGATTACAAAGGTTTGCTAGAAAAATTTGAAACTTTTGCAAACTTAAATAGTGAGCTATCAACTAAAATTGAGCTATTAGAATCTAGTGCTCCATCCACTGCTACCAATGATAGCCTTATTAAAAAGAATGAAAAACTTAAGGCTAAGTTAGCTAGCTCCCAAGAAGCTATTGAAAATTTGCTAGAGAAAATGGAAATTCTTAGCATACACAATAATGAGCTAACTACTAAGCTAGAAAACATTGGTAGCACCCCAGCAGCATCTTTAGTTGAAATACCTGAAATAATTAAGAAAGATGCTTCTACTTCCTGCTTTGATTTAATTGATGATTCTAACCCCTGCAACCAAGTCGTTGTTGAGAATATTGTTGTAGAGACATGTACGGATGAGGTTGCAAAGGAAAATGAACAATTAAAGCAAGAAGTGGCTCGCCTTGGCAGGGCTTTGTATGACAAGAAAGGCAAAGCCAAACAAATCCGACCTCCACAGGATAACACCACTGCGGGAGTGAACAAGCCTGTAGAGGGAGAAACTGTGATTTGTAGGCTATGCCACAAGGAAGGCCACAAGTCTTTCCAATGCAAGGCGATGACCGGGGATAAACAAAGGCAAAAGCTCAAGCAAAAGCCATCAAGCAAAATCTCCAACACCTACATCAAAAAGGTGAACAAAAAGGATGCTACACCATATTTGATCAAGAAGAAAAAGAATGGAAAGGTGATAGCAATCAAGGCCAACAAGCAAGCCAACAAAGGAAAAGGGGCCAAACGCATCTGGGTGCCCAAGGAGATAATTTCAACCATGAAAAGCACCAAGAAGGTTTGGATCCCGAAAGGGAAGTGAGTGGACCAAAGGTCATCGGGAAATTTGGAGACTTGGCAGATTTTGGGATGTATATCATGGGATACATCATATTGGATCAAGTTTATTGCCAAGTGGGTTAGTGAAAATTTTGGACCCAAATTTCCCACCCATGACTAAGGTAACTAGTTTTATTGTATTCTTCATTTTTAGATATGCGTATCTATTTATCTTTTATCTAGTTTACCTTTCTTGCCTAGTATTACATTTGTTATGTACTTTTGTTTAAAATAATGCATACTAGGTAAATCATATGGTAGGATTGCTTGTTTTTTAATTCATATACTTAAGCAAACCTACATGGCTTAAAATGTTTATTTAAGCACGGCACATAGCTTCTTATTCATTCCATAGTAAATGATGCATCAATTGAAAATTTTGATTTCTACAAATTGTATCATTTAACTTATATGTGCCAAAGTTTGGATTATGGATAATTTGCCCCTCTTGATATCAAATCAAAGTGCATGTCTCCTACAAGTATTCAAAACTTGTATGCACACCTTTAGGGGGAGGTTACTCTATAATCTAACACTTTGAGACTAACACCTTTTCAAGTCTATTTCATGTGATAGTCTCATTGTAAGGAAAATGAAGTCCCCGGAGAAAGACAACAATCTTCCACTGCAAAATCTCCAAGAACTCTTATGTCTCTCAAGCTCACCATTGACTTTCAATTGGTATCTCTTGAGACTACATTCAGTATCATTTACATGTCTTCTCCAACATTTGATTAGACTATATTTCATATCATATGCTTCCATGTTGCAAATGCATAAGTAGTTAACTCATATTCTGTTACCTATGCATAAGGGAAGTTAGTCTTTTCAAATCATGTCTTGCACCTCTAATTTTCACATGCTTTTTCCTAAGTAGAGGATCTCTGTCAGGGGGAGTATTTCTTCATCTCTAAAGGGGGAGAGAAACTTCTTTCTAAAGAGAACACTCATTTAGGGGGAGTAATCTTTTGAGGACTCCGTCAAGTGGTATCATTCACATAGTTTAATTTAATATCCTTCTAGTGATATCATTTGATACAATTCTTGATGAGGGCAAGCTTTTATTTTCTTCCTACATGATTTTAATGTCTTCCTTTTTCGGTGGTTGATGCCAAAGGGGGAGAAGTTTAGGGACCAAAGCAATGAAAACTATATCAAACACCAAACACCACCAATTTAAAATTTTATATCTACAAATGGCTTTTCAAGTGGTTTTGGTTATTTGGTCCAAAAATAGGAAGTAAGTGAATTATGGAATTAGGGGGAGGCTTAAGTCCATAATATCACATTGTGAGGACAATCATGCATCTTAGCAAGTAGATTGCATATTTTCATTCAAATACTTGTATTATTTGCTTGCTTTGGTTGTGTTGTCATCAATCACCAAAAAGGGGGAGATTGTAAGGAAAATGGACCCGGGCCATTTGGCTAATTGAGTTTTGGTGTTTGATGAACAACACAATCCGTGAACTAATAAGTTTTCTAGTGTTTGTGTTTGTAGTTCACAGGATGCGAAGAGAATTGGACCAAGGCAATGAGGATGCAACACCTCAAAAGAAGACATAAAAAGATGCATAGGAGTCCAATACTCAAGAACAAAGAAGCCCAAAGAAATCAGCGAAGAAATCCAAAGATAAGGGTTGTCAGCCAGCGCCTGGTGGCGCACCGGACATCGGTGTCCGGTGTGCACCGGACTGTCCGGTGTGCACCGGACTGTCCGGTGAGGCACCGGGCAGTCTGCGCAGAAAGGCCGCAGACAGGCGCTCTCTGGCTGTAGCACCGGACTGTCCGGTGTGCACCGGACTGTCCGGTGTGCCAACGGGCAGACGGCAACGATCGAATCCAACGGTCGGATCCAACGGTCGACTGCTACAGGCGCCAACGGTCGGCTGACGTGGCGTGCACCGGACATCCACTGTTCAGTGTCCGGTGTGCACCGGACTGTCCGGTGCACCCGACGACAGAAAGCTGCTGCTTTCTGTCCAACGGCTAGTTTGGGGTGTGGAGGCTATAAATACCACCCCAACCGGCCATTCTCAAGTGTGAGAGCCCAAGCAACATACCAAGACACATAGTGCATATTTCCAAGTGCTCAAACACCCAAGTGCTTAATAGAATCACTCGGTGATTAGCGTAGGTGCTTTGCGAAGTGCTTAGGTTAGTTAGACCGCTTTAGCGCTTGCTCTAGGTGAATCCTAGTTAGTTGAGTGAGTTTTGTAAAACCACACAACCCCTCGGCTCTTGCGTGAGTCGTTGTAATTGTACCGAGTGGGGCGAGAGTCTTGCGAGACCGTGGCAACCGCGTTTGTGTCACGGCCGCCACCGTGTACCGGAGGGAACGAGGCCCGCGGCGTTTCAGCCGGAAGCTCGATAGTGGAGACGGCGGGGAGCGTCCGAGAGGAGCCGGAAGCGGAGCACCACTTGCGCGTGGAGAAGGCCCGCGGCTATCTACGGAGTTACTCGACCGTGGTGCTTGGCCCTCGCGTGGGCTTCCCTTTGCGTAGGGGCACCAACGAGGATTAGTCGAAACTTTGCATGGTTCCGGATACCTCGGTAAAAATACCGGCGTCATCCACGAGAGTTTGCTTCTCTACTTAGCTCTTTACATTCCGCATTTATATTAAGCATTTAAGTTTCAATCTTGTAGTCATACTTATTTAGTGTAGATTGAAACTTAGCCTTTTGCGGTAGAGATAGCAACACTTAGACAAAACCTAGTTTGCACATTCTAGTTTTGATTATTTGCATAGGTTTTGCTCTAGGGATTTAATTGTGGCCTAGTTTAGTAAAAGTTTTAGAAGTCCTAATTCACCCCCCCCCCCCTCTTAGGCGTCATCCGTTTCCTACAATAGCTCAACAAGTTGTGGGGAACCAGTGGACATAAACTCACAAAGGTGTGAGTTCATGTGATGTGTAAGGCTAATCAATGACAGGGGTTAAAGCTGAGCATTGCTTTTAAGTAGTTGGTCAAAATTTTATTAGCAGTTACTAAGTGTAAGTAAATACCAAACCTTAAATAAAGTAATAGAACAAAATTAATAATAAACCCATGCAATGCAAATGACAAAATTGAATTTAAGTTCCATAATTTAAACATCAGAGAGTCCTGAGCTGCTCATGACCGTGAGCTCGGCTAGTATACCAGTTTTACACTCTGCAGAGGTTGTACCCTTTACCCACAAGTCATGTTACCCATCTGCCAAGGGGTCGCGAATCCAATACACCTCTACCTAGAAACCGCGGTAGGGCAACACTACGAGGCCTTTACAAAGTTCCACTAGCTTCCGAAAACCCGCTACAGTTTATGGGAAGAGCACTTGCAAGAATCCCCCGTCTGACCGCCATCGCAGCTAAATCAACCCGAGAACCTCCTTGCATGCAACTCCCCTACTGCCCTTGCCCCTTTCGGGTAAGGTAGTCTTCCACTAGCTTTCCTAATTAGTCAGCCAAGGGTGTCCCATTAAACCCTTGTGGTGGCACGTGTTTCTCAAGTTAAGCTCTATGTCCCAATTAACATTAATGATCTTAACATGAACATAAATAGAATAACAAAAGAATTGGAACATAGATGTAATAAATGATTATCCCAAAACCATGTAAAGCAATAGCAAACTACCCAAGTGATTCAGGGGTGAACAAGGTAATGAGATAAACAATCTAGGGTGACCTATCGGGTCCCAGCAAAATTAACCTATGCATGGATAAATGGTATTAAAGAACATTATTAGGTAGAAAGTGGTCAAGGGCACAACTTGCCTTCAATGAGCTCCTGCTCAGCTACTTCAACCTGCTGCTCACCAGGATCCTCAGTCACGTGCTCTTCTACTCGCCACAATACAAACAAACACAGTGCATATAGAGAAATTAACATTACACCAAACATATATACAAAATACACAGTAATAATCTACACATTAAAATAAAATCCTAGAAACAGGAATCATAATTTTTGGAGTTATAGATTTTAAGTTATGGATTTTCAAAGGTTTTATGTGTTTAGAATAGGATTAAGTGTGGGATTAATTTTCTTGCTGTTGTCATGATAAAACAGGGACACTAAGTGATAGAGAATTAAATTACAAAGATTTAGAAAGTGGAATGGAGTGATTTGGGGTTCATATGCATTTTCTATGGAATAAACAAGTTCTAGGGTTTATTTTCATATTAAAAATCCAATTTCTATTTCATTTAATCCATTTAATTCACTACTGGACTGGGCCTCATTTACAAAGAAGTGCAGGGGCTTCTTTATAAGTTTACCGAGACACAGACGACAGTGCCACAGGACCGCGGGTTGATTATAATAAAACAGAGGGTCTCTTATGCAAAAGGCTTCGGCCGAAGGGGTATTATCTAATTCCAGCCGCCCGATCAAAAACTGAGCGCCAGGATTAAAACCGCGCTGTGCGAACCGGTATGCGCGGATCCCAGCCGTCGGATTCAAGCGCAATGGTCTAGATTTTATTTAACTCAGAACTATTCGTGATCGCGGGATCGGAATTGGACGGATCTCATTCACCCGATCGAATCGTCAACCAACATCTAATCGCGGCCGCCAAACGTGCATCCAACAGCCGAAATTCGTCGGCCAGCTCCGCCATCCTGACCGGCGGCGCCACCGCGCGACCCGAACGCGGCGGACGCCATTGCTAGAGCTCCAAACCCCGCGATTTAGCGCGCTATTCTCCCTTCTACGCGGTGCTACACCATCTAAGGGGGCTAGTGAACTAATGTGCAAAGAATTCTCACCGGAGGGGGGGGGGGCGGAGCTTCCTGGCGACGGCGCACCGCGGCACCGCGGCGGAGGTTGGACACCGACGATAATTCGCGGATCGCTCCGTCGTCGATTTGGTCCACAAATGCCACGGGTGTTTTCGCACACACGCGGCGCAAGGCCCGACCCGATCCTAGGTGTCGGACGGCGGCGGGGAAATGATTCCGTGGCGGCGTCGATCGTCTGGTGTGGATTCGCCGCACTAATCTCTCTCTCTCTAGCTCGGCAGTGGTCGCGAAGACAGGAAACAGGGGAAGGGAACGCGCCTGGGTGCTTTTATGGCCCGCGGTGGGTGGTTTTAACGGAAGCGACAACGGCGGGAGCGCGGCTAGTATCCACCGCGGATCTCGCGGAGCTCCGTTGCCGCAGCCACGCGAGGGAAGGGGTGACAGGTGGGGCCTGCAGAGCAGCGATACAGGGAGATCGTGACCGCGCGCTAGAGACCGCCCTGTGGGCCCATCGTGTCGGCACGCGCCTGCGCGGAAAGGAGTCATGGGCAGCGTGGGAGGGGAAATCCGCTGGTGGGCCGAATTGGTATACTATGGCCCAGGTAAGTTTTATATTTTTTCTCTTTTCATGATTTGTTTTTCCTTTCCTTTTGAATTCAGAATTCAAATTTAACTATATGGTAAATCTCCCTCAAATTAAGAGTATAATTCTGCACACACTATTATCACCTTCATTTATAATATTTATTTGGTATATATACCTTTTCTCTTCTTTCACCCCCCTAAATTCTAGATTTTATTTTATATTCTAAATTCCACTTTGGGATTTGAATGTATTTCTTGTCTTATTACTTCCATGAGTGTATGCACAAACAAATACCACAGCATGATGCACAATTTGTTTTAGGTGTCATTAATTAATTAATGATTTTTGAGGTGTTTATGCACATGTTAATAATGAATGGAGGCAACACATATATGTGAATCAATTATATCTTCCTTTACACCTTTTGGGTATTACAATGTATTTTAGACTGAACTTCTTTTTTTCCCGGCACACCCATTATCTATATTCTTTTCTCCCATACTTTGTTCATGTTCTCCATGCGTGGTCCCATGAACACGTCTATGCCAAAGTTTGGTTGTAGTCCAAAAATAAGGATGAGCAACAAAATGTATGTGCGCTTCTAACACAACTAGGGAAGTAGGTTGTAGATGGTAAGGATGATCGGCCAAGTGTTATACGAGCTGCTGAGGTCACCTAATGGATTCATTCCATAGGTACTTAGCATGAACCTGATGTTCCTTGCCTCATCATGAAACTTTGAGAATGTGGCATCGAAATGCTTCCACTGTCGGGCATCGACACGATGTCGTAGTTTGTTAGTGTCCTTGGTGCGATCACAAGATGCATGCCAAGACAAATAGTTAGACATCCTCGACGGATATTGAATACACAATGCAGCCGATCAACCATGGACATATATATATATATATACCACATTGATATGTCATGGTTTCTTCTATGTATGTAACCTTCTTCGTCTTACTCACGAGACAAGGTCTAGTTTGCACTATTCTTCTTGCATGCTTTCTTCTTTGGTGTATTCGAGGCTCCCCCATCATTTGCATCCAACGCGTCACCCAACATTCCTTCTTTATCGACTCATGTTGCATATTGGATAACTCTCCAAGTACACATATTAGGTGCTCTAATATAAGATATAATGGTTAGGGCAAGCATATATCTTTGAAGACCCAACTTAACATGTCAGACTAGCTTCTCCTGACAGATACTAGTGTGTACTTTGTTATCTTTTGGAAGCATAAAACCAAGGATATATAATAGTTTGTTAAAGCTTGTGTTGGACCATCCAGAAATGAGCTTTCAACATCAACATCTCAAGATAAAAATACAACATCATTCAGTGGCCACCTTTGGAGGCAGTCGGCTTATGTTGGTCACCTTTGTTAACATTCAATCGGTGCGACCCCTTAACTATGCGACCTACAAGCGATTAACATAAGGTCAATGAATAAAACAAAACCATAACATCAAAGACACTATCTAACTAAAAAGTTCAAATAATAAATGTGTTCAAAGAATGGCCAAAAATCTCTAAATATAATAAAACGAATATTAAAGTGCAAGATGTAGTGGTGAATCCAACCATGAAGCTCATCGGGGTCATTACATTAATCTAAGAAAGTTAACACAATGCTGAATAAATACTTCTCTATTTAGGTATTGAAGTTCGTTAGGATCATATGACCCTAGTAGTATATGCTAGATTCACCCCTAGCAAGACACTTATCTTAAATGTAGACGATGCAGCGCTAGTTCGATCGACCGACAATCTAATAGACCCCGAATGACATTTGACCATTAAAGATATTTTCTAAAATAGTAACTTCAAACTATGGTCAACTTTAGCAATGTTTTTTTTTACTTTCTAACATGTTGGTCGGTTCATAATGGCCATCCAAAGTAGCGATTGTTGCTTGCCCACGTAGTCGAAGCGAAGGTGATGCAGACATGTATGAAGCGAAAGCGGATGCGAACGAGTACTCATAAAAAACAGTGGAAACTAACGTGCTATTTTTTAGAAGGATGTGAGATTTTATCTTTCGCTTGCAAATCCCACAAACCCCATATCTAAAAAAAAATCAACATGTTAAACATGGTGGCTGTTAATATTGATCTTGCATCGAACAAATGAGAGATAATAGTGAAAAGCAATTAGAAGGGTGCAAATGAATCCAGCGTCGGGCCCCTTTCTACCTTCTCTCTCTATTTTTTACATGAATGATGGAAGGGAAGGTTTTTATTATTTCTCATGGTGAAGTTTGTATTTACAAATGAGATTCTACAAATGGCCCTTAATCATTATTTCATTTCACATGCCTCTTAACTATATAATTAGAGTCTGAACTCACTAATGAAAGCTACTAACATGCAATACACCCTAACATCGGATTCAAAGCATCTAGCATATATTGAATTATGTGAATCTCTCAAAAGATGTTAGAAAGGAAAAATAAAAAAGGATAATATGGACTTTTACTTGCTGGCCCATCTAAAAGCCCACAAACCCAAATTGCACCAGACCCACATGTTTCTTTAACCTAACCTTTCAACTGCTGCAGCGAAGGCACACAGCCGCCACCGTTTCTTCATCTCCCATCATCTTCTTCCTCGCAGTGCCGGCGCTCCATCTTCCGCTCCCTCCCTTACTCGTGCTCGGCACGCAGGCGACGGAGGCTGCGTTCGGGCTCGGGCTCTCAGCAACCGCGTCAGCGGCTGCCCCTCCCGCTTCTCGCCAGTCGCCCCGTGCCCTCGCCTCCGGTCCTCAGCACACCAGCCGTGACCCTGCGTGCGTGCCTCTCTCTCTCTCCTCCCGCCTCATGTGGACCGTGAACGACACCTGCCCCCCGCTGCTGCGCCGCGTGCGGCCTGAGGGCAGCGGGAGCCAGCAACCGCAGCTCCACCAAGGTGGTCGCGCCGCTTTGGGAGCGCTTATGCCCCAAAGCTCAAGCGTTACCCGTCTTTTTAGCGCTTCAGCCCGCTGAAGCGCGCGCTTAGTGCCGCATTTTGGAACCCTGATCAGCCCAGTACCAATACGTGTATCCGTATCTATGCTGTGCAAGCGCAAACATTCACTTGCAATCGTATGCTTCTTCATTGGGAACAGGTCATAACAGCGGTACAAGGGTGAACAAACTACATCGAGAGGAAGACAATATGCCGAAGAAGGGGACTAAATCTAAGAAGGAGAAGGTGGATGATGTGCCCAATGAACAAGAAAATAAGCTTCCAGACTACCTGGAGCTCCAGCGCACACGTGTCGTCTGCAATGCTGATGCCCCCATTCATGTAGACACATTTACTACTCTTCTTTCGTGTATTTGCTGATCACCTTCACTATTCACTGATTTTCGCATGAAATTAGTCTTGCATACGGACTTAATTTCTCATAGATGCACATATATTTTACGTTATGCATCTAATTGATTACTTCACAGGATATGGGAAGTGATTTTTACCATTATTTTTGCGTGCATTTTTTTCTTCTAATAAAGGACTGAACATGTTACTGTTAAGTGCACTGTTGAATTTTCTGCTATTCATACAAAATTTCTGTGAAAAATAATCATTTTGGTTCTTACTGATTTTTTAGTTTGATTTTTTTGTGTACTCGTGTAAATTGTTTATATTGTTTTGTTTTATTATTTTTTGGAAGAATTTTCTCTTTGTTGATATTGAATTTCATTCATTTCTATTATTGGCCTCATATATCATATTTTATGTTTCTCTTGTATCTTTAAAAGACTCAAGGTTTCCAATACTCGGGTGCATTTGCTGCTATGGGAATTGATAATAGCGTGTCAGTGGATAAATTTTGCAAGAATTTCAAAATTGAAATAAATCGTCTCACTGAAGATGATATGGAGTTCGATATGATTGGTATTGATGCATCAATAGCCAATGCTTTCCGGAGAATCCTCATTTCAGAGGTATTTGCATGTTTTCGTGCGTACAATGTGACAACTGAAATTTGTCTATTTTAGCACTTCATATATATTAGAGTCAATTATTTAGTTTAATACTTCCTCTGAACTAATAGGTTCCAACTATGGCAATTGAGAAAGTCTTCATGGCTGACAACAACTCAGTTATAGCAGACGAGGTTCTTTCACATAGACTAGGACTTATTCCACTTGATGCAGATCCAAGACTCTTTGAATATATCTCAGGTAAGTAGGTAACTACCTTCAATTGCTTTGGCTTCACCTTAATATATTTAACACAAGAGTCATTTTATTGTTCATTTTTCTTTTTACAGAAAACGATGTCCCAAATGAAAGGAATACTATTGTTTATAAACTGCATGTTTCTTGTCCAAAGAATTCTCAACGAATTACAGGTATACCTTATCTTCCTGCAATGTCTGATGATTACAGATTCCTGTCGTCTTTCAAAATGAAACGTCATGCCCTATGTTAAAATAGAAAAGATCTGTTAAGCTCTTGTGGACTTATGTGACATCTATTAAAAGATTTACTTTTGTAAGTGTACTGTGGTGACAAGTTTCCATTTGTACTTCCCTTGTTGATGGATTTTACTTACCTCAAGTTGGCATCCTATGCGCTTTGTCAATATAAAATTATTTTTAAAGTTAAAAAATATATCTGTGATAATTGAACTTTATGATCCTTTGCCTCCTTATTTCTCTTTTCTTGTCAGCACAAACCAGATTTTCTCGTTGACTGTTTGGTTGTATGTGACAGTGAAATCTAGTGAACTAGAGTGGTTACCAGAAGGTAGCCAATTAAGTATGTCAGCCCCTGCACAGTCTGGAGACAAACAGAAGACTTTCACTTCCTTCAGTCAAAGCCAAAAGGAGATCTTAGAAAAGCCTCTTGGTGTGAAGTTTAAAGATATTACTATTGCCAGGCTTGGGCCAGGACAGGTAGCTGTTTAACTTGTTTCCTTATCACCATTATGATATGAGTAGGTTTACCTACAATCTACATTGATTCAATATATGGGTTAAGACACTTTGTTATGTGATCACATCTGTCCATGTGGTAAAAATGGAACTTTAGTCCAGTGGAAATTATTATAGTTTTAATTTGTGCAGACAATAGCTTTTCCTTAACTCATATCATAGAAATACACTACCTTGGTGAATTCATTGTGTGACTTTGTGTGAATGCCAGATTTAAACTTTGTAAACATAACTTGGCTATTATACCAGTTCTTTTTTCCTCGAACGATCTATTATTTCCATTGGGGTAACTGTACTTTGTAATTTGATTTGTTCTTCTTTAGGCTATCGAGCTCGAGGCACATGCTGTTAAGGGAACTGGGAACGTTCACGCCAAGTGGTCTCCAGTTGCTACAGCATGGTACAGAATGCTCCCTGAGGTAACATTGTTTC
Organism: Zea luxurians; assembly: GCA_029449295.1. Taxonomy (NCBI): domain Eukaryota; kingdom Viridiplantae; phylum Streptophyta; class Magnoliopsida; order Poales; family Poaceae; genus Zea; species Zea luxurians. The sequence goes on along the minus strand of JAOPSE010000053.1, from coordinate 7,773,636 downwards.
ACTACCGCATTTACCACAAGATGGTTAATAACTGTATATCTGTTGCTCGTGTCCTGATGCTATATTATCAAGTAGGTTGTTATTATTAAAGAAGTTGAAGGCCCTCAGGCAGAGCAGCTGGTGAAGAAATGCCAGGTTAATGTTTTTGACATCGAAGACCTGGCTAACGGTAATTTCTCTTTCGCTTTCTTTTTAAAGAGGTTGAACTCAGTAGTATTTAGCTGTAGGGGCAGTCATCGAGATGTTATGTATATATATATATATATATTGTTCTAGTAGAAGTTTATGACGATTATTAGCTGGAAGTTTGAAATAGAAATGTAATATCATAGTTTTTTTTCATTAAGTCCTCATTTGGAAACTGTATTAGAACATGGTTGATACCATTGGGGTCTACAAATCGGACTCTAAACTTTCGTTATGCTCAATCTGCCATCCACATTAACCCTTCCATTGTTTTTTTGTTTTTGTATATAAACACAGGTGGAAAGAGGGCGGTTGTTGCGAGGCCAAGGGCATGCACACTCTGCAGAGAATGTGTGATGGGACCAAATGAGAAACAAGTGGAGCTACGGCGTGTCAGAGACCATTTCATATGTAAGTAAAGAACAGTAACCATAGAACAGAAGAGTTTTGTCCGGTACAGCATCGTTGTACTTCCGCTGCAGCAACATTCTAATCCCTCCGTGTGTTTTTGCTCGCTAGTCACCATCGAGTCCACCGGAAGCATGCCCCCGGAGGTGCTGTTCACAGAAGCCGTGAAGATTTTGGAAGAGAAGTGCGAGAGGGTCATATCTGAGCTATCCTGAGAGGCCGGCGGCACTGTGCAGCACTGTAAACCAGCTCAGGCTGCAGTATCTGCTGTTTTTGCTGGAGACTAGTGTGCGCCATTAAACATTTTTTTTGGGTCAGCAAATGTAAGCTGTTTATATCATGTAACACAGTGTAATGTTAGATTAAACTGTGGCAGGTGAACCAACAGGCGACACGAGAGAATGGGTATGGATCGAAATGGCAGCTGTATCAAAGGTAGACGTCGGCTGTTAGTCCGCAGGCACTGTGTTCTTGCGTTTAGGTAGGTGACTCGGCCCAGGTTACATGGAAAATGAACTATTTTTTCTTGAGAAAAATGAAAATTCCTTGAAAAAAAATGGGGTTGTCAAAATAGCCTTAAGTGAGAAACTTTGTAGATGCGTGGATAAATTCTATATTGATTAAATAAGAGCTTGTTTGGTTAGGGACAGAATAGAGGAGATTAAATCCCTTACTATTCAAATTTGAAAAGAAATTATGTGTTCTGAAAAAGGCATTACAAAAGCAAGACGCTGGAAGCAAGAGTCCCAGCGTCGCAATCAACATGCGTGTTGCAGACATTTGGCGCAGGTGCAAGCATCGCCACTTTGACTTAGATGCACTTGTTAACACGTTCAGCACAAGATCTTCTTCAGTGTAAACTCGTCCTTTTTCCCCCACCAATGGTTAACAGAAAAACAACAACACATACACAAAAACCGTCCTCTTCCTTTTTTTCCTTTTGCGAAAAGAAAAACACGTTTTTGATTGAATGGTTATTCCTTTCTTCTAGTATTTTTTTTTTACTATTACACTATTGGCTACAACTTACAACAGCAGCCGCCACCGCCGCCATGCATGAACAGCACGCGAACCAGGCAACAAAAAAAAAACCTCCATTTACATGATGAATCGTCACCACCCTGCCGGAGCGTCATCGCGCGGGCCTGGCGTTGTGGCCGTTGTTGGCGGCGGGCCTGGACGCGGCACGGGCGCCGCCAGCGACGCGCGGCGACCGCTGGTGCGCCGCGGCACCGGCGCGGCCGGACCCGGACCCGGACCCGCCGCCGCGCGCCCGGCTCTTCGTCGCCTCCACCCGCTCCAGCGTCTCCACCACCTCCTTCATCGAGGGCCGGCTGCGGGGGTCGCCGGCCAGGCAGCCGAGCGTCAGCTGCGCCGCCTGGAACGCCTGCCTGGAGTTGTACTGGCCCTCGAACCGCGGGTCCATGAGCCGCGCCAGCCTCCGGCGGTCCGCCAGGTACGGCTTCGCCCAGTCGGCCAGGCTCAGCTGCCCGCTCGGCCGGTTCGGGTCCAGCGCCCGCTGCCCCGACAGCATCTCCAGCATCACCACGCCGAAGCCGTACACGTCGCTCTTCACGTACAGATGCCCTGTTGCCCAATGGACATGGCGGTTTCTTTAGCGGTCAGTCAGCAAACATCAGCAGCTATTTCTAGGAATTCAGAATTCCAGATGTGCTTCAACTATATAGGAGTATATATATATAAAAAAACAGGTTGCCCATTTTCTCTTGGAAAGTGACATTGTGACAAGGCACTGGAATGGCCGTTCATGATTCTTGTGCGATATTTATCCACTTGGCCGCAGCAACTGCTGGTGCAGGTCGTTTTTACTAGTGCCCCACTACTCTAGGAATTCAGTGACAGCAAATCGACTCTGCTCCCTCCCCTTCTACTACTAGCAGTAAAGAGTAAGAAACACATCAGTTCTGCAATCCGGATTCTGTTCCTACACCCAATGCCCAAACGTGAGCGAGGATGGAGACTACCAAAGGTAGGTGTCAATATAACTCAAAGTGACGTGAACGATGCATATGCCTGCTGCTTCACACAATAAAGTGTGGAAAGGTCTGCAGGGCGAGAACAATCGCGTTATACTGATTGTGGCGGGCAGACAACCGAGTCTGTGTCGCGGCGTATGTTTCTGCTTCGAACGACTGGCGCGTGGAGGAAGCGTTGACGGTTCATTACAAGGGAAGAAGGGTATGATCATACCAGCTGGTTAAGTGGGAGAAATGAGGACACGTACCGGTGGCTACGTACTCTGGAGCTGCATACCCACATGTCCCCATCACCCTGGTTGTGATGTGCGAGTTGCTACCAGTTGGCCCGAGCTTAGCAAGGCCGAAATCGGAGAGCTTTGCGTTATAGTTCTGCCTCCCCACACACACAAAAAAAAACACTGTCAACATTTGACCTCAGTAGCGAATTGATATACTAAAGGTACATTGCATATCATCGAACTTACCGCGTCTAAAAGGATGTTAGACGCCTTGAAATCACGGTAGATTACTTGCTTTTCCGATGCATGCAAGAACGCGAGTCCTCGAGCTGCACCAATGGCTATCTTCAGCCTCAGCTCCCAGGACAGGGGGGCACATCCTCCTGAAGGGAAATGCAATTAATTGGCTCCACAACATCAGTGTTTTTTTTTCAGTCTAGTATATGCCCCATGAGATTCCAGTGTAATGAAATGTATTTACGTGTATGCAGTTTCAGATTTGAACCTCTGGAAAACTATGGGACCACATGGATCCTACATTGCTACTACTACAAAATGTATTGCATAGGCAAAGAATATGTGGAGCGCATAAGCAAGGTGATTTCCAAAACTTGTTAAGTGAAACGTGCACGGAGCTTTATCCGTAAGAACTCACTCCTGAATAGGTGGTTTTCCAAGCTCCCTTTGGCCATGAATTCGTACACGAGAAGAAGTTCCTTGTCCTCCCAGCAGTAGCCCAAGAGCTTCACTAGGTTCGGATGGGAGAGCCTTCCTAGAAAATTTATCTCCGACTGCAGGTAGGCATCGAGAAGTCTCCATTAGATATGCTTACTAACATTTAGCAAAACAAAGATATTTATTAGACTAAACTAAGAGAACTTAATTGAGTCAACTGTGGCCACAATAATTTGCAAGAATGTGTGGCACGTTGCTGAACTTGTTGTGTTTGCTGAAGACGACACAGCTCACAAAACAATTTTTTTCCCTTCTCAAAGGCATGGCAACAAACAAAAAGTAACTGCATTGTGATAGACATGTGGCTAGTTGTAATATTGTAAAACACTTCCAACAATATGTTCCTGGTCAGCATTGGACCATCGGCACTACCGAGTAATCGCAGCCGAATTAAACAATCAGCCATCACACATGTACCAAACTGACAGACAGGTCATCAACATTAAAACAAAGCATAAAGAACCATAAAGGGTGCAGTGGTCAGGAGAACCTTCAAAATCTTTGTGCTCCTTTTAAGCTCTCTGAATTAGTGCTGTATGAGCAGAAATTGAACTGCATCTATAGCTAACAACAAAGCAATTGTTTTGCTTGTACTACCATGTACCATCATCAAGAGCAAACAAAACCAAGTCAAGGTCCAATTGTCACGATCTTATACTAATTGTTTATAACCTAGGCACCCTCTATTGCAAGATCATTGTCATGGTTATTTAATTACTACATTATATAGAAGCGAAAAAAAGGAGCAGGATTTTGTTTACCTGCCATTCCTCAAACCCCTGCATGCTCTCCGAGTTGAGCTTCTTGACCGCAACAACCATGCCGGTGCCGTTCCTGGTCGGCGCCATGGTCTTCTCATCCACCCACCCTTTGTAGACTCTCCCGAACCCTCCTTCGCCGAGGACGCTGTCCGGCCGGAAGCTCTTGGTGGCCGTCTTGAGCTCTATGAATGTGAAGGTGCGGAGGTTGGGCGCCTCGAGGATCTGGCCGTCGGAGTACTTGGCCCCCTCGTCGAACCCGCCGCTGGTGCTGCGGCTGCCGGCGGACGCCATGAAGCTGCTGCCCATGGAGGAGAGCTTCCCCGTGGTGCTCAGGCTGGTGGTTATGCTGCCGCTCGTCTTGGAGGTCATTGTTGTCCCTGTCACACGATTAGGCAACGATTCGTAAATGTGGTTACTGATTAGGGTGGGGATTAGTGAAGAACGCAGAGAATTCACAAAAAAGCTTAGCCTTTTACCACCATTCCCAGCGGATAAAAACTGCGAATCTCTGATGAAATAAATAGAAGTGAAGAACAGAAATTGAGATCGGAGAAGTGCTGCCCCCGCCTCTAAACAAGCCATGATACATTCAAGGGACAAGAAATCTTAATCTAGTCTAGGATCTAAACAAGGCATGCATCTTCAGCTAGTGGAACTTCAGAATGAAACTTGCAAGAAACAAAATTTAGCAGAAGGCAGGAAAGTTTCCTCGACCAGGACAGGCCGCCCCAGCCTCAGGATCCATGAATTGGAAGGATCGGATGAAAAGCTAGAGGAGAAAGAAGACGACGAAGAAGGGAAAAACAAAACAAAGCGGCCGGGTGCTTGATTGATGCAGGCCCTCACCTGGGCTAGACGGCCTGAAATCCTCGGCCACCCGATCCTTCCCGGAGCCACCGCAGATGTTCCCCATCTCCGGTTCTCTCAGAGCCCGCTCCCTCTCTCTGGGTTCTCTCTCTGTACAGGGGAGGAGGAAGAGGAGGCAGCCAGGAAGAGCCCAGAACAAAGCGTAGGAGAGGGGGATGGCGAAGTCAAGGAGGGGGATATAAGTATATGCAGGGAGAGTGACTGACGAAGAGAGTGCAGCTGACCGACAAGAAACCGAGCGCTCGCCGCTCGGCCTCGGCGAAGTCTCCGCCCCGTTTCAGTTGCCTGCCTGCACTGCCCTGCCCTGCCCTGCCCTGCCGCATGTGGCTGGCCTACCCTGGACCGGAAGTCCTGAACTGAACCCAGTTTCAGCTGTCATTTTTTTTTCTTCTTCTCCTTCGTCACAAACTACAACCTAATTTGAAACGTTTGTTTAGAGCTTTAGATCTAAGAAAATTCAATCAAGGACTAAAAAGTAGCAAATGCTTTGCAATTCGATCCAAAAGCAGATTGACAAAGGATGCAAACTTGAGGGCAGGGCATGCACCGAGTCATGAGATCTTCAGAGGCTTGACAATATTGGCTGTGGTATGTGCAGGTGCTAGACTGTGTCAAACACAACACCTGTACTCATGTTTTTTTTAAAAAAAAAATTCTCTCGAGTATCAGAGTGTGGAACAGTGCATTGTGATTGGTCCTTGAGTGTGAGTGTAGACAAATCTAAAACCACGTTTAAATCTAAAACCAGATGTTCAGTCTATGCCGTATCTTTTTTCTTCAAGGTGAGGAAAAAAAAAGGATGCGTCGCTATAGACCTCGGCTGTGCGTACAACATTTGACTTGATCTTATCTCTACCATTCTCTTCTCTGTTCGAGGCGAATGTTGGCGGTAAATATGGAATAGAACTGTCAAGGGAGTTTAAATAGGTTCACCCCTTTTACCATCTTGGAGATCTGGAAGAAAGGGAATGCAAGAAATTTTCAGAAAGTGCGGAACAAGCTCTCTGTCTGTCTGTCTGTCTGCCTGTTTTTTTTTTGGTTGCACAAATAAAAGCCGATCTATAGCAGGAGAAAGAAAGAAGTAGCGATTCTTTATTTGTTTTATTTTCTTTCCCCGTTAAAACAGGATGTCTGCTCATCTCTTCTACATCAATGAAACATGCACACACTCGTAACCCATTTGCTTTTTTTTTTTACAAAAAAACTGAAGCCCCCCTTCCCTATAAAAAAATTACTTTAGTTTTTACGAAAAGACGTAATATTAACCTAAGATAGTCTAGCTAAACGAAATTGTAATGACAGCGGAAAGTGTTGCAATTAAGCATTTTTTTCTTCGAGAGAGTACCAGGTGTCACGGGCAATCTGGTATATAGTCCAAATAGCTACAAATATTTACCCTCTCTGTAGGGTCGTGAATATGTTTGAGTCATGGCTAGAGGGGATTATTAAAGATATAAAATTGTTAGCGCTATCAGCGGCAGCAGCAGTTTGTTCGGCTATTTGGTGACATAGAAATGACATTGTGTGTAAATGTAAACATGTGACAAATTCTTTGTAGGTTCTTCATCTGGCTATTTACTGGCTCCATTTCTGGGCTGTGCTACAAAAGCCTATATTCTTTCAGGAGTTGGTTTTAACTACCTATCAACGTTTGGAGCGACTAGTCAAGAAGTTTTTTTTTCTAGACTCATAGGTGGCGATCTAGTCTTAGAATTAATCACTACTAGAGTGTTTGGGTTGGTAGTCTAAAAAAAAGCTGCTAAGTTAATAGAAGTTGAGTGTGTGCAAAGACAAAACAGAAGCAGCCAAGCAATCACAAGCAGCATGATGCAAGCAAGCGAGCATCGCCTTTATCTGCTGCCTGAGAACTGCACTGCACCCCACCTGTACCTATCCATCCAACCGCTGGGAACAAGAACAACAGTGCTAGCTCCATGCATCGTCACTCTTGCAATTGCAACCCAGTGGTTGACATTCTGTCTTGGCATCACACTACACATCGATCATTTCATACATGTGTTAGCAAAAGGACAAACCTAAAAGCTCCAGCTAGCATGTTTAGTGCTTCTTATACTGATCCATGATCGGTAGGAGAGCGAGCTGTGACTGCCTAACAGCACGTAGTTGAAGCCTGTATGCAGAAACCGCATGCTAGCTAACGATTTGACTTGGCGCAAATAGGTCAGACGAGGAGATGTGAAGATATCTATATATAATTTGGGCTGATTAAACTCCACTATCAGAAAGCGTTAAAAAAACAACACAACCAGTTGGGTTGCATATCTTATCTTCTGATGTTGATGCTTTACATTACCCAGTGGAAATGCTAACTTTTCCCCTTTTTTTGTTTTCTCTTTTGCTCTTTTCGAACACAAGTTGCGCTCTTGCGATTTAGGTTTTGTTTGGAACCTTTTGGGGGCCGCAGAATCATTAATGCACACGCGTATATATATCAAACCTAAAGGTTATATATCAGCATGGTGCTTGGTATACTTATCCATGGTAAGCGGGATTCTAAGGCACCGCTAAGGGCTAAACTATTTTAGCATCTAGTCCCTCAAGGGGTGACTAAAAGAAACTAAACCATATAAATTCTACCTTTTGTCCCTACTTTGTTTCAGTTGTACTAATTGCGGGAGAATGCTAAGGACTATTTTAGTACTCTTATGATTCATTTAATGTGTTTTGAATTATTTTAGGCCCTAAAACCAAACAGGGTAGAGATTAAATTTTAGTCTTCTAACTAAACTTTAGCCACTGGACTAAAATAACCAAACGGGACGTAAGGAAGACAATAGTATGTGGGGGAAAGGTGACTGCCTAACAGCATGTGCCTTGGCAAGTAGGCGCAACTGATGGTTGGGTTGACTTGACAAAAGGCAACTGAAAGAGAGAGGAAGAGAGCAGAGCAGACCAGAAACAGATGTGAAGATATGATTGACCCCAACGCCACTACTCTACTGCGTCAGCAGATTGAGCACTCACTAACACAACCGGCCGGCCGGGAGGAAAATGCCAGCTTCCCCCCCCCCTTTTTTTTCTTCACTTTTGCTGTTTCTGAAATCTGAACTGAAGCACTTGCGCTTTATTCGCGATCGAACGGATTTGGGACGGTGGCTGGGAGATCGGCAAGGTAGGGCAGTTAGTTAGGTTTCATGCGCTATATACCGCATGCATGCCGGTGAAGTTAGCTAGCTAGCTCCGAGGGAGAGTCGGAGAGAGCGACGAAGATATTCAGAAGAAGCGGACGGCCGGACTTTCTTGAGCCATGGAAAGCTGCATGCAGCTACCTGAAGGACGGTGTTTTCTTCTAAGCTATGTTTTCTCAAAAGGCACTACTGTTGATGCCTCAAGATCGAATTTTGCAGTTCCAAAGGAAACAGATACCCTTAGTTCCGTTCCGTCGTTTGGTGTTTGTCGCATTTAATCTTAGCATTCCTCTTGTGGACAGGAAAAGGAATGTGAGGCCAGTTTTGAAGAAGGAAAGAGAACAACAATACTGGAGATCGATGCTAGTGCATGGTCACACTACTTACAACTCCTAGACAATCTAAGGGTCGCATAATAACTTGATGACAAAGCATTCTGATGGCACCACTGATGTTTCGAACAACAGGGTTATTTGTTCTTTTACTCAGGATGTCAATGGCCCCGAGGACCTTCAGATGAGAATCAGCCAATCAGCAAGGAGGCTCGCTTCAGTAAGCGGTGGAACATATTGTCCAGTTTTGTTTGAAAATAATGAAGGAAATTTACACGTATTTTACTTACACACCACATTTCTGCTTATTGTCCAAAAAGAAATTGCTGTGCCTTGAACCCCAAAAAAAAAATTGTCCCAGCAACCACCATCTCAGCATGCATCTAATCATAGGTTATTTCAATTGCATATCTAGCCAGCATGGACCTCAAAATGTCAGTAGATTATGTAATCCATTCCTCTGAAATCTGGCACACTCCATAAGTGCCCCCCTGTCTGCTGGAAACAGAAAAGCTCATTCTTTGGCAGGAGAAACGGCTTCCAGTAGCTCTATATCCAGTTCAAAAGGAGCGTCAGGCTGCAACCAAGCATGGAACCACACAAAAACAGCTTCAGAACATGTAACCAATCTGATCGACCAATGGAATTTTGGTAAATCAAAACATGGTACCGGTATCTCGCTCATTCCTCTCTTCCCATACCCCAGCTCTGGAGGGACAATCACTCTCCTCTGCATGACCAACAGCACAACAAAGATGGGAGTTAGTAGTAATACACTAGAGGCAGAGAGGCTGAATTACTGACCTACCTTTCCCCCCACCTTCATCCCCTCGGTTATGGTGTACATGGCGGCCGGAGGCTTCGGAGCCGCCTGCGCCGAGTACAGCCCGTTGGCGTTGTCCGCGAAATCCCGCTTGCGTTCTTTCCCAGGCAGCGACCCAACGATGAACTCGTAAGGCTACTAGAAGAAGAAGAAGAAGAAGAAGACACACGAGCATCTTAACCCTCCTTGTTCTTTCTAGAGCAGGCAGGAAACACCACCGGAATCGACACACGAGGATCAGGTGCAGTATTTGCCGCGTCACCTACTCACCTGGGCGATGCTCCGGTTCCCCGCCAGGAGCTTCGACTCACGGCTCGACACCGCGGTGATGCCACGGTAAATGCAGTCGAAGTGGACCTTTATATACAAGGGTTGAGAAGGGAGTGCGTGCGACGGACACTGAACTGAAGCGTGGGCGAGTGATGAGTTAGTTACCAGCACGGTTGAGCCCTTCTCAGCAGTTGGCCCCTTCCCTTCGACAAGATCGTAGTACTTGAGACCATCGGCTGCTTTCAGAACGTCATCACGTCAGATCACTCGCGGGAACTCGAAATGGAATTTCAATCGGTCAGTTAACACAGTGAATACTCAGGTAGGGTATGGCGTTGCAGACGCATACGAGTTAGAAGCAACGGCATTTGCAGTAAAAGAAAAGGATCCTGGTCTTAACCAGGAAAAAAGGTTGTGATTAGCTGAAATTCAGTCAGTCGCTCGCAAAGAAATAAAGGTGCCAACTTTAGACCAAAAGAAGGGGAAAAAACGAGGCACGCCGACGTACGTGCAGTGGCGTAGTCCTCCGGTGGCACGACAACGCGTCCCCTCCTCGCGGCGAGCGACGGCGGCGGCGCGACGGCGGTCAGGAACCCGGCGGAGAGGAGCCGCACGGCTGCTCGCCGCCGGGAGACGGCGCCGGGGGCGAAGGTCTCCGTCGCAGGGTGGCACGGGGTAGACGAGGGGAGCGCGCGGCGGTGCAAGGTTCTGGAAGGCAGGGCGGAGGAAGCCATGGGAGAGTGGAGCTGGAGTGGAGGGTCCGGAATGGCGCGCCCACAACGGCCGCCTCATCGTCATCATCATCGTTATCCATAAAGAAAGCACAGGTGGAAGCCTGGAAGGGTACTAGGAATGGAATATCCCATTTCCACCCCTATTTTCCATATTCCATCAATTCTGAGTTTTCATTTTCCAGGGCGTGCTGGATAGCTGGAGTTGCCCCCAAAATTACAATGCCTGGTGTTTAGAGAATTGGTAACTGGTCATCTGTCATATTCTGAGTGTTGTCTCTATACAAACATATAATCCAATGACGAGAGAAATCTGAAAGAACAAATCAACTGAAACAAACATATATTCCATTCATAATGGTTCGTGAACAAGGGTTGACTCACTCTATACAATTTGACAGTTCTGCCAAACTCGGACGACTTGTTAACCGTGGGCGGTTGGGGTGCTAAAAACCAACAAATACAATCCACTACACAGCCTTTGGCTCTAATTTCCTATACATAATAATATATATAAAGGACGCATAGATTGGCCCAAAGATGATGTATCCCAGGTAAAAAAAAACTATACACAAGCACTAGCTTTCTACATCAATATCAGCCCCAGGACGGTTACTCATCGGCATCGTTGGCATTGAACTTCTCGAGAGGCTCATGGCCCGCTTTTTCTTCGGTGGCGGCTGCCTTTCATCGGCGAAAGAGATGAATTTTCGGAGACTGCGCTTCGACGTCGACGACCCTGCGTCCACGGAGATCGCTGGTCCCGGCTGTTCGTGTCTCAGGTACTGGCGTATCGTGATGCCGAGGTAGATGAGCAGGGCGAGGACGCATGCCACGCCGCAGATGAGGAACAGGCCCATGAAGCTCTCGAGGCGGAGCTGGTTCGAGTCCACGAACTCAGCATTGTCCGTTGAGCAGTCGCCTGTCTTGAGCCACTTGTCATGGATCCGCTGCAGCTCCCCGTTCTCCGACAGTGTCAGGATTGCGGTGGACAGGTCTATTTGCAGAGGGGAGTCCCTTGGAAATGCCTGACAGAGTGAGTTTTGTAAGAGCTATGTTTAAATTAATAATGAAACAAAGTTGCTGAATTCTGGATATTAGACTTCTACTGCAAATAAGTGCAAGGACGGCTCCATAATCTTAGAGAATGTGACCCTTTCTAGGGATGACCCGCGGGTACACGCGTGTTTCGTATCCGATGTATGTGGGCACAAGCATGAAAGCTTACCCACGGGTACGCTTTCAGGCTGGTAAAAATTAGGGTCGCAGGTATACTCGCGTGCGGATAAATACCTTACCGCACCATACCCGACCTGCTGCCATCCCTAGCCCTTTCTCTTAAGAAAAACTAACCTTGGAGTGTACCATAAGCTATGTGAACAGTAGACGGGTTGCTCGTAGTTAATGCTGTGACACTACTCTGATAATATTGAATGGCTTATAAGATGTGTTTCTATTTATATTTCTACTAGAATAGAATGTATTTCAGGACAACTTAAAGTTCAATGCACTTACAAAGCCCCATCCACCGCTGGTGAAATCTGAGCCAGCAACAGCAATCTTGCAGTAAGTTGACAAAAACAGCTCAACATAGGGGCGCTCATCAACAATAGCCATAACACCTCCTTTCTTGGGACCTAGCTTGAGGTTTTCAGCATACTCTTCAGGAGAACCAAGAGCTTTTAGCCTCGACTGTGAGATGTTCAGTTCCTTGATCATGTATTCTTCGACAAAAGAACCAACTTGGAAACCAATAGGATAATCACTATTTTTCAGGTCATCAAGTCCTCTTATAGAAGTATCAAGCTGTTGCACGGTTAGGATGGAAGTAAGACTTGCAGTATAGCTTGATTGAATGATCAATACAACAAATAGCCATATGAGCAAAACACCACGTCCTAAGGTACTCATAGTGTTTTCTCCTGGTAATAAAAAAATAAGAGTAGAGGTGCCACGTGAGAACAGAGGGTCAGTTACTCAGTTATACTGAAGGACAGAACAGGAAAGGCTAGTTTACTCACTATGTGCAAAAAACAGGGTCGAAAAACTGAACCTGCAGAAAATAAATCACATCTTAAGAATTACTTTCAGAGGAAAGAATCAAGCAATCAGACAAGCATTTAAGAATATGTGTGAAGAAGTACTTTGACAGGCAAAACTTAAAAAATAGAAGTTAATATACCATAATATCACATGAAATACATTATGATAGTGCAGACATATTTTCTTCAACCAATCTAAATTACAAGATTTAAGTTCCTTGTTCATTGCTAGATGTTCCATTTGGACAAAATGTCAATGTTGAAAAACACAATTTAAGGCTACCAATAAAGTGTAACATGTTGCATGGAAACAATAACATTTGAAAGTGAAAATAAGATGTCTGTATAGTGAGTGCAAAAGATGCGATTCAGATCCTTACCAAACAATAGTTATTATTTGTTGTCGCGGCGAGCCACGGAAATCATTATTTATTCGATGCTCAAGAATCCAAATAACCACACCCACAACAAGAAAAGACAACCCTGTAACACACCACATCCCCAATGTAAATGGCTGCAAGAATGCCCAAGAATTTGTTATATGCTTTTTTATTGGAGACAAGATAACCAGGCCTGACTCAATGAAGGGCTGGGTGAAATCAACAGCTTTAGTTCGGCTCATTGTAATTACGATATCCCCTATTGCTGCATCAAAGTCCTGCAGAATAAGTTAACGCTTATCACTACTATACATGATGAAATGTGGAGGGAAAAAAATGCATGTCCACACTTACATTGTCAGCAACCATCTGCACAAGTTGGCTATAATGAGGGTTTTCAGTACCATTGCCAAAAGGTATAAACCTGTATGTAACTGGATAAGGAAGCAATGCCAATGCTTGAGTGAAGACATCGATGCAATAGCCCTTCATTGACCCAGTAGCATTATCTTTGCTAACAAAGTCTTTAAAGCTAAATCTGTTAGGGACACCAATTTTCAACTCCTTGGCATTGGAAGGAAAAGCCCAACCTCGAGGCCTCTGCGCAGTCTCACCAGGCCAAATGACATCATAGAGTTGTTGATTGGCAAGCGAAGTATTAGGAGGCTTCGAATATAGGTCTTCGGGAAGGACGGTTGATAGCAATCTTGTATAGTTTGACCAAAAACCAATGATCCGCATGCCGTTGCCAATTATGCTTATGATATCATAGGCAGGATGAATGAGTTCAAACTGAGCATTAAATTGCACTTGGCCAGACACCCCAGTGAAGTTCACATTTCTAATCTTATTCAGTAATTTGTTTCCCATGTCAAAAACACTCATGGCTTCAAGGTGAAGAGTTCCCCCGGTTTCATCACGCAGCCTTGAGTCATTTGTAAAGGAAATCCTCCCACCATCATCAAAGAAGGCATCCAGGGCCCGAGCTACAGTCCACACACTATCATAAACATAAAAACCATAAGCACTGGTGCGGAGATCGCTGTGGTTGTATTTCTTGCTTAAGCTGCTCCACTTGGACACCAGATTACTCTTCACCTTTGATTTAGGGGTGTGTGGACGTACAGTCAGAACACCTTGCATGCCATTTATAGTTTCAGCAGATACCGATGAATTAGCATCAAGATAAGCAGAAAGCCAATCAGTAGCAATCCATACATAGCCGTTGCCCATCATGTTTAGTCCATTAGCAAGTGACAGAAGCTTGAGTCCAGGTTCCGAACCAGTATGGAGAATAATAACACGAGACTCCATATTACTAACAGTAACCAACAGATTCAGAAGATCACTTTTTTTAGCATTGGAACGGAACCCAATCTTGAATGAAATTTTGCAGCGTCTTGCAGTAAGTTCATCATCCAAAGCAGCAATGCCGTTTCGGCCATAATCATCATCAACGTATATGGCAGTGACTATCTTCCATTGGTAGTAATCAATAACTGCTGCCACAGCTGCCATTTGGTAGAGATCGCTGGGCATAGTCCGCACGAAGAACGGGAACTGGATTGATGACAGAGTTGCATCCGATGCAAAGGACATCAAAGGAACTTGGAGCTCATTTGCGACATACGAAATGATATGTGCAATAGGAGAGCATTGTGGCCCAATGATCGCAATAACATCAGTCTCCATGAACTGCAAAGCTGAAGAAAGAAATATTGTATCGTCATCACAAGTATAATAAAATGGAAGCACAGAGTATTGAACACTAGGAAAAGGGGGGTGTTAAAGATGGTATACCTTGAACCATGCCAAGAAAACCGTCGTCGCAGTTTGTATCCCTCGTCTGAACATGTAACGTTGTTCCATTTAGAACTGTGGGGTCTGAGTTGATATCCTCCACTGCTGCACGGATGGCAACATCTGAAACACCTCCAGTGGTGGAGTTCAACCGAAGAATCGACCCAATATTCACGACCGAAGGCCTTGCGGCTAAGCTTTTGCCGATCCCATTAGGGAGGAGAAACAGGGAGAGAACCAACAGCACGAGAAAAGCTATCCTCATTTTGGCCGAAATGTCTCAGAGGCTGCTACGAACTTATGCAGAAGTTGGCAAATTATCGATGTGTGTGCGAATCCTATCGGAAGAGAAAAAACATAGAGCCACCTTCTTATCAGGGTGAACATGTGCAAGAGAACGAATACATAGGGTGGTTACTTGTAAATCGAAAGGAACACAATAAGAGAGAAGGAGATGAACAAGCATAGACAGTAAGAAGCAAATATAGGAATAACATGAACATAATGGACCAAACGTTTTAAAGAAAAGCAACTTGGTCCAGATATATCATGAACGGGAAAAGAAAGAACTCACATCTAATATGGTACAAAATGGTTTGATAGACACCAATCATGACATCCACTTCTCCTATTTCCAGAAGGAAGAGAAAGAGAAGGCGCAAAGCGTTATCCCAGCACCGATCGAGCCCCCAGCAATTGAAGCTTGAAGATGGATCATGGATTCTTCTGGCAGTCAACATCCAGAACCTAACTTTGCTCGTATGGCCCTATCCCACAACCAAGATGCAATGCAACGTGTGGTCCAGATTGAAGCTGGACATTCAGACCATGGCACTCTGCAAGGCATAAGAAGCAATCTATGTATCGATTCCATTCCTTGTGTCGATCAGACAAAAAGAAAAGAATCCAGGGTCCACGCTACTATGATGATGAGGTTGGCCGGGATTTGCCGAGCGCGGTTGCCACGACCCACGAGGAGGTACGCTTCCAATTCCATACACACACTAGCTGTACACTCCTCTCCAGCGAACTCTCAGGGAGGGAGGGAGGGAGGGAGGGAGGGGGCTTGGCGAAAGAAGTGCAGCGATGCCTAGCCTGTCAAACAAGCAGCCCCGTCCATGCGGTTGGTGCTCGTTTTACTGTTTTAGCGAGTGAGGGTGAGCAGGACGGGCCTGAATCGCAGATCTTCTGGCGAAATCCGTCGCTGCAGTCAACCCCCAGCATCGCCGGGTGCTGGCAAATGTTGCTACCGCCAGGACTAGGAGACGGGGAAGCAGCAGCTGCTGCCGGGAGGCAGAGGATGAACAGGGATGCGCAGCGCAGGAACTAGCTAGTAGGTAGTCCAAGAAGGCGACTTTGGCTGCAGCCATTGGCAGCTGGGGACGCGGGGATTCGCTCGGCTGGCTCCAGGAGCGGAATGGTGGAGAGGAGGAGGAGGAGGGTGTGCTACTTGAGAAACAGCATGAGGAGGAGAGAAGGGGACTTACGTCAGGTCGGGGGGTCGGCGTTCGTGCTCGTGCTCCCCTCGGAAAAGAGGAAATCTTGGTCGTCTCCGACTCCGACCGTGGGAGCGTGCCGCGGCTTGTCGACACCCCAGGAGGAGGAGGCGGCGGCCTTCCCTGAAGCTCATTTCGTCAGGCCATTTTATCTTGGAGGTGGGCTGCCTGTATTATATTATACTATTATTGTTGCATTAATGATAGTATACATAGGAAAAGACAGAGGAGGGAGATGAGATGGGGCTTGTTCGCTGCGGCTGGATTAAAGCCGTTCGTACTGCTGCAGCTGCAATCTATAGAGACAAAATACTGTAGAAGACGCAGCCGCAGCTGGATTAAAGCGGATTAAAGCCGCAGCGAACAAGCTGATGGATGGGGGGACTGTATACATGGAGGCAGGTGGGCCCCACACGATTAACGATGCCCATACGTGGTGTACCACGTCAGACGTGAGCCCATCGATCGTTCATTAGTCAAGAACAAGCAGGATTAGGTGTGATTCCATGATGAGAAGGAGCCTAATTTATCTACCACAAGTTCTACCCTCTATGTTGACTTGGGTCAATAGTGAGGACTTAATTATTATAATCTAAATTATACACACACTCAGTCTCTCTGTCTCAAAAAATATACTACATCCTCCTATCTTTTTTTTTATTTGTCATTTGTTATAGTGTAAAATTCAACTATCCAGCAATAAATAAATAAAAATGGAGGTAGTATTATATAAAACTCGCTTCTAGACAACGAGTGTAATTCAGTCTCAAACTCTTCCTGATCTTGGTTGGTTCCAGACAGGGGGCCGGGGCAAGCAAGGCATCTTCTTCTTCAGATGCTGCAACACGCACACAGTAGCCTGCTCCTTATCTCGGAGTGCATGACTGGGCGAAGAAAGGAATACATGCATGCAATGCCAATACTAGTCAGGGTTAACAAAATATGACTAATATAACAGCTAGCCCATATTTGATTTTTATTCTTTTTTTCTAAAAAAAAATAAGCATCATTTTCGGAATATACTATACGTACATACACATGCAAATAAACGTGCTCCACGAGACCACGACTACGAGTAGTAGTATGATACACATCATTGTCACTCAGGTCTACCTCGAGATGTCCGCGTTCACCTTTCTTCTCTGTCTTCCATGCATGTCACGACGACATTGTACGTTCTCTCCGGTTTCCATTCCATCCTTCTTTCTCTTCTCTATAATAGTAATGACTAATATTCTTAATGTACACCATAGTAATATCAACGGATCGACAGCAAGAATATTAGTCATTATTATAGATCTATTTTTTTCATACAAGAAAAAAATTATTGCATCAAGATTATCATAAGTTACATACCATCGTGTGTTGTTCATATATACATCTTGCTATATCAAACCTCGCTTCGGATCGAACTATAGGTGTACATTCGGGCTGCCCGGCCCGGTCTAAGCCCGAAAAGATCCGTATTGTTTGAGCCGGTCCGGCTCGTTTGAATTTCGAGTCATGCTGGATAGGCCTACGGGCCTAGCCCTCGGCCCACGACCTGGCACGTAATTGCTTAAACGTACCGGGCTCATTTCGGACGGCCCAAAATTATAAAAGCCTGAAATTCAATTTCTGGCCCGAAATTCACATTAGGGCCTAAAATTCAATTTTTGGCTCGAAATTCAGTTTTTGGTCTGGAATTCATATGAGAGCCCTAAATTCAAAATAAATTTAATAAAACAAATAAAAGATAAGACAAATAAATTTGAACAAAAGCAAACTTAACATTTATATTAAAGTTACTAGAACTATGTAATGACGACCTCGTTTACAAATCATTTTGTTAGAAGAAAAAGGAGTATAATCAGTTCTATACAAAGTTCGTAAGTTCAGTTTATTATCTAATATTCATAATAAAAGTAAAAGTACATCACATACTCTAATTCAAAGCTACAAAGAAACATCTAACTAGCATTATCTCTAGATTTGTGTTCTTTATCAAGTACAAGAAAGTGTGAAATGAAGTATGGTTTTAATAAATATATGGGCCTTTCGTGCCTCTATATGAGTTATTTCGTGCCTGTCTTAAACGGGCCGCGCTCATGCCCGCTCATGTGCCACAACCTCGGCCTGATATATCGGGCCGTACCGGCCCGACACTAAAATATTTCGGGTCGTGCCGTGCCTGGACCGTGCTTTTTTTCGTGCTTTGGGCCGGCCCATCAGTCCGATCCAAATGTACACCTATAGATCGGACTGTTGCAGTTGTAATCTATAGAGACAAAATACTACAAAAATAGTAGAAGTTGTTGTGAATTAAAGCCAAACGAACAGGTTGACAGTAATTTATAATCCGTTTGACTTTTTTATATAAGATTTAACCAGCTCATCATATTCAAAAAAATCATAATTTTAATCAATTTGTACTATGATATTGTTTAACATATAATATATTTTAGATATAGCTTTGAATTATTCATTTTATCGCAAAAAATAAATAAGACGACCCGGTCAAACTTAATACACAAAATTTAAACTTGTAATTGGAGACAAAAAAAAATAATTTATTGAAGATGGAAATAACTCCTCTGGAGAGTAGAAAAACTCCACAAGGGCAAGACAGACAATTGGATCTCGGTATTTGCTCTCCTGAAGAAATAGATTCCAATTCGAAGCCATAAACGACGACATCGACAATGTTTTCTATAAACTTATTAAACAAGACGCTTTTACACGTAGGAAATGTAGAATAGAGAGCAAATAAAGGAAGGCCGCTGAAGAAATAAAACTGACCCTTAGTAGCAATCTGTGAGCAGCTGTCGAGATCAGAGACGAATATGCATGCCTCTTTTTTTTATTACTTAAGGAACAGGGAAAAGAGCATTTATATTGCTTAAGGAACAGGAAAAGAGCAAATAAAGACGCGGCGGTGCATGTGAAACCAGACACGAATATGCATCTGAATCTGATGCTGCCTGCCCGCCCGAGAATTCTCTTGCATGCGTGCTTGTGACTGAGGAGAATATATATGAAGCCACTCACTCACCCAGTTAATTAAGCCGGAAATTATATCATATATGCTTGCATGCATTTTGATATACACATGTAGATTCTTGCTTCGTTGCCAAGAACTATAATAACTAACGTGCATCGTTGCCAAGAACATATTCTTCTCATCTGTTCAGGAGGAGAAGAAAAAAAAAAGACAATTGTCCTAAAGTAGCCTAAGCCATCAGCCCGATCTGGGTTGGCCACCGACCTTCGTAAAACTGGGAAACAATTAGCCCTAATTAAGATCTTGTTCGGTTATTCCCATTATATATGGATTGAATGGGATTAGAAATTTTTTTTGAAGAACTTTGGATTACTTGGAATTTAAACTCATCCAATCTCACTCAATCCATGTGGATTGAGAGTTAACCGAACAAGCCCTAACAATTATGTGTCGTGACTACATGATTAAGCACGGCGGTAAAAAATAAAATCCAGAATGAAATTCTTGCCTGCAAAGAAGCAAAGTAAGCATGATGCATGGCATGAATGCATCGCGGCGGGTCCATTCAGGGTTCTGGCGACTGGTGAGAACTCCTTAACGAACCAAATGATCCGCAAAGGGAAACAAACAAAAAACTTGTATCATGTTGAACCATTTTCTAAGTTATCAAGTAAGTATTAGAGAGGGCAACAAGCCCGTTTAGCTAGCTAGCTGCAAGACGACCTTACACGAAAAAATGTCTTCCTGTCCTCTTTTTTACCTCCCGGAACTAAATCATGCTAGTCCACCTTTTTGCTGCCTTTGGAACTATCACCATCTTGCTCTCCTTCTGCACCGCCTTCCTCCGCCTCAGCTTTTGACTCGTCGAACTCCAGCAGCTGCATTTGTAAGAAACGTGCTCACAACTCAGAAAGTCCTGCATTCTCATAGCATGGTTACCTTTTTTTGCGCGCGGGGGTGGGTGGGGGGGGAGGATCATAAAACTTTGCAAAGCACACCTCGCCCGCACACAAAAAAAATGAAACAGATGACCAGGAGATGGAACTACAGATCGCCATCAACGATCTTGAGTTCAATCATCAAACAGGTGCATAAAGACAAATCTTTTTCTCTGGAACGGTAGCTGCAGTAAGTATTCAGAATCTGACCTGTTTCACTTCTCCGTACCAGAGACAGTGTACGGCGACGAATCCGATCACACCTGGAACGAGGTACAGTAGAGCCGGCTGCAATAAGCCCCCCAAAATAACCATAGTATTAATATCACAGAGGTGACAGAAACAAGGGGAAACAGGACCATATAAACCTGAGTAACAGAACTCACCTGTGCAGCTTGAAACCAGTTCATTACAATGATGGTCACCATCATACCCACGGCGTATCCCAAAAATGCGCTGTTGAAGTAACGCTTCTTGATACCTCTTGAGACATCAAAGCGCAAGGCAAGTGCAACAAAAATGCCTGCAAGCAGAAGTACAGATACATATTATGTGCTGGATGGCTTGGAAACTGCCTACATTCAGATTCAAATATCACATTTCTGTATGCAGCTCGAATCGATTGAAATCATAATTGGTTTTTGTTGATGCATATTGTGTGGTCCTCCAGGGGCCAGGAATGGACGCAAATATTGGTTGTATTGACAATAACTTAAGACTGCATGCAACGAAATGGACTGAAAGTATAGCTGAGCATGGACCTAACAATATGGTCCAGAGCATGATCTCAAACCAGTAAGACCAGTTCTAGTTACAACATTGACTCTCTGTCAAAGTGCTACAGAGAATACATAGACACCAAAAGTAACCATACCATAAATTCTGTTCAATCCCCATAAATCAACAAAAGCAAGAACTCCACTGATACAGCATATCAGCAAATGCTCCTTATAGACATTCTAATAATGTTGCAATATATAGCAGCTTGGTACAGATAATCTAATCATGCAGAACAAAGTTGGCACTTGACAATCCTACAGGGGCTGATATTAACGTTCAATAAGGGGGGCAAAATCTACATCACTGCAAAGCAGAATGTAACATAGCACAAGGAAAGAATTTTTTATTACTAACCAGGTATTACAATGTCACCAAGGCCAAGCATGGAGAATGGCCGTGCATCATCCGCAGTAGGAAACAGAAGCTGTACATAACCAAACAAAGCCAGATCAGCTGAATCATCAAGATGAGAAAAATGGAACCAACTAACTGAGTAACTGACAATGGTATTAACCAAAAAAAGGTTCAGTATGAAAGAGTGCTGACCTTTATCGGAGCATCAAAAGATTTAGCCACACTGACCATAACTGGAGTGAAGAACACCCAGAAAATGTCATACACAAAAAGTCCACCCTGGAAATGGAAAAGGACAATAGCATTTACATATGCATGTAATAATGAACAGAGAATGTTTCACTGGCACAATGTTGAAACAAGTAGAAGAAATCAACTCAGCCATAACTGATGAAATGGTTGTAACAATTATTTTCAGAAATAGTCAAATACTGCAGTCAAAGTGCAAGGACCCAGCCCCAATTACTTCAGAACTACTCCATCCGTCCCAAATTAAAATTCGTTTTACCTTTTTACTTCATTCATACAATAATTAATGTATGTGTTCTATATATATGTCTAGGTTCATAATCATCCATATGAATATGGACATAAAAATCTAGAGCTAAACGACTACTATTTTGGGACGGAGGGAGTATTAATCAATTATACATGAGACACAGGTTCCATATTATAATATCCATGATATAATACGATCACAATTCAAAGCTCGCCAAGGAAGTATATGACAAAGTGCATGCTAAAAAAACCCACATCAAGCAATACTTGTTGCCCAATACAATCTGACAAGAATATGAAATTGTACACATTTAAATCCACATACAAACAACAAGCAATACTTTTAGCTTCCTATAGTGCATAAGAGATAGCTCCTTTCATAGACAAATGAAGTAAAGATATACTAAGACCAGATGATCCGTAATAAACCATAGATATAATATTATAATGTTTCAGTGGTGATTATGATAGTACAGAGATAATAAAATAAGGACAGGTTTGTGATTGAAATAGTGATGATGTGTTCTTAGAAGTTATAGCAGAAAATAGAAGTATATAGTGTCCATGCCAAATCAAGCAATCATTGAGAAAACACTTACCAATAGAATGGCTCCGGTTTTAAATGATCCCAATGACAGCATCTCAATCCCCTGAGAAAGTCAAGTGTTAAGGTTCTAGTAAACTAAAAACTGGAGCGTAAAACAATTCAAATGATTTTAGGTTTCATTCCGTAATCTTTAGTAATGCATATTAATGTTAAACCATGCAAACAAACCTGAATACAGAAAGCCAAACCCAGAACATTATTTGCAAGCCAATGCTTCTTTGACGCATACCACAAGCAGAAGAAAAATCCAGGTATTGAAGCAACAATCTGGGACTTTGTGAACTCCACCGAGAGTGCTGAAATAAGAAACCCATGGACTTAAACCATCTTCAAGAATAAAGATTGTAAAGGGTAGCTACTGGGATAGTTAAATCCAATACTCCTTGTACTTGTTCTAAATTAAGAGTCTAAGACTCATAAGAAGTCAATGTCAAATGCAAAGGTCGTATGAACAGTTAACACGATGACAGCCATTGTACTCGAAATGTTGCAATACATCTATTTCACGAGGAGAAATGGAAGCTTCCATGTCCATATATATGCTGTAAACAAAGAATATACTTTCATGCAGTATTTAGATTTTCTAATTTCACAAAAATGGAAGCTTCCATATCCACATGGGGAAATATCACTTTGTCAGTAGCATTGAAAGAATCAATGGTGGAAAAACTCGAGTTCGTTCAGTACACAAAATAATATATTGAGTTATCGACTCTTAGTCACCAGTCACCACATGTTTTTTGAATGTACAACAGTACTTAAAAACATGTGTAGTAATATTTCAAGATCTGCATAACTGAATCAACAAGACTAAGCACCAAAAAAAGGGAGTTGGGATCATACAGTGGAAAAGTGGAGCACGCCAGACAATGAGATTATCATTCCACTCTTTTGGAAGAAAACGTTTTATAGAAGGAAGCAGTGTTGCACTGCATAAGACGGTACTCATAAGTAGAGCAAATAAACAGCTTAACATGTCTGAAAAAGCTGTTACAAGAAAAAAAAATGAACCTACGAGAGAGCAACAATGCCTAGAATGAAAAAGTAGGCAGTGAGCACAGCGTTGACCAAGTCTTTTGAGAGAAACTTGAATAGAAGAAACAGTGATAAAAGCATAGCACTTCCAACTAAGGGGAACCGCATCGCATGCTCTTTGGACATGGTCTCCTGCATAATACAATTGCAGAAACAAATCAGTTGGTCACATGAGTTACAAGTCACAAGAATAGCAAGCAGATACACTGACACATATTACTTACAGAGGGTGGAGTTG
Organism: Zea luxurians; assembly: GCA_029449295.1. Lineage (NCBI taxonomy): Eukaryota > Viridiplantae > Streptophyta > Magnoliopsida > Poales > Poaceae > Zea > Zea luxurians. The sequence goes on along the minus strand of JAOPSE010000053.1, from coordinate 7,750,008 downwards.
GTTTAACAGAACGGTAGCAACCCACATAGACAGTAAGGCATGCTGTCAGTACCACATTCACATTTGGGTTTACATTAACCACAAGCGGCGCCAAGCTCAGACCTGCATATTATAAAATACATATGCTGCTGAGGTCAGCACGGGATCATTATATCAAAGGGAAAGGAAGAAGGTAAGGAGCGCTGTAAAGGCAGTGATGGCTCAACTAGTCAACTACATAATTAACGTACCAGCAAGAGCCAAATTGGCAGCCCATTCATGTGTCATCATTATTAGGAAGCAATCTGGAAGAAGACTAGCAAGATGCCCTGCCAAGATGATGATAAAGAGGTGTTATCACCGGTGACATTTCTCATCTGAAGCAGCTAGTGTTGAGTTTTTGATCAAATAATCATTAAGGGCTAGTTTGGTGACCAAGGAAATGGAGGGGATCCATGGGGGAGGAATAGCCCCTCCATTTCTCTGGTCACCAAACTAGCCCTAAGGGTGACGGTGGAGGAAACATCTAACGGTAGCACACATGTAAATTTATCCAAGTTGTTTTCCGTACACAGACCACAATCCAGAAGCTGAGTGTTTTGTTCAGCAGTACTGTAAGGCCAAAGAATGCTTCAGCTATTCACACTTTAACCCACAAGTCCAGCAAGCAAAACTTGGGAGCTAGGACAGCATTGAGGATTCCAAGTTCCCAAGTAAAATCATACAGTAATGCAGCAGCAAGTTGTCATGGTTCTCATGTCTTCCATCTCATAACTCAATTCCCAATTTTTTTTCCACATGGCTAACATAATCGATTCCGCCTGAAAACCAACTTAGGATAAGCAACTCCCAAAGATCTCCTTTGCAAAACCCAGAAGCATAATTTCATTTTATTTTCAACACATATATGAATAACTGGTCCGCAAAACCCAGAGGCGTAATCTCATCAGCTGGGATTACCCAGTCCTACGGGGTCAACCGAGATTTTTCAAGATATTAGGGGGGAAGGGTCGAGCAACTGGGTTCGATACAAGAGGATAATCGAGCAGTGATCACAACAATCCGCCGGCCGCAGCAAAACAAACGCATTACCGAACAATAACCGGACTGACGCAGAGAGTAAGATTATGAATCAAAACCCGCAGCCGCGGCAGAGAAAAAATGGGGAGATCTCGCCGCACGAAACGAACCCGCAGAACATAGAGCGACTAGGGATTACTCACCGAGAAACAAAGGAGATCAGTCACCGGATCTCGAGCTGCTGTTGACCCCGCGCCGCCGGTGCAGCCCCGGCAGAGGAAAGTCTCGGCGCGGGCGGCGAAGGGAGGACGAAACCGAAATCCGGGGCGGAATGGGAGGAGGGGCTGCGTCTGTCTGCGTTTTGATGGAAAAGAAATCTGGGGCTGCGTCTGTCTGCGTTTTCCTTGCGGCTCAGTCACACAGCACTTGTGACGAACAGTTGAAAGGGTATATGTGAAGAATTGTATTGAATAAATTAGTGGTTTAAATATACGCTTCCAAATCGTTCAAAGTAAAATGTGACAATTGGCGTGTGCTTTTTATCTTGGGTCAGTTGGAAACATGCCACTTATAAGTTTTTAAAAAATTTAAAACTAATTAATTTTCATACCACTTTATCGCATCAAATAAACTACCTATCTAATTTTTGTAAAAATTAAGTAGCATGTGTATAATTAATTCTTTTATTTTTTAGCAATAACTGAGTTCACATACGATTGTTTATATACTTCATCTTGTCTTAATTTATAATTCATTTAACTTTTTCTACTAAGTTTGACCGACTCGAATTATTCAAAATTTCTAGCTTAGCATGGCAGTCCAACTGTATTAGCGAATTGCGTCTTCAATCAAAGATGCAGTCTTTGATGATCTTCTATCAAACGCACATGATCTTTTGATGGTGATGATATTCTATCTAAATACATATGATCTTCTGTGATCTTTGACCTAAACTTTGATCGAAATGCATATGATCTTTTGTGATCTTCTATCTAAAATGCACATCATCTTTTCCCAAAAAATGCATGTAATATTTGGTGCTGTCATTGACCAACATGCAGTCATCAAACTGTACTCAGTACTCAACAACAAGACCTTAGAATAGAAGCATTCAAATTTCCGATAGCCCCTGACAGGATAATTCAACCGGCCGTTTTAAACTGTAGTTCATCAGTATGCAAAAATTGATGTCCAGTTTTCTCTACAGATCAGTCTAAGCTTTTGACCAAGAATATCATATGGACACATTGCCACGAATGGCATGTCCCGTTTACAGGAAATACGAGTGCAACACAAACAATCAGAATTGGCAGCTGAGTGTCTCTCTAAATGGTGTCAGGGACTACTAGAGCTGGTGTTCTTTAACATTTTCCAACCTGCCGCCTGTTTTGCTTTTTGCGAAACAACGATCTGCCCCCGGCATGTCATAGCTCATCATCAATCTGGATGGTAGCACTGGAATGAAAAGGAAACAGAGAGCATATTTTAGAGCAGCTACATTAGGAGAAAAGTGTGCGTGATATGGCATTGTGACAAAATGCTGCACTGTTGTTTTTGATATGGCAATGTAAAAACATGCTGCACTGTTGTTTTACGAGTGTGTTAAAGAATCTAACATATGACATGGCATTGTGACAAAATGTTGTTTCGAAAATTAGGCTGGAAGGAAAGGATTATTTTGTTTGAAATGCCACAATGACACGCATGCTCACTGAAAATCTTTATATGCAGGCACAAAAGGCCATTATCAGGTATGAGATACCTTGTGGATCGGCAGTGTTTGCTAATATCTTCACAAAGGGCCTTGCTTACATTTTCTGATTCTGTGGAGGTTGTTTTGATCCACTCAGAGAGCTGCGGATGAACCAGAAAAACGAAACAAAATTCATATAAGATCATGTTCTGACTAAGTGACATGAAAACCATATAATTCAAAAAAATAGAACACGGTTATTAAGCATGCTAAAGATTAGGTGTTACTCCGTATTTGCTAAAACAAAAGTGCAGTCAATTCCACCCAACAAGCCTACCTCATCCTCCGTTTCCTCCAGTAGCCTGTGTAGTAAGTGAAGCTGGTTAGCTCATTCAATCAAACAGTTGGTATAATTCTTACATAAATCACAGAAAGTAGTGTTATCTTTACACAACCAATAAAGTTATGCTTTAAAGCACACGGTGCCTGAAGAGTTTGTTTAGCCATGCCTTCAAGTCCAGTAAACAAGAGCGAAAAATAAAAGGTGAAAAAATAATAATCAGCAACTAGGAAAAGGCATGCATGATTGTATGAACAAACATGTAATGAAGGGGAGGCGATGTAACTGCCCAAGACACATACAAATTTTGCATCCACGCAAATGAGAACAAGATTATGTGTATAGTCTATGTTCTCCCAGCTAAAATATTAAAAAAAACTGAAAATTCGGAACAATATATGATGCCTATTCTAAGTCAAATTTTAAAATTACTGGAAAATCATGTACCTTCCACAGAAGGTGGACAATTTTTTGGAGTGCGCTCTTGCTGCTGCCTTATTCTCTGCCAAAAGAACGAGATAAACAATAAAGTGTCAGGTATTAGAAACATCCCTTGTAGGCAGATAAATGTTTTATTACAGTGAAGCAAATCAAACGCAAAGGTCGTGCTTGTTAAAAAAAAACTCGACCGGGGAGGGAAAGACTGTCCTCTCGGTATTATATTAAGAGGAGACCGAAACATGGTCCCAGCTGAGAAAAATCCCCGAACCCTAGCCTCCCATCACTAGCGGGGCGTCACCGTCCACTTTGCAACGGCCCAACAGGAGGGTGACGCGCAGAACGTAACCCGGGAGCGGACGAGGCAAAACGAAGGGATTTTTTTAACCAAACCCAAATTCGCCCCCAAGGAGGATTGAACCAAGGACCTAGAGGTGCTACTCTGAAGCCTTAACCATTACGCTAGAGATCCTTTCGCATTCTTTGCTTGTTAAGCATTCAGCGTTGTGTGTTTTACCATAAGAAAATGCAAGTTCATTTCCTTGTCTGGGATCAATTTATAAAACCATTTCTTTCTGTCATATTCTCCAAGATTATATATTTACATCATTGAATCTGAATCGACTGTAAAATTCTATTGTGTAACTACATTTAGTAACTATAACAAACACAGTTATAACCCTGGTGCCTGCATTTTCTGTGATGATACATGTGAGATAACGATTAAACAGGCAGAAATACAGAATGCATTAGCATAATTACGAAACTATGGATTAACATTGCACTTCGGGCTCTCAGTTTCAATATAGTAACAGGTCATTTGAAGAGTAAACAAGAGCCATAAAACTGGTAAAAATTACCAGTTTGAAAGCTATTCCAGTCTGTTACTTTAACCCATCCCTTTTCGCCTGATTCCAACTGCATGCAAAAAAACATGTTAGGTAGCTAAATGCTTAGCATATTCAAAGTGCACTAAAAAGTGAAAACCCAGTTCATATTTATGGCATGTTTATAACACTTGATACATAGAAAAGGGATGCAGCACCAATAAGATAGTGTCAAGTGCAAATTATAAAACAATTATAAATCTTTAATCCCTACCTTCTTTAAGGTATAATCTTGCATCTTATCGCATAGGCCATCCAGAAGTTCCACAACCCGAAGCTCACTGACCCTGCACCATGTATACAGAACAAAGTACATAACATGACAAAAGTAAGCAACAAAATATGTCGATAAATTGCTATAAGTATGTGAGGCCAAACGATGCGTGTCAAGATCAAAGGGTCTCCATGTGGAATGTTAAATCAAGAATTGTTCCACTAAATATTTTCCCAATATGCATCGCTTTTGTCACTAAAAATAAGTATGTGATCATGCTGTTTTTTTACCTATAATCAATGACCTTCCCCTCCCTCTGGCCTTTAGAATTTAAGCGGTTGCGCAAGTCCAAGTGATTTCTCGGCTTCTCCTGCATTAGAGGATTCAGGAACAAAAAAATATGATCAAATGGTGCCAACACCAAGAAACTAATATGATAATATGCTGCTAAGAATCTAAGATTGTGGAATGATTGCTTTGTCAATTGTAAAAAAAAAAGTTCCATACTTGAGAAGTATAATAAAGGTACTATTTAATAGAAATAAAACCGTAATCAGCATTGCAAAAAAAATGGTTGGAAACTAAGAATCACTAATGCCGTGTTTGGTTCCGCCCCAGTTAGCTGAAAGTATTAGGTATAGGTAGCATTGGGGTGTTTGGTTCTCTAGATAATGAACTAGCTAATACAAACAAAAGGACATGAGTACCCTTTTTATTTGGCGCCACCAGTGAAAATCATGGTTATACGGGTCAATTACCCAATATTAGCTGTCATTAGCTGGGGTTAAAAAAGATAATAAGTTAAAGAAATCTGGAGTCTAGCTAAAGTTTATCAGTTCATTAGTTAGACTTTTGGCTTCAAGGTAGCTAAAGTTTAACATATATTGCCTCCGTTCTCGAATATTTGTCGCCCGCTAGTCCATTTTTGAACTAAACCGTGATAAATAAAAAAGAACGGAGAGAGTACCGACTATATGGATGGAACCAAACAAAGCCTAAATTAAAGGCAACTGAAAGAGAAGTTATTGATTCACTTACACTCGAAATTCCAGTCTCTAGCTCCGCCTGGAAAGAAGATGAAGAGGCACGTCAGAAAGCGTGCATCGCAAATTGCTGGAACAAAATTGAAACATATGAAACACGGATCTCATTTGCTGGCAGTAGGTAGGCACTTCCATATGCGGAAATGCCACTTGAACCCAAATTGAGTCTTTCATACAGAATGGCGTATTTCCCACTACTCAGTGCAGCATCGCGCGAATCTATCCAGCGATTTCAAGTTACCAACACGATGGTGCTTGCCAGGTTTGACTCCAGCAGCATCGAAATTACATAGAGAACGCTAAGATCCAGAGCTTCACGAGGAGCGGAGAAGATCGAAGATAATTTCCTCGCTTCGCTGACGTGAAACGTTTCCAAGACACTTCATAGGGTGCGCCGAGAATGGGAGTTGTACCGTGCACGAACTCGAGGTACATATATAGGGAAGCGGAAGAGGGAACTCACAGCAACGGCCTTGCAGGCGGCGCACTTGTCTCCGATGGCGGATGCGGGGATGACGACCTCCGCAAGGATGGCGGCGAGGAGAAGGAGGGCGGCGGATCTGTAGACTGCAGATCTCGGCTCCATCTCCGGCGGTCTCGTCTCCGGTCTCCCTCCCGATTTCCAGTCTCCGGTTCCGCGTGAGGGGCGTGAGGGGTGGTCGTTTTACAGATGTGGCCTCGAGATCCTGTACATGTTCAAACACGTCCGTACTATTTCAGCTGCTATAGAAGTTTCCGGAACTGCGGCAAGTCTCTCGTCAGACTGTCTTCAAAAAGACAACAAGGGCCTCTAAATTTAGAGGTTGACAACCTCCTGCAAATATTCGGAATTGTGGCCTCTAAAATTTAGCGTTCCACTCACTGACATTTTATAGCAACTCCAAAAGAATAATAAAAATATTTCCTTAAAAATTAATTATTAAGGGTACTCTAAAAAATTTTAGCAGCGAATTATAAGTATATACTCCAACATTTTCCTTAAATAAAGTCTAAAAAGCTTAAAAATTAAAAAAATCCTTCATCTAGCTCTGCATGGATGCATGCGGTAGAATAAAAAAAATATGGGAGCCAGCATGCACATGGATTGGGAAGATATAAATCACGCGAAAATATATGAGGGATGAGAGCAAGCGAACGAGAGACGCGGATTTTTTGGATAAAGAATGAGAGAGTTGTTGGAGCAAAGAAAATCATTTTTCTTCTCTAATATCTATTTTAGGGTTGATTTATATCTTTTGTTGGAGTTGTTCTAGTAACATCTCTAAAAGCTTCCTAAAAATTACTACAAGCCTGTTTTAAGTAGTATCCCATAATCTATAAGGAATAGATTTTAATATGTTCTCCAAGAGTCCCCTTAAAAATATATATAGATATTTTAAACTAGGTTAAATCAACATTGGACCTATGTTTACCAAACATAGTATTGTTATCTTCTGTAGTCAGTCAGCCGCTTCATTCATCTACCAGCTATCAAGGTACGGTTTTCTATTCAATTGACATGTCTCGTCACTTATAGGCATGGTGATCAATTCATATGGTGACGTTGGGACAGAGGAAGAGGTGGGTGGCAGCAATTATATGCACGCTAAGCGGTAACGCTATCCGCAGCAGTTTCTCCTAAATTTTTTCTCTTATATCACTTTTTGCGTCATATCATCAATATTTCACTCTCTAAATTTTTATCTCCCGCAGCGGTTCTCCTATATTATCCTCTATACCCCACTACAACTATAAAATATTATTATCTAACCATATTCATATTTTATTACTATTTTTCAACTATCAAATAGGGGAGCACTATGCAAGGGGGCGCTACAGTGCTCCCTTTGATCTAGGGGACCTGTGCGGCCTCCCCTAGCGCTGTAGCGCGTAGGGGCCATTTGAAGGCCATCGCTGCGCGCGTAGAGGGCCTCTACGCGTGTACAGTGCTAGGGCTTACCACACTTGTAGCAAACTCTCTTGGAACGGGGCTTGTAATCTTTCCCCCTCCTTTGCTTGAGGATTTGACGGAAGCTCTTGATGATGAGCGTCATCTCCTCGTTATCGAGCTTGGAGGCGTCGATGGGTGTTCGACTTAGAGTAGCTTCCTCCTTCTTTTCTTCCGTCGCCTTGAATGCGACCGGTTGTGCTTCGGACGTGGAGGGGCCATCAAGCTCGTTGATCTTCTTTGAGCCTTTGATCATTAACTCAAAGCTCACAAAATTACCTATAACTTCCTCGGGGGTCATTTGAGTATATCTAGGATTGCCACGAATTAATTGAACTTGAGTAGGGTTAAGGAAAACAAGTGATCTTAGAATTACCTTAACCACTTCGTGGTCATCCCATTTTTTGCTCCCGAGGTTGCGCACTTGGTTCACCAAGGTTTTGAGCCGGTTGTACATGTCTTGTGGCTCCTCCCCTTGGCGAAGACGGAAGCGACCGAGCTCCCCCTCGATCGTTTCCCGTTTGGTGATCTTGGTCACCTCATCTCCTTCGTGCGCGGTTTTTAGCACGTCCCAAATCTCCTTGGCGCTCTTCAACCCTTGCACCTTGTTATACTCCTCTCGACTTAGAGAGGTGAGGAGTATAGTGGTGGCTTGGGAGTTGAAGTGCTCGATTTGGGCCACTTCGTCCTTATCATAATCTTCATCCCCTACGGATGGTACCTGTACACCAAACTCAACAACATCCCATATACTTTTGTGGAGTGAGGTTAGGTGATATCGCATCATATCACTCCACCTAGCATAATCTTCACCATCAAATGTTGGTGGTTTGCCTAATGGGACGGAAAGTAAAGGTGTATGTTTAGGAGTGCGAGGGTAGCGTAGGGGGATCTTACTATACTTCTTGCGCTCTTGGCGCTTAGAAGTGATGGACGGCGCGTCGGAGCCGGAGGTCGACGTTGATGAAGTGTCGGTCTCGTAGTAGACCACTTTCCTCATCCTTTTGTGCTTGTCGCCTCTCCGATGCGACTTGTGAGAAGAGGATTTCTTCTCCTTCCTCTTCCCTTTGGAGGAGTCTTTCTTTTCCTTCCTTTTGTTGCGGGACTCCTCCGAAGAAGTCGACCCGTGGCTTGTAGTGGGCTTGTCACCAGTCTCCATCTCCTTCTTGGTGTGATCTCCCGACATCACTTCGAGCGGTTAGGCTCTAATGAAGCACCGAGCTTTGATACCAATTGAAAGTCGCCTAGAGGGGGGGTGAATAGGGCGAAACTGAAATTTACAAAATTAATCACAACTACAAGCCGGGTTAGCGTTAGAAATAATAAGTCCGAGAGAGAGGGCGCAAAACAAATCGCAAGCGAATGAAGAGTGTGACATGCAGATTTGTTTTACCGAGGTTCGGTTCTCGCAAACCTACTCCCCATTGAGGAGGCCACAAAGGCCGGGTCTTTTTCAACCCTTTCCCTCTCTCAAACGGTCCCTCGGACCGAGTGAGCTTTTCTTATCAAATCAAACCGGGAACAAAACTTCCTCCGCAAGGACCACCACACATTTGGTGTCTCTTGTCTCGGTTACAATGGAGTTTTGATCACAAGAACAAGTGAGAAAAAAAAGAAGCAATCCAAGCGCAAGAGCTCAAAAGAACACGATGAAAGTCGCCTAGAGGAGGGGTGAATAGGGTGAAACTGAAATTCTCAAAAATAAACACAACTACAAGCCGGGTTAGCGTTAGAAATATAATAGAGTCCGCGAGAGAGGGTGCAAAACAAATCGCAAGCGAATAATGAAGTGAGACACGCGGATTTGTTTTACCGAGGTTCGGTTCTCTCAAACCTACTCCCCGTTGAGGAGGCCACAAAGGTCGGGTCTCTTTCAACCCTTACCCTCTCTCAAACAGTCCCTCGGACCGAGTGAGCTTTCTCTTCTCAATCACTTGGAACACAAAGTTCCCACAAGGACCACCGCACGATTGGTGTCTCTTGCCTCAATTACAAGTGAGTGTTTGATCACAAGAAAGAATCAAGAAAGAAGAAAGCAATCCAAGCGCAAGAGCTCGAAAGAACACAAGCAAATCACTCTCTCTAATCGCTAGGGCGTTGTGTGGAATTTGGAGAGGATTTGATCTCTTGGTGTGTCTAGAATTGAATGCTAGAGCTCTTGTAAGTAGTTGGGAAGTGGAAAACTTGGATGCAATGAATGGTGGGTGGTTGGGGGTATTTATAGCCCCAACCACCAAACTAGCCGTTTGGTGAGGCTGTCTGTTCGATGGCGCACCGGACAGTCCGGTGCACACCGGACATGTCCGGTGCGACAGCCACGTCACCAAAGCCGTTGGGTTCCGACCGTTGGAGCTCTGTCTTCTGGCCCTGCCTGGATGTCCGGTGGCGCACCGGACATGTACTGTAGATTGTCCGGTGCGCCTGCTCCCGCGTGCCTGACGACTGCGTGCTTCTGGCGCGCATTAAATGCGTCGCAGGTAGCCGTTGGCGTCGAAATAGCCGTTGCCCCGCTGTTGCACCGGACAGTCCGGTGTACACCGGACAGTCCGGTGAATTATAGCGGAGCAACTGAAGTGACTTCCCGAGGCTGGCGAGTTCCGGAGGCCGCTCTTCCTTGGAGCACCGGACATGTCCGGTGTACACCGGACAGTCCGGTGAATTATAGCGGAGTCGCCTCTGGAAATTCCCGAAGGTGAGCAGTTCGGGGATGGAGTCCTCTGGTGCACCGGACATGTCCGGTGGCACACCGGACAGTCCGGTGCGCCAGACCAGAGGTGCCTTCGATTGACCTTTGCTCCTTTATTTGAACCCAATACTTGGTCTTTATATTGGATAAGTGTGAACCTTTTGCACCTGTATAGCTTATACACTAGAGCAAACTAGTTAGTCCAATATTTGTGTTGGTCAATTCAACCACCAAAATTATTTAGGAACTAGGTGTAAGCCTAATTCCCTTTCAATCTCCCCCTTTTTGGTGATTGATGCCAACACAAACCAAAGCAAATGTAGAAGTGCATAATTTGAACTAGTTTGCATAATGTAAGTGCAAAGGTTGCTTGGAATTTGAGCCAATATAAATACTTACATGATGTGCATGGATTGTTTCTTTGTTTTTAACATATTGGACCACGCTTGCACCACAAGTTTTGTTTTTGCAAACTCTTTTGTAAATTCTTTTCAAAGTTCTTTTGCAAGATAGTCAAAGGTAAATGAATAAGATTTGAGAAGCATTTTCAAGATTTGAAATTCTCTCTCCTTGTTCCAAATGCTTTTCCTTTGACTAAACAAAACTCCCCCTCAAATAAATTCTCCTCTTAGTGTTCAAGAGGGTTTTAAGATATCAAGTTTTGAAAATAATTCTTGCTCCCCCTTTAGAACACAAAGAGATATCAATTTGAAATTTTCCAATTGAAAACCATTAATTTTAAAATTAGGGTGGTGGTGCGGTCCTTTTGCTTTGGGCTCATACTTTCTCCCCCTTTGGCATGAATCGCCAAAAACGAATACTTTGAGTGAGATATAAGCCTTTTCCTAACTATGTTCTCCCCTTTGGCAAATAAAACATGTGAGTGAAGATTATACCAAAGACGGAGAGCGATGCGGAGCGACGACGAAGGATGAGTTAGTAGAGTGGAGTGGAAGCCTTTGTCTTCGCCGAAGACTCCAATTCCCTTTCAATATACCTATGACTTGGTTTGAAATACACTTTGAAAACACATTAGTCATAGCATATATAAAAGAGACATGATCAAAGGTATACTTGTGTGCCATGTGTGCAAATTAGCAAAAGAAATTCCTAGAATCAAGAATATTGAGCTCATGCCTAAGTTTGGTAAAAGTTTGTTCATCAAGAGGCTTGGTAAAGATATCGGCTAATTGATCTTTAGTGTTAATGTATGAAATCTCGATATCCCCCTTTTGTTGGTGATCCCTAAGAAAGTGATACCGAATGGCTATGTGTTTAGTGCGGCTATGCTCAACGGGATTATCCGCCATGCGGATTGCACTCTCATTATCACATAGAAGGGGAACTTTAGTTAGTTTGTAACCATAGTCCCGCAGGGTTTGCCTCATCCAAAGCAATTGCGCGCAACAATGTCCTGCGGCAATGTACTCGGCTTCGGCGGTAGAAAGAGCGACCGAATTTTGCTTCTTTGAAGCCCAAGACACCAAGGATCTTCCCAAGAACTGGCAAGTCCCCGATGTGCTCTTTCTATTAATCTTACACCCCGCCCAATCGGTATCCGAATAACCAATCAAATCAAATGTGGATCCCCGAGGGTACCAAAGCCCAAACTTAGGAGTATAAGCCAAATATCTCAAGATTCGTTTTACGGCTGTAAGGTGTGATTCCTTAGGGTCATCTTGGAATCTTGCACACATGCAAACGGAAAGCATAATGTTCGGTCGAGATGCACATAAATAAAGTAATGAATCAATCATCGACCGGTATACCTTTTGATCCACGGACTTACCTCCCGTGTCGAGGTCGAGATGCCCATTGGTTCCCATGGGTGTCTTGATGGGCTTGGCATCCTTCATTCCAAACTTGGTTAGAATGTCTTGTGTGTACTTCGTTTGGCAAATGAAGGTGCCTTCTTGGAGTTGCTTGACTTGAAATCCTAGAAAATACTTCAACTCCCTCATCATAGACATCTCGAATTTTTGTGTCATGATCCTACTAAATTCTTCACATGTAGATTCGTTAGTAGACCCAAATATAATATCATCAACATAAATTTGGCATACGAACAAATCATTGTCAAGAGTTTTAGTGAACAAAGTAGGATCGGCCTTGCCGACTTTGAAGCCATTAGCAATAAGGAAATCTCTAAGGCATTCATACCATGCTCTTGGGGCTTGCTTGAGCCCATAAAGCGCCTTAGAGAGCTTATAAACATGGTTAGGGTACTCACTATCTTCAAAGCCGGGAGGTTGCTCAACATAGACCTCTTCCTTGATTGGTCCGTTGAGGAAAGCACTCTTCGCGTCCATTTGGTAAAGCTTGAAGCCATGGTAAGTAGCATAGGCCAATAATATACGAATGGACTCAAGCCTAGCTACGGGTGCATAGGTTTCACCGAAATCCAAACCTTCGACTTGGGAGTATCCCTTGGCCACAAGTCGAGCTTTGTTCCTTGTCACCACACCATGCTCATCTTGCTTGTTGCGGAAGACCCACTTGGTTCCTACAACATTTTGGTTAGGACGTGGAACTAAATGCCATACCTCGTTCCTCGTGAAGTTGTTGAGCTCCTCTTGCATCGCCATCACCCAATCCGAATCTTGGAGTGCTTCCTCTACCCTGTGTGGCTCAATAGAGGAAACAAAAGAGTAATGCTCACAAAAATGTGCAACACGAGATCGAGTGGTTACCCCCTTATGAATGTCGCCGAGGATGGTGTCGACGGGGTGATCTCGTTGGATTGCTTGGTGGACTCTTGGGTGTGGCGGCCTTGGTTGTTCATCCTCCTTGTCTTCATCATTTGCGTCTCCCCCTTGATCATTGCCGTCGTCTTGAGGTGGCTCATCATTGTGTTCTTCATCTTTATCAACTTGAGCCTCGTCCTCATTTTGGGTTGGTGGAGATGCTTGCATAGAGGAGGATGGTTGATCTTGTGCATTTAGAGGCTCTTCGGATTCCTTAGGGCACACATCCCCAATGGACATGTTCCTTAGCGCTATGCACGGAGCCTGTTCTTCACCTATCTCATCAAGATCAACTTGCTCTACTTGAGAGCCGTTAGTCTCATCAAACACAACGTCACAAGAAACTTCAACAAGTCCTGAGGACTTGTTAAAGACTCTATATGCCCTTGTGTTTGAGTCATATCCTAGTAAAAAGCCTTCTACAGTTTTAGGAGCAAATTTTGATTTTCTACCTCTTTTAACAAGAATAAAGCATTTGCTACCAAAAACTCTAAAATATGAAATATTGGCTTTTTACCGGTTAGGAGTTCATAGGATGTTTTCTTGAGGATTCGGTGTAGATATAACCGGTTGATGGCGTAGCAGGCGGTGTTGACCGCCTCGGCCCAAAACCGATCCGGTGTCTTGTACTCATCAAACATGGTTCTTGCCATGTCCAATAGAGTTCGATTCTTCCTCTCCACTACACCATTTTGTTGTGGAGTGTAGGGAGAAGAAAACTCATGCTTGATGCCCTCTTCCTCAAGAAAGCCTTCAATTTGAGAGTTCTTGAACTCCGTCCCGTTGTCGCTTCTAATTTTCTTGATCCTTAAGCCGAACTCATTTTGAGCCCGTCTCAAGAATCCCTTTAAGGTCTCTTGGGTATGGGATTTTTCCTGCAAAAAGAACACCCAAGTGAAGCGAGAATAATCATCCACAATAACTAGACAGTACTTACTCCCGCCGATGCTTATGTAAGCGATCGGGCCGAATAGGTCCATGTGTAGGAGCTCCAGTGGCCTGTCACTAGTCATAATGTTCTTGTGTGGATGATGAGACCCAACTTGCTTTCCTGCTTGGCATGCGCTACAAATCATGTCTTTCTCAAAATGAACATTTGTTAGTCCCAAAATGTGTTCTCCCTTTAGAAGCTTATGAAGATTCTTCATCCCAACGTGAGCTAGTCGGCGATGCTAGAGCCAACACATGTTAGTCTTAGCAATTAAGCATGTGTCGAGTTCAGCTCTATCAAAATCTACCAAGTATAGCTGACCCTCTAACACACCCTATGCTATTGAATCATCACTTCTTCTAAAGACAGTGACACCTACATCAGTGAATAGACAGTTGTAGCCCATTTGACATAATTGGGATACAGAAAGCAAATTGTAATCTAAAGAGTCTACAAGAAAAACATTGGAAATAGTATGGTCAGGTGATATAGCAATTTTACCCAAACCTTTGACCAAACCTTGATTTCCATCCCCGAATGTGATAGCTCGTTGGGGATCTTGGTTTTTTCTCGTAGGAGGAGAACATCTTCTTCTCCCCTGTCATGTGGTTAGTGCACCCGCTATCGAGTATCCAACTTGAGCCCCCGGATGCATAAACCTACAAAACAATTTTAGTTCTTGACTTTAGGTACCCAAACGGTTTTGGGTCCTTTGGCATTAGAAACAAGAACTTTGGGTACCCAAACACAAGTCTTGGAGCCCTTGTGTTTGCCCCCAACAAACTTGGCAACTACCTTGCCGGATTTGTTAGTCAAAACATAAGATGCATCAAAAGTTTTAAATGAAATGCTATGATCATTTGATGCATTAGGAGTTTTCTTTCTAGGCAATTTGGCACGGGTTGGTTGCCTAGAGCTAGATGTCTCACCCTTATACATAAAAGCATGGTTAGGGCCAGAGTGAGACTTCCTAGAATGAGTTCTCCTAATTTTGCTCTCGGGATAACCGGCAGGGTACAAAATGTAACCCTCGTTATCCTGAGGCATGGGAGCCTTGCCCTTAACAAAGTTAGACAAATTTTTAGGAGGGGCATTAAGTTTGACATTGTCTCCCCTTTGGAAGCCAATGCCATCCTTGATGCCAGGGCGTCTCCCATTATAGAGCATACTCCTAGCAAATTTAAACTTTTCATTTTCTAAGTTATGCTCGGCAATTTTAGCATCTAATAATGCTATATGATCATTTTGTTGTTTAATTAAAGACATGTGATCATGAATAGCATTGATATCAACATCTCTACATCTAGTACAAATAGACACATGCTCAATAGTAGATGTAGAGGATTTGCAAGAATTAAGTTCAACAATCTTAGCATGCAAAATATCATTGTTATCTCTAAGATTGGAAATTGTAACATTGCAAACATCTAATTCTTTAGCCTTAGCAATCAATTTCTCATTCTCATTTCTAAGACTAGCAAGAGAAATATTCAATTCATCAACCCTAGCAAGTAAATCAACATCATCATTTCTAGGATTGGAAATTGAATCAATACAAACATGAGAATCAACCTTAGCAATTAATTTAGCATTTTCATTTCTAAGGTTGTTAATGGTCTCATGTCATGTGCTTAGCTCACTAGATAATTTCTCACATTTTTCTACCTCAAGAGCATAAGCATTCTTAACCTTAACATGCTTTTTGTTTTCCTTAATAAGGAAGTCCTCTTGAGAGTCCAAGAGATCATCCTTCTCATGAATAGCACTAATCAATTCATTTAATTTTTCCTTTTGTTGCATGTTAAATCGGCAAAAAGGGTACGCAAATTATTCTCCTCATCACTAGCATTATCATCACTAGAGGATTCATATTTAGTGGAGGATTTAGATTTAACCTTCTTCCTTTTGCCGTCCTTTGCCATGAGGCACTTGTGGCCGACGTTGGGGAAGAGGAGTCCCTTGGTGACGGCGATGTTGGCGGCGTCCTCGTTGGAGGAGGAGTCGGTGGAGCTCTCGTCCGAGTCCCACTCCCGGCAAACATGGGCATCGCCGCCCTTCTTCTTGTGGTACCTCTTCTTTTCTCTCCTCTTGCCCTTCTTGTCGTTATCCCTGTCACTGTCACTTGATAAAGGACATTTAGCAATAAAGTGACCGGGCTTACCACACTTGTAGCAAACCTTCTTGGAACGGGATTTGTAATCCTTCCCCTTCCGTTGCTTGAGGATTTGGCGAAAGCTTTTGATGATTAAAGCCATCTCCTCATTGTCGAGCTTGGAGGCGTCAATTGGTTGTCTACTCGGTGTAGACTCCTCCTTCTTCTCCTCCGTCGCCTTAAATGCCACTGGTTGAGCTTCGGACGTGGAGGGCTCCTCAAGCTCGTTGATTTTATTTGAGCCTTTAATAATACATTCAAAGCTCACAAAATTCCCGATTACTTCCTCGGGAGTCATTAGTGTGTATCTAGGATTACCACGAATTAATTGAACTTGAGTGGGGTTAAGGAAAATAAGTGATCTCAAAATAACCTTAACCACCTCGTGGTCATCCCATTTCTTGCTCCCGAGGTTGCGCATTTGGTTCACCAAGGTTTTGAGCCGGTTGTACATATCTTGTGGCTCCTCCCCTTGGCGAAGACAGAAGCGACCGAGCTCTCCCTCGATCGTTTCCCGCTTGGTGATCTTGGTGAGTTCATCACCTTCGTGTGCGGTCTTGAGTAGGTCCCAAATCTCCTTTGCATTCTTCAACCCTTGCACCTTGTTGTATTCCTCCTTGCTTAGAGAGGCGAGGAGTATGGTTGTAGCTTGAGAGTTGAAGTGCTCGATTTGGGCCACTTCGTCCGTATCGTAGTCTTCATCCCCTACGGATGGTACCTGTGCTCCAAACTCAATAACATTCCATATACTTTTGTGGAGTGAGGTTAGATGAAATTTCATTAAATCACTCTACCTAGCATAATCTTCGCCATCAAAGGTTGGCGGTTTGCCTAATGGAACGGAAAGCAATGGAGTAGGTCTAGATGTACGAGGATAGTGTAAGGGGATCTTACTAAACTTCTTGCGCTCTTGGCGCTTAGAAGTTACGGACGGCGCATCAGAGTCGGAGGTCGATGTTGATGAAGTGTCGGTCTCGTAGTAGACCACTTTCCTCATCCTCTTGTGCTTGTCGCCTTTCCGATGCGACTTGTGAGAAGAAGATTTTTCCTTCTTCTCTTTGTGGTGAGAAGAGGAAGATCTTTTCTCCTTCCGTTTGGAGGAGTCCTTCTTCTTCTCCTTCCTCTTGGTGCGGGACTCTTCCGATGAAGTGCTCCCTTGGCTCGTAGTGGGCTTGTCGCCGGTCTCCATCTCCCTCTTGGTGTGATCTCCCGACATCACTTCGAGCGGTTAGGCTCTAATGAAGCACCGGACTCTGATACCAATTGAAAGTCGCCTAGAGGGGGGGGTGAATAGGGTGAAACTGAAATTCTCAAAAATAAACACAACTACAAGCCGGGTTAGCGTTAGAAATATAATAGAGTCCGCGAGAGAGGGCGCAAAACAAATCGCAAGCGAATAATGAAGTGAGACACGCGGATTTGTTTTACCGAGGTTCGGTTCTCTCAAACCTACTCCCCGTTGAGGAGGCCACAAAGGCCGGGTCTCTTTCAACCCTTACCCTCTCTCAAACGGTCCCTCGGACCGAGTGAGCTTTCTCTTCTCAATCACTTGGAACACAAAGTTCCCACAAGGACCACCACACGATTGGTGTCTCTTGCCTCAATTACAAGTGAGTGTTTGATCACAAGAAAGAATCAAGAAAGAAGAAAGCAATCCAAGCGCAAGAGCTCGAAAGAACACAAGCAAATCACTCTCTCTAATCGCTAGGGCGTTGTGTGGAATTTGGAGAGGATTTGATCTCTTGGTGTGTCTAGAATTGAATGCTAGAGCTCTTGTAAGTAGTTGGGAAGTGGAAAACTTGGATGCAATGAATGGTGGGTGGTTGGGGGTATTTATAGCCCCAACCACCAAACTAGCCGTTTGGCGAGGCTGTCTGTTCGATGGCGCACCGGACAGTCCGGTGCGACAGCCACGTCACCAAAGCCGTTGGGTTCCGACCGTTGGAGCTCTGTCTTCTGGCCCCGCCTGGATGTCCGGTGGCGCACCAGACATGTACTGTAGATTGTCCGGTGCGCCTGCTCCCGCGTGCCTGACAACTGCGTGCTTCTGGCGCGCATTAAATGCGTCGCAGGTAGCCGTTGGCGCCGAAATAGTCGTTGCCCCGCTGTTGCACCGAACAGTCCGGTGTACACCGGACAGTCCGGTGTACACCGGACAGTCCGGTGAATTATAGCGGAGCAACCGAAGTGACTTCCCGAGGCTGGCGAGTTCCGGAGGCCGCTCTTCCTTGGAGCACTGGACATGTCCGGTGTACACCGGACAGTCCGGTGAATTATAGCGGAGTCGCCTCTGGAAATTCCCGAAGGTGAGCAGTTCGGGGATGGAGTCCTCTGGTGCACCGGACATGTCCGGTGGCACACCGGACAGTCCGGTGCGCCAGACCAGAGGTGCATTCGATTGACCTTTGCTCCTTTATTTGAACCCAATACTTGGTCTTTATATTGGCTAAATGTGAACCTTTTGCGCCTGTATAGCTTATACACTAGAGCAAACTAGTTAGTCCAATATTTGTGTTGGTCAATTCAACCACCAAAATTATTTAGGAACTAGGTGTAAGCCTAATTCCCTTTCACACGACAAATCTCTCTCGCTAATCACTAAAGCCTTGTGTGGAATTGGAGATGATTTGATCACTTGAGTGTGTCTTGTATTGAATGCCTAGCTCTTGTAAGTGGTTGAGAGGTGGAAAACTTGGATAACTTGAATGTTGGGTGGTTGGGGGTATTTATAGCCCCAACCACCAAACTAGCCGTTTGGGTGGAGGCTGTCTGTCGCATGGTGCACCGGACAGTCCGGTGCACACCGGCATGTCCGGTGCGCCAGCCACGTCACCCGAACGTTAGGGTTCCGACCGTTGGAGCTCTGACTGCTGGGCCCGTCTAGATGTTCGGTGGCGCACCGGACATGCACTGTAGAGTGTCCGGTGCGCCGCTTCGCGCGTGCCTGACTTCTGCGCGCTCTGGCACGCATTTAATGCGCTGCAGGTGACCGTTGGCGCCGAAGTAGCCGTTGTTCAGCTATCACACCGGACAGTCCGATGTACACCGGACATGTCCGGTGAATTATAGCGGACTAGCCATTGTGAATTCCCGAAGCTGGCGAGTTCAGAGGCGCTTCATTCCTGGAGCACCGGACACTGTCCGGTGTACACCGGACAGTCCGGTGAATTATAGCGGAGCGACTCTGCGTTTTCCCGAAGGTGAGGAGTTCAACGCGTGGAGAACCCTGGCGCACCGGACTGTCCGGTGGTGCACCGGACAGTCCGGTGCGCCAGACCAGGGTGCCTTCGGTTGTCCCTTTGCTCCTTGTTTGAACCCTTTCTCTTGATCTTTTTATTGACTTATGGTGAACCTTTGGTACCTGTAGAACTTATAAACTTGGGCAAACTAGTTAGTCCAAATATTTGTGTTGGGAAATTCAATCACCAAAATTAGTTTAGGAAATAGGTGTAAGCCTAATTCCCTTTCACTTCTAAATATACTTTTTTTTGTTTGTGTACAAAACCGGATAAATATATGATACAAAGTTTGGGCAATTTTTTGCTACATATGAACAATGAGTAATTTTTCCATTACAAAATTATTTTGAACATGTTTTATCATGAAAACAAGACGGAAAATCCGGTACCATCCCGCTTCGAATATCGTTTTTTGTCGGTTTTCGAATTGTTTGGAAACCGATTAGAAACAGTATAAAAACGATTTACCTAGTTTTTCGACCATTTTCATGTTTTTCGTTTCCCAGTCGTGATGATATCATTTTTATATAATATTAGATATATTTAGCGTATAATTTATGCACGCTATATACTTTTGTTGTGTTCAAGTGAATGAGTAAGAGAAAAACAAAAGTTAAAATTACTCTAAATAATATGAATAATGAAGAAGAATTGTTAATGTATTTTGATATCTTAAAAATTAGACAAAATGACAATTTATTATGTAGTTGTGAAAACTACAAAATATTTGTCTTTCCGACTGGAGTTTATCATTTTCGAACGTTTTTGAATAATTGACAATTTCAATCGCGTATTCCGTTAGTTGGTTTTTGGTTTTCGTTTTATGTTTTGTTAGAAAAATATGAAAACATAACCAATTTAGTTGTTTTTCGATCATTTTCATAGTCGCATGCTATTGGCCTGTTGTAGGGTGCTATGAGGTCGACATGACCAATCGAGTCCGCTACTAAGTGAGACCAAGGTAGCGAGAGCATAAAATGTAGAGGAAGACCAATCGAGTCCACCAAGGTAGCGGGAGCATAAAAAGCAAAGGATAAAAAATGGAGGTGCAGGGAATTGAACCCTGTGCCTCTCGCATGCGAAGCGAGCGCTCTACCATATGAGCTACACCCCCAAGAATATGGTAGAGCAGAGCTATTATGCTCTAATAGAATAAATTAATGTTGTCATCAACATTTTTCGAACCCGCGTGTCGTCATAGAGTCTTTGTTGTTTTGCAACACCATCTTCATATAAAATGCCAGGCTAATCGAAACAATATTAGGTCTTTGTTGTTGTGCCCATCTCCCCCCTTACCTTTGTCTCTTCAGCGTTGTGAAGTCGCAACACCTTCTTCATATACATCAAGTCATGAGCTAACTTTTTGGCATATACAATGAGTTAAATGATTTCATCTTGCTGATTATTTCATCGAACATCTCAAGTGCTGGAGCACAAAGTGTTTAAAGCCTACATCATAAGGCTAGGATATGAAGCGGACACGACAATGGTGCCACGATGATGGTGGTGACGACGACCTCCCTTAACGACATCAGCGGTGGTGTGTCCTTTCATGTCGGTGGTGATGACAACCTTGGTGGTGACGGCGTCCGCCTGACTAAACGATGGAAATGGGAGGTGTCGATGTGTGTTTCCGAGAAGAACTAAGGCACTGCTTGATAATAACAAAATTTTTAAAACCATAGTTTTTGAAATACTACAATATATTTTTTAGTCATGACAATAACACGGTTTAAAATACTACAGTTTTGAAAACTAAGGTATAATAGCATTTGCAATACTTTAGTTTTTAAAAACACCTCTGTATATATAATACTGTAATATTTGAGAATAGCGCATTCTTTCGAAACCATGAAAAAAACTTTACTCTCAAACACCCCTAAGGGCATGTTTATGATTTTGATAAGCGTGGCTCAGATAGTAGAAGAGTAAATAAGCATCACTTCATCATTTCCTGCCTTCCATCATTATACAATTTGTTACAGTACAGGACGGACCACCTACCTATTTTATGAAATAACTTATTAAGGCTTTGTGTGGGTACTTTAGTATTGACCACAATCTAAAGTAGATTGAGACGTAAACTATTTAAGTTACATTCTAATTCACTTCAATACATATGGATTATAATCAATACTAAATTACTCAAACTAAGCCTTTGAGGTTTACTAACACTCATTCACCAGAGAGGGATGGCATTCTCCTCCTCGCCAGACATCGCTGGTGGCTGGTGGTGCTTCCGACCGGGGCGAAGTCGCTCGCTGGAGTCGGCCACCAGATGGCAAGATATTGTGCATCATAAAGGAATGTTCTTAACTTTCAGGATGATGAATCATTTGGGTGCCGATTACAATGTTCTTAACTTTCACCATTGAGCAGTCATGTCCATGGTGGTATACTCACTGCCACTCCGGTATACTATTAGTTATTGTTTAGTACAACAATACGGTTTCTAAAATATAAAATTGATCAATTTTTTTTATTAAAATATAAATAAACTTTTAATATATTTATATTTTTATAAAAGTAATTGTTAAGACAAATCGTATGTTTTAAAACTATATAATAAATTAGTTATTTGTCCTCAAAATTTTATAAGTTTGATTTAAACCTTGTCCAAAACGACAACTAATGATTTAAACCTTGTCCAAAACGATAACTAATAGAGGGAAATTTTATAAGTTTGATTTAAACCTTGTCCAAAACGACAACTAATGATTTAAACCTTGTCCAAAACGATAACTAATAGAGGGAGTACTACCTAAAATATAACTCGGTTCCTTGCATCCTTTGGGTACCGATAAGATTGTCTTTGGGTACCGATAAGATTGTCTTTTATGGGATGTGCGGTGGACCTCTCTCTATAACTAAGAATGTTTTGGGTGGACACCTCTATATCAGATTAATTATCATAGAAAAGCTCCATTTTCTGCCATCGAATTGTATTTTTATACAAAAAACCTGTGTAAATCTGAATTAGGTAGCAACTCATCGTGCCTGTTATTCTGCCATGGTAAAGATTTCTGTCTTGTCTTTGTTTTGGGATACAATGAGAGCATACCACTTCTATCCCACATATTCAGAGTATGTAATGTTGGTCAAGCCGTTCGACTGGGCTTTATTCCGAAACAGCTTCTACTGTATTTTGTTTATATAGATTGCAGATTGTAGCTGTCTGAATAACTTATTTTAATCCGAAGCAAACAACCTAGTAATTCGAAATTATACTGAGATTGACTTAGTGCTACATTTCGGTCCTAGTTCATACATGATGTTATTTTGACCGAACCCCCACAAATGCAGGATGCCACATCATTCCAAGATCACAGAAGCATGTCACAAAAATATAATATGTTGAACAAAGAATCAAGGATTGAGGATGGAAGTTCAAAAACATCGGAACTACAACGTTCAAAAATTTTGGAGCATGGACCAACAAAAAAATCGAGAGGCTAAGATATGCAAACAACTAAATATCTTGCTCTGCAGATCCAGCTAACAGGATAAGGACACTTCATTTTGAATATGACTCCACGATCTAAGGCCAGAAGATGCAACACAACTTGAAACCACCGCATGCAAGTGATAAAACCAATGAACTGCCAGGTCTGTCAGAAGGCTCATCTGATGTAAAAAAAACTGCCCAGAAATCAGCCTGAGGCTTCAGATTGGCTCCCCATCGTGGCAAACACCAGCATCTAGCATGACGAAAGCAGCAGAAGCACCACAACGTCCCCCCCCCCCCCCCCCCCCCCCAACACACACACACACACACACTACTGCCCTCTCCCTTTTCTTTTCTTCTCCCAACCAGTGTTGGTTTATTTATGTTTCTCCCCAATGAGACAAACTATTACAATCAGACTCATTTTGTTATATACTTCTATGCGGAAAAGAGTACAAACATAAGAAATAAACCCCAAACTATTAGGCTATCTCCAGCAGTTCCCTTATCTCACATCTTTCAAACTCTATCAGATTTTTTTTTGCAAGACCAGATGCACGACCTGCCTTAGAGTACAGTACAATGACATGAAAGTTTTTGCCAAACCCATTGTTCCAAAGACGACAAATGGTCTGCCCAGACGCCTATGCCTTTGAAATCGAAAATTCATGTTGGAACTTAGCAATTTAGTATGCAAAGATATGCTCATGACATTGATTTTGGTAAGGGTGGCTCACATAATATAAAAGTAAATAAGCATCACTTCATCATTCCATGTCTTCCATCATTATACAATTTGTTACAGTACAGGATGGACCACCTACCCATTTTATGAAATAACATTTGTGGTTTACTAACACTCACCAGGGAGGGGTGGAACCCTGCCTTATGGATGGAGAACGCGATGCGAGGCCAGGGTCTCTTGAAAACCTTGACTTGGGAGTGCTCGCAGACGGGGTCGAGCCTCTGTAGCTTGCACGGAGAGATTCGTCAATGGCGCTGGAGGACTTTCCCGACTTGGAGATGGCGTTCCTCACGAATTTTTGTGCGGCCGGCGAAAGGGTTCTAGGGCTCGCGCTGACACCCCTCGCAGGGGAGGGTAGGGGCGGCCTATGGAAGGGCTTAGACCGCTCCTTTATTTTCCGAGCGGCATCCCTCGAAAGCAGGTGCGCCTTGACATCACGAGCAGGAGGTGGTGGCATCTTGAAATGCGCTCTCTCGCTACCGCCCGGCGTCTCGTCGGGGTCCAGCCTCAGCGGCGTTCCGTCGATCTCACCCCACGTCATGAACGGCGACTCGTCCACGCCGGGTGCGGGCGACGGTGTCCTCACAAAACTGTACCCGTTGCCGGCCTTCTTGTCCGACTCGAGGTAGAAAGGGTTCGGGGTCTTCCTCAGGTCCTCTAGATCGTACTTCTTCAACTTGTCAGGGTCGTGGTAGGCCATCCCTCCCGGAGTAGAGCCTGCAACTAGCGCGTAAAGTATGGCGGCCCCCTCCTCCTCCTTGGGCCTCGCGTCATCAGCCGTGGCTCTGCCATGTAGCCTGGTGTTCGACTTGTCTATCTCCTTGGTCATTCCCCTGAGCCGCTCTGCGCGCTCCTCCTCCGTGAGGGGCGCTTCCCCCTGGTCAGCCGGATAGTACATCAGCAAGTTCTTTGCCGTGAACTTGGCGCCCTCGAGCGTGCTCGGTGGCTGCCCCGATGTACCGTACCCGTCCGTGATCCTGTCGCGCTTGGCGCCCTCTGACGCTTTGCTCCCCGCCTCGGCAGGCGGCGGCGGCTCCAGCAGGTGCGCGTAGCGCTGGCGGCGGCGCTGGTTCACCTTGTCTAGGATGCGCGAGAAGGAGTCGTTGTCCTCGCTGGTGAAGCGGCGGAAGAAGCCGTCGAGGGAGAGCGCGGCCGCGACGTCGTCGTCGTCGTGGTCGGCATCTGGACCTCCCACGCCGCCGGCGACGGATCCGGCGGGGGTGGTGAGAAAGGACGGGGAGCGGAGCGCGGTGGAGGTGGCCGGCGTCGGCGTGGGGACGGGCCCCGCCGCGTGGCGCTGGGCGCGGCGGCGGCGGTCTAGGATCTTGAGCTGCGCGTCGCGTAGGATGAGCGGGTCGTGGGACCGCACGGCCTGCAGCCAGTCGAGGCGGTCCCGGAGGCGGGGCAGGTCGGGGAAGTAGTCGCGCTCGATGATGCGCTCGATAGCGGCGACGTAGGTGTCCTCGTCGAGCACTTCCGACCGGCGGCGCTTCGAGGAGGGGGCGGTGGAGGGGGGCGGGGAGGCAGGGCGAGTGGTGGAGGGCGCGGGTGTGGGCGAAAGTGAGAGGCAGCGGGGCGAATTGCCCGGCGAGCGGAGCATCGCGGCGGCGGTGGCGAGTCTAGGGTTAGGGCGATTGGTGGATCGGAGATGGGGAACTTGACGCGGTTTCGGCGTTTCGCTGTGTGTCAGGTACTCAGGTGGCGGGGGCTGGGCTGGGTGTGGGGCGGGGGCTATTATATGGCCCGTTGGTTTCCGAATTCTGTTCCCATTATTTCGGGTTCTGTTGGCCAGAAACCGCGCGCGGCGCGGCGCACCCAAACGGGAAAAAAAATTGAACGGCTGTGCCGCACAAGGCAGGAGCTGCGACAGGCCGCCTGATTGACGACACGTGGCAGCTAGCGCGTCCACGGCTAACGTTGATGACCTCCTGATCGGCTCGGGGACGTTTTATTTCTTCGGCTTGGCTTTGTTGAAACACGCACGCAACTTAGGCCCTGTCTAGAAGTGTAATATTTTTACAGTTTCGAAATAATATTACATTATTTGATAATATTATAATATTGGAACATAAAATATATTTCTTTTGTCAAGAATGTGATATTTTTGGAGTTTTCGAAACTCCACTAAAAAACCTCAGTTTTCTTCTTTTCTCTCTAAATATACCTTGTTTTTCAATGAAACCAAATAAATCTTGAGCAATACAATAATTTTACTGTGGTAAAGTAATACTAAGTAATACCGAGTATATCCAAATATTTTTTTTATAAACGAATGTGGTGTACTTAAAATATTACCAATGTAGGTCACGATATGTAATTATTTTATGTTCTCTATAACTCAATTTTGACACGCACTTCCAAATATTTTTATGTTTGTGTATAAAACCGGATAAATATATGATACAAAGTTGCGGCAAATTTTGTTTGCTACACATGAAAATGAGTATTTTTTCCATTGCAAAAAATATTTTGAACATGTTTTTATCGTAAAAAAAAAATCAAATTTAAATGTTGTTTCTATGCGAAATGATGAATAAACAAATTAGTTTATGAAATCTATTAGCACGGTAGATATATAGAATCAAATTTAGAGAATGTTACTGGAGATGAACGTGTCTCTAAAAAGATAGAGAATATTATTTTATTAGGGGATAAATTTTTTGGAAACACGACTGGAGAGAGTCTCAGCACCATCATTCCATTCATTTTTTCCTATCTTATTTTTTCAGTTTCTAGCACGCGTCCAATAACTCAGCTTTATGTAAAATATTATTGTCGAATGGTTCTAGAACATTATTATTAGTATCTTCATGATATGTGAAGGCTTCCTTCCGCATTCTCCACCTCCTTGCCTCTATCGAATTCTTTATTTCTTTTTTACTCTAAACAATGATAAATACATTGTATTGATGTTAGAATATTGTTGTGATTTCTGCTCTCTTTTTTTTGCCACGGAGGTCTCTCAAGTGCATTGCTTGAATGTTGATTCTCATCAACAGAGGCAACAAAGGTGAAGCTAATGCTGGACTTGATCTCTGTCAGCAACTACAAGGAAGATGTGTCGATAGAGGAGCTAACATTTGGTATCATTTGGTATCAGAGGAATACAACTTCCCCTTCTCCAAGTCTCTCTCCCTCCTTCCTCTACCTCTTCTCTAGCCGCTTATGGATCAGAGCTAACATTTGGTATCAAAGGAGGTTCCATCCTGGACGCTTCATCTTAGTACTTGGCCGGCGCCCGTGTTCCACTTTCGTCGCGGTCATGGACGTGATTTTCCAGCGACTGCTCGACGAAATGTCGCTGATGGAGACTCGAATCACCGAGGCGATGACGGGTCGCTATAGGCACTGCAACAACGTGCCAAGGATTCTGATGAGAAGACAGAGGCACGTCTGATCTCCCTCGAGGTAAATCTAGGGGAAATTGAAGCATGGTGTCCTGGCGTCGAGAGGCGACTCGACAACATGTCTCTGGAAACGACGCAGACAACCAAGTTCATGGAGTGTGAGTCCATGGCACAAGACTTCACCAAGCCTGGTCTCATCCCCAACATCAAATCGACGTACGAGCCCCCACCTACTCGGAATTCCACCGTCAACAGGCCAAACGACCACCGGTTCAATCATCGTTACGAGGAGCATGGGTTTGGTCGAAATTTTCTCCAGCCTCATGACCCCGGTCAAGGGTACGTTCCACGAGCTAGCCCATGTTCGCTTCGATGATACGTCTTATCAGTGGCGTTTTATTGAATGGGATGGGGGCATAAGGAGTGTCGTTCCAGCCAAGGCAATTTACAGCGTGTCAATTTCCCACAGTTCGATGGAGATGATCATCAATTGTGGAAAACACGCTACGAAAACTACTTTGATATGTATGATGTTGGCCTAGCTAAATGGATTCGTGAAAGTCGCATAGAGCGGGGGGGGGGGGGTGAATAGGCGGAATCTGAAATTTCTAACTTAAAAGACAAACTACAAGTTGGGGTTAGCGTTAGAATTAAAACCGAGTCCGAGAGAGAGGGCAAAAACAAATCAACCAAGAAATAAGGCGGATGACACGGTGATTTGTTTTACCGAGGTTCGGTTCTTGAAAACCTAGTCCCCGTTGAGGTGGTCACAAAGATCGGGTTTCTTTCAACCCTTTCCCTCTCTCAAACGGTCACCTAGACCGAGTGAGCTTTCTCCTTAATCAAACGGGTCACTTAGACCCCGCAAGGACCACTACAAACTTAGTGTCTCTTGCTTTTGATTACAAGTCACTTAGAGAACAAGAATGAGGAAGAAGAAAGCGATCCAAGAACAAGAGCTCAAAGAACACGAGCAAAACACTCTCTCTAGTCACTAGGTGTTTGGAGTGAGTTTGGGACTTGGAGAGGCTTTGATTCTTTTAAATTGTGTCTTGTATTGAATGCACTAGCTCTTGTATTGAATGAGATGTCTGAAAAACTTGGATGCTTAGAGTGGTGGTGGTTGGGGGTATTTATAGCCCTCAACCACCACATAGCCGTTGGGGAGGCTGTCTGTCGATGGGCGCACCAGATAGTCTGGTGCGCCAGCCACGTCACCCAATCGTTAGGGTTCTGAAGATTCTGACCATTGGAGCGCTGACTTCATGTCGCACCGGACAGTTCGGTGCTGCACCGGACATGTACTGTTCACTATCAGGTGCGCCTATGACGCCTGCTCTAACTTCTGCGTGCACTGTTCACGCTTCTGCAGGCGACCGTTGCACTAGTAGCTGTTACTCCGCTTGGTGCATCGGACAGTCTGGTGGCACACCGGACAGTCCGGTGAATTATAGCGGAGCGACGCCTGAGATACTCGAAGGTGAAGAGTTCAGACTTGTACGGCCCCTGGCGCATCGGACACTGTCCGGTGGCACACCGGACAGTCTGGTGCGCCGGACCAGGGTTCTCTTCGGTTTCTTTTGCTCCTTTCTTTTGAACCCTAACTTGATCTTTTTATTGGTTTGTGTTGAACCTTTATGCACCTGTAGAATACATAATCTAGAGCAAACTAGTTAGTCCAATATTTGTGTTGGGCATTCAACCACCAAAATTATTTATAGGAAAATGTTTGACCCTATTTCCCTTTCAATCTCTCCCTTTTTGGTGATTGATGCCAACACAAACCAAAGCAAATATATAAGTACAGAAATGAACCAGTTTGTATAATGTAAGTGCATAGGTTCTTTAGAATTAAACCAATTTTATAACTTCACTAGATATGCATGGATTGCTTTCTTTTATTTATCATTTTGGACCACGTTTGCACCACTTGTTTTGTTTTTGCAAATTCTTTTGGAAATTCTTTTCAAAGACATTTGCAAATAGTCAAAGGCATATGAGTAAGATTGTAAGAAGTATTTTCAAGATTTTGAAATTTCTCCCCCTGTTTAAAAATGCTTTTCCTTTGACTACAACAAAACTCCCCCTGAATGAAATTCTCCTCTTAGTGTTCAAGAGGGTTTTTCCAATTTTTGAAAACACCAATAACTTTTGCCCCCTTTTGAAAAAACATTAAGATACTAATTTGAATTTTTCTTTTAAAATTTGGTGGTGGTGCAGTCCTTTTGCTTTGGGCTAATACTTTCTCCCCCTTTAGCATTAATCGCCAAAAAACGGAGATATCGATAGCCCTTTACTTTCTTCCCATTGGTACAAGTAAGTAAGAGTGAAAACATTATACCAATGTGAAAGTGATGTGGAGTAGCGACGAAGTGTAAATGATACCGATAGAGTGGAGTGGAAGCCTTGTATTTGTCGAGTACTCCATTTCCCTTTCAATCTACGACTTAGCATAAATATACACTTGAAAACACATTAGTCGTAGCAAATGAAAGAGACATGATCAAAGGTATATAAATGAGCTATGTGTGCAATGTTTCAATCAAAATTCCAAGAATCAAGAATATTTAGTTCATTCCTAAGTTTGCTAAAGGTTTTATCATCTAAAGGCTTGGTAAAGATATCGGCTAATTGTTCTTTGGTGTTAATGTAAGCTATCTCGATATCCCCTTTTGTTGGTGATCCCTCAAAAAGTGATACCGAATGTCTATGTGCTTAGTGCGACTGTGTTCAACGGGATTCTCCGCCATGCGGATAGCACTCTCATTATCACATAGGAGAGGAACTTCGCTTAATTTGTAGCCATAGTCCCTGAGGGTTTGCCTCATCCAAAGAAATTGCGCACAACAATGGCCTGCGACAATATACTCAGCTTCGGCGGTAGAAAAAGCTACTGAGTTTTGTTTCTTTCAAGCCCAAGACACCAGGGATCTCCCTAGAAACTGACAAGTCCCTGATGTGCTCTTCCTATCAATTTTACACCCTACCCAATCGGCATCGGAATATCCTATTAAATCAAAGGTGGTTCCCCTGGGGTACCAAAGCCCAAACTTAGGAGTGTAAACTAGATATCTCATGATTCTCTTCATGGCTCTAAGGTAAACTTCCTTAGGATCAGCTTGGAACCTTGCACACATGCATACGAAAAGCATAATATCCGGCCGAGATGCACATAAATAGAGCAAAGATCCTATCATCGACCGATATATCTTTTGATCTACGGATTTACCTCCCGTGTTGAGGTCGAGATGCCCATTGGTTCCCATGGGTGTCTTGATGGATTTGGCATCCTTCATTCCAAACTTCTTAAGAATGTCTTGAATGTACTTGGTTTGGCTGATGAAGGTGCCCTCTTGGAGTTGCTTGATTTGAAATCCTAAGAAATATCTCAACTCCCCCATCATTGAAATCTCGAATTTCTGTTCCATGATCCTACTAAACTCTTCACAAGTAGATTTGTTAGTAGACCCAAATATGATATCATCGACATAAATTTGGCATACAAAAAATCATTTGCAACAGTTTTAGTAAAGAGAGTAGGATCTGCTTTGCCGACTTTGGAGCCATTAGTGATTAGAAAGTCTCGCAGGCATTCATACCATGCTCTTGGGGCTTGCTTGAGCCCATAAAGCACCTTTGAGAGCTTATAGACATGGTTAGGGTACTCACTATCTTCAAAGTCAGGAGGTTGCTCAACATAGACCTCTTCCTTGATTGGTCCATTGAGGAAGGCACTCTTCACGTCCATTTGATAAAGCTTGAAGCCATGGTAAGTAGCATAGGCAAGTTGTCGGTACCCTGAAACTAGGGTACCCCTTACTACTGTATAAAGACGCAGTGCCCACGCGACTATCTCTTAGTCGCGTGGTAAAGGTGCTGTGTGTGGGACCAGGCCATGACTCGCCCCCAGTCTCGGGCGACTACTTTGGGTCCACAGCAGCGCCCGACTCCACCACATGGGCAGGTTCGGAGCCGCCACATGTCCAGAGAAGGTGATATACTCCAAGGCATCAACAGTAAGTCTGGACCCCCATGGGAGAGTGCCGGACCCCTGGATATACAGTTTGGACCCCCAAGGTTGGTCCAGGACCTCCACAGCCGGACCCCTAGAATGGGAGCCGGACCCCCCCGTATGGGGTCCGGGCCGCCCACAATGGGGTCCCAAGGTCCCAGGACAGAACATACTCGGGCCTTGAACAGGACCCAGGCGGGGGTCCGGTGCCGACACGTGTTCGGACCTAGTCTGGTGGGTTCTGGACCTGTCCGCATATACTCTTGCTCCTCGCTCAGGCGGGGACCCGTTGTTGCCACGTGGCATACTGCGCGCGGCTTAAGCCAACGGGCGGAACCTGGCATGACGCCTCTGGGCTACGCGCGCCTTTGCATTCATTGCGGATAACACGTGCGCCTGACTATCCCACTGACAGGTGGCATGCACAGTCCATGATACGCGGGCCATGCTGTTATTCACCATTACTCGTACGTTTTGGCTATCAATACTGCATGGACTGCGGTCATCAAGATTCCCGGTGATTACTCAGGCGTTACTAGCATTAATTACTCACATAATGTACTCTTTCCATTATGCTCCTGGGCCCGCATGTCGGGGCTCAATATCCTTGTATGTGCCTCCCTTAAACTATAAAAGAGAAGGCACACAACGTTACAGGGACAGGTTTTTACATAGGCTCTAGACTCACACGCTTAGGCTTACATACTCAATACAACATACACATAGTGGAGGTAGGGTTTTACGCTCCAGCGGCCTGAACCACTTTAATCCCTTGTGTGCTTCTGTGTTCTTCCCAAATCCACATAACAGGCAAACCGCTTAAGCCCCCTTCTCATCTTAGGATTAGGGCAGGTGCATTCCGCCACTCGACTGGAGAATTTTCTCTCCGACATTTAGCGCGCCAGGTAGGGGCTTAGGCTTTGAGTTTTTCGCTTGTTTCCTTGCTCGACACAATGGTCCAGATCATCGAGCACCGCAGCTTGACTCCTGAGGACTTCCTAATGGAGGAAGAGGCTGCGTCGTCCATGCCATGGGCCTCCAACCGCTCTGCGCCTGGTGCTGCTGCTGTGCACGCTGTGCGGTAGCACACTCCCACACAGTCATCCAGGGCTCCATCAAGGGCTGCTCCCGGTGCACTGTCTGCAGCCATGGAGTTATTGCGCCACCCTCCGAGCTCCACGGCCTCGCCAGGGGCCATGAAGTAGTGGCGTGACGATGTTGATCGACTCCTCGGCATTGTGCACTCTGGCTCGGCCAGACCCAGGCCTCAGTCATTCCGGCGTCAACGTGAGGCGTCGGCGTCAGTACGATCACCCTTGGTGAAGGCTGCACCGACTGAGGACCTACGGGCGGAGCTCAACCGCTGGCGTGCGGGCGAGGATGCCCTAATCTCTCTAGAGAGACCTGATGACCTGCAGGCAGAACTCAACCATAGGCGTGCGGGTGAGGACACACGAGTCTCTCTGGAGAGGGCACGTGAGCGCCGGCTAAACTTCGAGGGTCGCAACCTCGACCAGGACTTAGCTCTGCTTTTGCCACAAACTCCAAGGGGTGCCTGCACCCACACAGGTGTCCCATTGGTCGGCGTGGGCTGTGCCGCGATAGCGAACCACCTCCGCGCGACGACTTGGCCGCCTAAATTTTGGCCACACCTGCCAGAGAAGTACGACAGTACATCAAACCCACCGGAATTTTTGCAAGTTTACGTCACCGCCATTACGGCAGCTGGTGGAAACACCGCTGTGATGGCAAGCTGTTTCTATGTAGCCTTGACTGGGCCAGCCCGGACCTGGCTGATGAATCTGACCCCGGGATCCGTCTACTCCTGGGAGGAGCTCTGTGCAAGGTTCACAGCGAACTTTGCCAGTGCTTATCAGCAGCATGGCGTGGAGGCTCATCTCCATGCCGTAAGGCAAGAACCCGGGGAGACTCTCTGGGCCTTCATCGCTCGCTTCACCAAGGTATGCGGGACCATACCTCGCGTCTCCGATGCCTCTATCATTACTGCTTTCCGACAGGGGGTGCGTGATGAGAAGATGCTGAAGAAGCTGGCGACACACGACGTGGAAACCGTCACCACGCTCTTCACTCTGGCTGACAAGTGTGCCAGAGCTGCCGAGGGCCATGCATGGCACTCAGCACCACAGACCGGAGTTACCCAGATGGGTGGCTCAGGTCCCGCTACCTAGGGCGGTAGCAAGAAGAAGAAGAAGAACCGCGACCACGAGAGGCCACAGTTTGCTGCTCCGGTCGTCGCAGCTGCGACTAGGGCCGGAACGAGCAACAAGCGCCCACGGCCACAGGGAGGCAACAGTGGGTTGTGCCCTATGCACCCCAACAGTCAGCATAGCGCCTTAGAGTGCTGCGAGATCATCAAGCTCGCGAAGCGCGTCAGCGAGCGATGCGAGCAGGCTTCCAGGGATGGCTCGCTGCCTCGTCGCCGACCTAGCAAGGGGAAGGTCGACGAAGGTGACGCGGCTGCGGGAGAACGGGACCTCAGGTATCAATCACTTGAGGGGGTCCTCAAGGACATTTTCACTGGAGACTCTGACTCCGGTGATGACAACGACCATCGCAAGAAGCTGTACGTAATGTACGGCGGGAGCTGGGAGCTCACCTCCCGTAGGAATGTCAAGTCCCTGCACCGAGAGGTCCTTTCGGCGGTCCCAGGGGTCCCGAAGGCTGCTCCACATCATCGGTGGAGGAGCACCACTATCTCCTTCAGGGCATCCGACTGCCCCGACAACATGGCAGGGGCCGGTATATTATCGCTTATCACCACCCCTGTCATCGCCAGTATGCGGCTGCACCATGTTCTGATTGACGATGGGGCTGGGCTCAACGTCATCAGCCATGCTGCATTCAAGCAGCTGCAGATCCCAGGGTCCCGACTAGGACCCTCTCGTCCATTCTCCGGAGTGGGCCCACAACCGGTGTATCTCCTTGGGAGCATCGCACTCCCGGTTACATTCGGGACCGAGGAAAACTTCCGCATAGAGAACGTCCAGTTCAACGTCGCGGAGGTCAACCTCTCCTTCAATGCCATCATTGGTAGGCCGGCCCTATACCGGTTCATGGCCATTGCCCATTACAGGTATTTGGTCCTCAATATGCTGTCCCCGGCTGGGGTCCTCACCGTGCGGGGCAACCGCGCAGCTGCACTCGCGACTGTCAAGAAGCTACACGCCCTGGCGGCAGAAGCTACTCGCCTGGACGATGGAGGGAAGGACCCCTCGACTTATGGTACCAAGGCACCTACCAAGGTGCCAAAGGTGCAGCCATCTGGATCAGATGGTGGTCCTGTCAAGACCATCCAGGTCGGCGCGGATTCTTCCCAGACCACCCGCATCGCGGGCAATATGGAGGAGAAATAGGAACTCGCGCTCGTCGCCTTCCTCCGGGCAAATGTCGACGTTTTTGCATGGGAACCGTCACAGATGCCTGGGATCCCCAGGGAGGTGATTGAGCACCATCTGAAGATCCACCATGACGCTAAACCGGTGAGTCAGAAGCCTCGGAGACAGTCCATTGAGCGCCAGGATTTCATCCGTTGGGAGGTCTGGAAGCTGCTAGACGCTGGCTTCATCAAAGAGGTTCATCACCCCGTATGGCTAGCCAACCCAGTCATCGTTCCAAAGGCGAACGGAAAGATTCAGATGTGCATCGACTACACTAGCCTTAATAAGGCTTGTCCCAAGGACCCGTATCCACTCCCACGCATAGATCAAGTCATGGATTCTACCTCTGGATGCGACCTCTTGTCCTTTCTTGATGCTTACTCTGGTTTCCATCAGATCCAGATGGCTAGGGAAGATAGGAAGCATACCACTTTTGTAACAGTGGATGGGCTTTACTGCTATGTTGTAATGCCCTACGGTATGAGAAACGCCTTGCCAACATTTGTACGGGCGATGAGTAAGACCTTCAAGGACCTGATTAGGGACAGGATAGAGATATATGTCGATGACATCATGGTCAAGACTAAGAGGGGGTCGACTCTGGTGGAAGACCTGACCCTGGTCTTTGACAAGCTGTGGGCGACGCGCACGAAGCTGAACCTGGACAAGTGTGTCTTTGGTGTCTCCGCTGGGAAGTTGATGGGATTCCTAGTTTCGCACCGGGGCATTGAAGCAAACCTAGAGAAAATCAGGGCAATTGAGGCGATGAGGCCTCCAGCCCGGATCAAGGACGTATAGAAGCTTACGGGGTCCCTTGCCACCCTTAGCCGCTTCATTTCACGGCTGGCTGAGAGAGCGCTACCCTTCTTCAAGCTCCTACGGAAGTCCGGCCCATTCACTTGGACTGAGGAGGCAGAGCGAGCCTTCCAGGAGTTGAAACAACACCTTGTGTCCCTACCGATACTGGTAGCTCCGGAGCCAGGGAGCCGTTGTACTTATATATTGCAGCGGCTGTAGAGGCGATGAGCATGGTGCTGGTCGTCGAAAGGACGACGCAACATCCCCAGGGGAGTCAGGAGGTTCCCCTAGGGGAAGGTGGTGGTCCGACCACCACGGACCTTGAGAACTCGGGCCCAACCATAGGGGTCCAGACCATACAGAGGCCGGTCTAGTACGTCAGCGAGGTCCTCCATGAAGCAAAGGCCAGATACCTTGAGACGCACAATCTTCTCTATGCTATGCTTGTTGCATCCAGGAAGCTGCACCACTATTTCCAGGCACACAAGGTCGTGGTGGTGACCTCCTTTCCGTTAAGGGCCATCCTCCACAACTCTAACGCCACAGGCAACATAGCCAAGTGGGCTACGGAGCTTGCTGAGTTCCATCTGGACTTCCAGCCTCGCCACGCTGTCAAGAGCCAGGTTCTGGCTGACTTCATCATGGAGTGGACCCCTCCACCGAGCGCTCATGGGGGTTCGGATCCCGATTCGGACCCCACACCTGCGGAGCCCAGGGTCCCGATCTTCACTGAGCCCCACTGGACGCTCTTCTTCGATGGGTCCACCCGCCAACGAGGTGGCGGTGCTGGGGTGGTCCTCGTCGACCTGAGCGGAGATCAAGTCAAGTACATGGTGCACCTCGAGTTCAAGGCCACCAACAACATGGCAGAGTACGAGGCGCTGATCTTCGGCTTGTCTGCGACCCTATCCCTAGGGATCTGCCAGCTCCTCGTGAAGGGAGACTCCTAGCTGATCATTAAACACGTCCGTGGGGAATGTAGCTGCAACGAGCCCAGGCTCACAGCTTACCTCCTCCACGTAAGGAAGCGGGAAAAGGACTTCACGGCCCTAGAACTACAATATGTTCCTCGGGCTGACAACTCAGCAGCAGATGAACTCTCCACGAGGGCATCAACTTGGGCACCCATGCCCGAGGGCGTCTTCGAAAGACGGCTGCTGAGACCTACCGCCTAGCCTGCCGAGCCGGGCGAAGGGGGTGAGACTAGCACCTCGAAGCTAGCGGTCCCGGTGGCGTATCATCAGCAGAACCCACCAAGGTTCATGTGTGCTATAGAGGGTCCCGCCAACCTCTTAGCACCACAGCCAGTATCTCAGAGTGGTCCCAATGCATGGATCTCCGAGATCCGGGACTACTTGAAGGAAAATATCCTTCCTGAAGATCTTGTGTCCGCAGAGCGCATAGTGCGGTTGGCTAAGCGATACGCGGTGGTGGAAGGGGGTCTCTACCGTCATGGCGCCAACGACATTCTCATGCGGTGCATCTCCTAGGAGGAGGGCCATGAGTTACTCACGGAGATCCATGAAGGTGAGTGCGGAAGTCATTCCTCATCCCGCACGCTGGTCAGTAAGGCCTTCCGGCACGGCTTCTACTGGCCAACCGCCCTCCAGGATGCAGCTGAGATGGTAAAGTCTTGCAAGGCGTGTCAATTCCATGCAAAGTAGATACACACACCAGCTTAGGCTCTGCAGATGATTCCACCCTCCTGTCCATTCGCCGTATGGGGGATGGATATCCTGGGACCATTCCCTAGGGCCGTCGGTGGATACCGGTTCCTCTTCGTCGCCATCGACAAGTTCACAAAGTGTCCAGAGGCCACCCCTATGGTCAATATCACCCAGGATGCTGCTGTTGCTTTCCTCAGGTCGATTGTCTGTAGATTTGGGGTCCCAAGCCGTATCATTACGGACAATGGGACTCAGTTTACAAGTTGGCTCTTCCAAGAGTATTGCGAGGGCATCGGCACCCAGCTCTGCTTTGCGTCTGTGGCTCATCCTAGGAGCAACGGCCAGGCGGAGAGGGCAAACGCAGAAATCCTCAGGGGGCTCAAGACACGCACCTATGACTGCTTGAAAAAGCATGGTGCAAATTGGGTCAATGAGCTTCCGTCCGTGCTATGGGGGAACCAGATCACACCCAGCCGAGCTACCGGGGAGACCCCATTCTTCCTGGTCTACGGGGCCTAAGCCTGCCTTCCCCCGGAAATCATTATGGGCTCCCCACGGGTCCAGGCTTTCGATGAGTCTGTGCAGGAACAGCTACGGCGTGAGGACGTGGACTTCATCGACGAGCGCAGATGGCGAGCGGCGATCCGAAATGCACGGTACAACCAAGCGCTCAGGCGCTACCACTAACGGTTCGTGCATAGTAGGGAGCTTAGGGTCAGGGACCTAGTCCTAAGGCGAGTACTGAACCGAGAAGGGCTCCACAAACTCTCCCCTAGCTAGGAGGGACCCTTCAAGGTGACGGAAATATGTCGACCCAGGTGTGTCCGCCTTGCCACAACTAAAGGAGTGTCTCTTCCCAATCCCTGGAATATAGAGCATCTCCATAAGTTTTACCCATAAAAGCAAAACTGGGGAATTCAGTTTTCTTCCTTTGTAACTAGGTTGCGCGTATATGTACGTCAACCCGGTGAGGTCCGCCCTCATAAACCCGGTCTGTTGGCCTACACTCATGTATATCAATTTATAAGGAAAAGATTCACCCCCCAGATTTGCTTTTGTGATGGTTTTATTCTGCTTCAGTTTACAACCATTATTTTTATCAAACCCACCCATACAGTTTCCCACCCGTGCTGGTATAAGGTGTCTTAAGTCATATGGTTCACAATTATGAAGATTTGCAACTTAAACCCTAGGTTTTGGGCCTATTTGCAAAAACACCACTTTTGTAACCATATGGCTAGGTCTGAATTTCAGAGAAATGGCTCAACTTTGGAGCTCTGTAGATTGAGAAATTCAAAGAATTTGCCCTGGGTCACTATAACAAAGTTGTAGAGCCATTGTAGAAGAACAACTTTGCTGCAGATATTAAGTCTTGTGCCATAAGGAATTTGGAGATAATTTGATCCAAAGATGCGCTGTTAGGCAGGTTTTAACTGAATCAGGCGCACTGTTCATCGATCTTCAGAAAGATCTCGCCGGCGATAAGAACGCCACCGCGGCTGGGGGATGGGCCTGCTGCCGCGGTAAAAATCTTCCGCAGTGTGGCGTTGAACCGTTGAGGTGGCACTGCGCGGTTAGTCGGCGACCATCGGACCATCACCGTGGCTCTGCCGCGCGGGTGAGCTCGCCAGTGCGGTCACAGCTCGATGATTCTCATCCAATTCCGGCCAGCAGTCTATAAATTGAGCCCGGATCCTGCTTCTTCACTGCATCACGCACACAAGCTCTTGAGCAATTGACTCAATTGCACTAGAAGAACTCCCACCGCCCGCAAAACCATTCCGCCCAGCTCTTCGCGGCTGTGAAGAACTCTTCCGTGGCCAGCGCTCCCCGGGTTAGGGCATACCCAATTGATTCATGTTCTTGCTTGTTTTTAGCCCCCCTGTTGCTCTCGGAGCCAGCCAATTGGAGTTTACCTGAGTCTTGTCACCGGAACACTCCTCTGCTCCGTAGAACGTCGCCACGACGCCCTCTCTGTCGACCCGCTTTTCTACTCTTGCCCAGCCCAAATTCTAGCGTGTACGTAAACTCTGGTGAACCCGTGAAGCTTACCCAAGCTTCAGTTTAGTTAGCCATGCTTTTGGTTATCCAGAACGCATTGATCCATTCGACCATCCGCACTGTCACCATGAACTGGTTGATTTAAAGCCCCGTTAGTAAAATTGATTGAGGGGAAATGCGCGGGAGGAGTTCAATCCGGTGTCTGCCGCTCGGGAGCACCAGTATTTGTGCCATCCGGCCAGTCTAACCTCGCCGGTGTTCAAAGCTCCACCGTGCGACGTCGGGGTCCTGGCGCGGTGAAGAATTAGAAGTGCAGGGGCTTTTCTGCAAATGTCAGTGAGACGTTAAATAGTAGCTAAGGGTTCTTAACGAATATTCAAAGCAGCAGGGACCTCGGTACAAAACTACCAACGCGGACGCACGCGCGTGTGGGCGCGTCCCCGTTTCCAGTTCAGACTGGGCCGATTGGGCTAGATTAGGTCCAAGACTATTCATTGTTTTCTTTTTTCTTTTTCTACCAGAGCTAAAACAATTATAGAAAATTGTAGAAAAATCCTAAAAATACCAATCCAATTTTGCCAGGTTTCTAATTTCTTATAGTATTTAATAAAAATAGTTTCATGATTTTTAGTCCAAAAGGGAAATTATAGAGTATTTAAAACAGCCTAAGATCATGTTTCTGGATTTTTAGAAAATAAATAGTAAATCCAAAATTCACTAAATTTTTAGGGTAAACTTTAAATAATATTTAGAAGCCTTGTGTAAAGTTTGGTATGATTTGGGCCATGTTTGATACTTAGAACCCAAAACCCTAGCCCCCTGCCCTGTGCACTTTACTGTTGACTCCGGAAACCCTAAGTTCTCGGAGTTCCGTGAAGGAAAATTGTATTCAAGACTCTAGATAATAAACTTTTACTATCTTTGCACTCTCATAAGCATTACATAAGCATTCATTATTATGTATGATGATGTTTATAAAACGAAGAAGAAGTAGAAGTAGAAGAAGAGAAGACTCCACCACCACCACCTGAGGAACATCAGGCAGGCAACTGCTTTTGTTTTGATATCTGTGGATCTGAGCCTGATTCACCAGTAAAACAAGGCAAGCCCCGGTGCATTTGCCACTTCCTTATTCCTTTTAAATCTTTCTCACTTACTTGATGCATTAGGTGATAGGAGTTGTGTGCTAAACTATTGCTGCATCTCCTTCCTTGGATTACTTCCTAATCCCTATTTTACAAAAAGTTTTTCTCATGCTTAGCTTTGCTTTAGAAAAACCAAATGTTTTGCTTTCTCAAAGATGATATTGCAAAGTGGGTGGGATGTTTTCGAAAATAAAACTTGATGGTGGATCCATCATGGCCATGATGGGTTCAACATCGGAAAAGATGTACCTCTGCTAGGTACCAAACTTTGGGGTTTGAAATGATTAAGCTGAGACCGGGGCGGGTGACTTGCACGAGAAGAGAGTCTCGCTGTAGTGTCTCCGTCTGAGTCGATTAAGGACCGTGTCGATGTAGGCCTGCTGACCGAGGACCCTTTAACTGGTCATATGCCTCGTCATGGGTAAGCTTTGCCTCGGGCAGACTAATACCAGAATAAGATACCACGCAATGGGAGTGGAGAGATGGCGAGAGTAGCGTGTACCCTCCGTGGCAAGAGGCTGGATGGTGGTGTATCTGTGCTCTCGATTGGCGTGAACCTGATCTGGTCTTAAGAACCCCGGTGGCGAGTTGACATATACAAGGGTTAAGTGCTACATATGTCATGTGATCGAAGATCCTCAGCTGAGTATAAACGATTCGGATCGCCGTACCTTCGTGGTTATGAAGACTTGGTCACTGACTTATACGTAGAAATCCAGTGAAGATTAAGGATTGTTAAGAAATTGACTAGTATAGGTCAAGTGATTGAACTAGGGTAGACAAACCCTAGCTGTAGGTAATCTTACGTAACCTGACAAATAAAATTGGATTTTTAAGGATCCACTCTTAGTAAGCATTTCTGCAAACAGAGTCATTGATTATTGTGAAGCCTTACCTTGACTCCCTCAAGCCAGCATACCCTTGAGAGTCTTTTCTTTAGTTGGGTAAGACTTGCTGAGTAATTCCATACTCAGGGCTTTGTCCTATGTTGTTTTTAGGTGAGAAAGCAACCAACTTTTGTTGCTTCTGTTCAAAGGTGATACCTAAGGAAGAGCACCAGGAGTAAAGCTGCGGGAGGAAAGGATCCTCCGTAAAACTTTTGTTTAATACTTATCGGGAGGGGTTTTTGCCTCCCATGGTTTGTAATAATAATACTCAGCACTCATATATATTATATTTCTGGTCTGTAATATTATAACTCTGCCTTACTTTTCAATAAAAGTAAGTTAATGTAATTGCTTCCGCATTTTCGTATCTCCGATGCTTGTAATGTCTGCGTGACAGGTGAAATGCTCTTGGGAAAGGTAAGGAAAGCAGATACCGAACTTGTCAAGTAATTCAGGGGCACCTGCAGGGTTGTCTGAGGTCCGTTGGACAAGGACAACTGTAGGTGGGCCTAATAACTTGGGAGGTTTTGTCACAGCTGGTATCGGAGCGAAGTCCATCTCTGCAGAGGTTATGAGACATTTTCAAAAAGAATTTTCTAAGACTTACCTAGAAAATTTCTTTCTTTCTTATCTAGCTTCTTTCTGAAGAACTTAATTGAAAGACCAGATATGGAGTGCAATGTATAGAAGGTGTGAATCTGCTAAGGTTGATTCTGTAATTACACATGCATCATGCTAAAAAACTATGCTAATAAGTTTTCCCCCCTTAAGAAATGCCGCCGCGCACAAGAAAGACCACGCACATGTCTACCGGGCCGATTGGCGTACCCCGTCATCAACTTGCCCCACGGCATGAAGATAGTAGTAGTGGTAGCAACGATCCAATTAGAGATCTGGAAGCCCAAGTGGATCAACTTCGAATAGAACTCCGTCGCAGGAACGACATATGGGTCGCGGATGGTGAAAGAATAAATGAATTAAGATCAGACATCCGCCACCTACAAGATCAGCTCGCTGAACGAGATCTAGCGCTCGACTGGGTGGTTAACTCTCGTTCGCTTGCTTGGGCTAAGGAGGTAAAAACTCGAGCCCGCGTGGAGGAGCTTAGCTCAGCCGTAGATAACTTGCAGGTTTATTGTAATACATTACATGAAGAAGTTCATGTATTGTATTCCCAACTGCATCCCAATGTACCTGCGGATCCTGTCGGGACGGAAGCTGGACCTTCTGGGATAGCGGGAGAAGCCTTCGGTGGTGAACTGGTCTTGTTCAGGCCCCTCCCTCTATGAAGTTGGTGGATGAGTGGTCTCCTACTCCCGACAGTGAGGCTACTAAGAGTGACAAGAAGCAAGAGTAGTATAGTGTAGAAGTAGTAATAATGTGTAATAAGTAATGTAATCCTGTTGTAAAATTCGAGTCTGTAACATTACCCTTTTTAGTAATGTAAAATGGATGGTTTTCTTTGGCATATTATATTCTTTTCAATGTTTGTTGCCTCAGATGCCTTCCAAGACTCGTTCTTAGGATGGAGCAGGGACCTCCAGTGGAAGGGAAGCAACCCCAAATCCACCTCCAGTACCTCCCACGTTAGCCGAGGCTATCGTTGCCCTGGTTAACGCTACAGCCGACAATACCCGCTTCCTGCGGGAGATGGCAGGTCAACAATTACAACAACAAGGCGGGCGGGCATATCCGCAACGCCCCAGTGAAACATCCTATTTAGATTTCTCCGAGACGCGCCCTCCATTATTTGTCAAAGCAGAGGACCCTCTAGAAGCGGATGAGTGGATCCACGTTATTGAACAGAAGTTCGGGCTCCTCCGGTGTTCAGGGGTTCAAAAGCCCCTATTCGCAGCCCAACAATTGCGTGGCCTTGCCAGCACGTGGTGGAGAAATTTTGTAGCCGTTCAACCGGCTAGTCATCAAATAACTTGGGATGAGTTCAAGTTGGCTTTCCGCGAGCACTATATACCTGAAGGAGTGCTCCACATGAAGTAGGAGGAGTTCATGAAGTTGAAACAAGGCGGGGATACTGTTACCCAGTATCTCAATAAATTTAATCACTTATCCCAATATGCAATCGATCAAGTCAACACAGATTTGAAGAAAAGGAATTGCTTCATGAGATGCCTGAATGATCGAATGCGAAGAAAGATGGCCACCTGCATCGACCTTACTTATGGAAGGGCTGTCAGCA
Source organism: Zea luxurians (assembly GCA_029449295.1). Lineage (NCBI taxonomy): Eukaryota > Viridiplantae > Streptophyta > Magnoliopsida > Poales > Poaceae > Zea > Zea luxurians. Next base: position 7,707,073 of record JAOPSE010000053.1, on the reverse strand, counting down.
CAACGCTGGCAGTTGAGGCTAAATATGCAGGTTCTAGAAAATCCAGGGGTTATGGAGGCGACCGGCCCAATCAAGGCCCCAAGAAAAGACAAAGGTTGGTAATCCGGCCTTTCAATTCGAATCGCTCCTTCCCACGCCCACCCTCCTACCCTTTTAAGCAACCGGTCTTTATTCGCCCTGCCACTGCCCCCACTCCAACAAGTCAGCCGGGTGCCCCTGGCACTCATTTCCCTGCCCTCCCCAGCTCTTCAACTGGCTGTTTCAACTGTGGAAAGTCCGGACACTTTATCAAGGACTATCCATATCAGAAGCAGAATCGATCAAGTAATCAGCAGAGTTCTAGGAATTCTATTCAAGGAAAGGGAAATGCGGCAAACAATACCGCGGGCAAAAATACAAGGAAAATGGGACAAATTTATTATACTCAAGTGGCCACAACACCGGACGGCGAACCGGTTATGATGGGTACGTTTCTAGTGGCCAATCACCTTGCAATTATTCTTTTTGATTCTGGTGCTTCACATACTTTCATAAGCAAGAAGTTTGTGGAGCAACATTGCATTCCATACCATGAATCAAGAGAAGGGTTTAAAATTCATTCGCCTGGGGGACAAATATTTACTAAAGAAGTGGCTTTCCAAGTGCCCGTAACATTGGCTGGATGGGACTTTCCTACTAATATGATTGTTCTGAAAGGCCAAGACATAGATGTAATTTTGGGCATGAATTGGTTGGCCCAGCATAAAACAATCCTCAACACTGATTGGAGAACCATCAGGTTGAGTCATAACCAAGAAGAAGTTCTTTTGTCTATCCCCATAGCCATTCCAGCTAAACCATTTGGCAGAATATATGAAGCCATCATATCGGAGATCAAAGATATTCCGGTAGTATGCGAGTTCCCAGACGTCTTTGAGAGCACCTAGAGGGGGGGGGGGTGAATAGGTGATCCTGTGAAAACTTAAAACTTAAGCCACAAAAAGTTGTTAAGTGTTAGCACAATAGTTGCCAAGTGGCTAAAGACAAGTCTCAACAAAACACAATACCACAAGAGATCAAGCACAGAGGTGACACAGTGGTTTATCCCGTGGTTCGGCCAAGACCAACGCTTGCCTACTCCACGTTGTGGCGTCCCAACGGACGAGGGTTGCAATCAACCCCTCTCAAGCGGTCCAAAGACCCACTTGAATACCACGGTGTTTTGTTTTGCCTTTCACTATCCCGTTTGCAAGGAATCTCCACAAATTGGAGTCTCTTGCCCTTACAAGTATATGATCACAAAGAAGCACAGAGTAAGGGAGGGAAGCAACACACACAAATCCACAGCGAAACGCGCACACACACGGCTAAGAATCGAGCTCACAAGAGTATCACAAAGTTCTCACTAGAACGGAGCTCGAATCACTTAGAATGACAAACGAATGCGCAAAGACTGAGTGTGGATGATCAAGAATGCTCAAAGGTTGCTTGTGTGTCTCCTCCATGCGCCTAGGGGCCCCTTTTATAGCCCCAAGGCAGCTAGGAGCCGTTGAGAGCAAATCCGGAAGGCCATCCTTGCCTTCTGTCGTCGGGGGCACCGGACAGTCCGGTGCACACCGGACACTGTCCGGTGCCCGATTTGTTTCCATAACTGGCGCTTTCGACCGTTGCCGACCGTTGTAGATCTGGGAGCCGTTGGCGCACCGGACATGTCCGGTGCACACCGGACAGTCCGGTGCCGTCTTCCGACCGTTGGCTCAGCCACGTGTCCCGCGCGGATTGCGCGGCCGACCGTTGGCCCCGGCCGACCGTTGGCCCACCGGACAGTCCGGTGCACACCGGACAGTCCGGTGAATTTTAGCCGTACGCCGTCGGCGAATTCCCGAGAGCTGCCAGTTCGCTCCAAGCCAGCCTGGCGCACCGGACACTGTCCGGTGCACACCGGACAGTCCGGTGCTCCAGACCGAACTGAGTCTTGGCTGCACACAGCCAAGTCTTTGTCTCCTCTTTTCTTTTCTTCTACTTTCTGTTTCTAACACTTAGACAAGTATATTAGTATTCAAAACCAATGTACTAAGGCTTAGAAACATATCTTTATCTCATGATTTGCACCTTGTTCATCCATGGACATAAATTCACAATTAAGCACATGTGTTGGCACTCAATCACCAAAATACTTAGAAACGGCCCAAGGGCACATTTCCCTTTCAATCTCCCCCTTTTTGGTGATTCATGCCAACACAACATAAAGCAACTAGAACAAGTGCAAACTCACTTCAAATAAAGCTTAAATTTATTTTGAATCAATTTTGGCATATATGGATCATCCTTTGCCACCACTTGGTTTGTTTTTGCAAATCAAACTCAAATCTCTATCTCTAAGTTAAACACACATGTTGAAGCATAAAGAGAGTCATTCCAAAAGAGATTGATCAAAGATTTCAAAAACTCCCCCTTTTTCCCATAATCAACTACTTCTCCCACAAGAAGCCAAAAGAGACAATAAAAGGGCTCTACTCTTCTATTTTTAAATTTCTCAAGTGGTAGCTGATCCATTTATTGCTTTGGCCTTTATTTTCTCCCCCTTTGGCATCAAGCACCAAAACGGGATCAATCTTGGCCCTTTAACCCCATTGCCTCACCAAAATCTTCAATTTAGAGCAAATGGCAATAAGAGTTCATGAGATGGACTTGGAATAAGTTACCCTCTCATCGGAGTGCAGTGGAAGTCTTGCATGATCCAAGCCCACCTTTTCCCTTTCAATTCTCCTTTGAGACTAAATCAAACAAACTCAAGCATATGGTTAGTCTCAAGGGATCAAGTTGTAACACATCTCCCCCTAAACATGTGCATCACTTTGCAACGGACTTGTGAGGTCCAGGGAGTGTTTGTACAACTTGAGCACCATAATAAGCAACAAAATGCAGAATGAACATGATCAAAGGCATAAGCACATGTATGCTACAATTCAATCCAAGTTCCGCGAATCTAAGACATTTAGCTCACTACGCAGCCTGCAAAAGGTCTTCTCATCTAATGGCTTGGTAAAGATATCGGCTAGCTGGTTCTCGGTGCTTACATAAAACACTTCGATATCTCCCTTTTGCTGGTGGTCTCTCAAAAAGTGATGCCGGATGTCAATGTGCTTTGTGCGGCTGTGCTCAACAGGATTTTCCGCTATTCGGATAGCACTCTCATTATCACATAGGAGTGGGACTTTGCTCAGATTGTAGCCAAAGTCCCGGAGGGTTTGCCTCATCCAAAGTAGTTGCGCGCAACACTGACCTGCGGCAACATACTCGGCCTCAGCGGTGGATAGGGCAACAGATGTTTGTTTCTTAGAGTTCCATGACACCAGGGACCTTCCTAAGAATTGGCACGTCCCCGATGTACTCTTCCTATCGACCTTACATCCAGCATAGTCGGAATCTGAGTACCCAATCAAGTCAAAGTTAGACCCCTTTGGATACCAGATCCCGAAGCAAGGCGTAGCGACTAAATATCTAAGAATTCGCTTCACCGCCACCAAGTGACACTCCTTAGGATCGGATTGAAATCTAGCACACATGCATACGCTAAGCATAATATCCGGTCTACTAGCACATAAGTAAAGTAAAGACCCTATCATTGACCGGTATGCTTTTTGATCAACGGACTTACCTCCTTTGTTGAGGTCGGTGTGTCCGTCGGTCCCCATCGGAGTCTTTGCGGGCTTGGCGTCCTTCATCCCAAACCTCTTTAGCAGATCTTGCGTGTACTTCGTTTGGGAGATGAAGGTGCCGTCCTTGAGTTGCTTCACTTGGAACCTAAGGAAGTAGTTCAACTCGCCCATCATCGACATCTCGAATTTCTGCGTCATCACCCTGCTAAACTTCTTCACAAGACTTTTGATTAGTAGAACCAAATATTATGTCATCGACATAAATTTGGCACACAAACAAATCACCATCATATGTCTTTGTAAAAAGAGTTGGATCGGCTTTCCCAACCTTGAAAGCATTAGCAATTAAAAAGTCTCTAAGGCATTCATACCATGCTCTTGGGGCTTGCTTAAGTCCATAGAGCGCCTTAGAGAGCTTACACACGTGGTCGGGGTACCGTTCATCCTCGAAGCCAGGGGGTTGCTCCACGTACACCTCCTCCTTTATTGGCCCGTTGAGGAAAGCGCTCTTCACATCCATTTGGTACAACCTGAAAGAATGGTGAGCGGCATATGCTAGCAAGATACGAATTGATTCTAGCCTAGCCACAGGAGCAAAAGTCTCCTCAAAGTCCAAACCTGCGACTTGGGCATAACCTTTTGCCACAAGTCGAGCCTTGTTCCTCGTCACCACCCCGTGCTCGTCCTGTTTGTTGCGGAACACCCACTTGGTTCCCACAACATTTTGCTTGGGACGAGGCACCAGCGTCCAAACTTCATTGCGCTTGAAGTTGTTAAGTTCCTCCTGCATGGCCAACACCCAATCCGGATCTAGCAAGGCCTCCTCTACCCTGAAAGGCTCAATAAAGGAGACAAAAGAGTAATGTTCACAAAAATTAACTAGTCGAGACCGAGTAGTTACTCCCTTGCTGATGTCACCCAGAATTTGGTCGACGGGATGATCCCTTTGAATCATCGCTCGAACTTGAGTTGGAGGTGCCGGTTGCGCTTCTTCCTCCATCACGTGATCATCTTGTGCTCCCCCTTGATCACACGCCTCCTGTTGATGAACCTGTTCATCGTCTTGAGTTGGGGGATGCACCGTCATTGAGGAAGAAGGTTGATCTCGTTCATCTTGTTCCTGTGGCCGAATGTCTCCAATCGCCATGGTTCGTATAGCGGCCGTCGGAACATCTTCTTCATCTACATCATCACAATCAACAACTTGCTCTCTTGGAGAGCCATTAGTCTCATCAAATACAACGTCGCTAGAGACTTCAACCAAACCCGATGATTTGTTGAAGACCCTATACGCCTTTGTATTTGAATCATAACCTAATAAAAACCCTTCTACAGCTTTGGGAGCAAACTTAGAATTTCTACCCTTCTTCACTAGAATGTAGCACTTGCTCCCAAATACACGAAAGTACGATACATTGGGTTTGTTACCGGTTAGTAGCTCATACGAAGTCTTCTTGAGGAGTCGATGAAGATAGACCCTGTTGATGGCGTGGCAAGCCGTGTTCACAGCTTCCGACCAAAAGCATTCGGGGGTCTTGAACTCTCCAAGCATCGTCCTCGCCATATCGATTAGCGTCCTGTTCTTCCTCTCTACCACACCATTTTGCTGTGGTGTGTAGGGAGCGGAGAACTCGTGCTTGATCCCTTCCTCCTCAAGAAACTCCTCCACTTGAAGGTTCTTGAACTCGGACCCGTTGTCGCTCCTAATCTTCTTCACCTTGAGCTCAAACTCATTTTGAGCTCTCCTGAGGAAGCGCTTGAGGGTCCCTTGGGTTTCAGACTTATCCTGCAAAAAGAACACCCAAGTGAAGCGGGAAAAGTCATCAACAATAACTAAACCATACTTACTTCCTCCTATGCTTAGATAGGCGACGGGTCCGAAGAGGTCCATATGCAGCAGCTCCAGAGGTCTTGACGTGGTCATCACATTCTTGCTGTGATGTGCTCCTCCCACTTGTTTACCTGCTTAACAAGCTGCACAAGGTCTATCTTTTTCGAAATAAACATTTGTTAGACCTATCACGTGTTCTCCCTTTAGAAGCTTGTGGAGGTTCTTCATCCCCACATGTGCTAAGCGGCGATGCCACAGCCAGCCCATGCAAGTCTTAGCCATTAAGCATGCATCTAGACCGGCCTCTTCTTTTGCAAAATCAACTAAGTAAAGCTTGCCGTCTAGTACACCCTTAAAAGCTAGTGAACCATCACATCTTCTAAAGACAGACACATCTACATTAGTAAAAAGGCAATTATATCCCATGTTGCATAGTTGACTAACGGATAGCAAATTGTAACCAAGAGACTCAACTAAAAACACATTTGAAATTGAGTGCTCATTAGAAATTGCAATTTTACCTAACCCTTTTACCTTGCCTTGATTCCCATCACCGAATATAATCGAATCTTGGGAATCCTTATTTTTGACGTAGGAGGTGAACATCTTCTTCTCCCCCGTCATATGGTTTGTGCATCCGCTGTCGATAATCCAGCTTGAACCCCCGGATGCATAAACCTGCAAGGCAAATTTAGGCTTGGGTCTTAGGTACCCAACTCATGTTGGGTCCTGCAAGGTTAGCACAAATGTCCTTAGGGACCCAAATGCAAGTCCTGTCTCCCTTGCATTTTGCCCCTAACTTCCTAGCAACTATTTTCCTATCCTTTCTACAAATAGCAAAGGAAGTGTTTAAAGCACAATAAATTATAGAAGGTTCATTCACTACTTTCCTAGGAGCATGACTAACATTCTTTCTAGACACATGAGCAATATTTCTCCTAGGCATATGTACAGCATTTCTCCTACGCATATCTCTATCATGCTTATAAGAAGAACTAGAAGCAAACATGGCATGAGAATCATAAACATGTGAATCAAAATTATTATAAGCATTTCTAGCATTTCTCCTATCATTATACATAAAGGCATGGTTCTTTTTCGCACTACTAGCCATAGGGGCCTTCCCCTTCTCCTTGACGAAGATGGGAGCCTTATGGCTTGTTAAGTTCTTGGCCTCTCTCTTGAAGCCAAGACCATCCTTAATTGAGGGGTGTCTACCAACCGTGTAGGCATCCCTTGCAAATTTTATTTTATCAACTTCACTCTTGCTAGTCTTAAGTTGGGCATTAAGACTAGCCAATTCCTCATTTAATTTGGAAATTAAAACTAGGTGTTCACTACAGGCATTAACATCAAAATCCTTACACCTAGTGCAAATCATAACATGTTCTACATAAGAATTAGATTTATTTGCTACTTCTAACTTAGCATTTAAATCATTGTTAACACCTTGTAAAGTAGAAATGGTTTCATGACAAGTAGATAGTTCATAAGACAGCATTTCATTTCTTTTTACTTCTAAAGCATATGATTTTTGTGCCTCTACAAATTTATCATGTTCATCATACAATAAATCCTCTTGCTTTTCTAAAAGCCTATCCTTTTCATTCAATGCATCAATCAATTCATTGATTTTATCTATCTTAGATCTATCTAAGCCCTTGAACAAGCATGAATAATCTATGTCATCATCATCACTAGACTCACTATCACTAGAAGAAGCATAAGTGGAGTCTTGAGTACTCACTTTCTTCTCCCTTGCCATAAGACATGTGAGACGCTCGTTGGGGAAGAGAGCCGATTTGTTGAAGGCAGTGGCAGCGAGTCCTTCGTTGTCGGAGTCGGACGAAGAACAATCCGAGTCCCACTCCTTTCCTAGATGTGCCTCGCCCTTTGCCTTCTTGTATTGCTTCTTCTTCTCTCTTTTGTTCCCCTTTTCCTGGTCACTTTCATTATCGGGACAGTTAGCGATAAAATGACCAAGCTTACCGCATTTGAAGCATGAGCGCTTCCCCTTTGTCTTGGTCTTGCTTGGCTGCCCCTTGCGACCATTTAGCGCCGTCTTGAATCTCTTGATGATGAGAGCCATCTCTTCATCATTGAGCCCGGCCGCCTCAACTTGCACCACCTTGCTAGGTAGCGACTCCTTGCTCCTCGTTGCCTTTAGAGCAATGGGTTGAGGCTCGTGGAGTGGTCCGTTCAACGCGTCGTCGACGTATCTTGCCTCCTTGATCATCATCCGCCCGCTCACGAATTTTCCAAGTACTTCCTCGGGCGTCATCATCGTGTACCTAGGATTCTCACGAATATTGTTCACGAGATGAGGATCAAGAACGGTAAAGGACCTGAGCATTAGGCGGACGACGTCGTGATCCGTCCAACGCGTGCTTCCGTAGCTCCTTATTTTGTTGATAAGGGTCTTGAGCCGGTTGTAAGTTTGAGTTGGCTCCTCTCCCCTTATCATGGCGAATCGTCCAAGCTCGCCCTCCACCAACTCCATCTTGGTGAGCAAGGTGACGTCGTTCCCCTCATGAGAAATCTTGAGGGTGTCCCAGATTTGCTTGGCGTTATCCAAGCCGCTCACTTTATGGTATTCATCCCTGCACAAGGAAGCTAGAAGAACAGTAGTAGCTTGTGCATTCTTATGAATTTGTTCATTAATGAACATGGGACTATCCGAACTATCAAAGTGCATTCCACTCTCTACAATCTCCCATATACTAGGATGGAGAGAGAATAGGTGACTACGCATTTTGTGGCTCCAAAATCCGTAGTCCTCTCCATCAAAGTGTGGGGGCTTGCCGAGTGGAATGGAGAGCAAATGTGAATGTGAACTTTGCGGAATACGAGAGTAATCAAAAGAAAAATTCGAATTAACCGGTTTCCTTCTCTCGTAGTCGTTGTGGTCTTCGTCCTTTTGGGAAGAAGTAGACTCATCGCTGTCGTAGTAGACGATCTCCTTGATGCGCCTTGTCTTCTTCTTCTTCCCTTCCTTCCGTCTATGACCCGAGCCGGAGTCGGTAGGCTTGTCGTCCTTCGGCTCGTTGACGAAGGATTCCTTCTCTTTGTCGTTGATCACGATACCCTTCCCCTTAGGATCCATCTCTTCGGGCGGTTAGTCCCTTTGTGAAGAGAACGGCTCTGATACCAATTGAGAGCACCTAGAGGGGGGGGGGGTGAATAGGTGATCCTGTGAAAACTTAAAACTTAAGCCACAAAAAGTTGTTAAGTGTTAGCACAATAGTTGCCAAGTGGCTAAAGACAAGTCTCAACAAAACACAATACCACAAGAGATCAAGCACAGAGGTGACACAGTGGTTTATCCCGTGGTTCGGCCAAGACCAACGCTTGCCTACTCCACGTTGTGGCGTCCCAACGGACGAGGGTTGCAATCAACCCCTCTCAAGCGGTCCAAAGACCCACTTGAATACCACAGTGTTTTGTTTTGCCTTTCACTATCCCGTTTGCAAGGAATCTCCACAAATTGGAGTCTCTTGCCCTTACAAGTATATGATCACAAAGAAGCACAGAGTAAGGGAGGGAAGCAACACACACAAATCCACAGCGAAACGCGCACACACACGGCTGAGAATCGAGCTCACAAGAGTATCACAAAGTTCTCACTAGAACGGAGCTCGAATCACTTAGAATGACAAACGAATGCGCAAAGACTGAGTGTGGATGATCAAGAATGCTCAAAGGTTGCTTGTGTGTCTCCTCCATGCGCCTAGGGGCCCCTTTTATAGCCCCAAGGCAGCTAGGAGCCGTTGAGAGCAAATCCGGAAGGCCATCCTTGCCTTCTGTCGTCGGGGGCACCGGACAGTCCGGTGCACACCGGACACTGTCCGGTGCCCGATTTGTTTCCATAACTGGCGCTTCCGACCGTTGCCGACCGTTGTAGATCTGGGAGCCGTTGGCGCACCGGACATGTCCGGTGCACACCGGACAGTCCGGTGCCGTCTTCCGACCGTTGGCTCAGCCACGTGTCCCGCGCGGATTGCGCGGCCGACCGTTGGCCCCGGCCGACCGTTGGCCCACCGGACAGTCCGGTGCACACCGGACAGTCCGGTGAATTTTAGCCGTACGCCGTCGGCGAATTCCCGAGAGCGGCCAGTTCGCTCCAAGCCAGCCTGGCGCACCGGACACTGTCCGGTGCACACCGGACAGTCCGGTGCTCCAGACCGAACTGAGTCTTGGCTGCACACAGCCAAGTCTTTGTCTCCTCTTTTCTTTTCTTCTACTTTCTGTTTCTAACACTTAGACAAGTATATTAGTATTCAAAACCAATGTACTAAGGCTTAGAAACATACCTTTATCTCATGATTTGCACCTTGTTCATCCATGGACATAAATTCACAATTAAGCACATGTGTTGGCACTCAATCACCAAAATACTTAGAAACGGCCCAAGGGCACATTTCCCTTTCAGTCTTTCGAGAAGATTTGCCTAGATTGCCACCAGAAAGAGATGTAGAGTTTATAATTGAGTTGAAGCCCGGTATGGCTCCCATTTCTAGAAGATCGTAACGAATGCCCCCAAATGAGTTGGCAGAACTCAAGACCCAATTGCAAGATCTACTAGAGAAGGGATTCATCCGGCCAAGCTCGTCACCATGGGGTTGTCCAGCCATCTTCATCAAGAAGAAGGACACAACGCTTCGAATGTGCGTAGATTATAGACCCCTTAATGAGGTTACCATCAAAAATAAGTACCCTCTTCCACGGATTGACATTTTATTTGATCAACTGACTGGAGCAAGGGTATTCTCCAAGATCGACCTCAGATTGGGCTATCATCAGATCCATATCCGGCCCAAAGATATACTGAAGACCGCATTCACTACGCGGTATGGTTTATTTGAATATTTGGTTATGTCTTTCGGACTGACAAATGCTCCTGCCCACTTCACTTATCAGATGAACTCAGTATTTATGCCTGAGTTGGACAAATTTGTGGTGGTATTCATTGACGATATCTTAATATATTCCAAAAATGAAGAGGAGCATGCTCAGCATTTACGGATCGTGTTGACGCGCTTAAGAGAACACCAATTATATGCTAAGTTCAGTAAGTGCGCATTCTGGCTGGAAGAAATCCAATTTCTGGGACATGTATTATCTGCCAAGGGGATTGCGGTGGATCCCAGCAAAGTCAAGGATATTTTAGAGTGGAAACCCCCAACCACTGTACATCAAGTCTGAAGTTTCCTTGGACTAGCTGGCTATTACCGCCGATTCATACCAGATTTTCCAAGCTTGTGAAACCAATCACAAGTTTATTGAAGAATGATACTAAGTTTATTTGGTCTTCAAAGTGTAATGAAGCCTTAGAAAAATTGAAGGTATTGTTAACCACTGCTCCGGTATTGGCTCAACCGGATATTGAAAAGCCCTTTGATGTGTATTGTGACGCATCAGGCAGTGGTCTCGGCTGTGTTTTAATGCAAGAAGGCCGAGTGATAGCTTATGCTTCAAGGCAGTTACGCCGGCATGAGGAACATTATCCAACTCATGATCTGGAGTTAGCTGTAGTGGTTCATGCCCTAAAAATCTGGCGTCATTATCTGCTGGGAAATATCTGTCACATCTATACAGATCATAAGAGCCTGAAGTATATCTTCACCCAGTCAGAGTTGAACATGAGACAGCAGCAATGGCTCGAGCTTATTAAGGATTATGAATTAGAGATTCATTATCACCCAAGTAAAGCTAATGTAGTGGCAGATGCCTTGAGTCGCAAGACTTTTTGTCATTGTCTTACAATGGAGACTTCTGACATTACGTTATGCCAAGAAATGGAGAAATTAAACCTGGGAATGATCCAACATGGAACCTTAAATCAACTAAAGCTTGAGTCAGTCCTTTTACCAAGGATAATGGATGCTCAAAAGAATGATGAGGGTATGAAGCACATCCATGAGAAGATAGAAGCCGGAAAAGCCAAGTGCTTTAGAAAAGACGATCAAGGCATTATATGGTTCAACAACCGCATAGTTGTGCCAAAGAATGAAGAAATCCGCCAACAAATATTAGATGAAGCGCATCTTAGTCGCTATTCTATTCATCCCAGAAGCACTAAGATGTATCATGATCTAAAACAACATTATTGGTGGACAAAAATGAAGATTGAAATTGCACGCTATGCGGCCAGATGTGACACTTGCAGACGTGTCAAAGCCATACATATGAAGACTGCCGGTCCATTACAATCTCTACCAATACCAACATGGAAATGGGAATATATTAGTATGGACTTCATTGTGGGATTACCCAGAATAGCAAAAGGGTATGACTCTATTTGGGTTATCATTGATCGGCTTACGAAAATCGCTCATTTTCTGCCAGTCAAGACAGATCACCTAGTTGCTATTTATGCCCAATTGTATATTGCTCATATTCTCAGTTTGCACGGTATTCCAAAGACCATATTGTCAGATCGTGGACCTCAATTCGTATCCAAATTTTGGGAAAAACTTCACAAATCCTTGGGTACCAAGTTGTTCCATAGTTCGGCCTATCATCCTCAAACAAGTGGTCAAACAGAGAGGGTAAATCAAATACTTGAGGACATGCTACGAGCATGTGTTCTGGAATTCCCACAGAAATGGGATGATTGTTTACCATTAGCGGAGTTCTCATACAATAATAGCTATCAAGAAAGCATTAAGATGGCACCCTTTGAAGCTTTGTATGGTCGACGATGTCGCACTCCGTTAAACTGGTCTGAACCAGGGGAAAGAAGTTTCTTCAGGCCAGATATGGTAAAGGAGACCGAAGAAAAGGTTCAGTGAATAATTCATAATTTGAAGAAAGCTCAAGCTCGTCAGAAAAGTTATGTAGACAAACGACGAATGCCCTTGTACTTTCTAGTTGGAGATTATGTCTACCTAAAAGTTTCACCAATGAAGGGGGTAACACGTTTTGGGGTAAAAGGGAAGCTTGCACCCCGGTACATTGGTCCTTTCCTTGTACTGGAGCAATGTGGACTAGTGGCATACCGACTTCAGCTACCTGAAACCTTGTCTACAGTACATAATGTGTTCCACGTGTCTCAATTAAAGAAGTGTCTTTGGGTTCCTGATCGAACCATTAAAGTAACAGATGTTTCCTTAGAGCTAGACTTGACATATTCAGAACACCCTATTCGAGTCTTGGATCAAAAGGTCAGAATTACCCGAAGAAGAACTCTCAAATTTTATAAGATACAGTGGAACTAGCATTCAGAAGAGGAGGCTACATGGGAAACTCGAGACTTTTTAGAAAAGAATTTCCTAGGCTTTCTAGCCTCATGTAATATGTAAAGTGTTTGCAATTGTTGTAATAAAGGAGTGAGCCCCAAACCACCCCTGCCTTGTACCAAAAATAAGGAAATAGAAGAGTGAAGCATTTCCTTTTCCATTGCTTACCCTAGGACTTTTAATCTCGGGACGAGATTCTTTTATGGGGGGAAGGATGTAACACCCCTGGTGTTACTATCACTAAAACTTGAGCATAACATCATAAGCATTGACATTTCATGTGTTTGACACACCTAGAGTGCATTCACTAGGCCAAAATTTCAAACAAGTTGTATTGGTATGACATTTTGTAAACAAAACCCTAGAATAGGGAACTCAACCCTAGATTAGGTGTAATAGAGCAAACAAGGCTTAAACAAGTGAAAACTTCAAAACTCAATTAAAATAGTCATAAAAAGTCACCATGAATGAACTTATGGGATATCCAAACCCTAGAAGTATTAAAAACTCCAAAAAGAACCCTAGAAAGCCCGAAACCTAAACCCTAGGGGGCTAAGTGCAAAATTAGTATACTTTTGGACTAAATTGCAAAAACCATGAATATAAGGTGTCTTAAGTCATATGGTTCACAATTATGAAGATTTGCAACTTAAACCCTAGGTTTTGGGCCTATTTGCAAAAACACCACTTTTGTAACCATATGGCTAGGTCTGAATTTCAGAGAAATGGCTCAACTTTGTGAAAGTCGCCTAGAGGGGGGGGGGGGGTGAATAGGGCGAAACTGAAATTCTCAAAAATAATCACAACTACAAGTCGGGTTAGCGTTAGAAATATAATAGAGTCCGCGAGAGAGGGTGCAAAACAAATCGCAAGCGAATAAAGAGTGAGACACGTGGATTTGTTTTACCGAGGTTCGGTTCTCGCAAACCTACTCCCCGTTGAGGAGGCCACAAAGGCCGGGTCTCTTTCAACCCTTACCCTCTCTCAAACGGTCCCTCGGACCGAGTGAGCTTTTCTTCTCAATCACTTGGAACACAAAGTTCCCACAAGGACCACCACAAGATTGGTGTCTCTTGCCTCAATTACAAGTGAGTTTGATCGCAATGAAGAATCAAAGAAAGAAGAAAGCAATCCAAGCGCAAGAGCTCGAAAGAACACAAGCAAATCTCTCTCACTAATCACTAAGGCGTTGTGTGGAACTTGGAGAGGATTTGATCACTTGGGTGTGTCTAGAATTGAATGCTAGAGCTCTTGTAAGTGGTTGAAGTAGGAAAACTTGGATGAATTGAATGTGGGGTGGTTGGGGGTATTTATAGCCCCAACCACCAAACTAGCCGTTTGGTGGAGGCTGTCTGTCGTATGGTGCACCGGACATGTCCGGTGCGACAGCCACGTCACCAAGAGCCGCTGGGTCCGACTGTTGGAGCTCTGTCTTCTGGGCCCGCCTGGATGTTCGGTGGCGCACCGTTCATGTACTGTAGAGTGTCCGGTGCGCCGTCGCGCGCGTGCCTGACTTCTGCGCGCTTCTAGCGCGCAATAAATGCGCCTGCAGGTGACCGTTGGCGCGAAGTAGCCGTTGCTCCACAGTTACACCGGACAGTCCGGTGTACACCGGACATGTCCGGTGAATTATAGCGGAGCAGCCGTTGCAAATTCCCGAGGCTGCCAAGTTCCAGAGCCGCGTCTTCTTGGAGCACCGGACACTGTCCGGTGTACACCGGACAGTCCGGTGATTTATAGCGCGCCGGCTCTAAGAAATCCCGAGGCTGAGGAGTTCAGCGTGAAGTCCCCTGGTGCACCGGACACTGTCCGGTGGCACACCGGACAGTCCGGTGCGCCAGACCAGGGAGCCTTTCGGGATCCCTTTAGCTCTCTATTTAGAACCCAACTTTGGTCTTTTTAATTGGCTTGTTGTGAACCTTTGGCACCTGTATGACTTATACACTGGAGCAAACTAGTTAGTCCAATTATTTGTGTTGGGCAATTCAACCACCAAAATTATTTAGGAAATAGGTGTAAGCCTAATTCCCTTTCAATCTCCCCCTTTTTGGTGATTGATGCCAACACAAACCAAAGCAAATATAGAAGTGCATAATTGAACTAGTTTGCATAATGTAAGTGCAAAGGTTACTTAGAATTGAGCCAATAAGTGTTACTTACTAGATATGCATGGATTGTTTCTTTATTTTTAACATTTTGGACCACGCTTGCACCACATGTTTTGTTTTTGCAAATTCTTTTTGTAAATCCTTTTCAAAGTCTTTTGCAAATAGTCAAAGGTAAATAAATAGGATTTTGAGAAGCATTTTCAAGAAATTTTCTCTCTTTGTTTCAAATGCTTTTCCTTTAGACTAAACAAAACTCCCCCTCAAATAAATTCTCCTCTTAGTGTTCAAGAGGGTTTTAAGATATCAATTTTGAAAGTACTACTTTCTCCCCCTTTAAAACACAAAGAGATACCAATTTGAGATTTACCAATTGAAAATCATTAATTTTAAAATTAGGGTGGTGGTGCGGTCCTTTTGCTTTGGGCTCATACTTTTCTCCCCCTTTGGCATGAATCGCCAAAAACGGATACTTTGAGTGAGATATAAGCCCTAAAGTTAACTACTATCTCCCCTTTGGCAAATAAAACATATGAGTGAAGATTATACCAAAGACGGAGAGTGATGCGGAGCGACGGCGAAGGATGATTAGGAGAGTGGAGTGGAAGCCTTTGTCTTCGCCGAAGACTCCTATTCCCTTTCAATATACCTATGACTTGGTTTGAAATACACTTGAAAACACATTAGTCATAGCATATATAAAAGAGACATGATCAAAGGTATATTTATGAGCTATGTGTGCAAATTTGTAACACCCCAAAATCTTATTTTGGGAATTTACAAATCTTCTCCAAAGAATTTGAATTGGAATATCTTCTAATAAGAATTTCCTTACATGGAAGCTACATTTTCCTAAAGTAAACATGTTTCCTAATTAAAAAAATGATTTCTATTTACTTATCTATTTGTTGAATTATATGTTTAAGTTAAATCATCTCTTAAAATAAAAGGATATACATTAGAAGATATTATCTTAAAATCACTATTTTGTGTGTATAAAGGTCATATTTATTGCTTAAATAAGATAATAAATAAATGAAATTGCATTCATGCTGATGTCTTTTGATTGTGCATATAAAAAAAAACTGAGTATGAAATTGAAAACTAAATAGGAAATTGAATTAAATTTGAATAGAGAAAAATGAAAAACAGAAAATAAAAAGGAAGAAAACTTACCTGCGCTTGGGCCAAATTTCTCGCTCGGCCCAAGTTTTCTTACCCCGCCGGCCCACCTTCTCCACGCCTTAGCCCACCTCGGCCCAAACCATCTCCCGCTCCTGCGCCAGCCCAGCTCCTACTCTCCTTGTGACACTGACATATGGGGCCAACCGGGTTAGCCACCCGCGCGCTATCCTTCTCGCTGGCGGGTGGAGCCCACTTGACGACACCCTCTTCTTCCTCGTAACAAACCGCGAACGCCCGCAACAAACACCGCCGCAGTCGGCGCGTGGAATCCGGCCGCGACCCGCACGGACTTCGCCGTGGTACATATAAGCCGAAGTTCTGCACCCCCTCCATCAAACCCGAGCACCTCCCTCTCGCCTGCATCGGTTGCGCTTGCCACCATTGTCGCCAGCTCGGAGAAAACCGGGTAGCTACCATCGTACTTGGATCACGCGCGTTCCGGCGCCCTATCGGTGGTCGGGGTGATTCTCTGCGGAACAAGGTTCACAACCAGGGAAGATTGGGGTCAGAAGAACAGACAGGAACCAGTGAATTCCTCACCGGAGTTGAAGCTCAGCCGTAGAACCACCCCTCGTCGTGGCCAGCCTCCACGACGTCATAATCACCGGTGAGAGCTCATCTGGGTCATTGCGCTTTCCTTCTTCTTGCATAAGCACCGGTTAGATTCGAGTTTAGGGCACTAGGGCGCGCCGGCATGGTACTCCAGTGGCGGCGCCGCCGCGGTCGTGGTACTTGGCCGCCACGTCTGGGCTGTGGGGAGGAAGATGGCACTTGCGCCGTAGGATGGTTGATGAACGGCTAGGATTAGAAGTTAACATACCCTTTCGCTGGTATAAGCGTGAACGGTCGGATCGGGATCCTGTGGCTCAAGCGCAACCTCGGATTATTTAAAATCATGGCCATAGGTCCTCGATCCAACGACTATGATCACATACCGGTTCAGCGCATATGCGGATTTAATCCGAACCCTCCATCTCAGATCTCACGGTCCAGATTTGGACATACCCTTTCGTCGTGGCCTCTTTGTAAAAGAACCCCTGGATTTAATGAGAATCAACCCGCCGTCCACATTGGGGTTCGCCTGAGTCATAGGAACTTTTGCGGATTAGCCCCTGCGCTTAGTCTTATTTGAGGCCCAGTCCAGTGAATAAGAAAATCATAGAAAATGATTTAGAAAATGATTTTTAGTGTTAAAATAAATCCAGAAACTTAATTAATTCATAACTAATTCATTTTAGCTCCAAATTGAGTCATTCCAATTCCTAAAATTTTGTAATAATATTCTCTACCATTTAGAATCACTGTTTTGACATGAACTCTGTCAGAAAATTTATTTATCATTTAATCATATTATAATCACCTTAAATCTTAGGAAATTCATAACTTGAATTCTATAACTCAAAAATTAATAATCCTTTTTCCTGTGATCTTATTTTAATATGTAGATTATTAATGTGCATTTTGTCCTTATGTTTGGTGTAATGTTAATTCTGCCTATACCATGTTTGTTTGAATTGCTACGACTAGCAGTGAGGATACGTATCATCTGAAGACCATCCTGGTACCTGGAATCTCAAGGCCCAGGCAAGTTGTGCCCTTGATCACTTCTTTTTACCCACTCATGTTCTAATTAATCATAATGATCTGCATAGGTTAATTTTGATGGGACCCAATAGGTTACCCTAGTTTGTCTATCTTTATACCTTGTTTACCACTGAACTTTCTGGGTAGTACTTGCTAGTGCTATATGTGGTTTTGGGTATGGAGATACACTATTCATGATTACACTTTTGTTATCAGTTGTTATTTATTGTTCATGATAAGATCATTATGTTAATTGGAACATGGAGCGACCACCCGGGAAAACAGTGCTACCACAAGGGAGGAATGGGACCCCTTGGCTGATTAATTAGGAAAGCTAGTGGAAGACTACCTTACCCGAAAGGGGCAAGGGCAGTAGGGGAGTGGTCAGTGTAGGGAGGCCCTCGGGAGGATTTTGCTGCGATGGCGGTCCTGCAAGGGATTCCTGCATTGGAACTTCCTATAAACTGTAGCGGGTTTTCGGAAGCTAGTGGAACTTTGTAAAGGCCTCGTAGTGGATCCCTAGCCATTCACCTCGGAAGTGTCTAAGGGCCTTGCAAACCCTGGCGACATGGGATACACGACTTGTGGGTAAAGATGCGCAACCTCTGCAGAGTGTAAAACTGGTATACTAGCCGTGCTCACGGTCATGAGCGGCTCGGACCCTCACATGATTAATTTATGGAACTAAATTCAATTTGACATATGCATTGCATCGCAGGTGATGTTGTTACTTTTGTTCAACTATTTAATTGGGTTGGTATTTACTTATACTTAGTAACTGCTAATAAAATTTTGACCAACTTTAAAAGCAATGCTCAGCTTCAACCATCCTCTTTGGTAAGCCTTACACTTCACGTGAGCTCCCACCTTTGGCGAGTTCATGCACATTATTCCCCACAACTTGTTGAGCGATGAACGTATGTGAGCTCACTCTTGCTGTCTCACACACCCCACAGGTCAAGATCAGGTACCACAGGATGAGGCGCTTGGAGGATGCTGCGATGAGTTCGTGAGAGGTCTAGGTCGTCGTCTCCCAGTCAACTTTGGGTTGCTGGACCGTTGTCTCCTTATAATGTAATTATTTATTTTGTATAGAACTCCTGTTATATATAAAGATGTGACATTCGATCCTGTGCCACTATACATCATATGTTTGAGACTTGGTCCCAGCATACCTGGTGTTTATGTTAACCCCGGGTTTTGGATCCCTAAAATCCGGGTGTTACAGAAGTGGTATCAGAGGAATGTTGACTGTAGGACGAAACCTAGATAGAACTGGATAATCATTGACTACTTACCTTTGCTACTCTGATTCATTCTAAACTTTTCTTAATCTTTTCTCATCTATTTCCGCTTTACTCTGATTATTCTTACCTTTTCCTTCTAAAGACAAACTTGGATTTCACACTTTGAAATCCTGTGCCTAAAGTGACTTTAGGAATAAGAGACCTAATCCTAGGAACAAAAAAAAAAACAAAACTATTATTTTTATATGCTTGAATGCTTGTTCTTATGATACTTGTCTGATTTGGATCTTTGATTGTGTGTGATGAGTTGTGGAGTAATGTCCACAATTGCATCTGCATATACACATAGGTACAAGAATATATTTATAAAATAACTAGACAACCTAGAATATTCCTATTGGAACATAACTAGCTTAAGAGATTTATCTTATCCTAAAAGATCTCATTCTAATCAATTCATCTTATCTTCAAAGATTCTCCCTTATCTTAATAGATCCATCTCATCTTAAAAGATACTCATCTTATCTTGAAAAGATTTTACCTCATCCCAATAGATCTAACTAACCTCAAAAGATTTTATCTTATCTTTAGGGACCCATCTTATCCTAATAGGCATACTTATCCACCCTAGTTTAACAACCATGATCTACTGCAAATTAATAAGATCTTATCTAGTCAAACTAGTCACACCAATCTAACCTAGATCTGATCAAATCTAAAGTGACTTATCAAACATGTTAGATAAATACTGATAAAATAGTTTAGACTCTACCCCTATAGAACAGGTCTTAACTTAGTTCACCCTGCTCTAAATTAAGAATGACAGATCGACTTGGCCATATGCAACTACCTTAACCATCTGATAGTTGCATAACCCCTCAATTTTAACCTAGCAAGAGATTCTATCTTATCATAACATAATTAACTAATTTCAAAACATCCTAACATATTCTACCCTGTTGGACCTATCTAACCTAAACTAGTCTAACCTAGTCATATCCAACCTAATCTAGATTTTATCTAATCTATTATGATCTAATCTAGAGTAAGTTACTTAATGCTGGTACACAAGATGTGGCCATACTCCTAAATCACTCAAGCCTAATTTGGAGACTTATCTCAACTTGGCCTTACACAACAACTCGATCTATATAACAAGTTACATAACTTACCCAATCAATAGAGTCTTAAGGGATTGCATAATCTATCAACCACCACCTGACATCAAACCAGATTTTGACCTATATCATGTAGTCTATCTTACCACATATATCTTAACCATATGTCCTTAACTCGGATGGAGTCTTTCCTCACCCTACCCTTTCTTAACCAAACTTCTCTATGCTTTAAAGACATCTTTTACCATACACAATAGTGTGGATATACATACCCAAGCTTTTATAACCACTATCAAAATAATATGAAACTTCTCAATTCCTAAACTAACTAAAAGTTAAAGGCTAAACTATAAATAAAGCTTTTTACATCCCTGTCCTTACAAATCTCGAGGACGAGATTATTTTTAAGGGGGGTAGGATTTGTAACACCCCAAAATCTTATTTTGGGAATTTACAAATCTTCTCCAAAGAATTTGAATTGGAATATCTTCTAATAAGAATTTCCTTACATGGAAGCTACATTTTCCTAAAGTAAACATGTTTCCTAATTAAAAAAAATGATTTCTATTTACTTATCTATTTGTTGAATTATATGTTTAAGTTAAATCATCTCTTAAAATAAAAGGATATACATTAGAAGATATTATCTTAAAATCACTATTTTGTGTGTATAAAGGTCATATTTATTGCTTAAATAAGATAATAAATAAATGAAATTGCATTCATGCTGATGTCTTTTGATTGTGCATATAAAAAAAACTGAGTATGAAATTGAAAACTAAATAGGAACTTGAATTAAATTTGAATAGAGAAAAATGAAAAACAGAAAATAAAAAGGAAGAAAACTTACCTGCGCTTGGGCCAAATTTCTCGCTCGGCCCAAGTTTTCTTACCCCGCCGGCCCACCTTCTCCATGCCTTAGCCCACCTCGGCCCAAACCATCTCCCGCTCCTGCGCCAGCCCAGCTCCTACTCTCCTTGTGACACTGACATATGGGGCCAACCGGGTTAGCCACCCGCGCGCTATCCTTCTCGCTGGCGGGTGGAGCCCACTTGACGACACCCTCTTCTTCCTCGTAACAAACCGCGAACGCCCGCAACAAACACCGCCGCAGTCGGCGCGTGGAATCCGGCCGCGACCCGCACGGACTTCGCCGTGGTACATATAAGCCGAAGTTCTGCACCCCCTCCATCAAACCCGAGCACCTCCCTCTCGCCTGCATCGGTTGCGCTTGCCACCATTGTCGCCAGCTCGGAGAAAACCGGGTAGCTACCATCGTACTTGGATCACGCGCGTTCCGGCGTCCTATCGGTGGTCGGGGTGATTCTCTGCGGAACAAGGTTCACAACCAGGGAAGATTGGGGGTCAGAAGAACAGACAGGAACCAGTGAATTCCTCACCGGAGTTGAAGCTCAGCCGTAGAACCACCCCTCGTCGTGGCCAGCCTCCACGACGTCATAATCACCGGTGAGAGCTCATCTGGGTCATTGCGCTTTCCTTCTTCTTGCATAAGCACCGGTTAGATTCGAGTTTAGGGCACTAGGGCGCGCCGGCATGGTACTCCAGTGGCGGCGCCGCCGCGGTCGTGGTACTTGGCCGCCACGTCTGGGCTGTGGGGAGGAAGATGGCACTTGCGCCGTAGGATGGTTGATGAACGGCTAGGATTAGAAGTTAACATACCCTTTCGCTGGTATAAGCGTGAACGGTCGGATCGGGATCCTGTGGCTCAAGCGCAACCTCGGATTATTTAAAATCATGGCCATAGGTCCTCGATCCAACGACTATGATCACATACCGGTTCAGCGCATATGCGGATTTAATCCGAACCCTCCATCTCAGATCTCACGGTCCAGATTTGGACATACCCTTTCGTCGTGGCCTCTTTGTAAAAGAACCCCTGGATTTAATGAGAATCAACCCGCCGTCCACATTGGGGTTCGCCTGAGTCATAGGAACTTTTGCGGATTAGCCCCTGCGCTTAGTCTTATTTGAGGCCCAGTCCAGTGAATAAGAAAATCATAGAAAATGATTTAGAAAATGATTTTTAGTGTTAAAATAAATCCAGAAACTTAATTAATTCATAACTAATTCATTTTAGCTCCAAATTGAGTCATTCCAATTCCTAAAATTTTGTAATAATATTCTCTACCATTTAGAATCACTGTTTTGACATGAACTCTGTCAGAAAATTTATTTATCATTTAATCATATTATAATCACCTTAAATCTTAGGAAATTCATAACTTGAATTCTATAACTCAAAAATTAATAATCCTTTTTCCTGTGATCTTATTTTAATATGTAGATTATTAATGTGCATTTTGTCCTTATGTTTGGTGTAATGTTAATTCTGCCTATACCATGTTTGTTTGAATTGCTACGACTAGCAGTGAGGATACGTATCATCTGAAGACCATCCTGGTACCTGGAATCTCAAGGCCCAGGCAAGTTGT
This sequence comes from Zea luxurians, assembly GCA_029449295.1. Classification (NCBI taxonomy): domain Eukaryota; kingdom Viridiplantae; phylum Streptophyta; class Magnoliopsida; order Poales; family Poaceae; genus Zea; species Zea luxurians. Next base: position 7,684,671 of record JAOPSE010000053.1, on the reverse strand, counting down.
GCCCTTGATCACTTCTTTTTACCCACTCATGTTCTAATTAATCATAATGATCTGCATAGGTTAATTTTGATGGGACCCAATAGGTTACCCTAGTTTGTCTATCTTTATACCTTGTTTACCACTGAACTTTCTGGGTAGTACTTGCTAGTGCTATATGTGGTTTTGGGTATGGAGATACACTATTCATGATTACACTTTTGTTATCAGTTGTTATTTATTGTTCATGATAAGATCATTATGTTAATTGGAACATGGAGCGACCACCCGGGAAAACAGTGCTACCACAAGGGAGGAATGGGACCCCTTGGCTGATTAATTAGGAAAGCTAGTGGAAGACTACCTTACCCGAAAGGGGCAAGGGCAGTAGGGGAGTGGTCAGTGTAGGGAGGCCCTCGGGAGGATTTTGCTGCGATGGCGGTCCTGCAAGGGATTCCTGCATTGGAACTTCCTATAAACTGTAGCGGGTTTTCGGAAGCTAGTGGAACTTTGTAAAGGCCTCGTAGTGGATCCCTAGCCATTCACCTCGGAAGTGTCTAAGGGCCTTGCAAACCCTGGCGACATGGGATACACGACTTGTGGGTAAAGATGCGCAACCTCTGCAGAGTGTAAAACTGGTATACTAGCCGTGCTCACGGTCATGAGCGGCTCGGACCCTCACATGATTAATTTATGGAACTAAATTCAATTTGACATATGCATTGCATCGCAGGTGATGTTGTTACTTTTGTTCAACTATTTAATTGGGTTGGTATTTACTTATACTTAGTAACTGCTAATAAAATTTTGACCAACTTTAAAAGCAATGCTCAGCTTCAACCATCCTCTTTGGTAAGCCTTACACTTCACGTGAGCTCCCACCTTTGGCGAGTTCATGCACATTATTCCCCACAACTTGTTGAGCGATGAACGTATGTGAGCTCACTCTTGCTGTCTCACACACCCCACAGGTCAAGATCAGGTACCACAGGATGAGGCGCTTGGAGGATGCTGCGATGAGTTCGTGAGAGGTCTAGGTCGTCGTCTCCCAGTCAACTTTGGGTTGCTGGACCGTTGTCTCCTTATAATGTAATTATTTATTTTGTATAGAACTCCTGTTATATATAAAGATGTGACATTCGATCCTGTGCCACTATACATCATATGTTTGAGACTTGGTCCCAGCATACCTGGTGTTTATGTTAACCCCGGGTTTTGGATCCCTAAAATCCGGGTGTTACAAAATTAGCAAAAGAAGTTTCTAGAATCAAGAATATTAAGCTCATGCCTAAGTTTGGTAAAAGTTTGTTCATCAAGAGGCTTGGTAAAGATATCGGCTAATTGATCTTTAGTATTAATATATGCAATCTTGATATCCCCCTTTTGTTGGTGATCCCTAAGAAAATTATACCGAATGGCTATGTGTTTAGTGCGGCTGTGCTCAACGGGATTATCCGCCATGCGGATTGCACTCTCATTATCACATAGAAGAGGAACTTTGGTTAATTTGTAACCATAGTCCCGCAGGGTTTGCCTCATCCAAAGCAATTGCGCGCAACAATGGCCTGCGGCAATGTACTCGGTTTCGGCGGTAGAAAGAGCGACCGAATTTTGCTTCTTTGAAGCCCAAGACACCAAGGATCTTCCCAAGAACTGGCAAGTCCCCGATGTGCTCTTCCTATTAATCTTACACCTCGCCCAATCGGCATCCGAATAACCAATCAAATCAAAAGTGGATCCCCGAGGGTACCACAGCCCAAACTTAGGAGTATAAGCCAAATATCTCAAGATTCGTTTTACGGCCGTAAGGTGTGATTCCTTAGGGTCGGCTTGGAATCTTGCACACATGCATACGGAAAGCATAATGTCCGGTCGAGATGCACATAAATAAAGCAATGAACCAATCATCGACCGGTATACCTTTTGATCCACGGACTTACCTCCCGTGTCGAGGTCGAGATGCCCATTGGTTCCCATGGGTGTCTTGATGGGCTTGGCATCCTTCATTCCAAACTTGGTTAGAATGTCTTGAGTATACTTTGTTTGGCTAATGAAGGTGCCCTCTTGGAGTTGCTTGACTTGGAATCCTAGAAAATACTTCAACTCCCCCATCATAGACATCTCGAATTTCTGTGTCATGATCCTACTAAATTCTTCACATGTTGATTCGTTAGTAGACCCAAATATAATATCATCAACATAAATTTGGCATACAAACAAATCATTGTCAAGAGTTTTTGTGAATAAAGTAGGATCGGCCTTGCCGACTTTGAAGCCATTAGCAATAAGGAAATCTCTAAGGCATTCATACCATGCTCTTGGGGCTTGCTTGAGCCCATAAAGCGCCTTAGAGAGCCTATAGACATGGTTAGGATACTCACTATCTTCAAAGCCGGGAGGTTGCTCAACGTAGACCTCTTCCTTGATTGGTCCATTGAGGAAGACACTCTTCACGTCCATTTGATAAAGCTTGAAGCCATGGTAAGTAGCATAGGCTAATAATATGCGAATTGATTCAAGCCTAGCTACGGGTGCATAGGTTTCACCAAAATCCAAACCTTCGACTTGTGAATACCCCTTGGCCACGAGTCGAGCTTTGTTCCTTGTCACCACACCATGCTCGTCTTGCTTGTTGCGGAAGACCCACTTGGTTCCTACAACATTTTGATTAGGACGTGGAACTAAATGCCATACCTCATTCGTGGTGAAGTTGTTGAGCTCCTCTTGCATCGCCATCACCCAATCCGAATCTTGGAGTGCTTCCTCTACCCTGTGTGGCTCAATAGAGGAAACAAAAGAGTAATGCTCACAAAAATGTGCAACACGAGATCTAGTGGTTACCCCCTTATGAATGTCGCCGAGGATGGTGTCGACGGGGTGATCTCGTTGGATTGCTTGATGGACTCTTGGGTGTGGCGGCCTTGGTTCTTCATCCTCCTTGTCTTGATCGTTTGCATCTCCCCCTTGATCATTGCTGTCATCTTGAGGTGGCTCATCTCTTTGATCTTTTCTTTCATCAACTTGAGCCTCGTCCACATTTTGGGTTGGTGGAGATGCTTGCGTGGAGGAGGATGGTTGATCTTGTGCATGTGGAGGCTCTTCGGATTCCTTCGGGCACACATCCCCAATGGACATGTTCCTTAGCGCGATGCACGGAGCCTGTTCTTCACCTATCTCATCAAGATCAACTTGCTCTACTTGAGAGCCGTTAGTCTCATCAAACACAACGTCACAAGAAACTTCAACTAGTCTTGAGGACTTGTTAAAGACTCTATATGCCCTTGTGTTTGAATCATATCCTAGTAAAAAGCCTTCTACAGTCTTAGGAGCAAATTTAGATTTTCTACCTCTTTTAACAAGAATAAAGCATTTGCTACCAAAGACTCTAAAATATGAAATATTGGGCTTTTTACCGGTTAGGAGTTCATATGATGTCTTCTTGAGGATTCGGTGTAGATATAACCGGTTGATGGCGTAGCAAGCGGTGTTGACCGCCTCGGCCCAAAACCGATCCGGTGTCTTGTACTCATCAAGCATGGTTCTTGCCATGTCCAATAGAGTTCGATTCTTCCTTTCCACTACACCATTTTGTTGTGGCGTGTAGGGAGAGGAGAACTCATGCTTGATGCCCTCCTCCTCAAGGAAGCCTTCTATTTGTGAGTTCTTGAACTCCGTCCCGTTGTCGCTTCTAATTTTCTTGATCCTTAAGCCGAACTCGTTTTGAGCCCGTTTCAAGAATCCCTTTAAGGTCTCTTGGGTATGGGATTTTTCCTGCAAAAAGAACACCCAAGTGAAGCGAGAATAATCATCCACAATAACTAGACAGTACTTACTCCCGCCGATGCTTATGTAAGCGATCGGGCCGAATAGGTCCATGTGTAGGAGCTCCAGTGGCCTGTCACTTGTCATGATGTTTTTGTGTGGATGATGAGTGCAACCTTGCTTCCCGGCTTGGCATGCGCTACAAATCCTGTCTTTCTCAAAATGAACATTTGTTAGTCCTAAAATGTGCTCTCCCTTTAGAAGCTTATGAAGATTCTTCATTCCAACATGAGCTAGTCGGCGGTGCCAGAGCCAACCCATGTTAGTCTTAGCAATTAAGCAAGTGTCGAGTTCAGCTCTATCAAAATATACCAAGTATAGCTGACCCTCTAACACTCCCTTAAATGCTATTGAATCATCACTTCTTCTAAAGACAGTGACGCCTACATCAGTAAATAGACAGTTGTAGCCCATTTGACATAATTGCGAAACGGAAAGCAAATTGTAATCTAAAGAGTCAACAAGAAAAACATTGGAAATGGAATGGTCAGGAGATATAGCAATTTTACCCAAACCTTTGACCAAACCTTGGTTTCCATCCCCGAATGTGATAGCTCGTTGGGGATCTTGGTTTTTCTCGTAGGAGGAGAACATCTTCTTCTCCCCCGTCATGTGGTTTGTGCACCCGCTGTCGATGATCCAACTTGAGCCCCCGGATGCATAAACCTACAAAACAATTTTAGTTCTTGATCTTAGGTACCCAAACGGTTTTGGGTCCTTTGGCATTAGAAACAAGAACTTTGGGTACCCAAACACAAGTCTTGGAGCCCTTGTGTTTGCCCCCAACAAACTTGGCAACTACTTTGCCGGATTTGTTAGTCAAAACATAAGATGCATCAAAAGTTTTAAATGAAATGCTATGATCATTTGATGCATTAGGAGTTTTCCTTTTAGGCAACTTAGCATGGGTTGGTTGCCTAGAGCTAGATGTCTCACCCTTATACATAAAAGCATGATTAGGGCTAGAGTGAGACTTCCTAGAATGAATTTTCCTAATTTTGCTCTCGGGATAACCGACAGGGTACAAAATGTAACCCTCGTTATCCTGAGGCATGGGAGCCTTGCCCTTAACAAAATAAGACAATCTTTTAGGAGGGGCATTAAGTTTGACATTGTCTCCCCTTTGGAAGCCAATGCCATCCTTGATGCCAGGGCGTCTCCCATTATATAGCATACTTCTAGCAAATTTAAACTTTTCATTTTCTAAGTTATGCTCGGCAATTTTAGCATCTAATTTTGCTATATGATCATTTTGTTGTTTAATTAAGACCATGTGATCATGAATAGCATTAATATCAACATCTCTACATCTAGTGCAAATGGAAACATGCTCAACGGTAGATGTAGAGGGTTTGCAAGATTTTAATTCTACAACCTTAGCATGTAGTATATCATTCTCATTTCTAAGGTTAGAAATAGTAACATTGCAAACATCAAAATCTTTAGCCTTAGCAATTAATTTTTCATTTTCAATCCTAAGGCTAGTGAGAGAATCATTCAATTCCTTAATCTTAGCATGCAAATCAACATTATCATTTCTAAGATTGGGAATTGAAACATTACAAATATGTGAATCAACCTTAGCCAACAAATTTGCATTCTCATTTCTAAGGTTGTCAATGGTCTCATGGCAAGTGCTTAGCTCACTAGACAATTTTTCACATTTTTCAACTTCTAGAGCGTAAGCATTTTTAACCTTAACATGCTTCTTATTTTCTTTAATAAGGAAGTCCTCTTGAGAGTCCAAGAGATCATCCTTCTCATGAATAGTGCTAATCAATTCATTTAATTTTTCTTTTTGTTGCATGTTTAGATTGGCAAAAAGAATGCGCAAGTTATCCTCCTCATTGCAAGCATCATCCTCATCACTAGAGGTTTCATATTTAGTGGAGGATCTTGATTTTACCTTCTTCTTTTTGCCGTCCTTAGCCATGAGGCACTTGTGGCCGACGTTTGGGAAGAGAAGTCCCTTGGTGACGGCGATGTTGGCGGCGTCCTCGTCGGAGGAGGAGTCGGTGGAGCTTTCGTCGGAGTTCCACTCGCGGCACACGTGGGCATCGCCGCCCTTCTTCTTGTGGTACCTCTTCTTTTCTCTCCTCTTGCCCTTCTTGTCGTTATCCCTGTCACTGTCACTTGATAATGGACATTTAGCAATAAAGTGACCGGGCTTACCACACTTGTAGCAAACCTTCTTGGAACGGGATTTGTAATCCTTCCCCTTCCGTTGCTTGAGGATTTGGCGAAAGCTTTTGATGATTAAAGCCATCTCCTCATTGTCGAGCTTGGAGGCGTCAATTGGTTGTCTATTTGGTGTAGACTCCTCCTTCTTCTCCTCCGTCGCCTTAAATGCCACCGGTTGTGCTTCGGCCGCGGAGGGTTCATCAAGCTCGTTGGGAGTCATTAGTGTATATCTTGGGTTGCCACGAATTAATTGTACTTGAGTAGGGTTAAGGAAAATAAGTGATCTTAAAATAACCTTAACCACCTCGTGGTCATCCCATTTCTTGCTCCCGAGGTTGCGCACTTGGTTCACCAAGGTTTTGAGCCGGTTGTACATATCTTGTGGCTCCTCTCCTTGGCGAAGACGGAAGCGACCGAGCTCCCCCTCGATCGTTTCCCGCTTGGTGATCTTGGTGAGTTCATCACCTTCGTGCGCGGTCTTGAGTAAGTCCCAAATCTCCTTTGCATTCTTCAATCCTTGCACCTTGTTATATTCCTCTCTACTTAGAGAGGCGAGGAGAATGGTTGTGGCTTGGGAATTGAAGTGCTCGATTTGGGCCACTTCATCCACATCATAGTCTTCATCCCCTACAAATGGTACCTGTACACCAAACTCAACAACATCCCATATACTTTTGTGGAGTGAGGTTAGATGAAATCGCATTAAATCACTCCACCTAGCATAGTCTTCACCATCAAACGTTGGTGGTTTGCCTAATGGGACGGAAAGCAAAGGTGTATGTTTAGGAATGCGAGGGTAGCGTAAGGGGATCTTACTATACTTCTTACGCTCTTGGCGCTTAGAAGTGACGGACGCCGCGTCGGAGCCGGAGGTGGATGTCGACGAAGAATCGGTCTCGTAGTAGACCACCTTCCTCATCCTCTTTTTCTTGTCCCCACTCCGATGCGGCTTGTGGGAAGAGGATTTTTCCTTCTTTTCTTTGTGGTGTGAAGAAGAAGATCTTTTCTCCTTCCGTTTGGAGGAGTCCTTCTTCTTCTCCTTCCTCTTGGTGCGGGACTCTTCCGATGAAGTGCTCCCGTGACTCGTAGTGGGCTCGTCGCCGGTCTCCATCTCCCTCTTGGTGTGATCTCCTGACATCACTTCGAGCGGTTAGGCTCTAATGAAGCACCGAGCTCTGATACCAATTGAAAGTCGCCTAGAGGGGGGGGGGGTGAATAGGGCGAAACTGAAATTCTCAAAAATAATCACAACTACAAGCCGGGTTAGCGTTAGAAATATAATAGAGTCCGCGAGAGAGGGTGCAAAGCAAATCGCAAGCGAATAAAGAGTGAGACACGTGGATTTGTTTTACCGAGGTTCGGTTCTCGCAAACCTACTCCCCGTTGAGGAGGCCACAAAGGCCGGGTCTCTTTCAACCCTTACCCTCTCTCAAACGGTCCCTCAAACTGAGTGAGCTTTTCTTCTCAATCACTTGGAACACAAAGTTCCCACAAGGACCACCACAAGATTGGTGTCTCTTGCCTCAATTACAAGTGAGTTTGATCGCAATGAAGAATCAAAGAAAGAAGAAAGCAATCCAAGCGCAAGAGCTCGAAAGAACACAAGCAAATCTCTCTCACTAATCACTAAGGCGTTGTGTGGAATTTGGAGAGGATTTGATCACTTGGGTGTGTCTAGAATTGAATGCTAGAGCTCTTGTAAGTGGTTGAAGTAGGAAAACTTGGATGACTTGAATGTGGGGTGGTTGGGGGTATTTATAGCCCCACCCACCAAACTAGCCGTTTGGTGGAGGCTGTCTGTCGTATGGTGCACCGGACAGTCCGGTGCACACCGGACATGTCTGGTGCGACAGCCACGTCACCAAGAGCCGCTGGGTCCGACCGTTGGAGCTCTGTCTTCTAGGCCCGCCTGGATGTCCGGTGGCGCACCGGACATGTACTGTAGAGTGTCTGGTGCGCCGTCGCGCGCGTGCCTGACTTCTGCGTGCTTCTAGCGCGTAATAAATGCGCCTGCAGGTGACCGTTGGCGTGAAGTAGCCGTTGCTCCACAGTTACACCGGACATGTCCGGTGAATTATAGCGGAGCAGCCGTTGCAAATTCTCGAGGCTGCCAAGTTCCAGAGCCGCGTATTCTTGGAGCACCGGACACTGTCCGGTGTACACCGGACAGTCCGGTGATTTATAGCGCGCCGGCTCTGAGAAATCCCGAGGCTGAGGAGTTCAGCGTGAAGTCCCCTGGTGCACCGGACACTGTCCGGTGGCACACCGGACAGTCCGGTGCGCCAGACCAGGGAGCCTTTCGGGATCCCTTTAGCTCTCTATTTAGAACCCAACTTTGGTCTTTTTAATTGGCTTGTTGTGAACCTTTGGCACCTGTATGACTTATACACTGGAGCAAACTAGTTAGTCCAATTATTTGTGTTGGGCAATTCAACCACCAAAATTATTTAGGAAATAGGTGTAAGCCTCATTCCCTTTCACTTTGGAGCTCAGTAGATTGAGAAATTCAAAGAATTTGCCCTAGGTCACTATAACAAAGTTGTAGAGCCATTGTAGAAGAACAACTTTGCTGCAGGTATTAAGTCTTGGTGCCATAAGGAATTTGGAGATAATTTGATCCAAAGATGCGCTGTCAGGCAGGTTTTAACTGAATCAGGCGCACTGTTCATCGATCTTCAGAAAGATCTCGCCGGCGATAAGAACGCCACCGCGACCGGGGGATGGGCCTGCTCCCGCGGTAAAAATCTTCCGCGGCGTTGCGTTGAACCGTTGAGGTGGCGCTGCGCGGTTAGTCGGCGGCCACCGGACCATCACCGTGGTTCTGCCGCGCGGGTGAGCTCGCCAGCATGGTCACAGCTCGGTGATTCTCATCCAATTCTGGCCAGCAGTCTATAAATTAAGCCCGGATCCTGCTTCTTCACTGCATCACGCACACAAGCTCTTGAGCAATTGACTCAATTGCACCAGAAGAACTCCCACCGCCCGCAAAACCATTCCGCCCAGCTCTTCGCGGCCGTGAAGAACTCTTCCGTGGCCAGCGCTCCTCGGGTTAGTGCATACCCAATTGATTCATGTTCTTGCTTGTTTTTAGCCCCCTGTTGCTCTCGGAGCCAGCCAATTGGAGTTTACCTGAGTCTTGTCACCGGAACACTCCTCTGCTCCATAGAACGCCGCCGCGACGCCCTCTCTGTCGACTCGCTTTTCTACTCTTGCCCAGCCCAAATTCTAGCGTGTACGTAAACTCTGGTGAACTCGTGAAGCTTACCCAAGCTTCAGTTTAGTCATCCATGCTTTCGGTTATCTGGAACACATTGATCCATTCGACCATCCGCACTGTCGCCGTGAACTGGTTGATTTAAAGCCCCGTTAGTAAAATTGATTGAGGGGAAATGCGCGGGAGGAGTTCAATCCGGTGTCTGCCGCTCGGGAGCACCAGTCTTTGTGCCATCCGGCCAGTCTAACCTCGCTGGTGTTCAAAGCTCCGTCGTGCGACATCGTGGTCCTGGCGCGGTGAAGAATTAGAAGTGCAGGGGCTTTTCTACAAATGTCAGTGAGACGTTAAATAGTAGCTAGGGGTTCTTAACGGATATTCAAAGCAGCAGGGACCTCGGTGCAAAACTACCAACGTGGACGCACGCGCGCGTGGGCGCGTCCCCGTTTCCTATTTAGACTAGGCCGATTGGGCTAGATTAGTGTAACACTATAAAAATCATTAAATAAAAATAATATATTTAGTTATTAATGGTATTTATGGTAATAAATTTTCCTTTAAGTGTGTGTTATTTATGTTCATTTGGAATGATTTTTGATTGCTCATAATTGATTTTTGAATATTGAATAACATTTCTTCTTAAATGAAAATCCAAATAAATAATATAATAATTATTAGTCCAAAAATAAATATTTTATTTATAAATAATTTTGGTTTAATTATTATGAATTTTAGGGTTATTTAAAAATATATTTTGATTTAGAAAAGGAAATAGAAAAAAGAAAGAAATTCGAAATTGAAAAAATAAAAAAAGAACAAAACACTCGTTCTTAGCCCCAGCCAATCCTATTCCTTCACCCATCCCAGCCTGAGCGCTCCTTTTCCCTCTCTTGATCACATAGTGGTGGGTCCCATTTGGTAGTATGTTTCTTCAATTTCCAGCATCTCCTCTGCTCCTTCAATCGTGTATCCGCTGCCCATGCCGCTTGAGCTACTTACAAGTTGCTGCGTGTCCTCGCCTCGCACCACTGATCTCCGTAGTGGAGCATGACCGGCCCCTCTTCTTCCTCCACTAGGTGAGTGCCCATGCATTACAATGGGAACATATAATACCACGATAACATATATATATGTCCATATGTTGTGCCGTTAATCAAAATTTAGCAATCTCTAGAACTTTGTGGTAGTCATACTACAACAACAAAATTAAGCCCATGAAACAAATATAGTAAACGAGCTCTATATAAGAAATATTTTGATACATCTCTGATGACCACTCAATTTTAAAGCAACTTGCAAATATTGCAAAGAAGGTTGAGCTAAAAACCAGCAAACTGAAATGCTACCTACAGTACATTTCAACAGGCTTAATAAATCACTACCCTAGTTGAACAAGCCTAATTTTGGTCACTTCTAAACAACCATATATACAATTGTGTGCACTCTCCAATAATTTTCACGAGGTATATATTCTGATCTCGTTCGATGATCTTATCTAAATTCCAACAAGGTGGGTGAATGAGGAGCACAAGGGCTATGGACATTCAGAGCAAAGCAGATCAAAGCACACAGGATACATGCACCCTGAGCAGCATCACAATCCAATTGTGGTTCCTACTTTTTTTATGCACCATACCTAGGATGACCAAGCAATTGGATCCTTTCCGCAGATGACCAAGCAATTGAATCCTTTCCGCAGACCTTTTTCAAGAGAAACCACTGCCTTCCTCCTCCAAGAAGAAAAGCGGCTCGATGAGTGCTTCCCTAAATAAACACACCCATACCTCCCTGGAGAGCACAAATGCCAAACGAATGTGGTTGATGGATTCCTCCGCCTAGTCATAGAAGGGACAGGCTGGTTGTTGACGACCAACCAAATAAAGAACCTGCCTTTAGGAGGCATCCAACTTCTCCAGATCCGCTTCCATGGAAAAACTGATGGTCCCTGTAAACATGGAACTATATGTCGATTTGCAGCTATAAGAACCGGAGGAGGAGAACTTCTAGCGATGTTGGTCCGGAATATGAGGCTGCAGCACTGGTTATCTACCAAATTGCAGATAAGAAAATAGTTTGAAATGACCTTAACCTTTAGGGCTCCTTTGATATCATCCACCCATTTCCTGTTATTGAGAGCCTGACTCACTGAACGCCGCTTTACTATCTTTGTGGGGATTGCCCTGAAGAGGGCAGGAGCCCATTTAGCTATAGTCCTACCATGGATCCAGCGGTCAGCCCAAAATTTTGTCGAGGTCCCATCCCCCACAATTGTGATGACTGCAGCATCAAACAGAGCACGAGCCTTCCTTGGAACATGGACTGGTAGCCCAGCCCATTCAAGACCCCAGCCTCTGCACCCTAGCACTGACGTTAGTGGAGATGGACGTTGTATCCAAGTTCGTAGTCAACCTAAAACCAAAAAACAAACAAACAAATTGTTTAGGTTCTTTCCTGGTATTTTTAAAAACACCTTTAATCATACGTTTAACCTCATAATTCTTTATACAGCCAAACAAACAAAGGACACCAGATGCAGTTTCTGCAGTGGAGTCTCTTCTTCGCCCCACCAGCACAAGGTTCATTTTATATGAAGAACTGAAAGTGGCAACAAATAACTTTGAGCCTTCAAGTGTGCTTGGAGAAGGTGGTTTTGGTCGTGTCTTTAAGGGGGGTACTGAGTGATGGCACTGTTGTCGCTATAAAGAAGCTTACCAGCGGAGGGCATTAAGGAGACAGGGAGTTTTTAGTTGAAGTGGAAATGTTGAGCAGGTTAGGTTGCACCATCGAAATCTTATGTTCTTCAGTTCATATGAGTATGTTCTTCAGTTCTTATGTGATTTTATAGCTGGATTAGAATATTTCTAAGGTTTATCAGACAGTTAGCGGATTTTGTGTGCATGGGTTGTTTTTGTGTATGTGTGGGCAGCTGGCAACTGGGATTTAAATCTCAAATTGTTCATATATATATATATATAATAAAAGAACTCTAAAAGTCTCATCAGCTGAAATACTTTATGAACTATATGTAAAGTGGGAGATGGAGGGAATGATGGGAGTGTCAAATACTTTGATCCAACTTCAAAATTGCAGCAGTAATAAATATGCTCAAAACCTTCTTAAATACTCTAGCATAAAAAATATCACTTGGTGCTCCACCATTTCAAGCAATAAGGCTCTCTCCAGCAAGGTCATGTAAAAGGTCCTGTTCGATATATTTAACTCACCGAGCTCGCCCCTACACCTCCAGCAAAGTCTTCTATCACATCCTTTAAAATTTGGCGGCCTCTTCTCATCCTCTAAACGTAGCGGCTCCTTCTACAATTGTACAATTAATTATCTTGCAATTTGGCAATGGTTTTGTTTGTTCAATATTCAATGCCATTTCAATGGTAGTTTACAATTGTGCCTTAGCTGCAAAAACAGATGGCAAACATAAGCATCCCAAAGAGGTGCAGGTGCATGAGCTAAACTGACAATTTGTTTTCAAAAGAAGATGGTTCAAATTGAAAAGAATGATTTGATGGCGTATTTTAGCGAAACGTACAGATAAAAAATGACATGGCAACTACCATGTTAATTGAATAGAAGTGCAAGTGGCCCAGCCAGCTCACATCACACCTCTAGATATGCAACATTGGAAACCTAACACATTATGTAGATTACTTATATACATGCGTAGTAGTTATGTTTAGTGCAAAAATACAGCTAATGATCCAAGCACATCCTTCGTAATTAAAAAACAGAAACTCCACACAAGGAAGTGGGCGCCCAAGCAATCTTCAGCTAAGATATTTGCATGTTGCAGTGCAGTGGCACTCCAAGTCCAAGTCTCACATTTGCATATTCTTGATCGTGGAACCCAGCATCACTGACACTCTCTATGGATATTTTCAACAAGCAAAAATTTATGAATTTTATCAACATTTTGGATGTTGTTGCATGTTGTCATGTTGCTAGAAAAACAGATCCACCATGCTCAAATGAATGGGCTAAAGCTGCACTGTAATCACTGGGCAACCCAAATGTCTGATAACATGAGGAAACAACTTTTTTAAAAATTTAATCATACAACTACAATGTTCTCAGTATTTCGTAAGTGTGGGTCAACAGGCTGGGAGCACTCTGCTACCCAGCTCACATCAGACTCCTCCCGTAAATGTCTGTTGAGCCTCCCTTTCATTCGTAAGTGTGACAAAAGCCATTTCACAATCCTCGTATAGTGACTAAGGGAATGTACCAGTTGCGCATAGGCATCCTAATGAACTTACAGAAGGTTGAGCAGAGACATACCGATGTGGACGCCGAAGTTTGCTGCCGAGATGATCGGTTGTTGAAGGGGATCTATGCCGACAGCGTGCCCTATGCCCACTGCCGCTGGTCAGACAACAATAATGCGTGGCAGCCGATTGAATTATGCACGCCGATTGACCTATGCATGTGATGCTTAAGTTGATTTAATAGGAACTTATTCTTGATTTCAGGTTTGAGTTGGATATGCTGTTGGAATCAGTTAATGCAGCGACTAAGCGTGTTGAAGAGCTGATAGAAAAGATGCAAGACAACTCAGTCAAACCTGAGAGTCCAATACGCATGGATGAGCATTTAACTCGTAAGTATTTGTTCAGGCATAAGTTAATAATATTCGAGGATACCTGAACTAAATGGACTTTGACTGTTACTGTTGGTTGATAACGTTTTTCAGCGTTGAACCTGAACTGCATTGAGCGACTGTACCGTGATCATGGTCTTAATTAATGAAGAGAGACGATGATATGATCATCAGAGGCCAAGAGATGGTAGTTCTCCCAGATGGTCTTGGCGGAGCGGCGTAGTCGCTTGGCCTCCTCCTCGGTGAGCTCCATCTCGGTGATGCCCTGGATGCCGACGCGGCCGAGCCTGGCGGGCAGGCTGAGGAAGATGTCGTTCCCGTCGGGGATGCCGTGGAACCCCCTGGCGAGGACGGAGACCGGGTGGATGCGGTGCTGGTTGCGGAGCAGCGACGTGGCGAGGCTGGCGACGGAGTAGCCGATGGCCTAGGAGGTGTAGCCCTTGAGGCTGATGACCTCGTAGGCGCTGTCGACAACGGCGCGGCGGATGCCCTCCAGCACCTCCTCGTCGAAGCAGCGGTGGCTAGTGGGGCTGGCGACCGAGGCCGAGGCCACCACGCCGGATGTGCGCCTGGCCCGACACACGCCCGTGGAGGACTCCATGATGAAGCTGGTGAACGGTGCTTGACCACCACCTTATTGTCCTCCTCAACCGCCTTCACCTCCTCATCTGTTGGTGCTTGAGCGGGGGACAAGTCAATTGGCATCACTGCGGCGTAGGCCATACGCATCTGCCCGGACCCCATGCTCGCGAAGCACAACAGGGGGCGAGGGGGGAGCGAGGCGAGGCGGGCCCCTGGCGGTGGCTGCAGGCAGGGGGAAGCGAGGCAGGGGAGCGCTCGGCACTGAGCATCGAGGAGGCGGCTGCAAGCAGGATTGCGGAGGGCGGGCGGGGATTGCGTCATTTGCGGCGGGGATTGCGGTGGGCGGGCGGGCGGATCGCAGCGGGCGGGCATAGGGGCGGGGGCAGTCTACAATAGCCTATTAATAATTAGTAGAGATTATTGCATCGCAAACTGCCCAATCCATTCGTTCTCACTAAATCAAGCGTTTCTAGTTTTAGCCTTTAATGGCCAGCTCCCTGTCTTCTCCCCCACCAGGCCATCTCCCTCCTCCCCCTTTCTCTCCCTGCTCACAGCAGCCGCCAGGAGCACGCAGAAGCCGCCGTCAGCCGCACCCAGGCGACTGAGCCTCATCTCCCCGACGCGCCAGGAGCCTACGCATCGAGCCCGACACCCGCAACCCTGAGCCGACCGCGCCTCAAGCCGCTCGCCAGGAACCGCGCGTCTGTCCCAGTGCCCCTGCAGCGACGCCCACGCCCACGAAGTCGAGCGCCGCCAGAAGTCGCGCCCTGCCATCGCCAGGACACGGCCGAGCCCGACACGCCCGCACCAAGAAGTGCCAGGACCGAGCCCCGCGCAACCTCGCGACCTACCGTTCTTCTCCCCACGTTATGGAGTTTATTGCAGCCGTTTCTTCCCCATTAATGGCGACAGTTTCTTCTCCATTACTTTATCCTGGCGACGTTCTCCCTTCCCTGCTCCTATAAAGCTCGACGTCGTATCCCTACGAACCGATTCCCGAAGACTCCTCCATGCCTCCCTGTTGTGCAGCTCGCCGCGCAGTGTTGGTACGCGCGTGCTGCTGCACCGTCCTTTGCATTGCTCTCGGTTCGTCATGGTGCCTCGCTGGAGTCTATACCCCTGCTCACCAGAGTTGGCCGATGCCCCTGCTCACACCTCTCCGCTAATACTCAGTCCCCCTATACCGAAGACCAACACTGTACAGCCATCTCGCCGTCGTATTCCTACCACGTTGCATGTCCACCGCTCGGCTCACGCCGAGCACTGTCGACCCTCGCCAGATTTCGCAGTTTGCCAGCGTCAGTCATGCTGTTGCTCGCTTGGCCGTCATTCTTCGCCTCGTCGAAATCTGCCATGCCTTGTCGTCACCTGTGCGCCTGCTAGTGCCTAGCATCCAGCTCGTTGAAGCCATGTACGAGTTCCACGTCAAGACCTTCTACTCCCTTGCGACCGAAGCTGCAACTGCTTGCTGTGCGAAGAACACGAGATTAAGAAGGTGAAAACAAATTGTGTGCTACTCCCTAAAGTCTAGGCACAATTTCCATAAGTTCTTGTGATGATTTTTATTTGAGATTCAAATCTGCTGACGATTGTTTTATTAGTTTCATATGTCTGTTCTAAATACTTCAAAAATTAGTATTTACGACTATTCACATGTTTCCATAATTTAAATATGTTTTGCGAATGTTATAATAAATTTATGCGCAGTTTTCTAGTTATGAAGTTAAAAAGAATTGTAGATTACATTTTCTTAATCAAATGTACTAAATAAACAACTATAAAATGACCTTTTTATGATCTATATTTATATTCAAGTATTCATATTTAAATATGTATATTACAGATAGGGATTTCTAATAATATTAATATAGCTTAATTCACCCAAATAAGTAAAATGATAGATTAAATATTGTTGAACATAGTTTCCTTTTTAATGAATTAGATCATTTGTTCCTAATTTAGAACTAAAAAGAATTAATAGATTAATTATCCTTTATCATAATTTATTAATCAAACCTATAGGCTATAGTCAATTTGTTCTTAACTAGATTTATGGCTTGATTAATGATTTCATAAAATTTAGTCCATATTATATACGAATCACTTAGCTTTTCTAAAGGATAAAATCTCTACTACACCTTAAGGCTGGAACGAGGGCGTCCACCAACCTCACCGTGCCTCCGCTCTAGCCCCCGCGCCGCGCTGTCTACATTCCTGCAATCCCGCCCCTGCCCGCGCTGTCTTCCCTGCATCCCGCCCTCGATCGCGCCGACTTCCTTCCCTGCATCCCGCGCCGACCCCACGCTCCCATCCACCACCTTCACCACGGGTCCACCCTCCCCCTCGCCGCTATCTCGCGGCCGATCCGGTGCCCGCCACGTCCCCGTATCTCGCAGCCATCACCAGCGGGGTCATCCACCCTCGCCCTTCGCCCCCCATCCCCGCAACTTGCAGCCATGCCCCATCCTTGCATCTCGCAGCCGCGCCCCATCCAAGGCACGCACCGGAGATGATGCCCTTGCCCCCTTCCCCACCGCATCCCCCCGCGTTCGAGCCTGTGTGTGGATGCTGAGCACAGGATCTGGAGCACACACTCCTAGATTAACCTATCTCGTCGGCGGCTCCTTCCCCGACGAATGGGCACGGTTCTCGCGCAAGGCGTTCGACAGCCTCGGCGGCTTCGTCAGGCTCTCCGTCGCCTGGGCCATCATGCTGTGGTTCGTATCCGTCTTCTGTTTCCTTGTGCCAGCTTGACATATATAACATGGCACATCACTTGCAGCCTGGAGATGTGGTATTATACGACGGTGCTCATTCTGATAGGATGTCTCAAGAACCCAGAGATTCAAGTTGATGCAATTTCCATATGGTCAGTGCCATTTGTTCCTAATAGAATCTGCCTCTACATTTCACTGAGAACACGACTCATCGGCCTGCCCCTCGTAGCTATGTTTGGCTTCAAGCTGAAGCTCAATGCAATGGTAAGACAGGCCTGGACGATGTGATGCTGCTGCTGCGTATTTGATGGCCTTCCTTCCTCGAAGGCAATCTGCTGATCCTGTATGGGCTGCAGGGGATTTGGATGGGTGTGTTGATCGGAACGGTATTACAGACTGTGATTCTGTTCGTAATACTCAGCAGAACCAAGTGACAGAAAGAGGTACAATATACTCTGTCTAGCACCTGCCTCTTCACCGTCATCTTCTTGATTTTTTTGTGTGTGCTCTTGTTCCTATACTCTGAAATGATTTTTATGCTACTGTTTTCATATTCTTTTTTTCTGCTCTTGTTTCCATGTTCTAGAACATGGGAACATTTTGTGCAGGCTATGCTAGCAGAAGAGATAATACGGGAGTGGGGAGGAAACTGAAAGGGAAATGTGCCCTTGGGCCATTTGTAAGTATTTTGTTGATTGAGTGCCAACACAAGTGCTTTTGTGTTAATCTATGCAAAGTGGTGGACAAAGTGCAAATCAAGTCAAAAGGTATGTTTCTAGACCTAGTACATTATTTTATGGACTAATGTATTGTGTCTAAGTGCTGGAAACAGGAGAAATCGAATTGGAAAAGAGATGGCTTTGCTCAGCCAAAGTCTGCGCAGTCTGGGTGCACCGGACAGTGTCCGGTGGTGCAGGCTGGCTCTGGCGAACTTGCTGCTCTCGGGACTTCGACGGCGGTGTACGGTATAAATCACCGGACTGTCCGGTGGTGCACCGGACTGTCCGGTGAGCCGTTCACAGGCGAAGTCGTCGGTCTCGGGAAGCCATCAACGGCGTACGGCTATAATTCACCGAACTGTCCGGTGAGGCACCGGACTGTCCGGTGAGCCAACATTCAGCCGGGCCAACGGTCGGCCGAGGATTCCGCGCGTGACGCGTGGCTGAGCCAACAGTCACATTGGAGCACCGGACTGTCCGGTGTGTACCGGACAGTGTCCGGTGCACCAACGGCTCTGGATCTGCAACGGTCGGCTTCGCCAAATAAGGAAAGCAATCCGCACCGGACAGTGTCCAGTGGTGCACCGGACTGTCCGGTGCGCCAGTCGACAGAAGGCAAGAATTGCCTTCCCACAATGCTCTCAATGGCTCCTAGCTGCCTTAGGGCTATAAAAGGGACCCCTTGGCGCATGAAGAAGACATCCAAGCATTCTTTGAGCATAGTTGGAGATTGTAGAGAGTGGAATGAAATTTGATAGCTCGAATAGTCCCATGTTTATAAATGAACAAATCCATAAAAATGCACAAGCTACTACTGTTCTTCTGGCATCTTTGTGCAGGGAAGAGTACAATAAGGTGAGCGGCTTGGACAATGCCAAGCAGATCTGGGACACCCTCAGGATCTCACATGAGGGGAACGACGTCACCATGCTCACCAAGATGGAGTTGGTGGAGGGCGAGCTTGGGAGATTTGCAATGATAAGGGGAGAGGAGCCAACCCAAACATACAACCGGCTCAAGACCCTCATCAACAAGATAAGGAGCTACGGAAGCACGCGATGGACGGATCACGACGTCGTTCGCCTAATGCTAAGGTATTTTACTGTACTTGATCCACATCTGGTGAACAATATTCGTGAAAATCCTAGGTACACCAAGATGTCGCCCGAAGAAGTTCTTGGGAAGTTCGTAAGCGAGCGAATGATGATCAAGGAGGCGAGATACGTGGACGACGCATTGAATGGTCCAATCAATGAGCCTCAACCCATTACTCTCAAGGCAACGAGGAGCAAGGAGGCGCTACCTAGCAAGGTGGCGCAAGTTGAGGCGGCAGGGCTCAATGATGAAGAGATGGCCCTCATTATCAAGCGCTTCAAGACGGCGCTAAAGGGTCGCAAGGGACAGCCAAGCAAAACCAAGGCAAAGGGGAAGCGCTCATGCTTCAAATGTGGTAAGATTGGTCATTTTATCGCTAACTGTCCCGATAATGATAGTGACCAGGAACAAGGGAACAAGAGAGAGAAGAAGAAGGCATACAAGAAGGCTAAGGGCGAGGCACACCTTGGCAAGGAGTGGGACTTGGATTGTTCGTCATCCGACTCCGACAATGAAGGACTCACCACCACCGCCTTCAACAAGTCATCCCTCTTCCCCAACGAGCGTCACACATGCCTCATGGCGAAAGAGAAGAAGGTATGTGCTCGAGACAATACTACTTATGCTTCTTCAAGTGAGGATGAGTCTAGTGATGATGATGAAATAGATTATTCTTGTTTATTCAAGGGTCTAGATAGAACCAAGGTTAATAAGATTAACGAATTAATTGATGCTTTGAATGATAAGAATAGATTATTATATAAGCAAGAGGATCTTTTATATGAAGAACATGATAAGTTTGTAGAGGCTAAAAAATCCCTTGCTTTAGAAATCAAGAGGAATGAAATGCTTTCTTGTGAACTATCTACTTGCCATGAGACAATTTCTAGTTTAAAAGATGTTAACAATGATTTGAATGCTAAACTAGAAGTAGCAAATAGATCTAACTCTTGTGTAGAACATGTTGTGATTTGCACTAGGTGTAAAGATTTTAGTGTTGATGCTTGTAGTGAACACCTAGTGTCTATTGCAAAGTTAAATGATGAACTAGCTAGTCTTAATGCCCAACTTAAGACTAGCAAGAGTGAATTTGATAAGTTAAAATTTGCAAGGGATGCCTACACGATTGGTAGACACCCCTCAATTAAGGATGGACTTGGCTTCAAGAGGGAAGCCAAGAACTTAACAAGCCATAAGGCTCCCATCTCCGCCAAGGAGAAAGGGAAGGCCCCTATGGCTAGTAGTGCTAAAAAGAACCATGCTTTCTTATACCATGATAGGAGACATTCTAAGAATGATTTTAGAAGTTATGGTGCTTTTGATTCCCATGCCATGGTTGCTTCTAGTTCTTCTATTATGCATGATAGAAATGTTGCTAGGAAAAATGCCATGCCTAGAAAAAATGTTGTTCATGTTCCTAGGAAAGTAATGAATGAACCCTCTACAATTTATTATGCTTGCAATGCTTCCTTTGCTATTTGTAGAAAGGGTAAGAAGATAATTGCTAAGAAGTTAGGGGCCAAATGTAAGGGAGACAAAACTTGCATTTGGGTCCCTAAGACTATTGTAACTAACCTTGTAGGACCCAACATGAGTTGGGTACCTAAGACCCAAGCCTAAATTTGCCTTGCAGGTTTATGCATCCGGGGGTTCAAGCTGGATTATCGACAGCGGATGCACAAACCACATGACGGGGGAGAAGAAGATGTTCACCTCCTACGTCAAGAACAAGGATTCCCAAGATTCAATCATATTCGGTGATGGGAACCAAGGCAAGGTAAAAGGGTTAGGGAAGATTGCTATTTCATCCGAGCACTCTATTTCTATTGTGTTTTTAGTTGAGCCGCTTGGATATAATTTGTTATCTGTTAGTCAACTTTGTAAAATGGGATATAATTGTTTATTCACAAATGTAGATGTGTCTGTCTTTAGAAGGTGTGATGGTTCACTAGCTTTTAAGGGTGTACTAGACGACAAACTTTATTTAGTTGATTTTGCAAAAGAGGAGGCCGGTCTAGATGCATGCTTAATTGCTAAGACTTGCATGGGCTGGCTGTGGCATCACCATTTAGCACATGTGGGGATGAAGAACCTTCACAAGCTTCTAAAGGGAGAACACGTGATAGGTCTAACTAATGTGCATTTCGAAAAAGATAGACCTTGTGCAACTTGTCAAGCAGGCAAACAGGTGGGAAGCTCTCATCACACCAAAAATGTGATGACCACATCAAGACCTTTGGAGATGCTTCATATGGACCTCTTCAGACCCGTCGCCTATCTAAGCATAGGAGGAAGTAAGTATGGTCTTGTTATAGTTGATGATTTTTCCCGCTTCACTTGGGTATTCTTTTTGCAGGATAAATCTGAAACCCAAGGGACCCTCAAGCGCTTCCTAAGGAGAGCTCAAAATGAGTTTGAGCTCAAGGTGAAGAAGATAAGGAGCGACAACAGGTCTGAGTTCAAGAACCTTCAAGTGGAGGAGTTCCTTGAAGAGGAGGGGATCAAGCACGAGTTCTCCGCTCCCTACACACCACAGCAAAATGGTGTGGTAGAGAGGAAGAACAGGACGCTCATAGACATGGCGAGGACGATGCTTGGAGAGTTCAATACCCCCGAGCGGTTTTGGTCGGAAGCCGTGAACACGGCTTGCCACGCCATCAACCGGGTCTACCTTCACCGCCTCCTCAAGAAGACTTCGTATGAGCTTCTAACCGGTAACAAACCCAATGTGTCTTACTTTCGTGTATTTGGGAGCAAGTGTTATATTCTTGTGAAGAAAGGTAGAATTTCTAAATTTGCTCCCAAAGCTGTAGAAGGGTTTTTGTTAGGTTATGACTCAAATACAAAGGCGTATAGAGTCTTCAACAAATCATCGGGTTTGGTTGAAGTCTCTAGCGACGTTGTATTTGATGAGACTAATGGCTCTCCAAGAGAGCAAGTTGTTGATCTTGATGATGTAGATGAAGAAGACGTTCCAACGGCCGCGATACGCACCATGGCGATTGGAGATGTGCGGCCTCAGGAACAAAAAGAGCAAGATCAACCTTCTTCCTCAACGATGGTGAATCCCCCAACCCAAGATGATGAACAGGTACCTCAAGTGGAGGCGCGTGATCAAGGGGGAGCACAGGATGTCCAAATTGAAGAGGAAGAAGCACCTCAGGCACCTCCAACCCAAGTTCAAGCGACGATTCAAAGGAATCATCCCGTCGACCAAATTTTGGGTGATATTAGCAAGGGAGTAACTACTCGCTCTAGATTGGTGAATTTTTGTGAGCATTACTCTTTTGTCTCTTCTATTGAGCCTTTCAGGGTAGAAGAGGCCTTGCTAGATCCGGACTGGGTGTTGGCCATGCAGGAAGAGCTCAATAATTTCAAGAGGAATGAAGTTTGGACACTGGTGCCTCGTCCCAAGCAAAACGTTGTGGGAACCAAGTGGGTGTTCCGCAACAAATAGGACGAGCACGGGGTGGTGACGAGGAACAAGGCTCGACTTGTGGCAAAAGGTTATGCCCAAGTCATAGGTTTGGACTTTGAGGAGACTTTCGCTCCTGTGGCTAGGCTAGAATCAATTCGTATTTTGCTAGCATATGCCGCTCACCATTCTTTCAGGTTGTTCCAAATGGATGTGAAGAGCGCTTTCCTCAACGGGCCGATCAAGGAGGAGGTGTACGTGGAGCAACCCCCTGACTTCGAGGATGAACGGTACCCCGACCAGGTGTGTAAGCTCTCTAAGGCGCTCTATGGACTTAAGCAAGCCCCAAGAGCATGGTATGAATGCCTTAGAGACTTTTTAATTGCTAATGCTTTCAAGGTTGGGAAAGCCGATCCAACTCTTTTCACTAAGACTTGCGATGGTGATCTTTTTGTGTGCCAAATTTATGTCGATGACATAATATTTGGTTCTACTAATCAAAAGTCTTGTGAAGAGTTTAGCATGGTGATGACGCAGAAATTCGAGATGTCGATGATGGGCGAGTTGAACTACTTCCTTGGGTTCCAAGTGAAGCAACTCAAGGATGGCACCTTCATCTCCCAAACGAAGTACACGCAAGACTTGCTAAAGCGGTTTGGGATGAAGGACGCCAAGCCCGCAAAGACTCCGATGGGAACCGACGGACACACCGACCTCAACAAAGGAGGTAAGTCCGTTGATCAAAAGGCATATTGGTCAATGATAGGGTCTTTACTTTATTTATGTGCTAGTAGACCGGATATTATGCTTAGCGTATGCATGTGTGCTAGATTTCAATCCGATCCAAGGAAGTGTCACTTAGTGGCCGTGAAGCGAATTCTTAGATATTTAGTCGCTACGCCTTGCTTCGGGATCTGGTATCCAAAGGGGTCTAACTTTGACTTGATTGGATATTCAG
Source organism: Zea luxurians (assembly GCA_029449295.1). Taxonomy (NCBI): domain Eukaryota; kingdom Viridiplantae; phylum Streptophyta; class Magnoliopsida; order Poales; family Poaceae; genus Zea; species Zea luxurians. The sequence goes on along the minus strand of JAOPSE010000053.1, from coordinate 7,661,386 downwards.
ATTCCGACTATGCTGGATGTAAGGTCGATAGGAAGAGTACATCGGGGACGTGCCAATTCTTAGGAAGGTCCCTGGTGTCATGGAATTCTAAGAAACAAACTTCCGTTGCCCTATCCACCGCTGAGGCCGAGTATGTTGCCGCAGGACAGTGTTGCGCGCAACTACTTTGGATGAGGCAAACCCTCCGGGACTTTGGCTACAATCTGAGCAAAGTCCCACTCCTATGTGACAATGAGAGTGCTATCCGCATAGCGGACAATCCTGTTGAGCACAGTCGCACAAAGCACATTGACATCCGGCATCACTTTTTGAGAGACCACCAGCAAAAGGGAGATATCGAAGTGTTCTATATTAGCACCGAGAAACAACTAGCCGATATCTTTACCAAGCCTCTAGATGAGAAGACCTTTTGCAGGCTGCGTAGTGAGCTAAATGTCTTAGATTCGTGGAACTTGGATTGATTTATAGCATACATGTGTTTATGCCTTTGATCATGTTCCTTATGCATTTTGTTGCTTACTGTGGTGCTCAAGTTGTACAATCACTCCCCGGACCTCACAAGTCCTTTTGCAAATGATGCACATATTTAGGGGGATTTGTGCTACAACTTGACCCTTTGAGACTAACCGTGTGCTTGAGTTTGCTTAATTTAGTCTCAAAGGAGGTATGAAAGGGAAAAGGTGGACTTGGACCATGAAAGACTTCCACTGCACTCCGATGAGAGGGTAACTTATTCCAAGTTCATCTCATGTACTCTTATTGCCTTTGTACTCTTATGTGAAGATTTTGGTGAGGCAATGAGGTTTAAGGGCCAAGATTGATCCCGTTTTGGTGCTTGATGCCAAAGGGGGAGAAAATAAGGCCAAAGCAAAAAATGGATCAGCTACCACTTGAGAATTTTTGAAAATAATAGAATAGAGCTTTTGTTTTGTCAAAATACTCTTATCGTCTCTTTTTGTCAAAAGTTGGTCTCTTGTTGGGAGAATGGTTGATTATGGGAAATAGGGGGAGTTTTTGATACTGTGATCAATTTCTATTGGAACAACTCTCTTTATGTCTCTACAAGTGTGTTTGACTTAGAGATAGGAAATTGAGGTTTATTTGCAAAAACAAACCAAGTGGTGGCAAAGAGTGATCCATATATGCCAAATTTAAATCAAAACAATTTTGAGTTTTCATTTGCATTGATATTGCACTTGTTCTAGTTGCTTTTTGTTGTGTTGGCATAAATCACAAAAAAGGGGGAGATTGAAAGGGAAATGTGCCCTTGGGCCATTTCTAAGTATTTTGGTGATTGAGTGCAACACAAGTGCTTTTGTGTTAATCTATGCAAAGTGGTGGACAAAGTGCAAATCAAGTCAAAAGGTATGTTTCTAGACTTAGTACATTGTTTTATGGACTAATGTATTGTGTCTAAGTGCTGGAAATAGGAGAAATCGAATTGGAAAAGAGATGGCTTTGCTCAGCCAAAGTCTGTGCAGTCTGGGTGCACCGGACTGTCTGGTGGTGCACCGGACAGTGTCCGGTGCGCCAGGCTGGCTCTGGCGAACTTGTTGCTCTCGGGACTTCGACGGTGGTGTACGGTATAAATCACCGGACTGTCCGGTGGTGCACCGGACTATCCGGTGAGCCGTTCACAGGCGAAGTCGTCGATCTCGGGAAGCCATCAACGACGTACGGCTATAATTCACCGGACTGTCCGGTGAGGCACCAGACTGTCCGGTGAGCCAACATTCAGCCGGGCCAACGGTCGGCCGAGGATTCCGCGCGTGATGCATGGCCGAGCCAACGGTCACATTGGAGCACCGGACAGTGTCCGGTGCGCCAACGGCTCTGCATCTGCAACGGTCGACTTCGCCAAATAAGGAAAGCAATCCGCACCGGACAGTGTCTGGTGGTGCACCGGACTGTCCGGTGCGCCAGTCGACAGAAGGCAAGAATTGCCTTCCCACAATGCTCTCAACGGCTCCTAGCTGCCTTGGGGCTATAAAAGGGACCCCTTGGCGCATGGAGAAGACATCCAAGCATTCTTTGAGCATAGCTGATCACTCACACTTTGTTCTTGCGCACTTGTTCGACATTCTTAGTGATTTGAGCTCCGTTCTAGTGAGAAACTCGTGATAGTCTCTTGAGCTCAAGTCTGGGTCTTGTGTGTGCGTATTTGCTGTGATCTTTGTGTCTTGTGTGAGTTGCTCATCCCTCCCTTACTCCATGCTTCTTTGTGATCATCAAAGTGTAAGGGCGAGAGACTCTAAGTTGTGGAGATTCCTCGCAAACGGGATATAGAAAAGCAAAGCAAAACACCGTGGTATTCAAGTGGGTCTTTGGACCGCTTGAGAGGGGTTGATTGCAACCCTCGTCCGTTGGGACGCCACAACATGGAGTAGGCAAGCGTTGGTCTTGGCCGAACCACGGGATAAACCACTGTGCCATCTCTGTGTTGATCTCTTGTGGTTATTGTGTTTTGTTAAGACTCCTCTCTAGCCACTTGGCATTACTGTGCTAACTCCCAATCAAGTTTTTGTGGCTATAAGTTTGTAAGTTTTACAGGATCACCTATTCACCCCCCTCTAGGTGCTCTCAGAAACGTCGAGCTGTCACAGACTCAAGAAACGGGGCCAAGTGAAAGCACTGTCGCGCCAGACACAAGAAACTAAAGAAACGGACCCAAGTGAAAAACTTTGCGGCACCAGTTTGATAGGAAACTACTAAAGAATTGTGACTCATTTGATTAGTGTGTGAAGTGCGGAGTGGGAGTACTTGTAACAGATGGGAAAATGCGAGACACGGGTCAAACTCACATATGGCGCTTAAGTTGACAAAGGGGAAATAGAAACAGTTGTGGGCGATCCCCAACCTGTTGACAGAGTGACAGTTCAACTATTTCTAGGTAATTTAAGTTGATTCACCTTCAAAAGATGTCGTCAAGGCACTGAAGAAATAATTGGCCACAAGAATCCAAAAGTTCACCTTCTTGCACTAACTGTAAGTCTTTCTATGATTATGTGCACTAACTGTAAGTCTGTCTGCATTTCTTTAGGTGACCCGTTCATCTTTGAGATGCAGCGCCACAATGGCATAAGGGAGCTTTGCCCTGCGAATGGAGGAGCACAAGCTAATCCATGCCCGTGCTCTCATGCCCCTGCATAAACCCAATTCTGTTGCGATCAACCATCAAGGGCTATCCTATTGTATTATTCAGTTCATTGAAAAGGACTACAAATTAGCAGATACTATGATTTGGGGTCTACTCAAGCATTGGCCAGTCAGAAACTGCCAAGAGGTGTTGAAATAACTTGAGCAGACATGGTTTAGATGTGGCCTTATACTATATTTCTAACTAGACGTGGCCCAATCTGAAGTCATTTAATAGTAGTATTTGGTTTTAATGGTCTGAACAAGCCGAAATGTGATTTTGGAGATCCTTGAAGAAACATGAATTATTCTATATCTTATGAGATCATGTCTCCTGATCAGTTACAGAATGTTTATTTAGTTATCACTTCTCACCTTTTCATCCTTAACAGGTTCTTTGCCATCAATGGTTGACCGAACCAGTGAGGGGGCCTCTTCCCTGATATACAATTTTGGAAACAATGTGAGAAGTTTTCAAGGATGTGTTCTTTTTAAGAAACCCATTTTATTTGAAAGGAAAAAGGTCATGACCATGCCTTCATTTTTTAGCCTTCGCATTGTTAAGTTATGTTTCTCTCTCTTGCTCTTGTGGTGGTCAGGGTTCTATTGTGTGTGATTCCCTTGAGATTGAAGATGTGGATGAGGGGTTAATTTTTTTTTGCAAATTCCATAAGATTGGCTACTCAAGTTAGTTCTCTACTGACAACCATATTTTTTCCATGAATAACACGTTAATGCCCAACAATATCTGACTTGGTTACTGTCCACGATCTGTTTGACACACTTACATGTTCATTTGGAGGCTGAATAGCACCTTCATGCCCAATAATAGCCATCTCTATGTATTGATAGAGTGTCAGATACTCACACCAATTGTCCCTTTGATTTTTTTGGTCTGAGCTTGTTGAATTGTCTAATACCAACAATTATATTTGATGAAAGTACTTGTATAGTTAATTTTTAAATGTTACTCGCAATTTTTAAGCAAGGTGCTATTTCTATGCACTTAGAATTATTTATATCTGCCACTCGTGTGTTATATTTGTAACAAGAGAAGCATCATTAATTGTTTGAACCAACAAGGAGAGACTGGTCCCAGTAATTGGCAGGGGGATTCTTACAGCAATCTTAGTCGCCTCAATTTCCTTCTACAAATTAGGAAGGCACCTGAGAAAAAGGGGTGGTACATGTTTGGACATACTAGGAAGTCTCAGATCTTTTTAGCTTTTGATAGAAAAAAGGTATTCCATATTTTGCTCTTCAAAGTACCCGAACCTCAATTTCCTTGTCATGCTTCAACTCTGGCTTACAATTTCTGCATATACTAATGGTTTGAATAGCTGTTTTGCATTGCCTTCATACTTAGCAAAAAAACCAATTGTTGATAGGTCTTAGTATACTTAAGCTTGTAATGCAAGACCAGGTTCATTTTTGAGCTCAAAGGTACTCTAATTACTTATCTGAACTTTCTCAAGTTCAGAATTCGAAAATTGGAAATTGTAGGCTGTTTCTTGTATTTTCCCTTTCTAAGTCAAATTGTCCAATTTGAGGATCACTCAATCTTTCTTGCCGATGCTTGTCTAGGCTCATGGGTCTTATGTCCAGAAACTTAGCTGGTCTCCAAAACTCCCATCTAATCGACCATTTGCAGGTTTCTGTCCTGATAATGCAATGGTTGTTGACAGATACACTGCAATCCTTGGGGCTCCATTTAAATTTGAAGTTCCACTTTTTATTGTACAGATACCACCTAATATTGTCCACAGTTTTGTACATCCCATTTTTTCTACTATGGTCCAAGGTGGTAATATAAAATTATTCAGAAATCTGCTTCAAAAACAGCTAATCACTGCTGTTTTCAGAGATTCACAATCTCAGACTTAGCCATTTTTCTGTTAGACTGCAGATAGTTCAAAAATATGTTTTTGAACCCTTGAATTAAATTGTTTCTTTTGTTATCATTAATCGACAATATGCCCAAAAGATTCTCCATACTTCAAACCTCAAGTCTGGGCCAAATATTTGCAATGTTCTAGAAGGAATGTGGCTCCAGCTCTAACGGTGAGTCCGACGAGGCTGCGATGGCGAAAGAGAGCGACTCTTCGGAGGATGAGGTGAATCATTTGTGTTGCTTAAGCTACTAATTTGTAGACTCTTTTGTTGTTGTGTTTTTTCTTTTCTGAATATTTGAGGTTCAAGTGAGCTAATTTTTATGTTGTTTGCAGGTGGCGCCAAGGAATACCATGGGAGACGTGCCTCTAGAGTAATACAAGGACGGATAGCACATTGTGTATGATATCGATGGGAGGAAGATCAAGAAACGTGACAAGCAGGGGCGCATTGAGGCCTACCTTAGGAACACACGTGATGCCAAGAATTGGTAATGCTTCAACTTGCTATGTTGCAGTCACTCAGTCTTTTTATCAGTTCTGGCCAACCTTGAATAGACGAATGATCAAGCTTTTATAATGCCTCATAGTAATGACAGATGGTTATAATGCCATATATTTGTTCTAGCAGTAACTCTATAGAAATTTTGTTTCCAGACATCTCAGATGCAAATGTGGGGAGACGGTGCCTCATCAATGACGAGTAGGTTGATTCTCTGCTAGCTAGCGGCACCATTGCTCACCACAACTGGTTTGCTTGAGCAACTTAATGTCACTCTCAAGAGGATCCCCGTTTCGACCAACACCCTGAAGCACCACACAAGCTTTAGAAAGTCGGAATTGTACTCCGTATACATAAATTACCATGATATTATATGTTCCTGTAATTCTATGTTGATTCTTTAGAAATAATATATATGATATTATAATGTTTGTTCGACATCAGTTTATTTTATTTGAGTTGACGTATTTATAATAATATTATATATTTATATTGTCAATATAATATTAGTGTTACGATGATATTTTGTCACACATATTTGACATATCATATTAATGTTTGTTATTTCATATCTATGTTTTACACTAATTTTTAACTTCTGTGACAAGTATGAATAATTGAAAGATTAACATAGACCTGATTGGATGTCGTCGCAACGCATGAACAAAGGGCAAATGCTAGACAAATATTTTTTTAACAAATCTAAAAACTCCTTAACACATGTAACACTATACTTGAACTTGTAGCCAATTAGTTGCAAGCTATTCATACACAAATCTGATTGCCTTGATAGATGAATTTGGGTAACTTTTTCATTTCCTTCTAGAGCAAAGCAGAAGAGATGATCTAGAATCTCTTTGTTATGTGCTCATGTATTTCTTAAGAGGAAGGTATGATATTTTTTCTTCACCAGGATTACATATATTCTTGTCCACCGTGCATAAGTCATCTACAACAAATGTTCTTCTTCCTAACCAACTGCATATTATATTAATTGTATTCTAATTTTAATAACATATTATCATTGTTCTGTATATCAGGGTGGCTGATGATCAGGGGGTGTCCATGACATTCTAAATGAGTTCTAGAAAGGTCACATCCACATGGTTGTGGTAGTTAAACGAAAAAAGGAAGCAAGAGTATCCACTGAAAAGCAAGAGAACACAATAACATATTATAAAATATTTAAGATCATATTTTTTATACTGGAGTATTTAAGAAGGTTTTGAGCATATTTATTATTGCTGCAATTTTGAAGTTGGGTTAAGGTTTTTGACACTTCCATCATTCCCTCCATCTCTCTGTTTACATATTTGTCATATCACTCCCTAATTATTTAGTTTGGGTCTCAGTAATTGCTACTTGTAATAGAGCTCTACACGCCAATCTTGTTACACTTTTTTACCTCATAGTGATCTTTATGCATTGCGCACAACATCATGTACCTTACTACGTTTTCGTGCTTATTGAAATCCTATGAGCTCTACTCAGGTTTTACCTATCTTTTGATTTTACCCACGGAGAAATATTGGCTGGGTGACTGCCATGAAGGCATGAACCTTAAAAAAGTTTGTTTTTTCAATTCTAAATATCTTGTGACTTATTTATATTGAGCATATGTTTACAAATAATGTTCTCATCAGCTCATGCTCATGTGGTATTTTAAGCCCTGCCTCTACATGGACACCGGCGTCGCTTCCGCGGTCACCGCGCTCCGGACCTGCACCGATGTCGCGCACCTCGCGCACGTGCTCGAGCAGTTTCGCCTCGCCTGGTGCGGCAAGCTCGTTCGGGACGCCCGCACCGTTGCTCCGTCAAGGGCCTCTGCTTTGACCTCTTCATCATTAGGGGTGGAAACAGAGCTTTCAATGCATGGTAGAGGTGCGCGATGTGATTGATATTATCCATGCTTGATAAATGATGACAATGGTGATGGCCATGATATATGGTCAATATTGTATTGATCTTTTTTCGTGTTTTAGGCTGTCATGTTGTTTGCTGGAATGGAGATATTTCATTGTTCACTTGGTTCATGTGACAGAGTTAATTACTTTCTTAGTACCTTTTTTCTGAGATTTGAGTTGTAAATAACACTTCCCTAATCGTGCTGTCATTATAGCTCAATGACATTATTAAAATCATATATAGAAGTCTATATATGGTACTGATGGTTGCAATGTAATGGTGAAATAGCTAGATTAAAATAACAAAATTTATGTATGGGTAGGATCACAAATGGATTTCGAAACATTTTCTCATAACAATATAACACACCTATGTACATAAGTTATCGTGTTCTTATACGGTTCCGTTGCAACGCACAGGCACTCACCTAGTAAAGTAATAAGAGTATAAGTTCCTTTATAACTTAAAACATTACTTTATATATTTACTTCAAATATAATAATATAGGCTATGTGTTTTCTAATGAAATTAAAAGATAGTTATTTGTTCATTATCTTTTACATGAAATTCCACTTAAGGCCTATAACCTAGTTTTCATAAAGTAAGTGTTTAATAATAATGATCTTTTCACATAAAACCTATTTAGACTTATATCTTAGTTTATCATAAGTGAATGTTTAACAATGATTTATAAGATGTTCCATAATGCTTCTAAAATTAATAACGTGTTTCGTAGCCCATTAACCTTAGATATATAACATATATCTTCTCTAAAAAGTTTAATATTGTTATAACGTGTTTTATCATCTTATAAACCCTTTATCTTAGACGTATCGCGTATGACGTTTTATAAAAGATTAAATTGGTGAACCTAATATTTGTATATTTTAATTAAGATATTTTTAAGCTCATGTCTTGTTTTATAAAGTATAGATCACACATTTTTTAAAAGAATACCTTCTTATTATAACCATTACTTGCGACGTTCTTGGAAAACGAATGCTCTTTTTGTTAAGCTTTCTTTTAGCTTTGCGTATGGTGAATGTTGTATGTTATTGAGTGGTGTTTGTTCTTCTTGTTTGTTTGTGTGATATTCAGTGGTTGTCTGGTTGATCTAGTAGTTAAGAATCAAGATCTATTCCGATCCGTGGAAGAACCTCAAGTTTTCAATAAGCAAGGCAAGTGGACTTCTCCCTCTGCATACTCTGTTTGATCCCAAACAATACATTTAATAAAGTTTATTCTTTTGGATATATATGCATAATTTGACGGGTTACCTATTTAGATAACCTTTCCAACCTTATTCCTTGATCAAACCTGGGAATTATACTTTACCTTTGTAGCTATGCTATTGCTACAACTTAACTTTATGCAGTCACTCCCGCTTATGATATTAATGTTCCAAAATGGTAAGTTTACATTATTGTTGTTAACCCAATGGTTAAACAAGATTATTGCATATTAATTGGAACATGGAGTGACCACCCGAGAAAACAGTGCAACCACGAGTGCTATCATGGCTCTGGCTTTGATAATTAGCTTTATATGCTTAGTGCTTGGCAACCTTACCTGAAATATGGGCAAGAGGGGGAGCGGTAGGTGTTGGCAGCCCACGTTAACATGGGGACATATTCTTGGCTAAGGTACCTCACCCAGGGGGCCACCACCATCGTCTTTAGAAACCTTAGCGGGTTGCTTCGTATTAAGTGTATTTTGTGAAAGCCTCATAGTGGATCCCTAGCCACTCACCTCGGAAGTGTTTACGGGTTTTGGCTGACCTAGGCTAGAGGGGATACACGACTTGTGGGTAAAGTTGTACCACCTCTGCAGAGTGTAAAACTGATATATCAGCCGCGCTCACGGTTATGAGCAGCCTGGACTCCTCACATGATAATTGAACTTGAAGATGGAAATAAATCGAGATCCGATGATCTGACAATGGTTTGCTTAAGTGGTTTCACTTAAGTGTTTTTGATATACTCTTGTACCTTTTCTTAACAGGAATACTTGGGATTCACACTTATTAGTAAGACAGGTGTTGTTAAATGTTGACCAATTAAAATGCTTACTGCTCAGCCTTAGCCTCACCTTGTTAAACTTGCATTAGTTTTCCCCCACTTGTTGAGCCCCGACCATAAGTGAGCTCACCCTTGCTTAATTTTGATTAGAAGTTTGCAGATGAAGTTATGATGCTGAGCTCCATGGATGCTAGTCTAGTGATACCCTGGTCATCTTCCTGTGGATGTATGTCCATGTTTCGCTGTACTTTGATGAATAAAGGTTAGGACATTATGTCTGTTCGAAGTGTAATATGTTAATATAATCGTTATTTACGCTTTTATGCATTGTTCTTTTGATATATTACACTTGTGACGTCAACATATGTGTGGAAATAGATCCTGGCACACATATCCTATGCACCCGGCTTTGCCCTTAGAAACGGGTGTGACAATTAGGTCCAAGACTATTCATTGTTTTCTTTTTTCTTTTACTACTAGAGCTAAAACAATTATAGAAAATTGTAGAAAAATCCTAAAAATACCAAACCAATTTTGCTAGGTTTCTAATTTCTTATAGTATTTAATAAAAATAGTTTCATGATTTTCAGTCCAAAAGGGAAATTATAGAGTATTTAAAACAGCCTAAGATCATGTTTCTGGATTTTTAGAAAATAAATAGTAAATCCAAAATTCACTAAATTTTTAGGGTAAACTTTAAATAATATTTAGAAGCCTTGTGCAAAGTTTGGTATGATTTGGGCCATGTTTGATACTTAGAACCCAAAACCCTAGCCCCCGTGCCCTGTGCACTTCACTGTTGACTCCGGAAACCCTAAGTTCTCGGAGATCCGTGAAGGAAAATTATATTCAAGACTTTAGATAATAAACTTTTATTATCTTTGCACCCTCATGAGCATTACATAAGCATTCATTATTATGTATGGTGATGTTTAGAAAACAAAGAAGAAGTAGAAGTAGAAGAAGAGAGGACGATACCACCACCACCTGAGGAACATCAGGCAGGCAACTGCTTATATTTTGATATCTGCGGATCTGAGCCTGATTCACCAGTAAAACAAGGCAAGCCCCAGTGCATTTGCCACCTCCCTGTTCCTTTTAAATCTTTCTCACTTACTTGATGCATTAGGTGATATGAGTTGTGTGCTAAACTATTGCTGCATCTCCTTCCTTGGATTACTTCCTAATCCCTGTTTTACAAAAAGTTTTTCTCATGCTTAGCTTTGCTTTAGAAAAACCAAATGTTTTGCTTTCTCAAAGATGATATTGCAAAGTGGGTGGGATGTTTTCAAAAATAAAACTTGATGGTGGATCGATCATGGCCATGATGGGTTCAACATCGGAAAAGATGTACCTGTTCCAGGTACCAAACTTTGGGGTTTGAAATGATTAAGCTAAGACCAGGCGGGTGACTTGCACGAGAAGAGAGTCTCGGTGTAGTGTCTCCGTCTGAGTCAATTAAGGACCGTGTCGATGTAGGCCTGCTGACCGAGGACCCTTTAACTGGTCACATGCCTCATCATGGGTAAGCTTTGCCTCGGACAAACTAATACTAGAATAAGATACCATGCAATGGGAGTGGAGAGATGGAGAGAGTCGCGTGTACCCTCCGTGGCAAGAGGCTGGACGGTGGTGTATCTATGCTCTCAGTTGGCGTGAACCTGATCTGGTCTTAAGAACCCCGGTGGCGAGTTGACATATGCAAGGGTTAAGTGCTACATATGTCGTGTGATCGGAGATCCTCAGCTGAGTATAATCGATTCGGATCGCCATACCTTCGTGGTTATGAAGACTTGGTCACTGACTTATACGTAGAAATCCAGTGAAGATGAAGGGTTGTTAAGAAATTGGCTAGTATGGGTCAAGTGATTGAACTAGGGTAGACAGAACCCTAGCTGTAGGTAATCTTACGTAACCTGACAAATAAAATTGGATTTTTAAGGATCCACTCTTAGTAAGCATTTCTGCAAACAGAGTCATTGATTATTGTGAAGCCTTACCTTGACTCCCTCAAGCCAGCAGTCTTTTCTTTAGTTGGGTAAGACTTGCTGAGTAATTCCATACTCAGGGCTTTGTCCCATGTTGTTTTTAGGTGAGAAAGCAACCAACTTTTGTTGCTTCTGTTCAAAGGTGGTACCTAAGGAAGAGCACCAGGAGTAAAGCTGCGGGAGGAAAGGATCCTCCATAAAACTTTTGTTTAATACTTATCGGGAGGGGTTTTTGCCTCCCATGGTTATACTCAGCACTCATATATATTATATTTCTGGTCTCTAATATTATAACTCTGCCTTACTTTTCAATAAAAGTAAGTTAATGTAATTGCTTCTGCATTTTCGTATCTCTGATGCTTGTAATGTCTGCGTGACAGGTGAAACGCTCTTGGAAAAGGTAAGGAAAGCAGATACCGAACTTGTCAAGTAATTCAAGGGCACATGCAGGGTTGTCTGAGGTCCGTTGGACAAGGACAACTGTAGGTGGGCCTAATAACTTAGGAGGTTCCGTCACACGTACCCTAAGCCTGCACACTCCACCACTCTGTGACGGGTATCCTAGTATTTGGAACTATAGTCCTGTGGGTCCGGCAACCTGGGGTCTAGTTCTAGAGAATGGTCACTCGTCTCCTGGGGTGGTCCGGAGCTGTGTAGCCGCTTAGCCTGGTTCCGTACCTAAGCCTGCACGCTCCACCACTCTGCGATGAGTGTCCTAGTATTTGGAGCCGTGATCCAGGGGGTCCGGGCATACGGTTTGGCTTCCTAGGCTAAATCCTGCAGGTCCTGTTGCATGAATCAAAGGATAAAAGATACTAGTTAGTGGGTCCTATGGGTGTGCTACTAAAACTTCCTAGCCAAAGTTGTGTACAGGTCTAGTTTCCAGTCGAGACTACCTCCTGGGGGCCGGGTCACCAATTCTTTTCTATGGTATGCTGGTATCCATCCTCGACACGTCGAGCCTACATCCCAGGGGGGCAGGTACCAGGGAGAAGTTGGTAACGCTACACAAAGCGAGGACAAATAGCATACAGATAAGTGTTGTTTGATTAATAGTTTTCAAAAGTATCTTACAAAACCAAAGATTATTACATCCGCCTTCAAGTGGAGCCCTAGCCTTATCTCTGCAGGTACGAGCTACTCAGCATTGGCAGGGTCACGCTGGAAGCGCACGACCACCGTCTCCATGGCGTCTTGGACGCTCTCCCAGGCGACGTCTTCTGTGGCGGCCACCAGACCATCGAGCACCAGCGCCAAGGACATGGCCGGGTCGTGGCTCCAGAAGCACGTCAGCACATAATCCACCACCGCCCAGCAGAGCCTGCTGTCCTCTCCCTCGAGGTGGGCACCGAGGATCTGGTCTAGGCGACGAACGCGTTCAGCGGTGGAGTCCAGCACCGGGAGGGCATCAGAGATCGACGCTGGCGGCTCCGACACTGGGATGGGACTTATCCCCAGTGGCACCAGCGCCGTGCTCGCCTCGCCGGCCCACTCAGCTATCCGCTGGACCCTAGCACGGTGTTCTACCTAGAGATCTTCCAGGGCCTTCTTGGTGGCCTCCGTCGCCTGCGCCGCTTTGAACCGGTGGATCCGCTCCTCCAGCTTCCGCTCCTTCTCCTCTACCTCGAGCTCATGCTCGGCCAGCAACATGCCCTGCCTTTCGAGCGTTTCCTCCCTGAAGGCGAGCTCCTTCTCCCGCCTGGCGAGGTCTGTCTCCCGCCTGTCCAGGGACGTATCCTTCTCCTTGAGGTTCTCCTCGGCGAGGGCAATGTTGCTGGCCTTGTCCTCCAGCTCTTGCTGCCATTTTTTCATCCTTTCTATGGCCTCCACTTGCTGCACCCGCTGGGCCTCCAAGGTCTGGTCCGGGGCATTCAGCTTGGCCCGGAGCTCTGTTGTGAGGGCCTCCCTTTGGCTCAGGGCCTCCTCCCTCTTGGCCAGCTTCTTCTCCCGTTGGGACGCCTCCAACTCGCTGGCAAACACCTTCTGGAGGTCCCTTTTGTACTCTTTGTGGTCCCGCGCGAGTTCAGACCGCTCAGAGGCGAACTAGCGGGACGCCACCTTGGTGCGCTCCTCCAGCTGGGTGCGCCAGTCGCTGAGGCACTGGTGCTCAGATTCCAGCGCCTCCCATTCCTACCGGATGGCTGCCTCGGTTTCATTGAGGACTTGGTGGGCGCGAGACAGCACCCGAGGAAGGGGGATTGGCGCCACGTTCGGCTCGGCACCTGACTGGAGCCGCCACCTAAAAATCACCTCCATCTCCTCCGGACCAGGCGAAGGGACGAAGCTGGACGTGCCTCCTAGGTCACCCCCGGTGTCGGGAGCAGGCGCAGGTCCCCCAGTTGGGACCTCCTCCGCCGCCGCGGCACCGCCTGACGCTGGCGCCGCCACAGTCGGAACCCCCAGTTGGGACGTGGGAGGCGGGTGGCGCTGTCCCGTTGGCAGCTGGGTGCGCTCGACCGACACCACTCTTAGCAGATTCCTGCTGCTGAGAGCCGGACCCACCGGCGGACCTGGTATCTAGTGGAGGAGGTGCGACCTTGGGAACAGAGGGGGAGGAAGCCCTGGCAAACAAAGGATGGGTTAAGACTCGTCGGCATGATAACTAGACTCGTGGAAAAAAGGGGCTACACTTACTTGGGGCCCTGGACTTTCTAGCGACCCTAGAAGCGGGACGACCGCCGCTCCTGCTGCTGTTGCTGCGCTAGCGGCGGTTGTTGTTGTTGTTGTTGCTGATGCCCCTAGGGGTGATCACCCCAGAGGGTGGCGGCGGCATCGGAGGACTGATGCGCCTCTGCGCGCCCTGAGCCTGGGAGCCAGCCTCCTTGGCCCCACCAACAGTTCTCTAGCGTTTTTGGGTGGGGGTTCGAGACAAGCGACCCGTCGGCACGATGCAGCCTCCGTCGCCTCTCCTCCTCCGACCCCCCGGAACTACCTAGGGCGGAGACACTGTTTGCAGCCCCTTTGCCCTTGTCCAAGGGACTGGGGGCCGCGGCAGGGTTGGCGCTGGGGGCCGCACCGGCAGGCTGGGGACCTCCAGCTGGTGCATCAGAGATCCGAATCCCGCGGAGAGGGTCCCGGCCGCCGGTCTGGCGAACTGCCACGCCGCTCTCATCGAGGGTCGGCAGCGTGGCCAAAACCGCCGTTCGCAGCCCTGGATCATCACAAAGCACCGGGATGTCCTGGGGGAGTATCAAGGATTCAGGGACAAAGGACTCACCAGTAATCCCCTTCACCAGGAGTTCCAGCTCCTCCCAGGATAGATCGGTACCCGGCCCACGCTGGATCCTGCCGATATCATTCAGGCCAGTGAACCAGCAGCACAGGCGCGACCTCCTCTGCAGCGGCATGACCTGGCGCTTCAGGAAATCACCGACCACATGCATGGAGGTCAGACCACCGGTTGCCAAGGTCTTGATCCTGTCCAGTATGGGCAGGAGCTCTAGCGATAGTGATGGCTTGGTCCTCCAGTGCTTGCGGTCGAGGGATGGCCCATCGCTCAGCAGGACAAGACAGTCGTTGGCCTCGGCGCTGGCGATCACCCAGTCGCCGCGCTAGTTTTCCTACCTCACACCGCCGAAGGTGGAGATGTAGGCTACGATCGAATCTGGCCTCGTCTGAAAGTAGTAGGCACCAAGATGGTCCCTAGCCTTCCTAGACTTGACCAACATGAAGAAATGGCGTAAGAGGGAAGTACAGGGGGCCACCCCTATGAACATCTCGCAGAGGTGGATGAAGATGGCCGCTTGGAGGATGGAGTGGGGAGTAAGGTGCTGAAGCTGGAGCCCGAACTCCTCCAACAGCAGCAGGAAGAAAGGTGAGATCAGCAGCGCCAACCCGCAGGAGATGTAGGAGACGAACAAAATGAACTCCCTAGCGGCAAGATCGCCGAGGGGAGCCACGCCGGCGCGAATCCTTCCGGCGATCCCCGGCGCGCTCCACCCGAGCAGGCCACACACCAGGTTGAGCGTCGCCTCAGACTGGAAGTGGTCGGGATGACCTAGCGAAGCCATGACAACTATGGCGGCGCAAGCATAAAGCAGAGGAGCGCGAAGGCAAAGGGGCGTAGAGGAGCACGAAGGTGAAAGGACGCAGTCGATTGGAAGAGAATGCAAAAAGGGTAACCGCTGCACGCGGGGGTGAACCCTTTTTCAAGGAAACCAGAGTCCTCACTCAAGGGAACCCTTCCGCGCGCCCCTCAATCGCCGCAGGAGATCTCGCCCGACGGGCACCAAGGACCAAGACAACCTAGTCTATGACATGGGGGCCCGGGTCCACAAGTCATACGGATTGTGTGCCAGACTTCGGGTGCGGAAAGAGCAAACCGCCGCGCGGGGAGCGAATCGCCATGCACGATCGCACGCAGCCTCGGGGCCGAAGCAGAAGGATATTTTTTAACGAAGGCGGTGGCAACGAGGCATCCCACATGTGGCTCGACAAAACCACCAGGCGTGGGGGCCACAGTCAGTCAGCCGTGGGAACAGATATGGCAGTCAACATGACCTAAGGAGGATTGATAGTGGGTGAGTCAGCAGATATGCTAAAATGCCGCGCCGCGTCAGCAGGCGTGCTAAGATGGTGCCCCAATCACCGGTCATGCCATGTTGAGGCGAAGTACAAGCTTTGGCCCCACCTGCAGGCTCACATCCTCCCCTGAGGCGGGCCTGGGGGCCACTGTCGGTACCCTGAAACTAGGGTACCCCTTACTACTGTATAAAGACGTAGTGCCCACGCGGCTATCTCTTAGTCGTGTGGTAAAGGTGCTGTGTGTGGGACCATGCCATGACTCGCCCCCAGTCTTGGGCGACTAGTCTGGGTCCACAGCAGCGTCCAACTCCACCACATGGGTGGGTC
The DNA here is from genome assembly GCA_029449295.1 of Zea luxurians. NCBI lineage: Eukaryota > Viridiplantae > Streptophyta > Magnoliopsida > Poales > Poaceae > Zea > Zea luxurians. Next base: position 7,645,098 of record JAOPSE010000053.1, on the reverse strand, counting down.
CGGAGCCGCCACGTGTCCAGAGAAGGTGATATACTCCAAGGCATCAACAGTAAGTCCGAACCCCCATGGGAGAGCGTTGGACCCTTGGATATACAGTCTGGACCCCCAAGGTTGGTCCAGGACCTCCACAGACGGACCCCTGGAATGGGAGCTGGACCCCCCGTATGGGGTCCGGGCCACCCACAATGGGGTCCCAAGGTCCCAGGACAGAACATACTCGGGCCTTGAACAGGACCCAGGCAGGGGTCCGGTGCCGACACGTGTCCGGACCTAGTCTAGTGGGTTCTAGACCTGTCCACATATACTCCTACTCCCCGCTCAGGCGGGGACCCATTGTTGCCACGTGGCATACTACGCGCGGCTTAAGCCAACGGTCGGAACCTGGCATGACGCCTCTCGGCTACGCGCGCCTTCGCATTCATTGCGGATAACATGTGCGCCGACCATCCCACTGACAGGCGGCGTGCACAGTCCACGATACGTGGGCCGTGCTGTTATTCACCATTACTCGTACGTTTTGGCTATCAATATTGCATGGACTGCGGTCATCAAGACTCCTGGTGATTACTCAGGCGTTACTAGCATTAATTAGTCACATAATGTACTCTTTCCATTATGCTCCTGGGCCCTCATGTTGGGGCTCAGTATCCTTGTATGTGCTTCCCTTAAACTATAAAAAGGAAGGCACACAATGTTACAGGGGCAGGTTTTTACACAGGCTCTAGACTCACACACTCAGGCTGACATACTCAATACAACATACACACAGTGGAGGTAGGGTTTTACGCTCCGGCGGCCTGAACCACTCTAATCCCTTGTGTGCTCCTGTGTTCTTCCCAAATCCACATAACAGGCAAATCGCTTAAGCCCCCTCCTCATGTTAGGATTAGGGTGGGTGCATTCCGCCACCCGGCCGGAGGATTTTCTCTCCGACACAAGTAATATGCGAATTGACTCAAGCCTAGCTACGGGTGCATAAGTTTTATCGAAATCCAAACCTTCGACTTGTGAATAACCCTTGGCCAAAAGTCAGGCTTTGTTCCTTATGACCACACCATGCTCATCTTGCTTGTTGTGGAATACCCATTTGGTACCTACAACATTTTGGTTAGGACGTGGAACCAAATGCCATACCTCATTTCCCGTGAAGTTGTTGAGCTCCTCTTGCATTGCCAGCACCCAATCCGAATCTCTTAAGGCATCCTCTACCCTGTATCGCTCAATAGAGGATACAAAAGAGTAATGTTCAAAAAAATGAGTGACTCGAGATCGAGTAGTTACCCCCTTATGGATATCACCAAGAATGGAGTTGACAGGGTGATCTCTTTGAATCGCCTGGTGGACTCTTGGGTGTGGTGGTCTTTGACCCTGTACTTCTTGATCATCTTCCTTGTCATTATTTTCATCATCTCCCCCTTGATCATTGACCTCATCTTGAGGTGGCTCATCTTCTTGATCTTCTTCTTCATTATCTTGAGCCTGTTCCTCATCTTGGGTTGGTGGAGATGCTTGAATGGAAGATGACGGTTGATCTTGTGCCTGAATTGGCTCTTCGGATTCCTTAGGACACACATCCCAATGGACATGTTCCTTAGCGTGACGCATGGAGCCTCTTCATCATCTAGTTCATCAAGATCAACTTGCTCCACTTAGGAGCCATTAGTCTCATCAAACACAATGTCACAAGAAACTTCAACTAGTCTAGTGGACTTGTTAAAGACTCTATATGCCCTTGTGTTTAAATCATATCCTAGTAAAAAGCATTCTACAGCCTTAGGAGCAAATTTAGATTTTCTACCTCTTTTAACAAGAATAAAACATTTGCTACCAAAGACTCTAAAATATGAAACATTGGGCTTTTTATCGGTGAGGAGTTCATATGATGTCTTCTTGAGGATTCGGTGAAGGTAGAGCCGGTTGATGGAGTAGCAGGCGGTGTTAATCGCCTCAGCCCAAAACTGGTCCAGAGTCTTGTACTCATCAAGCATGGTCCTTGCCATATCCAGTAGAGTTCTATTCTTCCTCTCCACTACACCATTTTATTGAGGTGTGTAGGGAGAAGAGAACTCATGCTTGATGCCCTCATCCTCAATAAAGCCTTCTATTTATGAATTCTTGAACTCCGTCCCATCATCGCTTCTTATTTTCTTGATCCTCAATCCGAACTCATTTTGAGCCCGTCTCAAGAATCCCTTTAAGGTCTCTTGGGTTTGTGATTTTTCCTGCAAAAAGAACACCCAAGTGAAGCGAGAATAATCATCCACAATAACTAGACAGTACTTACTCCCACTGATGCTTATGTAAGCAATCGGGCCGAATAGATCCATGTGGAGTAGCTCGAGTGGCATGTCCGTTGTCATGATGTTTTTGTGTGGATGATGTGTGCCAACTTGCTTTCCTGCTTGACATGCGCTACAAACCCTGTCTTTCTCAAAATGAACATTGGTTAGTCCTAAAATATGTTCTCCCTTTAGAAGCTTGTGAAGATTCTTCATCCCAACATGGGCTAGTCGGTAATGCCAGAGCCACCCCATATTAGTCTTAGCAATTAAGCAAGTGTCAAGTTCAGCTCTATTGAAATCAACTAAGTATAGCTGACCCTCTAACACTCCCTTAAATGCTACTAAATCATCACTTCTTCTAAAGACAGTAACACCTACATCGGTAAAAAGACAGTTGTAGCCCATTTTGCATAATTGAGAAACAGAAAGCAAATTGTGATCTAAAGAATCTACAAGAAAAACATTGAAAATAGAATGGTCAGGTGATATAGCTATTTTACCAAGTCCTTTGACCAAACCTTGATTTCCATCCCCGAATGTGATAGCTCTTTAGGGATCTTCGTTTTTCTCATAGGAGGAGAACATTCTTTTCTCCCCAGTCATGTGGTTTGTGCATCCGCTATCAATGATCCAACTTGAGCCCCTAGATGCATAAACCTGCAAAACAATTTAGGCCTTGTTCTTAGGTACCCAAACAGTCTTGGGTCCTTTGACGTTAGAAACAAGCACCTTAGGTACCCAAACACAAGTCTTAGAGCCCTTGTGTTTGCCCCCAATATATTTGGCAACTATTTTGCCTGATTTGTTAGTTAAAACATAAGAAGCATCAAAAGTCTTAAATGAAATGTTAGGCTCATTTGATGCAACATGAGATTTCTTTTTAGGCAATTTGACATGGGTTGATTGCCTAGAACTAGATGCCTCATTTTTATACATAAAAGCATGATGTGAAACAGTATGAGGTTTTCTAGCATGAATCCTCCTAATCTTGTGCTCAGGATAACCAGCAGGATATAAAATGTAACCCTCGTTATCCTGAACCATGGGAGCCTTGCCCTTAACAAAATTAGACAATCTTTTAGGGGCATTAATCTTGGCATTGCTTCCCTGTTGGAAACCAATGCCATCCTTAATACCAGGGCATCTCCCACTGTAGAGCATGCTTCTAGCAAATTTAATTTTTTCATTTTCAATTTCATGCTCATTATTTTAGCAGTTAGTTGAGCTATGTGATCATTTTGTTGTTTAATTAAAGCAAGGTGATCATGGATAGCATCAACATTAACATCTCTACATCTAGTACAAATAGTGACATGATCAACAGTAGATGTAGAGGGTTTGCAAGCATTTAATTCATCAATCTTAGCATGTAAAATAACATTCTCATTTCTAAGATTGGAAATGGCATCATTGCAAACATTTAAATCTTTAGCCTTAGAAATTAATTTATCATTCTCAAGTCTAAGGCTAGAAATTGATTCATTCAATTTATCAATCTTAGCAATTAAATTAGCATTTTCATTTCTAAGATTGGTAATTGAATCATGGCAAACATTTGATTTTTCAACCTTAGCAATTAAATTATCATTCTCAGTTCTAAGGTTGGAAATAGTGTCATGGCAAATGCTAAGCTCATTAGTCAATTTTTCACATTTTTCTATCTCCTGAGCATAAGCATTCTTTACCTTAACATGCTTCTTATTTTTCCTTAATAAGAAATTCCTTTTGGCTATCCAAGAGTTCATCCTTCTCATGAATAGCTCCAATCAACTCATTTAATTTTTCCTTTTGTTGCATGTTAAGGTTGGCAAAAAGTGTGAGCAAATCATCCTCATCTTCACTAGAGCTACCTTCATCGCTAGATGTTGTATATTTGGTGGAGGCTCTAGATTTTACCTTCTTCTTTTTGTTGTCTTTTGCCATGAAGCACTTGTGGCCGACGTTGGGAAAGAGGAGGCCCTTGTTGACTGCGATGTTGGCGGCATCCTCGTCGGAGGAGTCGGTGGAGCTCTCATCGGAGTCCCATTCCCGACACACGTGGGCATCGCCGCCCTTCTTCTTGTAGTACTTCTTCCTTTTCTTCCTCTTTCCCTTCTTGTCGTCGCCCCTATCACAATCACTAGACATAAGACATTTAGCGATAAAATGACCGGGCTTACCACATTTGTAGCACACCCTTTTGGAATGGGGCTTGTAATCTTTCCTATTCCTTTGCTTGAGGATTTGGCGAAAGCTTTTGATGATAAGCACCATTTCCTCGTTGTCAAGCTTGGAGGCGTAGATGGCGAGCCTACTTGGTGTAGACTCTTCTTTCTTCTCCTCCATCGCTTTGAATGCTATAGGTTGCACCTCGGGTGTGGAGGTGCCACCTTGCTCCAAGTTGATGATTTGTTTGGAGCCTTTGATCATCAATTCAAAGCTCACAAACTTCCCTATAACCTCCTCGGGAGACATTAGCTTGTATCTAGGATCACCACGTATTAATTGAACTTGACACTTTTCACTAGAATTCAGTTCTCAATCAGCCAGACTGTCTGAAATGCAGAACTGAACATTACATCTTTGAGCCATTGTTTCACCCAATTCCATATAGCTTTAGGGGCATAACCTTTAATCAAACTTATACACCAACATGTGGTATTCCACTTTTGTACATAAACTTTAACCCGTAGCTGTATGTTTCAGCCACTAACAGGCCTCCAAAGTTGCTTTAGAATATAAAATCATCAGTTTCAGAGATTGAATTGTCTAAAACTCCACAAGTATTACAACCCCATTGTGGACCAGTTTTACACCCAGTTGCATATGATTTTAGAGACAGGTTGCCTAAGCAAATTTGTACCCCTAGTGTAGCTCTACAACTTTGTTACATTGTCCACCTTCAAACTGTTTATAGATCAAAAGTTGTAAAGGCCCAAAACAGCTAGTTGATATTATTTTCAGCAAATTCCAAATTGCACCAAAACTGAATTTTTGCAGTTTACTCCAAGTTTTCCTATAAAACTTGGACATCTCCACACATGGAAGTTGTTCAACTTTCCAAGCTTTACCACTTCGGTATATGGACTTTTGGCAACTTCTCACTAGATTTTAAATTCCACTTTTCGGGCTAGTTTAGGGTTTTAATTGAAATTTTGGACCTAGTAAAATGTATTCTAGGTGTATCAAGCAAGATGATGCTAATGCATATGATGACATGCCAAAGTTTTAGTTCTCGTAACACCAGGGGTGTTACATCCTTCCCCCTAAAAAGGAATCTCGTCCCGAGATTAAAATTCTAGGCCAAGTAATGGAAAAGGAAATGCATCACCGCTTTATTTCCCAGTTACTCCTACAAGGCAGGGGGTGTGCCCCCATCGAAAGACAACTTATACAAACCTAGGGTTTACAAGGCACTAGGAACTCAGGAATATACTTTTCCAAATACTTCTCTGACTACTACATGACTTTATCTTCCGGGTGTTAGTTCCACTGTATCTCGTAAAACTCGATAACTTTTCTTCGAGTGACCCGATCCTTTTGATCTAACACATTTATGGGATATTCTGAGGAGGTTAAACCTGGTTTATGGTTAACATCTAAAATCTCACTAACATATTTGGGGACTCGAAGACATTTCTTCCATTGGGACACGTGGAACACGCCGTGCACTGTTGAAGGTCCTTTTGGCAACTATACGTTATAAGCTATAGGTCCACCAAAATCTCTGTTTCAAACCTTGGTACCTATTGCTACCTTCAGGGTGAATGGAGTCCGGGACTGGAACCCAATCGCAATTCCACATCTCTTTCTGGAGGCAACTAGTCAAATCTTCGAGGAACACATCCGAGAATTCCCTCACATCAGGTATATCCTTTACTTCTTTCACTTAAACTCCTGATGTAGATGAACCTTATTATTTCCTAGAACAACATGACTGACCACCTCTTTATAACCTTCAACCAAACTAGTTGCCATTAGGAGCTGAAGTTTCACATTAAGATCACGTAGGATGTATTACTTTTTTTACTGGCATCCACATAATCCAAAACATACTGGGATAGGTGAGTAAACCTCTCAAATAGTCCATTACACTCGCTTCTTCACCTTGCTTTAGATCCAAAAACGCTTTGAACTTAATTTACATAGGGGCTTCTGGAACATGACGTGCCCGAAATACCTCACAGAACTCAACCTGAGAATTTAACGTAATTCTGGCTGCATTGCAAGGTATTCTGCCCACCAACTAAACTTGGCTTCCAGTCTTCAAAAACAAGGAAAGGTAGCATAGAAAGGCAAAGATAGGTAGCATGAACAGGGTAGACGAAACACGTACTAAAACTACTACATAGGGGGTTTAACTTAAAGTTATATGTCATGATGCATGCTCGTCCTATTCGTCCTCACAATCTTGCCAGCATATAGTGTCTTGCACGCTCTATGGCGGTGGCATACCTACTCACTCCGGAGTTAACTAGTCGTAATTTCCTAGAGTTTAGTCAGTGTACCTGTAGAAAATTCCATTACAGCCCAAACCCCATGATGCAATTCACACATTTGGTCACAGTTTATACTCCATATATTTCTATATGGAGGCCAGCTCCTCATTAAGCGCTGAGCCACGCATAGGCGCCGCTACCACACTTTTAACCATAGGGCAGCCCATTGTGGTAACTTACTTTCTTACCTGCACGTAGGTGTGTCGTTAAAAGTACATTACACTTTTCAGTATTTCCATGTTTGTATACCCATACACATCCATGGGGTACTGAATTCCCAGAAAAATAATTACTCCACAAAGCAACCTTCATATATACATATGTAGAATATGTATATAGTCTAGTGCCACATTTAAGCACTCCCCTAGACCGACGTTTGTTCGGTCATGCTCTCACAACTCACCTTTACCTGAGCGTCGATCCATTCAAAACTGAATGGCACTAAAAATAATATTACACATGTATGCATTACCCTTCCAGGTTGTGGGTTAGTGGTTAGCATCTTAAACTAAGCCACCTGATAGTCCTTAGTTTTAACCATATATTATTTGCACTTCTACTATCAGGCCTTGATTATAGATTCTTAAGTTTATAAAAATCATTTAGACTCAAAATCATTTTGAAGTTTATCAAAGGATTACTTTAATATACATGCTAATGGGGGATCGCTCCGATACCATGCTGTGATAGCCCTCCCAAGTTATTAGGCCCACATGCACCAATCCTTGCCTTACTGGCCTCAGATGGCTGTGCACATGTACCGGGTAACTTAACAAGGCTATCGAGTTCGCCAACTAGAACTCATCATCCTAAGGATCTCCCACATAACAGGTATATTACAGTAATCACATTTGATACACAAACATTGGAGATAGAGCGGAAGACTTTTACAAAGTACACTTTACATTCCAGAAATCAAAGTTTTACATTGTAGAATGAGATGTATTTATTACAAGTCCTGATAGTACTCGAAGTGCATAACTTATTACAAAAATTGGACGGGTGAAGCCTTTCCATAAGAGATATATAAAAACCTTCTAAGCTTCAAGTCCTCCACATGAAGTAACTAACCCAAAGATAAGGGAATAAAACTTCTACAAAAACAACAAGGGATAAAACCCTGAGTACGCAATTATTCAGACTTACCTGACTAAAGAAAAGACTCTCAAGGGTATGTTGGCTTTTGGGAATCAAGGTAAAGCTCATCGAAGTTCAAGGATTCATTTTGCAGAAAAGCTTACTAGAAGTGGGTCCTTAAGCCAAGTTTTATTCCACAAGTTAGTTTATTACCTAAATCTTCTAGCCTGAATCTAGCATTTTCCTAATCTAGATCATTCACTTGACCTACACTAGGTTGCTTTTAATCAAAACTTTGTTATACTTGTTAACTACGCTGCAGGTCGAAGATCTAGTCTCCATAATCGAGAAGTAACGGCGATCTAAATCGATTAGTACCCAGCTGGGGATTTCTAACCACACGACATATGCTTCCCTTAACTCTTTTGCACATGTCTACCATTCCCACAGATCCTCCATCACATGAACAGGTCCGCGCCACCCGAGAGCACACCACCCCTTTTAGGCAGTCCTTTGCCAGGAGGGTACGTGCCACTCTCGCCATCTCTCCACTCCCAGTGCGCGATTGTCTTTTCACGTATGGAATAGCCAGGTTCAGGCTTACCCATGACGAGGTATGTGGCCAGATAAAAGGTCCTAGATCAGCAGGCCAACAATCGGTACGGTCCTTAATCGACATAGACGGGCGACTTTTCCTGCTCAGCGTCTGGTCCCATTTTAAACTATTTCAAAATTTTGGTGCCTGGCAGAGGGGCCATGCCTGGATAATGAATTTATCAACGTCTTGATGCCTTCATTATCCCAAGCCCATTTTCTTTTTTGTAAAAACATGAGTCATAGATCAAAAACATTTTTCTTAGTCTATCAGCATGACTAAGCATCTCTAGCTTTTATAAAACAGGTGACAAGGTATGGTAATCAATCTTTCAAGGATGGTAATGCATCAAGTGTTTAATCAATCAACTCCTATCACCTAATGCAGCATATAAGTGATAAAATTTTGTAAACACAAGGGAGGTGGCAAATGCACCAGGGCTTGCCTTATTGCAGGAGAAGATCCCAAAATTATTCTACTCTGGTAAGTAGTTAGATGAAACTCCACCACTGGATCAACAGGCACTGAAGTGAACTCCTTCTTCAAACATCACTTCTTCGAGGTGTTGTACAAGTCAATTACATGTAGATGAATGCTTGCTATGGTATGGGAATGCATTTCATAAAGAAGGTAACAAACAACACATCATGAGTACACTTTTCTATAAAGTGCACAAAACTAGCCAAAACACTAGAGGATTTCCAAGGGCACTTCAAGACATCTTCACTTACAAATCTCTAGGGAACTAATCCACGTTAGACTTAATCCAAAACTCAAACCTTCTTAAGCAACTTCATTACCTAATTATCCAAGGGTAAAATCCTCATCCTTTTTGGGCAACAATCTGTTTACTGAGCAAATCACTTCTAAACAAATTCAAACTTGGACCAAGTGCTCAACTGGTCAATACAACGTTGCCCAAAAAATTTTATAATTTTTGGAACACAACTTTTATTTGTAAAAATCAAATAGTCCTTCTAAGAGCATTTGTTATTCCCTGAAATTTGGTGTATGCTGTAAAAACCCTAAATCCATTTGTAATAGGAAGTATATGATTTTACACACCTTGATCGGGGAACCATGAGGAGATCGGTCGATGGAGAACTGCGATGCGACGACGTTCATCGGCAGCGAGCCCTCTGTTCCAATAACCGTGGAAAAGTTTGGCTGCGGTGAGGAGGAGAATTGGTCGACATGGTCACCACTATTGTCAATACCATGGTGACGTTGTGACGACGGCCTGGCGGTGTCGAGCGGTGAGTCGATGGCATGGCATAACAACTGGGGCACACAACGATGCGAGGTTGGACGCGGGATCGATGGCCGACGACTAACGATAAGTGTCCAGCGACACACACCACGGACCGAGAAGAACCAGAGATGACGTGCGTGAACCCCAGGGGGATTCGCGGCATGGACTACACGCCAGGGCGAGGTCCAAGAACGCTGACGAAATTCTGGACGTCGAGGACGGTGGATCAGGGACGAGCGCCGGGGAGCTCACGCATGTGGCTGACGGGGAGCTGAGACGAGCACGTGAAGAAGCTCGATGCCAAGCTGCTGCTGTGGAGGGTTTGACACCAGCGTGGATAGAGAATTTTGTCAAGCACTCGACATACATAGGCTTAGAGCTTGAAGGCAGCAAGGTTCTCTGACCACGCACTTGAACGCAGGGATAAAGGAACAGACAGTGGCTATGTCCGGAATCACGCTGAGGAGCACATGGACACACCCCACCAGCCCACGCTAGCCCAACACAGGAAGGAGGAGGGGGAGTCAGAAACTAGTTGCTGCATGTTGGCCAGGAAGACATCCGATATGTAGCAGAGTCACCAATTGGGATAAGGCTCAACTGAGCAAATTTCAGCTTCTGCGCAGTGAAATACCTCCCACGTTACCCCCCATTTCTTTGAGTACAAGTTGTTCTTATCTACAACCGACAACCGATCTAGAATCACCTGGAGGGAGTAGTGGTCATGGGTTTTTTACAGATATTTTTCTATTTTCTGAACCCCAGCCACATTAGCTCGACTGAACCCATAATTTTATCCCTCATCTGGCTCCAAAATTTCAATGGCACCAAGTCAATACAGTTAGACAAACATGTCCTCCGTCCATAGCACTATCAACTTGACTCACTTGCCCAAAACCAAGGGTGCAAGGATCAAGAGTTATCAGGTCCAACAAAATGGTGATGACAACACTGAAAACTAGTTTTAGTTAACAGAAACGACACCTGACAGTGGACATTTTGGGGCTTATTTCTCCAACTTCGGTACAACCCCAAGACATAATCACTTCAAGAGACTTACTCACCTTTGTATGGCCTTTCACAATGCCAGAACATTTCAAACCCATAGCTGTATGTTTTAGCCACTAACAGGCCTCCATAGTTGCTTCAGAATATAAAATCCTCAGTTTCAGAGATTGCACTAAGTCTGAAACTCCACAAGTATTACAACCCCATTGTGGACCAGTTTTACACCCAGTTGCATATGATTTTAGGGATAGGTTGCCTAAGCAAATTTGTACCCCTAGTGTAGCTCTACAACTTTGTTACATTGCCCACCTTCAAACTGTTTATAGATCAAAAGTTGTAAAGGCCCAAAAACAGCTAGTTGATATTATTTTCAGCAAATTTCAAATTGCACCAAAACTGATTTTTTACAGTTTACTCCAAGTTTTCCTATAAAACTTGGACATCTCCACACATGGAAGTTGTTCAACTTTCCAAGCTTTACCACTTTGGTATATGGACTTTTGGCAACTTCTCACTAGATTTTAAATTCCACTTTTCGGGCTAGTTTAGGGTTTCAATTGAAATTTTGGACCTAGTAAAATGTATTCTAGGTGTATCAAGCAAGATGATGCTAATGCATATGATGACATGCCAAAGTTTTAGTTCTCGTAACACCAGGGGTGTTACCGCGCCGATCTCCTTCCTTTTCTAGCACAGACGACAGTTGCACCTCCGGGCCAGTTGGCGCACCGGACACTGTCCGGTGCACACTGGACAGTCCGGTGCCCCCTGCCGACCGTTGGTGCGGGCCACGCGTCGCCCGCAGATTATACGGCCGACCGTTGCGCTGGCAACCATTGGCTCACCAGACATTCCGGTGCACCACCGGACAGTCCGGTGAATTATAGCCGTACGCCGCCAAACTTTTCCCGAGAGCGACCTGTTCACCGGAGTCCAGCCTAGCGCACCGGACACTGTCCGGTGTGCCAGGCCGAGCTGGACTTTGGCTGCACACAACCAAGTCTTTTGCAATCCTTTCTTTTCCTGTTTCTAGCACTTAGACAATATATGTTAGTAGTCAAAACAATGTACTAAGTCTAGAAACGTACCTTGTTACATGATTTGCACTTTTCTCTTCATTTAGCACATAAGAACTTAATTAAATGTGTTGGGCACTTAATCACCAAAACATAATAGAAATTGCCCAAGGGCACATTTCCCTTTCAATCTCCCCCTTTTTGGTGATTTATGCCAACACATCCAAAAGCAACCAAAAGAAGTGCAACATCAATGCAATTGAGAACAAAATTGTTTTTGACTCAAATTTGGCATATTTGGATCATTCTTTGCCACCACTTGGTTTGTTTTTGCAAATCAAATTCATTTTCCTATCTCTAAGTCAAACACACTTGTTTGGGCACAAAGAGAGATAATGCAAGAGTGAAATTGATCAAGTGCCAAAAACTCCCCCTTTTCCCATAATGAAAAAATCTCCCCACAAGAGACTAGATTTTGCAATAAGAGTATTTTGGACAAATCAAAATTCTAACTCTACTATTTTCAAAATTCTTAAGTGGTAGCTAATCCATTTGCTTTGGCCTTAATTTCCCCCCCTTTGGCATTAAGCACCAAAACGGGATCATTATTGGCCCTTTAACCCCATTGCCTCACCAAAAATGCCAAAAAGAAGAGCACAAAGGCAATAAGAGCATAGATATGAACTTGGAGTTAATTACACTAATACCGGAGTGCAGTGGAAGTCTTTGCATGGTCCAAGTTCACCTTTCCCTTTCAATGCACTTTAAGACTACATCAAGTATACTCAACCACAAATGTTAGTCTCAAGGGGTCAAGTTGTAGCACATCTCCCCCTAAATATGTGCATCATTCACACTTGGACTTGTGAGGTCCGGGGATTCCTTGCACAACTTGAGCACCATCAATAAGTAACAAATTACATAAATGCATGAAGTAACATGATCAAAGGCATAGAACACATGTATGCTATAGATCAATCCATGTTATGCGAATCTAAGACATTTAGCTCACTACGCAGCCTGCAAAACCTTTTCTCATCTAAAGGCTTGGTGAAGATATCGGCTAGCTAGTTCTCGGTGTTAATATGGTACACCTCGATATCTCCTTTTTGCTGGTGGTCCCTCAGAAAGTGATGCCGGATGTCTATGTGCTTAGTGCGGCTGTGTTCAACAGGATTATCCGCCATGCGGATTGCACTCTCATTGTCACATAGGAGTGGGACTTTGCTCAGATTGTAGCCAAAGTCCTGGAGGGTTTGCCTCATCCAAAGTAGTTGCGCGCAACACTGTCCTGCGGCAACATACTCAGCCTCAGCAGTGTATAGGGCAACGGATGTTTGTTTCTTTGAACTCCAAGACACCAGGGACCTTCCTAGGAATTGGCACATCCCTGATGTACTCTTCCTATTAACCTTTCATCCAGCATAATCGGAGTCTGAATATCCAATTAAGTCAAAGGTAGACCCCTTTGGATACCAGATCCCGAAGCAAGGCGTAGCAACCAAATACCTAAGAATTCGCTTAACGGCCACAAGGTGACATTCCTTGGGGTCGGATTGAAATCTAGCACACATGCATACACTAAGCATAATGTCTGGTCTACTAGCACATAAATAAAGCAAGGAACCTATCATAGACCGGTATGCCTTTTGATCAACGGACTTACCTCCTTTGTTGAGGTCGACATGCCTATCGGTTCCCATGGTGTCTTTGCAGGCTCGGTGTCCTTCATTCCAAACCACTTGAGAAGATCTTGAGTGTACTTCGTTTGGGAGAGAAAGGTGCCGTCCTTGAGTTGCTTCACTTGGAACCCAAGGAAGTAGTTCAACTTGCCCATCATCGACATCTCAAACTTTTGAGTCATCACTGAAAGTCGCCTAGAGGGGGGGGGGTGAATAGGCAAAACCTGAAAATTAAAACTTTATCCCCAACTAGATCCCTGGATTAGTGGTTAGAACAAGATACACTAATATCGGAGTATAAGAACTAAGTTCTTGCTTGTAAAGAGTATTGCTTTCAAATAATGTGGGATTGATAAGACAATACAACTAACAAGTCTATGAGAGTAAAGCAAGAAGGCTTTAAATGAGAAGAGCAATAAGTCAAGTTGTTTCTTGTGAAGTGTTGCTTTACTAACTGAGAAATTAACTTGAAGCAACACCAAATGATATTAGCAAATAATAGCACAAGAAAACTTAGAGTACGGGAAAGCAAACAAATCACAAGCAATAAACACAAATGACACAGGTGATTTGTTTTACCGAGGTTCGGCCCTCGAATACCTAGTCCCCATTGAGGAGTCCACTAAGGACAGGTCTTTTTCAACCCTTTCCCTCTCTCCACCAATCACACAAGGATCGGCGAGCTCTTCTTCTTCTCAAGGATCACTCTTGATCCCGCAAGGACCACCACACTCTTTGGTGTCTCTTGCTAGCTTTTACAAGCCTCCAAAACTTTGGAGGAAGTTCAATGGGAGTCAAAACTCCACGCACAAATGAACACAAAGATGTAGCACACACTATCTCTCAATGAATCTCACAAGGCACTAGGGCTAAACTCAATTGAGTAGCTCTCAATTGCTTGCTCTCTCTTTTGTGGCACTTGTGTTGGTTGTAGTGGTCTAAATCTTGTGTATAGGATGGATTAATGAATATGTGGTTGGGAGGGCTTGAGAATGTCAACTAGATGACTTGGAATGTTGCTTGGGCTCCCACACCATGAAGTGGTCGGTTGGGGTGGTATTTATAGCCACCAACCAAAATCTAGCCGTTGGTGAAGTCTGCTGTCGCATGGCACACTGGACAGTCCGGTGTACACCGGACACTGTCCGGTGCGCCAGCCACGTCACCCGGCCGTTAGGGTTCGACCGTTGGAGCTCTGACTCGTGGGGTCGCCTGGCTGTCCGGTGGCGCACCGGACATGTACTGTAGACTGTCCGGTGCGCCGTGTCGCGCGTGCCTGACCTCTGCGTGCTCTGGCGCGCATTTAATGCCTCTGCAGGTGACCGTTGGCGCCGAAGTAGCCGTTGCTCCGCTGTCACACTGGACAGTCCGGTGTACACCGGACATGTCCGGTGAATTATAGCGGAGCGGATTCCCGAAGCTGGCGAGTTCAGAGACGCTTCTCCTTGGAGCACCGGACACTGTCCGGTGTACACCGGACAGTCCGGTGAATTATAGTGGAGCGCCTCTGAGTTTTCCCGAAGGTGATGAGTTTAGCTTCTAGTCACCTGGTACACCGGACACTGTCCGGTGGTGCACCGGACACTGTCCGGTGGCACACCGGACAGTCCGGTGCGCCAGACCAGGGTGCCTTCGGTTATCCCCTGCTCTCTTTGTTGAACCCTTCTCTTGGTCTTTTTATTGGCTTTTTGTGAACCTTGGACACCTGTATAACTTATAGACTAGAGCAAACTAGTTAGTCCAAATGTTTGTGTTGGGCAATTCAACCACCAAAATCAATTTAGGAAATAGGTGTAAGCCTAATTCCCTTTCAATCTCCCCCTTTTTGGTGATTGATGCCAACACAAACCAAAGCAAATATAGAAGTGCATAATTGAACTAGTTTGCAAAATGTAAGTGCAAAGGTTACTTAGAATTGAGCCAATAAATATTACTTACTAGATATGCATGGATTGTTTCTTTATTTTTTAACATTTTGGACCACGCTAGCACCACATGTTTTGTTTTTGCAAATTCTTTTTGTAAATCCTTTTCGAAGTTCTTTTGCAAATAGTCAAAGGTAAATGAGTAAGATTTTGAGAAGCATTTTCAAGATTTGAAATTTTCTCCCCCTGTTTCAAATGCTTTTCCTTTGACTAAACAAAACTCCCCCTCAATAAATTCTCCTCTTAGTGTTCAAGAGGGTTTTAAGATATCATTTTTGAAAATACTACTTTCTCTCCCTTTTGAACACTATAAGATACCAATTTGAAATTCACCAATTGAAAATCATTAGTTTTTAAAAATTAGGGTGGTGGTGCGGTCCTTTTGCTTTGGGCTAATACTTTCTCCCCCTTTGGCATGAATCACCAAAAACAGATACTTAGAGTGAAATATAAGCCCTTTTCTTTCTCTCCCCCTTTGGCAAACAATTAAAATATCCAATTGAAATAGAGATATGAGTAAAGATTATACCAAAGTGGAGAACTATGCGGAATACTGGCAAAGAGTGGATAATACCGATGGATTTGAGTGGAAGCGTCGTCTTTGCTGAACACTCCATTTCCCTTTCAATTCTATGACTAAGCATGAGAATACACTTGAAAACACATTAGTCATAGATATAAAAGAGATATGATCAACAGGATATATCAAATTAAGCATGATCATAGTTCTATATAACATAGATTGCTCCCCCTAAATATGTGCATGGAGAGGAAGACATATTTTTGGCCTCAAATGCCAATTGCACATAATTAGGTTAATGAGAACATGTCTATATCATACAGAATGTGAAGTGCATTGTGTCATAGTATAAGTGTGATGCTCATGACAGTTTATGCACTTATCAAAGCATGTTGCAAACATTTTAAGCATTTACCCTTGAAGATTTCAAAGAGACTTAAGGACCATCCACCTTTGGAACAAAGGTAGCTTATCCTCGTTACAAGGTTAAGCTTTAAGCTCTTTGACAATAAAATCACTTCATCTAGTTTAAGCAAGGATGCATTAATGCAGGAGTGAAATTTGAAGAGGTCAAACTAGGTATGAAGCAGGGATTGTGCATGGACATGCTTTCTCTTCCTTTTATATAAGACATACAAGGAATGTATAGAAAAGGAAGATTTAGGTACATGTGTAAGTAAAAGGAAGCAGTTTTACCGTTTTGTACCTTCACATAGAGACGCTCTCTTCATTGTGCTTTGTCCTTAGTCTTAGATGCTTAAGACCTATACTCAATGACAATATATGGATATATTTTGCACAAGAGATAGTTCTACAACTAGTGATCCTTTTTCAAGTTATTGTAAGCATATGACAAGTGGATCACAAATTGTATATCATGAATTCTCCTATTAACTTAGTGCATATCAAGAGATATCGATTGATAGTAAATGCGGCACTAAGAAACATAAGTGTTAATTGGAGTCATTCAATGATCAAACAAATAACAGATGAGATCAAAAGAACAACATATTGTCACACCCGTTTCCAAAGGGCAGAGCCGGGTGCATAGCATATGTGTGCCAGGATCTATTTCCACACATATGTTGACGTCACAAGTGTAATATATCAAAAGAACAATGCATAAAAGCGTAAATAACGATTATATTAACATATTACACTTCGAACAGACATAATGTCTTAACCTTTATTCATCAAAGTACAGCGAGACATGGACATCCATCCACAGGAAGATGACCGGGGGTATCACTAGACTAGCATCCATGGAGTTCAGCATCATATCTTCATCTGCAACTTCTGATCAAAATTAAGCAAGGGTGAGCTCACTTATGGTCGGGGCTCAGCAAGTGGGGGAAAAACTAATGCAAAGTCTAACAAGGTGAGGCTGAGGTTGAGCAGTAAGCATTTTAGTTGGTCAACATTTTATTAACAACACCTGTCTTACTAATAAGTGTAAATCCCAAGTATTCCCATTAAGCAAAGGTACAAGACTAATTCAAAAACACTTAAGTGAAACCACTTAAGCAAACCATTGGTAGATCATCGGATCTTGATTTATTTCCATCTTCAAGTTCAATTATCATGTGAGGAGTCCAGGCTGCTCTTAACCGTGAGCACGGCTGATATATCAGTTTTACACTCTGCAGAGGTGGTACAACTTTACCCACAAGCCGTGTATCCCCTCTAGCCTGGGTCGGCCAAAACCCGTAAACACTTCCGAGGTGAGTGGCTAGGGATCCACTATGAGGCTTTCACAAAATACACTTAATACAAAGCAACCCGCTAAGGTTTCTAAAGACGATGGTGGAGGCCCCCTGGGTGAGGTACCTTAGCCAAGAATACGTCCCCATGTTAACGTGGGCTGCCAACACCTACCGCTCCCCCTCTTGCCCATATTTCAGGTAAGGTTGCCAGGCACTAAGCATATAAAGCTAATTACCAAAGCCAGAGCCATGATAGCACTCGTGGTTGCACTGTTATCCCGGGTGGTCACTCCATGTTCCAATTAATATGCAATAATCTTGTTTAACCATCGGGTTAACAACAATAATGTAAACTTACCATTTTGGAACATTAATATCATAAGCGGGAGTGACTGCATAAAGTTAAGTTGTAGCAATAGCATAGCTACGAAGGTAAAGTATAATTCCCAGGTTTGATCAAGGAATAAGGTTGGAAAGGTTATCTAAATAGGTAACCCATCAAATTATGCATATATATCCAAAAGAATAAACTTTATTAAATGTATTGTTTGGGATCAAACAGAGTATGCAGAGGGAGAAGTCCACTTGCCTTTCTTATTGAAAATTTGAGGTTCTTCCACGGAATAGCACTTGATTCTCAACTATTAGATCAGCCACTGAATATCACACAAACAAACAAGAAAAAAACAAACACCACTCAATAACATACAACATTCATCACAGGCCAAGCTAAAAGAAGGCATAACGAAAAGAGCATTTGCTTTTCAAAAACATCACAAACAAGGGTTATAATAAAAGACGCTCTTTTGCAAAAGGTTTGGTTCATATTTTATAAAACAAGACTTAAGCTTGAAAATATCTTAATTATAAATTTATAACCATTAGGTGAACCAATTTAATCTTTTTAGAAAAGTTATATAGAATAACTAAGGCTATGGGCTAAAGGATTATACAAAACATTTATTTATGAAGCATTACAAAATACATTATTAAACATTATTAAACCTTTTTAGAAAATATATATGTTATATATATATAAGGTTGATGATTTATGAAACACATTATTAAATCTTATTGAAAAAGCTAAATTATGGTCTAAATACATTTTAATGCAAAGATAAGAACAAATGACCTTCTTTTATTTTCATTTGAAATCAAAACTATAAACTTTATATTTCTACAAGGTGAACTTATCATTCTAAATACAATAAACACTACCAATATTTGTTTTCACAATTTTAGAGCACCCTAATGCATTATTAGCATGGATGAACATTATACATGTATCTACACATGTATAAAACTAAATAATTTTATAATGAAAGACAATTAACTAATTCGATCATCTTTCATTTATTGAGAAAATATGTGGGCTATGGCTTATTAAGAAAACTATATATATATATACACTTCATTATTTTATTTATCAACCACATGAACACTAATTATATCACTTTTAATATATTTAGAAAACTATATGACAAATTTAGTATTTTTTTAAGAAAAACTTGAGAATAAATCTAAAGCTCATTTTATGTGAAAAGATAATTATATATGTATAATTACCTTTTATTGTTATTAAGAAACGTATTGTCTATATCTTATTTTAAATTTCTATTTAAGAAAGCTATACTTAAATATCTATAATTAAATTGTGAAAACATGATATGTAATGAAGCAGCCATTTTAACATTTCTCCATAACAACCGTAATTAATTAAACTATGAAAACATGTGAACTTTTAGAACACTAATTAAAATACTTATCACATAATTATGAAACTAACAAAGTCATTTCTATTATTTGGATTCCTAATATACATTTTATAATAAACTGCAACATGGATTTACACATAGATAAAGTTAGACTAGTAGGGGTAGCTGGTAAATTTATATTTTTTTGTGTATAGATATCATCATAACAGTTATCTCTTTTTTTTGTTACAAAAAAACATAAAGTCTATGATTAATTCAAAAACTATAGATTATAACAAACATAATACAGATTAATTTTCAAAAACATGTAAATTGTTGCAACTACAAATATAAACTGATTAGTGCACTAAATAAAGCTAACAAAATATTATTTAATTTATTTGTGTATCGAATACACATTTTTATAAATAAATCAATGTGGTATGGATTAATACACTATTAACCATAGGTTTTTGGAGATAGATTAAAAAGGTGACCTTCTTCTACCTTACGCCAATCGTAGAAAACGGGGCAGGGAAGTAGGCGTTGGCGTCGGGGCACATAAGACTTCTCTGGCGTGGGCGGCTAGTCGTAAGGGCTCGATGTTGCAGTAGCGAACTCCAACGAGATGAGAGTCACCAGTGCTTCGTATGACGAGAAGCAAGGTGACTGACAGAGCAGCATAGAGTGCTTCGGCGAGGGAAGCTCGGGAGGCCGAAATGACGACAGCAAACAACACGGCGTGTTGGACACCGACTCCGGCGAGTAGACCAGCGACGAGCTCCGGGCGTGGGCGAGAATGATGGCCGGAGGCGAGTGATGGCAACATAGAACCTCACGCAGGGAACTGGGCAGGGAACTACGGTTGGGCGAGATTGACGTGGCACCGGCCAGCAGAGCAGCAAGGCGTGACGACGTTGGTGAGCAGTAGTGGACAGAGGGCACGACGGAGGGAGTAGTATGGCGTGGCGACAGAGATGAGGGGCGAGGTAGAGCGCAAGCGAGCAGCGGCATAATTTATAGGCCTGACGAAGGAGGGAAGAGGTCTGGAAGATGAGAAACTGCAGGTAATGGCCATTAATGGCGAGAGAGAAACTGTCGGTTAATGGAGACTGCAGTAGTAGTGGAGGGGAGAGTAACGGGTTCGACACAGGCTTTATGCTATTCCACTGGAACTGGACGGGCACAGGGTTGACGAAGAGGCAGCAACGAGTTAAAACTGCTGGCGGCGCTATCTGCGTTCGAAGGACGGAAGAAAACAGACGCGACTGGAGATTAAAGAAGATGCTGACGCATGGGGTCCACACACAAGTGAGAAGAGAAATGGGCCCACGTGACATGAAGCAAGGGCGTGGGGAGAGATGAACGCTTGGCTTGGGCGTTCGTTAGCTTGTTTAAAAAAACAAATTCCTTTTCCAAATTCAGAATATACATATATGAATAAATAAATGCATACACTAAAAATGGAGATAATTGAAAGATAATATTAACAGAATAAAATATATGATTTCTAAAAACTGATTATTTAGCAACTCGTTATGTTTTTATAAAAAGTTTCCACAAAAAAAATATCCAAATATTGGATTCACAAATCAGATCAAACAAAATTTATGATTTGACATGAATGCATTAATCACCTTGTAAAGTTTTATCTGCTAAAGAAATTGCTCGATTTAATTATATCACCATTTAATTATTTAAAAACATAAATATTTTCCTTTCTACTGGAAATTAATAGTTCAAATAGGGTTGTTTGCATTTAATGGATTTAGGGTGTTACAAAATCTACCCCTCTAAAAAGAATCTCGTCCTCGAGATTAGGGAAAGCTAGCAAGAAAACAAAGGTGACATATGGTTACTCGTAGGTTCTTGGTTCACACCGGACTCTTCCAAACTTAAGAAACTTATTCCTTCCTTGCTTCGCAACGTATACTAATCAAGCGACCTTCATCATCGTACTTATAACTGGTTGGTCTTCTGAATTATCGCTTAGGTCATGCTTGGCAGCTTTCTTCTCTAGTCGGTCTAGACGCTTCTTGGGGCATTCGGGAATAATATGTCCTTCATTTTTGCAGTAGTAGCAAGCACCTCTTGCTTTGAGTTCTTTGCGAGTTAACTTTGCTTGACTAACAGGGGGTGAGAGTTGATTGGGTGTCTGTATCTCATGTAGCTGAGCCTGACTTGATCCTTCAGTTTGGGTATCCATGTGTTTCGTGGCTTTCGATTGAGGTGGACTAATCATGTATCCAAACATTTTTCTATTCCTTTTGTTGTTCTTCATTCCATTCATCGAATATCTCGGTGACTCATTTCTCTCGTTCATAGTTGTTAAGGTAGGAATATTGTCGATGGCATCATTTACTTCATTTCCATTGGGGTTCATGATCTGGTCAGAGGGTAAAAGAGTTAGTGATACAGACTGCATAAGAGGCTTGTATGACATTAAGATAAAGTGCGAACACAACATTTTTAATTTCCAATATAAGATTAGTTAAGGAACAAGGGTGGTTTCAGATTTCTACTAGCTTCATCATACTACAAGAGCGTACAAGTGTCATAATCCTCAACATAGATCCTTTTGAACCTTATAGATTTCAGAGCTTGATATCCAAATCATCTTTCTGATCCAACAATATTTCTTTGAGCACAAATTGAGAGAAAGACTTGAGTGGGATTTTAGGGCAACTAGAATAGAGCATCATATTGTTTGCATATAACAGATGACGCCACACTTTATTTCCTTATAAAGAGGCAAAACACAATAGGTGCGAGATATTCTCCAAATTTATTCATATATCACTTGGAACGATTACAAATCTTGAAAGGGCAACAACTTGACATTTTTTTCGTGAGACACACTCCTTCTAGCTAAATGGTATATTATTCTTCCTTGTCAGATGTACCAATCTGAGCTGGAGGTCGGTTGTCTTCAACTACTATTGTTTCTCCAGACGGGGTTTCCAAACATATGGTTCTCTCAGTATGTTGGATTACTGCCTTAGTTCTTTGTAACCAATTCTTTCCAAGAATCACATCCTTTCCCATTGATTCTATCACTAGGAGATCAGCTGGAAAATCTATCCCGTTGATTTTAACACTTACTTTCGGACATATGTAGTTTACTAACATTTTTCCTTTAGGTGTACTGATGGTCTTCCTTGATCTCAAGGGACACTTGAAGATACCATACTTTGTTGCAAACTGGGCACCGATAAAAGAATGTGTTGTACGAGGATCATACAACACGGTGGCGATGGTTGTGTGAATGACCAGTGTTCCAAAAATTACTGCATCATCATATGAAATGGTTCCTATCACTGCATAACTTATCCTTCCTGTGGTCTCTTTCCGTTGTTTATTCTTTGTTGATGCATGAGTTTGAGGGTGTTGTCTTTTCTTTTGGACCTTATTGATCTCCACATCCTTCTTAGGACAACCATTAACAAGATGGCCGGTATTACCACAGCCAACGCAAGCACGACTTGATAAGTTACATGGTGGAGTTGTCTTTACGTTGTTGGTAGAAGTTTCTGTGCATTTTTGTTCATATTCCCTGTCTAAAGACTGAGATAGCTTCATCTCGGAGGTGATCTGTAGTGAACTCTTCTCAGGACAGTTACGGAAGTAATGACCTTCACGTCCACATTGATAGCAAGCTTTTCTTGAAGTTATTTCTTGACTTTTTCCATGTTTCTCTTTTCGTTTCTTGGACCTGATGCGACGACGAGGCTGAAACTGTGTGCAAGTAATAGTCCATCCATCAATGTAACACTCATGTGTTTCTTCTTGGGGCTGGGCATCCTTGTGATGTTTCCTTTTTGGATAACCTGGCAACTCATCGTCTGATAGTGCATCTGCTATTAGTTGTTCTTGGGGAGACCATTGACTTTTTATGCCCGAAAACAAAATCTGGTTCTTCTGTTTTGTAGTTTCACTTTCGTTTGTACTGATCTGGCGACAAGGAATTCCATAGTACTCACAACAACATGCTCCAAGGTCACTTGTTTGTAGGTTTGGTTGTGCATCTTTTTGTGTCTTGAATGTCTGTTCATCAACTGTTTTATTTATAGTGTTGTTTTGACTTGCCAACACACCACATTCTTTGCACTTAGTGACATCACTTGTAGTTGACATTCCAAAGTCTGACATCTGTATGGGTATGGAAGAATGGAAGGGACAAGAGGGTTGAGCAAAGATAGATTATAGAGAGCAGAGAAAACCCATTGATCTAAGGTTTTACCTAGCTAACTGATGTCATTGTGGACAAAAGTCACACAACACCAACAATCATTTTAAAGAAGCAAATCAAACATGAACACAAAGGACAATGAACTCAAGCATACCAGCACAACACAATCCAATTCTACTCATTCAACCAAAACAATGGTGAGACAAGGTTTGAAATAAGAAAGATAATATAACATCAAGGAGTTGGGTACGAATTATCAAGGAGTTAGATATGACATATTTGTTGGTGGCCAAGAGTGAAATGAGATAACCATGAACTATTAAAGTGAGGATGAATGATACAACCAAGGATATAAAGTGAGTTAGAGAGAAAGCATTATCAAGGAGACAAAATAGAGAGGCATTATCAAGTAGGAGTAGAGAGACAAAGAATTTAGTATATCAAGGTAGATATTGCGCAAGGGTGGCAATACAGTGGCAAGACAACAAAAGTATAAGAAGTCAAGGGTTATATAGCAATATTAGGGATTAGAAAACCACTTATAATATAATATAATATAATATCGCCATTACCGATCTAGTCGAAAATCTTAATACTAAAGAACAATCCTATCACCTTAGCCAAGAAGTAAAATAATAGACCCAGGGGATCCATAACAAAACTTCTTGCGGAGTGGGGATAAGACAGAGAATATGGCATCGTTGATAGCTTCGAAAAGGTTTCTTCTAGCAAACTTCGCTTCAAGTTCCGCAATCCTAGCTTGATCATCTTGCAATGCTTCTCATTAGAACCTTCTGATAGACCAAAAATCAGACAAGAAGGGTTGAAGATAAAAGAGACGAGTTTTTGTATAAAGTACATTTTTATGGAGAAAAATATATCAAGCTTGAAAGACTGACTGGGCTTTCCATTTCTAACTAATCTAGCGACCTACGGTCACATTGCTTTGATACCACTTCTGTCACACCCGTTTCCAAAGGGCAGAGCCGGGTGCATAGCATATGTGTGCCAGGATCTATTTCCACACATATGTTGACGTCACAAGTGTAATATATCAAAAGAACAATGCATAAAAGCGTAAATAACGATTATATTAACATATTACACTTCGAACAGACATAATGTCTTAACCTTTATTCATCAAAGTACAGCGAGACATGGACATCCATCCACAGGAAGATGACCGGGGGTATCACTAGACTAGCATCCATGGAGTTCAGCATCATATCTTCATCTGCAACTTCTGATCAAAATTAAGCAAGGGTGAGCTCACTTATGGTCGGGGCTCAGCAAGTGGGGGAAAAACTAATGCAAAGTCTAACAAGGTGAGGCTGAGGTTGAGCAGTAAGCATTTTAGTTGGTCAACATTTTATTAACAACACCTGTCTTACTAATAAGTGTAAATCCCAAGTATTCCCATTAAGCAAAGGTACAAGACTAATTCAAAAACACTTAAGTGAAACCACTTAAGCAAACCATTGGTAGATCATCGGATCTTGATTTATTTCCATCTTCAAGTTCAATTATCATGTGAGGAGTCCAGGCTGCTCTTAACCGTGAGCACGGCTGATATATCAGTTTTACACTCTGCAGAGGTGGTACAACTTTACCCACAAGCCGTGTATCCCCTCTAGCCTGGGTCGGCCAAAACCCGTAAACACTTCCGAGGTGAGTGGCTAGGGATCCACTATGAGGCTTTCACAAAATACACTTAATACAAAGCAACCCGCTAAGGTTTCTAAAGACGATGGTGGAGGCCCCCTGGGTGAGGTACCTTAGCCAAGAATACGTCCCCATGTTAACGTGGGCTGCCAACACCTACCGCTCCCCCTCTTGCCCATATTTCAGGTAAGGTTGCCAGGCACTAAGCATATAAAGCTAATTACCAAAGCCAGAGCCATGATAGCACTCGTGGTTGCACTGTTATCCCGGGTGGTCACTCCATGTTCCAATTAATATGCAATAATCTTGTTTAACCATCGGGTTAACAACAATAATGTAAACTTACCATTTTGGAACATTAATATCATAAGCGGGAGTGACTGCATAAAGTTAAGTTGTAGCAATAGCATAGCTACGAAGGTAAAGTATAATTCCCAGGTTTGATCAAGGAATAAGGTTGGAAAGGTTATCTAAATAGGTAACCCATCAAATTATGCATATATATCCAAAAGAATAAACTTTATTAAATGTATTGTTTGGGATCAAACAGAGTATGCAGAGGGAGAAGTCCACTTGCCTTGCTTATTGAAAATTTGAGGTTCTTCCACGGAATAGCACTTGATTCTCAACTATTAGATCAACCACTGAATATAAGAGCATTTGCTTTTCAAAAACATCACAAACAAGGGTTATAATAAAAGACGCTCTTTTGCAAAAGGTTTGGTTCATATTTTATAAAACAAGACTTAAGCTTGAAAATATCTTAATTATAAATTTATAACCATTAGGTGAACCAATTTAATCTTTTTAGAAAAGTTATATAGAATAACTAAGGCTATGGGCTAAAGGATTATACAAAACATTTATTTATGAAGCATTACAAAATACATTATTAAACATTATTAAACCTTTTTAGAAAATATATATGTTATATATATATAAGGTTGATGATTTATGAAACACATTATTAAATCTTATTGAAAAAGCTAAATTATGGTCTAAATACATTTTAATGCAAAGATAAGAACAAATGACCTTCTTTTATTTTCATTTGAAATCAAAACTATAAACTTTATATTTCTACAAGGTGAACTTATCATTCTAAATACAATAAACACTACCAATATTTGTTTTCACAATTTTAGAGCACCCTAATGCATTATTAGCATGGATGAACATTATACATGTATCTACACATGTATAAAACTAAATAATTTTATAATGAAAGACAATTAACTAATTCGATCATCTTTCATTTATTGAGAAAATATGTGGGCTATGGCTTATTAAGAAAACTATATATACACTTCATTATTTTATTTATCAACCACATGAACACTAATTATATCACTTTTAATATATTTAGAAAACTATATGACAAATTTAGTATTTTTTTAAGAAAAACTTGAGAATAAATCTAAAGCTCATTTTATGTGAAAAGATAATTATATATGTATAATTACCTTTTATTGTTATTAAGAAACATATTGTCTATATCTTATTTTAAATTTCTATTTAAGAAAGCTATACTTAAATATCTATAATTAAATTGTGAAAACATGATATGTAATGAAGCAGCCATTTTAACATTTCTCCATAACAACCGTAATTAATTAAACTATGAAAACATGTGAACTTTTAGAACACTAATTAAAATACTTATCACATAATTATGAAACTAACAAAGTCATTTCTATTATTTGGATTCCTAATATACATTTTATAATAAACTGCAACATGGATTTACACATAGATAAAGTTAGACTAGTAGGGGTAGCTGGTAAATTTATATTTTTTTGTGTATAGATATCATCATAACAGTTATCTCTTTTTTTTGTTACAAAAAAACATAAAGTCTATGATTAATTCAAAAACTATAGATTATAACAAACATAATACAGATTAATTTTCAAAAACATGTAAATTGTTGCAACTACAAATATAAACTGATTAGTGCACTAAATAAAGCTAACAAAATATTATTTAATTTATTTGTGTATCGAATACACATTTTTATAAATAAATCAATGTGGTATGGATTAATACACTATTAACCATAGGTTTTTGGAGATAGATTAAAAAGGTGACCTTCTTCTACCTTACGCCAATCGTAGAAAACGGGGCAGGGAAGTAGGCGTTGGCGTCGGGGCACATAAGACTTCTCTGGCGTGGGCGGCTAGTCGTAAGGGCTCGATGTTGCAGTAGCGAACTCCAATGAGATGAGAGTCACCAGTGCTTCGTACGACGAGAAGCAAGGTGACTGACAGAGCAGCATAGAGTGCTCCGGCGAGGGAAGCTCGGGAGGCCGAAATGACGACAGCAAACAACACGGCGTGTTGGACACCGACTCCGGCGAGTAGACCAGCGACGAGCTCCGGGCGTGGGCGAGAATGATGGCCGGAGGCGAGTGATGGCAACATAGAACCTCACGCAGGGAACTGGGCAGGGAACTACGGTTGGGCGAGATTGACGTGGCACCGGCCAGCAGAGCAGCAAGGCGTGACGACGTTGGTGAGCAGTAGTGGACAGAGGGCACGACGGAGGGAGTAGTATGGCGTGGCGACAGAGATGAGGGGCGAGGTAGAGCGCAAGCGAGCAGCGGCATAATTTATAGGCCTGACGAAGGAGGGAAGAGGTCTGGAAGATGAGAAACTGCAGGTAATGGCCATTAATGGCGAGAGAGAAACTGTCAGTTAATGGAGACTGCAGTAGTAGTGGAGGGGAGAGTAACGGGTTCGACACAGGCTTTATGCTATTCCACTGGAACTGGACGGGCACAGGGTTGACGAAGAGGCAGCAACGAGTTAAAACTGCTGGCGGCGCTATCTGCGTTCGAAGGACGGAAGAAAACAGACGCGACTGGAGATTAAAGAAGATGCTGACGCATGGGGTCCACACACAAGTGAGAAGAGAAATGAGCCCACGTGACATGAAGCAAGGGCGTGGGGAGAGATGAACGCTTGGCTTGGGCGTTCGTTAGCTTGTTTAAAAAAACAAATTCCTTTTCCAAATTCAGAATATACATATATGAATAAATAAATGCATACACTAAAAATGGAGATAATTGAAAGATAATATTAACAGAATAAAATATATGATTTCTAAAAACTGATTATTTAGCAACTCGTTATGTTTTTATAAAAAGTTTCCACAAAAAAAAATATCCAAATATTGGATTCACAAATCAGATCAAACAAAATTTATGATTTGACATGAATGCATTAATCACCTTGTAAAGTTTTATCTGCTATAGAAATTGCTCGATTTAATTATATCACCATTTAATTATTTAAAAACATAAATATTTTCCTTTCTACTGGAAATTAATAGTTCAAATAGGGTTGTTTGCATTTAATGGATTTAGGGTGTTACACTTCTGTCACACCCGTTTCCAAAGGGCAGAGCCGGGTGCATAGCATATGTGTGCCAGGATCTATTTCCACACATATGTTATGCACCCGGCTCTGCCCTTTGGAAACGGGTGTGACACATATTCATGAGATAAGCTTAAAACAGGAGAATTCATTACATATGCTTCTTTAGCAACAATCCTTTATAAAGATGACATTACTTTAACAAGAAGGATTGATTTGTAGTAGCATATTTCAAGAGAAATTTATTCTTATGTAAGAGACTATATGAGATTATTTAAGATAAAGCGATAGTCTCAACAAAATCAAGATATAGAAAGATGCTCCCCCTAAAGATATACATCAAGTGTTTGATTGAATTGAATGGATGTATTTACTTTAAAGACAAATAGGTAGAAGCATTATACATCTTGATCAAGGCTTATAAAATTTGCAATAAACAACTTAAGCCTAGAATTCTCATTATGAAAGGGTTTAGAATACTCACAACCACACCATTGATTGTTTTGTAGATCTTATTATCCAAGTAGGTGTTGTTGTTCTTGATGTCCTCCACTTTCATTTGAGTGTCCTCCTGTTGGGGGCCTTCGTCCTCCGAAGGTCCTCAAAAACATGATTTGACAATGTTTTCCAAGTGGATTATATGAACAGGTATTTTCGGATTCAGAATTATGGATATGGAGCACGACCAGGACGAAGCCTGAACCAGACGAAGGTCGAGGGCAGCCGAAGCTGTGCGCAGGGAAGCTTCGGCGCGATGGCATAAGGGGGAACCGACTTAAAGATGAAAAGACTTCGGGGGCCTCGACAGATTTCCATAAACCGTTAACAAATGTAATGGACATGGATGTAATTTTACGTGGGCTGCGTCCCGCGTCTATAAATAGATGAACAGTACTCCCGTACTATTCACGCTGACTTGGCATTGGCTTTTGCGTCACGTTTGTACTTCTACCTTCTCTCAGGACCGAAGGTACATTTGTAATTTGGAATCATTTCTATTTCTCCATGTTAATAAAATAGCAATGATCCTATGTTGATATTTATATTTCACGCTTTGTATGAATCCTTCGGCATTATTTATTATATTTACGAAGGTATGTCTCTTGTGACCTTCGTCCTAAAGCATTATTTCCCGAAGGGGCGTAATGTTTCGAAGGACGAAGGACCTTAGTGTTTAACATCTTCTATGTTGCCTTGTTCTTAACTCTTAGCATTTGAGAACAAGTCTCCAACATTGGCGCCCACCTCCGGTGAACTCACTTCCACTTCGAGTTTTTGTGAACACCTTCGGAAGCTTTAGACCTTCGCTATGGCGCCGAAGAAAGCTTCAGCGACTGGGGCAGGAGCACTACAACCGCTGGACCACAACCAGGAGACCGTCTCTCTTCGGGAGGCTCGAAGCCAGAAGAGAAAAGCCGTCAGCCCGACGCTTGAGGAAGAAGAGCTAGACCAAGAAATCAGAGAGATGGAGATGCTACATCAACAAGTGCAGAGGAAGAAGGAGAAGATGGCCCGCCTAGCTGAGTTGCAAAGGCAAATAGACGAAGCCTCTGAGGAAGTTCGCCATCTCACTCACGATGAGCAGAACAGAAGGCCTCATCAGAAAGACCTTCATCAGGAGGGCTTCGTCAACGAAGATGACTGGTATGATAATTTCCATCAGGGAAATTTTGTTTTCGATGATGCTTCTCCTCTGTCTGCTGAGCTGCAGGCTACACCTTGGCCTCCATCCTATAAGCCACCCCAGCTTCCCATGTTTGACGGCCATTCCGACCCGAAGCAATTCTTGATGAGCTACGAAGCAACAGTGTCTTCGTACGGGGGCAATGCTGCAGTCATGGCGAAGTCTTTCGTTATGGCCGTCAGGAATGTTGCTCAGACTTGGTATTCCTCTCTTCGGCCAGGAACAATCACTTCATGGCAGAAGCTGAAGGATATGTTACTGACCAGCTTTCAAGGATTTCAAACGAAGCCGGTCACAGCTCAAGCCCTCTTCCAGTGTATTCAGGATCACGAAGAATACCTTCAGGCGTATGTCCGAAGGTTCTTACGATTGAGGGCACAGGCACCAACGGTGCCCAATGAAATCGTTATCGAAGCCATGATCAAGGGGCTTCGACCTGGACCTGCAGCTCAATACTTTGCTCGGAAGCCTCCTCAGACCCTGGAGAAATTGCTCCAAAAGATGGATGAGTACATTCGTGCTGACAATGACTTTCGCCAAAGAAGGGAGGAGGCCTTCAGATTTTCTGAAATGACCAGGGGCTTCGGAGGAAGATACTACCCGAGGCATGTCCGTTCCATCCACAACACTCAGAATGATGATAAGGGGAGTCAGCAAAACAGGCCGCAGTGCTCCTCACAGGCTTCGGGGCAACAACAAACCTCCTTCCGGCCACCAGCTCCAAGAGGCAGAGGCGCCAGGGGCTTCGGCGGAAGATTCGGAGATCAGCCAAGGAGACTGTTTTGCTTGTTCTGTGGAGAAGGCAAGGGCCATACCACTAGGACGTGCCATGTTACAATCCAGAAGCAAAAGGAAATAGCCGAAGCTGCATCTCAACAAGCTCAGCCGAAGCAGGTCATGCATACTGCTTCGTATCATCCGCCTTATATCCCACAATACATAGACAACCACCCTGCAGCTTCTGTAGCTTCGGCAAGTCAACCTCAAGCTTCCTGGCAGCAGCTTCCGCCTCCACCTCCATTGCAGCAAGGTCAACAGCCAGAAGGGAGTCAATACGCTCCACATCAGAGGGACTTCAGAGAACAGTCCGAAGCTCGCACAGTCAACAGCACTGTGCCAGAGTCGAAGCACATTTATTGACATATCCTACCTTTGATAGCAGTCTTTTCTATTCAGTTTTATTTTCTGTGAAGCAAAAAACATTGATAGTTTTCATGTAATAATTTCGTTGTTTCCTACGAGGAAAATCTATTTGCTCCACAAGCCTAAGTTGCTGAAGCCTAAAACTTTTTCCGTTACCAAGGAGGACCTTCGGATCAAAAATCCTTCGGAGTAGCAGAAAGTCGTTCTAAGGAACGCAGAGTAAGTTTATGAAGTCACAAAAAGCCGTTCCAAAGGGAGCGCAGTGTAAGTTTTCTGCTCAGAAGTCGTTCCTAAAGGAATGCAGAGCCTACAGCGAAAAGTCAACGCTGATACCGCCTAAGTAAAAGGCGAAGAAGCTCCTAAGGGAGGCTTACAGCGAAAAGTCAACGCTGAAACCGTCTAAGTAAAAGACGAAGAAGCTCCAAAGACGTTCCTAAGGGAATGCAGAGCTTACGAAAATATTTTATGTGTATCTTCGGAACAAATGACACATGCATAACATAACATCATCACATCATTTTGCATAGCATAAGCATCATACATCATATTGCATTTGGCAAGAGAAGGGGATACTCTCAACCTTCGAAAGGATGCTTTGAGAAAGTGACATCGAAACTGTATAGCTTCGGAATACAGTTTCGAAGAATATTTTTACGAAACGAGGGCGAATTTTATCAGATCAATATCAAAGTTGTATAGCTTCGGAATATAGCTTTGGAGAATGTTTTCACGAAGCATGGATATCATTCATCAGAGTAATTTTAACGAAGAATGTCTTCTTCACGAAGCATGAAAAGAAGGGAAGGTGTTTTTTCGCCGAAGGCTCAAAAATGGTATGTATTTAAAGTTTCATGCATCGTAAAGAATTCAATAATGAAAAGAGACTTGTATATTACATTCAAATGTACAAAGTGTTGCATAGATTACACTTTAAATGTTTCTTCCAAATAGCATCTAATCTTCTCTTAATACTGCTTCGGCGGCTTCATTCAGAAGTTGGTCAACAACCTTGTCCATGATAGTTTCGGCCATCTGTTTAATTTCTTCATCCCCTTTTGTGTGGGGGTCGGCAGTTGGTTCAACAGTTTTTGAGCGAAGAGAACACTTCTTCATTACTTTTACAAATCGCGAGCAAAGTTTAAAATGAAAATTACAACGCAACAAGAGCGACTAATTGGTACCTAATTGTCTTTCGGGCTCCGTACTCCTTTCGGCAGCTTCTGCTACTTTTCTAGCATCATGAATGCCTTTCTCGCTTCTTTGGATGATATCTTGCGCCATTCCTCGGCCGCCGTCGTTCCAGATATCAGTAAAAAATTTGCCACCAACCACGCTTGCTTCGGCCGAGGGGTCCTTGATATCTTCGGAAGATAAGGTAGCTTCGGACTGAGCTAAAAATTTTATATGCCCGCAACCTTTCTTCTCTAAGACAGAAGCAATTCCTCTAGCGCCCGAAAAAGCGCATATGTCGCCATGACTGTTCAGAATCTCTTCGAAGGCCTCTGCTTCGTGGCTAATCCATTCCAGCGGATCTTCGGGATTGCCTCGAGAAAAATTCTCTTCGCTGGAAAAGGCGCCGACGCTAGCAAAGCTGGTTTTAATTTTATTCACGCATTCTATAGATTTAACATAGCATTTCCCCTGAGATGTGCGAAGCTCTTTAACTCTTGATTCCAATTTGCTGACCATAAAATCACTAAGTTCTCGTTTCGTTTCCTCAAGCGCGCGCTCCTCTTTAGCTCTAGCCAGCTGTTTCTGAAGATCTTTAATCTCGCGTTTTTGAGCTTCGGTTTGGGCCTTTGAAGCAGCTTCGTCTTTTTTCACTTTATCTACCAGTGTAAGCAGAATTTTATCTTTTTCCAAAGCTTCGTTTCTCAGTTTGATAACTTCGGAGCGTAAATTATTAAACGCAATTTCATAACTTTCATCTTCGGCGCTCTTTTGCGCTCTTAGCGCGTTGCTTAGGATCAGGCCCTATACGAAAAAGAATTCATATAAGAAAAAAGGAATGAGTTGCGTAAAAAAATAATAAGGGGGATTTTTCAAGCGTTTAATTCCCGTACCTTCAGGCTGTTGTACGCAAGACTGTCTGCGAGATCTTCTTTAGTCATGGCGCTTAATCCAGATTCAAGCTTCGGGAAACCAATACTCCTGGCCATCTCTCGGCAGACAGATAGCTCTTTGTTGTCAGGCAGGCAGTATAAGAAATCATCTTCATTTGTCCCATTGAATATTACTGCTCCCTTTGGATATTTTAGCTCCTTTGCATAATGGTTAGCTTCATGAGTTTCTTCTTCAGATAGTTTTTTCCCCGAAGCATGTCGTATGATGTAATCACACATGCTGGCAGGCGCTTCGGGGATGGCAGTGTCAGTTTCTTCAACTAAAATTGGTTATGTTATTTTTATTGCTTCGGCTTCCAAAGTTTGCTCCTTGAAGGGCTCTGAAGGCCCAGCTTCAGCTTCAGCTTGTTGCGTCGGAGCTTCAGAAGAAGCTTCAGCAATTTCAACACTCTTTTTTGGAGTTGTGCTTGAAGACTTAATTGTCTCCAAGACATCTAGTACATTTACCATTCTCTTCCTTTTTGGGGTCACCATTGTACCCTTTTGGATTTTTGCTGCTTCGACATTTGCTACAGGACTCAAAATTTCTGATGCTTTTTCCTTAGTCGAATTTTTCGCTTCTTCCATTTTTTCTGTGGATGGCGCTTCGGCCATCTCTGCAATTTCTGGCAGCAAGGTTGGCTGTTTAGCTTCGGCGGCCGAAGAAGTTTCTCCGGTGAACTCAGGCACCGAAGCTGGTTCAATATGGCGTGGTCGGTGTGTGAGGACCTTCAACCTTTTTCCTTTCGGTTCTGGCTCGCTAGGAGCGGTTGCAGCTTCTTCTTTTTCAGAGGTTATGTTTTTCCTTTTTTGCCTTCGGATGGGATAACGATAATCAGGGTAGAAGAACCCGACTGCATCAAACACTCGGTTGAGTCTCTTCTTTTTTCGGCCTCCGAAGGCTGCTGATAGTGCAGTATTTTCAGCCTTCGAATATGCCCCAAGTAATTCATCACTTAATGTTTCAATGCTTTTCAGCCAGTCATCATCAGGTTCAACAAATTTATCTGCATATTTGAATGTGTACTTTAATCTGACTAGTCCGCCTTCGTCGGGCTCTTTAATGGTTTCCTTCGGCATTTCCCACTTTTCTGCAAGTGGCCATACCCTGAAGGCAATGTGTTCTTGGACCAAGTCCCTTGTCCCAATAAACGAGCAGACTACCCCGAAGGCTCTTTGGCATTCTTCGGCGGCTTCGTCCATTTCGACATTCGGCCTTCGAAGACCGAAGCGTTGCCAGATTGGGTGCATAATGATACTCTTCACATTCTCTTGAGCTGTTAGATCATTCTTTACATAAAACCATTCAGTCATCCAGGCTCCGGGCCACCTCTTCCGAAAGGTCGGCACAGGGCAGCTTGACCCGGAGCGGGCGCCGAAGCTGTAGCACCCAAAGTTGTTGTGGTATTGCTCCTTTCCCCAGGGCTTCGTCTCGTATAATAACTCATGAATGTTGCAGAAGCTTTTAGCGTTCGGTTCCAAACCTTGGCTCCTCGCAGCCCAGACAAACACTCCCATTCTTATGATGGCTTCGGGAGTGATTTGATGGAGATAGACTTGAAATGTCTTTAGTACCTCAACAACAAAGTTGCTCAGGGGGAATCGAAGCCCAGCCTTGAGGAAGCTTCGGAAAATCACAACTTCATCTTCTTCGGGGGTGGGAGAAGTTTTTTCCCCGGCATCAGCTCTCACAATAGATATGTCTCGGAAATAGCGCCCCCTCATATTATCAATGTGACTCTGCTTGATGGTCGTTTTCCCAAAAACTGTGTGGCTTGGTCGCCACGGTCGATCTTCGGCCTCTTCCCCACCACTTTCCACATCAAAGCTGTCGCTGTCATCAGTATCTTCGGACAAACCTTCGAGAATCTCCTTCGTGATTTTCTCTGTATTGGTCTCTGCCATCGCTATCAGGAACCCCAGATTCTTCTCCTCCTCGAGACTCAGCTTCGTCTCAGCAGGGATCTTCAGCTTCGTCTCAGCAGGGATCTTCTTGCCTTCAGACATCTTCGGGAACGCTAAAAAATTGTTCCCAAGGCCGAAGCTTCGAAATCAAAAAGACCAGCAAATCTTAACGAGCAAGAGCTAAAAATTTTAGTGGGCCGAAGCAAAAGGCAAGTGTGCGTACCAAATGAGTTCGCGATGTGATCTTATTTATACGCCTAGGGCGTTGAAAATTGAAAGGCCCCGCTTGTCAGTGAATGTTGCTATTCTAGCAAAGGGAAGGTGTTTTTTCGGACCTTCGGCTCAAGGCCTTCGTCCATATCGCAATCTGAATTTATTATTTACAAATTAATATTGCGAGGGGCTACTGTTGGGGGCCTTCGTCCTCCGAAGGTCCTCAAAAACATGATTTGACAATGTTTTCCAAGTGGATTATATGAACAGGTATTTTCGGATTCAGAATTATGGATATGGAGCACGACCAGGACGAAGCCTGAACCAGACGAAGGTCGAGGGCAGCCGAAGCTGTGCGCAGGGAAGCTTCGGCGCGATGGCATAAGGGGGAACCGACTTAAAGATGAAAAGACTTCGGGGGCCTCGACAGATTTCCATAAACCGTTAACAAATGTAATGGACATGGATGTAATTTTACGTGGGCTGCGTCCCGCGTCTATAAATAGATGAACAGTACTCCCGTACTGTTCACGCTGACTTGGCATTGGCTTTTGCGTCACGTTTGTACTTCTACCTTCTCTCAGGACCGAAGGTACATTTGTAATTTGGAATCATTTCTATTTCTCCATGTTAATAAAATAGCAATGATCCTATGTTGATATTTATATTTCACGCTTTGTATGAATCCTTCGGCATTATTTATTATATTTACGAAGGTATGTCTCTTGTGACCTTCGTCCTAAAGCATTATTTCCCGAAGGGGCGTAATGTTTCGAAGGACGAAGGACCTTAGTGTTTAACATCTTCTATGTTGCCTTGTTCTTAACTCTTAGCATTTGAGAACAAGTCTCCAACACCTCCCTTTGTAGTTGTTTCCTTTTCATTTCAAACTTATTGAAAATACTCAAGAAAGATGTTAATAGCACAAGGAAGTATATGATGAAAGATGATCTCTTTAGATAGGAAATATAGACAATTCATCATTCATAAGTCACACAGACAGGAAGTAAAATCCTTAACATTAGTGCATTTCATTTGAGAAGGAGGAACAAGCACTTTTTTTAAGCATTTTAATAATCATTGGAGATTTTACTTTATCATATTGAATTTTGTAATCATTACTTGGAAGCAAATAAATATGATAACATATATAAATATCGCAAAGGCATTAAATAGATTCTAATGGACATGAGCATTTAAAAGAGTGAGATTGAATGCACGTCTAGCTGATTTAGGTCCAATAAAGAATCTATTCCTCACATGGGTAGAATATGATAATTTAGATTAAATACCCATTGAGATGTGAACTAAATTTGATTAATAAGATGAGTTCTCATACCTTTGCTTTTCACCTTTCTTCCTTTGGGTGAAGAGCAACCCATGAGGCTTGTGCACTTTCTTTTGTATATATTCAACAGTAAGCTCAAGAGATGCTTTGTTAGTAACACAAGCACCGGTTTCCATTTTTGTAATCATTTTGATAAGGAATGAAAAGCTAGATTACTAAAACATGGAAACTTGATAGCATGAACTAGATTATCCATAGATGATGTTATGCTCAATTTTAATTCTTAAAACAAGCATAAATAATCTCTTAAGATTATAGGAATAAATCTAATTCATGATATGGAAAGCGATAAATGTGAAAGAATCAAATCCAATTTACATCATAGATTATTGGATTGATTTTTCTTTTCATGTTAGATTACACATTTCCAAAGAGAAACTTATTCTCTACAAGTGAGACTATTTGGTTTACTTAGATAAAATCATTAGTCTCACTATTCTAGTTATGGAGAGAGTTTTCCTTTTATAAGTGTCCTAAGGATTTGAATTCCTTACATGACACCAAATTCTTTCAAGAACTTGAAATATCTCT
This sequence comes from Zea luxurians, assembly GCA_029449295.1. Classification (NCBI taxonomy): domain Eukaryota; kingdom Viridiplantae; phylum Streptophyta; class Magnoliopsida; order Poales; family Poaceae; genus Zea; species Zea luxurians. Next base: position 7,607,715 of record JAOPSE010000053.1, on the reverse strand, counting down.
CTATATCTAGAATCATGGCAATAATAGAATAACTTAGCTAAAAACGTGCCATGAGATACTTTCAATAATTTAAAACATGTAGATTGCCATAGGATGGAATTGATAAGAATGCAATCTACCATATGAGAGGAAATTCTTCAAAGAATGGTAATATAAAATTAAGGATATTTGAAGTGCTACATATTTCTACAAGACACATAAGAAATGATAGTTTGAAATACTTGCACTTAAGAGCATAGAAGTTACCATCCTTTGACTTTCCTCCATGTTGTAGGCCTTGATTTTTGGCACATGATAACTCTTTATTTCCTACAACATCAATATCTTCCTCGAGATGATATGAGTTTAAGACTTAGTAATTTGAAAAATAACCTTGGGTCAATCACGGATATAGATCATTGAAGATTGATAGCTTGAGTTGATAAGAATTGAATGGACTCTCTCAAGCACCCCAAGGCTTCATATCATCTCCTTCTCCTGCAAAGCTTGTCAATCATATTTTGGTACCCATCGCTTGATGGGTCCATCTTGGTTAGTCGACAAAGATCTAGGAAACCAAGAGTCCTTTGTGTTAGCACTTGGTAAACTCATTACCTTTCTAACACAAGTTGCAAATTTGGGTTGCCTAGTTTCATGAGAATCAATTGACAAGTTAGGAGTGGGATTGTTACCAATGGGACAATCCTTGCATTGATGTCCCTTCTTTCGGCATGTGTAGCATAGGCGTTTTTCAAGTTTTGAAGCTTTCTTCTTTCCTTGTTTGTTTCTTGCTACATGGTTAGTAAAAACTTTCTTTTCTAACCCTATGCCTTTTTGTTTTAAATGGGGATAAGATCTAAGTAAGTGTCCCTTCTTGGAGCATTTAAAACAAAGGCTATCATCCTTGTCAATAATCAAGCCATTTTTAATGTAGGGACATGACCTAATCAAGTGCCCCTCTTCAAAGCATTCACTACACCTCTTAATGTGAAGTGTGGCTTGATCATTACCTTGGATGTTACCTTTTGTGGAGGCGTGGTTGAGGCTTTTGGAGGAGGTGTTGAATTTCATCTTTTGTTTCTTCCTCTTGGCAATCCTCAAATCCTTGACATTTACTTCAAGGGATGTAGTGCATGCCACGGTTGTTCTCGTCTCAAGCTTCTTCACCATGTGATCACGGTTATCTTGATAAGGTTGAGCAATGCACTTCCCTTTTAGTTGTGTCAAGCTCATTGTTAGCCTCTCATTTTCTTCTTTGAGCTTTTGATGTGTATCATCATTTGTTCCTGCAAATTCTAGCTCAAAGGAAGATTTGCTTGTCGACGGACAACAAACATTAGCACATGGTAATATAGTATCAATTTGAATACATGTGCATGAGTGAGGTTGTTGGGATTTTAAGTTTTCTATCACAACCTCATGAGCAATTTTTAATATGATATGATTATCCATAAGATTTTCATGAGAACATAGAAGCATATCATATTTTTCTTGAAAAGCTAGATTTTCATCTTTTAGCTTTTCTACTTGGTCCTTAAGCAAGGCATTTTTATTTACTAATTGAGCGATACAATGTAAAGCGTTATCTTGCTCAATTGAAATAGTTTCATACCTTTGGACCAAATCAACATGAGAGCACTTTAGCTCCTCATGTTCTCTAGTCAACTCGTCAAAGTGTAGCATTTTCATGGAGAGAATATCTTCTAGCCTTTGACGAGCTTCGCCTTGCTCTCTCGCTCTTTCTAGAAGTTTGAGCATGACCGCCTTATCTTCTTGTCTTAGGCGAGCGTAGAGTTGCATGAAGCTTCTTTCTTCCTCCTCATCCTCATTTGTCCTTCCGCTATCATTTTCATTAGCCACACAACATATGTGGGAATCGAAATGGGAAGACAAACCTCTTGGAGAGGTGGATTCATCGTTTGGTCTCCATCGTTCATTTTCTTCTTCTTCCTTGCAAGGGTTAGTATCACAAAGACCAAAGGAAGTAGAAGCACAAAATGAACTATCATGTTTGGACTCATCAAATTTGCTTTTAATTCTAGTCCAAATATCATGCACATCACAAATAGGTTTGTCATATTTTATTATGAAGGCATGATAATCTTCTTTGCTAAGGGATTTACTTAAGATGTCATAAGCTAGATAGTTTGAGCGTATACATCTTAAATCTTCTTCGGAGGCATTTTCCCTAGCATAGTTAGGAGGAATAATACTTTTGTCTAAAATTTGTTCTAATTGTGGATCTACCGTTCTAAAAGCATTTATCACTCTAGTAGACCATGAATCATAATTAGAACAATCGGAAAGTAATATCTCAAGAGTTACCTCCTTGGTCTCCTGGGTCTTCTTGTTCTTTTGGGATCTTCTACGAGCCATCACTTCGAGTTGTTAGACTCAAGATGAAGTGCCTAGCTCTGATACCAATTGAAAGTCACCTAGGGGGGGTGAATAGGCAAAACCTGAAAATTAAAACTTTATCCCCCAACTAGATCCCTGGATTAGTGGTTAGAACAAGATACACTAATATCGGAGTATAAGAACTGAGTTCTTGCTTGTAAAGAGTATTGCTTTCAAATAATGTGGGATTGATAAGACAATACAACTAACAAGTCTATGAGAGTAAAGCAAGAAGGCTTTAAATGAGAAGAGCAATAAGTCAAGTTGTTTCTTGCGAAGTGTTGCTTTACTAACTGAGAAATTAACTTGAAGCAACACCAAATGATATTAGCAAATAATAGCACAAGAAAACTTAGAGTACGGGAAAGCAAACAAATCACAAGCAATAAACACAAATGACACAGGTGATTTGTTTTACCGAGGTTCGGCCCTCGAAGGCCTAGTCCCCGTTGAGGAGTCCACTAAGGACGGGTCTTTTTCAACCCTTTCCCTCTCTCCACCAATCACACAAGGATCGACGAGCTCTTCTTCTTCTCAAGGATCACTCTCGATCCCGCAAGGACCACCACACTCTTTGGTGTCTCTTGCTAGCTTTTACAAGCCTCCAAAACTTTGGAGGAAGTTCAATGGGAGTCAAAACTCCACGCACAAATGAACACAAAGATGTAGCACACACTATCTCTCAATGAATCTCACAAGGCACTAGGGCTAAACTCAATTGAGTAGCTCTCAATTGCTTGCTCTCTCTTTTGTGGCACTTGTGTTGGTTGTAGTGGTCTAAATCTTGTGTATAGGATGGATCAATGAATATGTGGTTGGGAGGGCTTGAGAATGTCAACTAGATGACTTGGAATGTTGCTTGGGCTCCCACACCATGAAGTCGCCAGTTGGGGTGGTATTTATAGCCACCAACCAAAATCTAGCCGTTGGTGAAGTCTGCTGTCGCATGGCACACCGGACAGTCCGGTGTACACCAGACACTGTCCGGTGCGCCTGCCACGTCACCCGGCCGTTAGGGTTTGACCGTTGGAGCTCTGACTGGTGGGGTCGCCTGGCTATCCGGTGGCACACCGGACATGTACTATAGACTGTCCGGTGCGCCGTGTCGCGCGTGCCTAACCTCTGCGCGCTCTGGCGCGCATTTAATGCCTTTGCAGGTGACCGTTGGCGCCGAAGTAGCCATTGCTCCACTGTCACACCGGACATGTCCGGTGAATTATAGCGGAGCGGATTCCCGAAGCTGGCGAGTTCAGAGACGCTTCTCCTTGGAGCACCGGACACTGTCCGGTGTACACCGGACAGTCCGGTGAATTATAGTGGAGCGCCTCTGAGTTTTCCCGAAGGTGATGAGTTTAGCTTCTAGTCACCTGGTACACCGGACACTGTCCGGTGGCACACCAGACAGTCCGATGCGCCCGACCAGGGTGCCTTCGGTTATCCCCTGCTCTCTTTGTTGAACCCTTCTCTTGGTCTTTTTATTGGCTTTTTGTGAACCTTGGACACCTGTATAACTTATAGACTAGAGCAAACTAGTTAGTCCAAATGTTTGTGTTGGGAAATTCAACCACCAAAATCAATTTAGGAAATAGGTGTAAGCCTAATTCCCTTTCAATCACCCTGCTAAACTCCTCACAAGACTTTTGGTTAGTAGAACCAAATATTATGTCATCGACATAAATTTGGCACACAAAAAGGTCACCATCACAAGTCTTAGTGAAAAGAGTGGGATCGGCTTTCCCAACCTTGAAAGCATTAGCAATTAAGAAATCTCTAAGGCATTCATACCATGCTCTTGGGGCTTGCTTAAGTCCATAGAGCGCCTTCGAGAGCTTAAAAACGTGGTCGGGATACCTGTCATCCTCAAAGCCAGGGGGTTGTTTCACGTATACCTCCTCCTTGATTGGTCCGTTGAGGAAAGCACTCTTCACGTCCATTTGAAACAACCTGAAAGAGTGGTGAGCGGCATAGGCTAATAATATTCGAATAGACTCTAGCCTAGCCACAGGAGCAAAAGTCTCCTTGAAATCCAAACCTGCGACTTGGGCATAACCTTTTGCCACAAGTCGAGCCTTGTTTCTTGTCACCACCTCGTGCTCGTCTTGCTTGTTGCGGAACACCCACTTGGTTCCCACAACATTTTGCTTGGGATGTGGCACCAGGCTCCAAACTTCATTCCTCTTGAAGTTGTTGAGCTCTTTCTGCATGGCCAACACCCAGTCCGGATCCTGCAAGGCCTCTTCTACCCTAAAAGGCTCAATAGAAGAGACAACCGAGTAATGCTCACAAAAATTAGCTAGACGTGAGCGAGTTGTTACTCCCTTGCTTATGTCACCCAGTATCTAATCGATGGGGTGATGACGTTGGATCGTCGCTCGGACTTGAGTTGGAGGGGCCCGTGGTGCTTCTTCCTCCATCACTTGTTCTTCTTGTGCTCCCCCTTGATCCTGTCCCTCTTCTTGAGGTACCTGTTCACCGTCTTGAGTTGGGGAATGCACCATTATGGAGGAAGATGGCTGATCTTGCTCTTGTTGTTCCTATGGTCGCGCATCACCTATCGCCATCATGCGTATTGCGGCCGTTGGAACATCATCTTCATCTACATCATCAAGATCAACTTGCTCTCTTGGAGAGCCATTAGTCTCATCAAATACAACGTCGCTAGAGACTTCAACCAAACCCGATGATTTGTTGAAGACTCTATACGCCCTTGTATTTGAGTCATACCGTAGTAAAAACCCTTCTACTACCTTGGGAGCAAATTTAGAATTTCTACCTTTCTTCACTAGAATGTAACATTTGCTCCCAAATACACGAAAGTATGAGACATTAGGTTTGTTACCGGTAAGAAGTTTGTATGAGGTCTTCTTGAGGAGGCGATGTAGGTAGAGCCGGTTTATGGCGTGGCAAGCTGTGTTCACAGCTTCCGACCAAAACCGTTCGGGCGTCTTGAATTCTCCAAGCATCGTTCTTGCCGTGTCGATAAGTGTCCTATTCTTCCTCTCTACCACACCATTTTGTTGTGGTGTGTAGGGAGCGGAGAACTCGTGCTTGATGCCTTCTTCCTCAAGGTACTCCTCCACTTGCAGATTCTTGAACTCGGACCCGTTGTCGCTTCTTATCTTTTTCACCTTGAGCTCAAATTCGTTTTGAGCCCTCCTTAGAAAGCGCTTTAGGGTCCCTTGGGTTTCTGATTTATCCTACAAAAAGAACACCCAAGTGAAGCGGGAAAAATCATCAACAATTACTAGACCATACATACTTCCCCCGATGCTAAGATAGGCGACGGGTCCGAAGAGGTCCATGTGAAGAAGCTCCAGTGGTCTTGATGTTGTCATCACATTCTTGTTGTGATGAGTGCTTCCCACCTATTTCCCTACTTGACAAGCTGCACACGGTCTATCTTTTTCGAAACATACATTGGTTAGTCCTAACACATGTTCTCCCTTTAGAAGCTTATGAAGGTTCTTCATCCTAACATGTGCTAGACAGTGATGCCACAGACAGCCCATGCTAGTCTTAGCTATTAAGCATGCATCTAGATCGGCCTCCTCTTTCAAAAAATCATCTAAGTAGAGTTTGTCGTCTAATACACCCTTAAATGCTTATGAACCATCACTCCTTCTAAAGACAGAAACATCAATATTGGTAAATAGACAATTATAACCCATGTTACATAATTGACTCACAGACAATAAGTTGTACCCGAGCGATTCAACTAAGAACACATTGGATATAGAATGCTCAGATGAAATGGCTATCTTGCCCAAGCCTTTGACCTTGCCTTGGTTCCCATCTCCAAAGATGATCGTATCCTGGGAATCCTTGTTCTTGACGTAGGAGGTGAACATCTTCTTCTCCCCCGTCATGTGGTCTGTGCATCCGCTGTCAATAATCCAGCTTGAGCCCCCGGACGCATAAACCTGCAAGACAATTTACGCTTGGGTTTTAGGTACCCAACTCTTGTTGGATCCTACAAGGTTAGTTACAATAGCCTTTGGAACCCAAATACAAGTCTTGTCTCCCTTGCATTTGGATCCCAACTTTCTAGCAACTACTTTTTCATTCTTACATACAAGCGCAAATGAAGTATTGCAAGCATGGTAAATAGTGGAAGGTTTATTACACACTCTCCTAGGCACATGATGCACAACATGATTTCTTCTAGGCCTACTTCTACCATGCACAAAAGTAGAGCTAGAGGCAAACATAACATGTGAATCAAAAGCATTATTATCATAACTCCTATGAGCATTCCTAGAATATTTTCTATCATAAATGTAGGCATGACACTTTTGAGAACTACTAGCCATAGGAGCCTTCCCTTTCTCCTTGGGGAGAATGGGAGCCTTTTGGCTTGTTAAGTTCTTGGCTTCCTTTCGAAAACCAAGCCCATCCTTAATTGAGGGGTGTCTACCAATTGTGTAGGCATCCCTTGCAAAATTTACTTTATCAAAATCAATCTTGCAAGTCTTAAGTTGAGCATTAAGACTTGCCACCTCATCATTTAATTTAGAAATGGACGCAAGATGATCATCACAAGCATCAATATCAAAATCCTTCATCTATTGCAAATAACTACATGTTCTACACGAGATCTAGTAGTATTAGCTTCCTCTAGCTTAGCATTTAAATCATCATTCAAAATATTTAAACTAGAGATTGATTCATGGCACACAGACAATTCAGAGGATAACATTTCATTTCTCTTAATTTCTAGAGCAAGAGATTTTTGAACGCTAACAAATTTATCATGCTCTTCATACAAAATATCCTCTTGCTTTTCTAAAAGTCTATCGTTTTCATTTAAAGCATCAATTAGTTCATTAATCTTTTCTACTTTAGCTCTATCTAATCCTTTAAATAGACTAGAGTAATCTACTTCATCATCGGAGGAATCCTCATCACTAGAAGTAGAGTACATAGGGGAATCTCGAACACTCACCTTCTTCTCCTTGGCCATGAGGCAAGTGTGGCATTCATTGGGGAAGAGCGAAGATTTGTTGAAGGCCGAGGCTGCCAGTCCTTCATCGTCGGGGTCGAATGAAGAGCAGTCCGAATCCCTTTCTTTGCCAAGGTGCGCCTTGCCCTTCGCCTTCTTGTAAGCCTTCTTCTTCTCCCTCTTCCCATGCTTTTCTTGTTCCTGGTCATTATCATTATCGGGGCATTGTGCTATAAAATGACCAGTCTTACCGCATTTAAAACAGGAGCGCTTTCCCTTTGCTTTGTTCTTGTTGGGGTACTCATTGCGTCCTTTTAGTGCGGCCTTGAAGCGCTTGATGATTAGGGCCATCTCATCTTCGTTTAGCCCGGCAGCCTCAACTTGTGCCACCTTGCTTGGTAGCGCCTCCCTGCTGCTTGTTGCTTTGAGAGCAACAGGTTAAGGCTCATAGACGGGTAGAGGGCCATTAAGAGCATCATCCACGTATTGTGCTTCCTTTACCATCATATGCCCGCTCATGAATTTTCCGAGTATCTCCTCGGGCATCATTTTGGTGTACCTGGGATTTTCACGAATGAGGTTTACAATATGGGGGTCAATTACCGTGAATGACCTTAGCATAAGTCGGACGACGTCGTTGTCCGTCCATCTTGTGCTTCCATAGCTTCTAATCTTGTTGACCAGGGTCTTGAGCCTATTGTAGGTTTGCGTTGGCTCCTCTCCCTTGATCATCGCAAATCTCCCTAGCTCGCCTTCCACCAACTCCATTTTGGTGATCATGGTGGCGTCGTTTCCCTCATGAGAGATCTTGAGGGTGTCCTAGATTTGCTTAGCGTTGTCCAAGCTGCTCACCTTGTTGTATTCATCCCTGCACAAAGATGCTAGCAAAACAGTGGTAGCTTATGCATTCTTATGAATTTTCTCATTTATGAAAAACGGGGTTGTCAGTATTATCAAAATGCATTCTGTTTTCAACAATCTCCCAAATACTAGGATGGAGAGAAAATAGGTGACTACGCATTTTGTGACTCCAAAATGAGTAGTCTTCTCCATCAAAGTGCGGAGGTTTCCCAAATGAAATTGATAGTAAATGAGCATTAGAATTGAATGGAATACGAGAATAATCAAATGAAAAGTTTTGATTAACCGGTTTCTTTTTAGACGAGTCATCGTCGTCGTCGTCCCTTGGTGAAGAAGAGGAGGCGTCGCTGTCGTAGTAGATGATCTTCTTGATGCGCCTCTTCTTCTTCCCGTCCTTCTTCTTGTGACTCGAGCCAGAGTCAGTGGGCTTGTCATCTCTTGGCTCGTTGAAGATGGACTCCTTCTCCTTGTCGTTGACCACCATCCCCTTTCCCTTAGGATCCATCTCTTCAGGCGGTTAGTCCCTTAAGTGAAGAGAATGGGTCCAATACCAATTGAGAGCACCTAGAGGGGGGTGAATAGTTGATCCTGTAAAAATCAAACACTAATAGCCATATAACTTAGTTATAAATGTTAGTACGGCTGAGTGGCTTGAAGCGAGCTCTTGTGAACACAAATAATCACAGAGAGGAGCAACACAAGAGACACACGATTTTATCCCATGGTTCGGCCAAGTAACACTTGCCTACTTCCACGTTGTGGCGTCCCAATGGACGAGGGTTGCACTCAACCCCTTTTAAGTGATCCAATGATCAACTTGAATACCACGACTTTGTTCCTTAGTCTTTCTCCCGTTTGCGAGGAATTTCCACAACTTGGAGCCTCTCGCCCTTACAATGATGATCACAAAAGAAGCACAGAAGTAAGGGAGGGGAGAGAAACACACACAAGACTCAAATCCACAGCACAATCACGTACACAAGTCACAACTCGAGCTCTAAACACAACGCACGGAGTTCACAACTCAAAAGGAGCTCAAGTCACTATCTCAAAGAATTGAATGCGTGAAGTTGGAGTATTGGAGTCTTAGAATGTTTCTTGTAAGCTTGTGTAGCTCCTCCATGTGCCTAGGGGTCCCTTTTATAGCCCCAAGGTAGCTAGGAGCCGTTGAAGATCAACAAGGAAGGCTATCCTTGCCTTCTATCGAGTGGCGCACCGGACAGTCTGGTGCGCCACCGGACAGTCACTGTAGACGGTCCAGTGCCGATCTCCTTCCTTTTCTGGCGCAGACGACCATAGCACCTCCGGGCCAGTTGGCGCATCGGACACTGTCTGGTGCACACCGTACAGTCTGGTGCCTCCTACCGACCATTAGTGCGGGCCACGCGTCGCCCGTGGATTGCGCGGCCGACCGTTGCGCTAGCGACCGTTGGCTCACCGGACAGTCCGGTGAATTACAGTCGTACGCCGCCAAACTTTTCCCGAGAGCGGCCTGTTCACCGGAGTCCAGCCTGGCGCACCGGACACTGTCCGGTGCACCACCGGACAGTCCGGTGTGCCAGGCCGAGCTGGACTTTGGCTACACACAGCCAAGTCTTTTGCAATCCTTTCTTTTCCTGTTTCTAGCACTTAGACAATATATGTTAGTACTCAAAACAATGTACTAAGTCTAGAAATGTACCTTGTTACATGATTTGCACTTTTGTCTTCATTTAGCACATAAGAACTTAATTAAATGTGTTGGGCACTTAATCACCAAAACATAATAGAAATTGCCCAAGGGCACATTTCCCTTTCAGCGTCGTCCCCTCCGGATGATGCAACGGTGACTTGGTAGCTCATGATGTACTGAGCCAGGTCGGTGCTGCCATTGTATTTGGGGTAGGTACCTTCGCTAAAGTTGGCTAGCCATGGTGACGCTTGGAGCTGTGGAGCCAGAGGACTTCGCTCGTCGAGATAGTTGATTCCTTGGAAAGCGGCAGCTGGGGGGTGATGGGGCCGCGCTGTGGGTGGAATGGGTCTCTGGCCTGTGTGTTTTGCTGGAAAGCCACTGGCGGTGCGAGGGGGCCGTGTTGCAGGTTGTATGGGCCTTCGTCCTGCATGAGCGCGTTTACTTGTTCTTGCTCCCGAGCCCTCTGCTCCTCATCTAATATCATATGTCGCTCTTTGGCTTGCATGGTGACTCGTTGACGCTTGGCTTCAAGTATTTCTTTTTGCTTTTGCAGGTGGTTATTTTTGATGCGCAGGGCTCGCATCTATAGCTGGTCTTCGGCCGAGATGCCTATGACTTCTCCATCCTCTATGGTGTCTTCGCCTTCTGTGGGAGCGAAGCCTGGTGGTGGTGCATGCGGTGCGCCCTCGGAACTGCAAGTGCGAACAGTGCCGTCGGGGTGGGGTTATCCTGGCGCTGTCTCTTGCTATTGGCGGCGTCATCTTCGAAGGCCTCCTGAGGGGTGTTGTTCGCGAGGGCTATGCCTTTCTTCTCCGCCAGGAGTGCTGTCTTCGCCGCATCGTCGATGGATGCAGCGGCCTTCGAGGTTGCTCTCTTGGGGGCCATCGCGGGGTGTTTTTTCGTCGCACGAACGGTGGGCGCCTGAAAGGGAATTAGGCTTACACCTAGTTCCTAAATAATTTTGGTGGTTGAATTGCCCAACACAAATATTGGACTAACTAGTTTGCTCTAGTGTGTAAGTTATACAGGTGCAAAAGGTTCACACTTAGCCAATAAAAAGACCAAGTATTGGGTTAAAATAAAGGAGCAAGGGTCATCCGAAGGCACCTCTGGTCTGGCGCACCGGACTGTCCGGTGTGCCACCGGACATGTCCGGTGCACCAGGGCACTCCGATTTCAAACTCTTCACTCTCGGGAATTTCCAAAGGCCACTCCGCTATAATTCACCGGACTGTCCGGTGTACACCGGACATGTCCGGTGCTCCAAGGAAGAGCGGCCTCAGGAACTCGCCAGCCTCGGGTTTTCACTTCGGCTGCTCCGCTAAAATTCACCGGACTGTCCGGTGTAACAGCGGGGCAACGGCTATATCGGCGCCAACGGCTACCTGTAGGCGCATTCAATGCGCGCCAGAAGCGCGCAGAAGTCAGGCACGCCCATTCTGGTGCACCGGACATTGCACAGTACATGTCCGGTGTGCACCGGACATCCAGGCGGGCCCAGAAGACAGTGCTCCAACGGTCGACCCAACGGCTCTTTGGTGACGTGACTGTCGCACCGGACATGTCCGGTGTGCACCGGACTGTCCGGTGCGCCATCGAACAGACAACCTCACCAAACGGCTAGTTTGGTGGTTGGGGCTATAAATACCACCAACCATCCACCATTCATTGCATCCAAGTTTTCCACTTCCCAACTACTTACAAGAGCTCTAGCATTCAATTCTAGACACACCCAAGAGATCAAATCCTCTCCAAACTCCACACAACGCCCTAGTGATTAGAGAGAGTGATTTGCTTGTGTTCTTTCGAGCTCTTGCACTTGGATTGCTTTCTTCTTTCTTGATTCTTTCTTGTGATCAAACACTCACTTGTAATTAAGGCAAGAGACACCAATCGTGTGGTGGTCCTTGCGGGAACTTTGTGTTCCAAGTGATTGAGAAGAGAAAGCTCACTCGGTCCGAGGGACCGTTTGAGAGAGGGTAAGGGTTGAAAGAGACCCGGCCTTTGTGGCCTCCTCAACGGGGAGTAGGTTTGAGAGAACCGAACCTCGGTAAAACAAATCCGCGTGTCTCACTTCATTATTCGCTTGCGATTTGTTTTGCGCCCTCTCTCGTGGACTCGATTATATTTCTAACGCTAACCCGGCTTGTAGTTGTGATTATTTTTGAGAATTTCAGTTTCGCCCTATTCACCCCCCCTCTAGGCGACTTTCAATTGGTATCAGAGCCCGGTTCTTCATTAGAGCCTAACCGCTCGAAGTAATGTCGGGAGATCACACCAAGAGGGGGATGGAGACCGGCGACAAGCCCACTACAAGCCACGGGAGCACTTCATCGGAAGAGTCCCGCACCAAGAGGAAGGAGAAGAAGAAGGTCTCCTCAAAAGGGAAGGAGAAAAGATCTTCTTCACACCACGAAGAGAAGAAGAAGGACTCCTCCAAAGGGAAGGAGAAAATATCTTCTTCACATCACAAAGAGAAGAAGGAAAAATCCTCTTCCCACAAGCCGCATCGGAGTGGAGACAAGAAGAAGAGGATGAGGAAGGTGGTCTACTACGAGACCGATTCTTCATCGACATCCACCTCCGGCTCCGATGTCACACCCGGCTTTAAGGAGCAAAGCCAGGTGCATCTCATACATGCGCCAAGAAGACAACATATATAATAACAGAGTGTATAGAGATAAATGTCATAAAACATCAGAGTATTTATTACATAGCGGAAGACTTATTACAAAATAAAGTAATAACGATAAAACGAACTAAGGATCGTTGGCGCCAATGTCGACTGGGAAACGCCACCTAGATCAGATCGAACTCCTCAGTGTTAGGCGGCTCCTCCTGAACCACCTGCTCTCCTCCTGTGGGGGGGGTGTGAGACAGCAAGGGTGAGCTCACACATGATCATAGCTCAACAAGTTGTGGGGAACCAGTGGACACAAACTCACAAAGGTGTGAGTTCATGTGATGTGTAAGGCTAATCAAAGATAGGGGTTAAAGCTGAGCATTGCTTTTAAGTAGTTGGTCAAAATTTTATTAGCAATTACTAAGTGTAAGTAAATACCAAACCATAGATAAAGTAATAGAACAAAATTAATAATAAACCCATGCAATGCAAATGACAAAATTGAATTTAAGTTCCATAATTTAAACATTAGAGAGTCCTGAGCTGCTCATGACCGTGGGCTCGGCTAGTATACCAGTTTTACACTCTGCAGAGGTTGTACCCTTTACCCACAAGTCATGTTACCCATCTGCCAAGGGGTCGCGAATCCCATTCACCTCTACCTAGGAAGCGCGGCAGGGCAACACTACGAGGCCTTTACAAAGTTCCACTAGCTTCCGAAAACCCGCTACAGTTTATAGGAAGTTCCAATGCAGGGTTCCTGGCTGACCGCCATCGCAGCAAAATCAACCAGGGACCTCCCTACACTGACCACTCCCCTACTGCCCTTGCCCCTTTCGGGTAAGGTAGTCTTCCACTAGCTTTCCTAATTAGTCAGCCAAGGGCGTCCCATTAAACCCTTGTGGTGGCACGTGTTACTCAAGTTAAGCTCTATGTTCCAATTAACATTAATGATCTCAACATGAACATAAACAGAATAACAAGAATAATTGGAACATAGATATAATAAATGATTATCCCAAAACCATGTAAAGCAATAGCAAACTACCCAAGTGATTCAGGGGTAAACAAGGTAACGAGATAAACAAATCTAGGGTAACCTATGGGTCCCATCAAAATTAACCTATGCATGGATAAATGATATTAAAGAACATTATTGGGTAAAAAGTGGTCAAGGACACAACTTGCCTTCAATGAGCTCCTGCTCAGCTACTTCAACCTGCTGCTCACCAGGATCCTCAGCAACGGGCTCTTCTACTCGCCACAATACAAACAAGCACAGGATATAGGAAAAATTAACATTACACCAAGCATGTAAACAAAATACACAGAGATATTCTACATATTAAAATAAAAACCTAGGAACTGGAATCATAATTTTCTGAGTTATAGATTTCAAGTTATGCATTTTCAAAGGTTTTATGTGCTTTAAATAGGATTAAGTGATAAATAGATTTCTTACTGTTTTCATGACATAACAGAGGCTCTAGGTGATAAAGAATAAAATTACAAAATTTTAGGAACTGGAATGGATTAATTTGGAGTTCATATGTATTTTCTATGAATTATCAAAGTTCTAGCAATTATTTTCATATTAAAAATTCATTTCCTATTTCATTTATTCAAATTATACGGTCTCTGGACTGGGCCGCAATAAATGGAAAACGCAGGGGGCTACGGAGTAAAACTCCTAAGACACAGCGCACAGTGATATAGGACCGCGGGTTGATTTTAATGAACTATAGGGGCTCTTTTGTATAACGCTCAGGCCGAAGGGGTACGCAGAGATCTAGGCCGTGCGATCAAGGGTGGACGCGTGAGATTAGATCCCCGAACCGGTACACATACATGACCACTGGATCTAAAATCAACGGCACAGTTTTAATGACACGAAGGGGGTATGCGCAGGACTAATCGCGGTCGTCCACACAGCATCTAACGGTGGATATTGGATCTGATCGAACTCTATCATCTACTAAATCCTAGCCGTCCATCACAGAATCTAGGGCCCCCTGGCTTCTTCAACCTCGCGACGTCAGGTTTGGCCGACCACGTCGTGACTAGTTCCCCGCCATTACCGGCTATCTGGTGCATGCCCATGACCTGGCAGGCGAACACCGGTCGTTCGCCAACCCCAGGACCGCCCAGAGCACAATCGATTCCCCAGCCCAGTAAAAGCCCCAACGCGCACAGCACACAGGTAGACCCGCGCCGCATAATCCAAAACTAAGGAATGCTATACGTATGGATGAACAAGCAGAAGAGGTCAGAGGATTCTCACCGGAGGATAGCAGCGCGGTGATGAACCACGCTAGCCGGAGAAGCGCCCAGGTTCCAATCCAATAGCGCGTCCCCACGATTCCACACCGAGCACCGTCCAACGGCCAGGCGAGACGTCAAGCGCGGCAGACATAGATTATATTCTCCCAGGGGTCGTGGCGGCTTCTAGGGATTAGGATTAACCTAGGCTTAATGGGTCGAGGGAGGAGGACCGCGTATATGTTCTCGAGGGAAGGACCCTGGCAGGTGCAGTCCAAGACTCCGGAATATACACCTCCACTACGGCGGATTTGGCGCTCCGGTTGCGACGGGTTCGCGTGGATTTGTTGAGGACGATACTGACAAGTCCGTCCCACACAGCAGTACCACAAACGCGCATGAGCGAATGACAACTCGGGCCCACCAAACAGCGACGGAAGGAAAAACGTGGACGCCAGTACATGACTGCCAGGTGGGTCCGTGGGAGCAGCGATATGATCCCAAGTCCATGCGGTACTGGACGACTGACTAGCATGGCCCACACGCCAGGGACAGCTGGAAGCCCACGCGACTGGCGAACAGAAGCAAAGGAGTGGAGTTGGGCTGGCGGTGCGCGCAAGTGGGAAGGAAGTTGGGCCGAATTATGGTAAAGCCAGCCCAATTAGGTTAGATCCCTTTCTTTTTTTGTTTTCTTCTATTTTCTGTTTTTATTTATTCATAATTATTTTGAATCTAAATTTGAATTTGAATATGAGTTTCAGCTTTGGGTTAGTTACACAAATTCAAAATCTAGTGTTGGAATAATATATTTTTAATTACTTATTTTATCCACACAATACTTATTTTCTTCTCTCTTCTAACTTCTAGAATTTCTTCCAGATCTTAAATTCCCATTTGGGTATTAATATATTTCTTTTTCACATTATTCTATGTTGTCACAAAATGCACATAAAATAAAATCCAGCATGATGCATAATTTGGTGGCATAAATTTTTATTAATTATTTGTTTTCAAGTGAAGTGTTCACATGTGTTTATAAATGGAGGAATCACATATAAAGGAAAAAAATCTCCATTTATTTCTTTTACATAATGGGTATTACATCCGATGCGGCGTCCGTCACTTCTAAGCGCCAAGAGCGTAAGAAGTATAGTAAGATCCCCCTACGCTACCCTCGCATTCCTAAACATACACCTTTACTTTCCGTCCCATTAGGCAAACCACCAACGTTTGATGGTGAAGATTATGCTATGTGGAGTGATTTAATGCGATTTCATCTAACCTCACTCCACAAAAGTATACGGGATGTTGTTGAGTATGGTGTACAGGTACCATCCGTAGGGGATGAAGACTATGATGAGGACGAGGTGGCCCAAATCGAGCACTTCAACTCTCAAGCTACAACCATACTCCTTGCTTCTCTAAGTAAGGAGGAATATAACAAGGTGCAAGGGTTGAAGAGCGCAAAGGAGATTTGGGACCTACTCAAGACCGCGCACGAGGGTGATGAACTCACCAAGATCACCAAGCGAGAAACGATCGAGGGGGAGCTCGGTCGCTTCCGTCTTCGCCAAGGGGAGGAGCCTCAAGATATGTACAACCGGCTCAAGACCTTGGTGAACCAAGTGCGCAACCTTGGGAGCAAGAAGTGGGACGACCACGAGGTGGTTAAGGTTATTCTAAGATCTCTCATTTTCCTTAACCCCACTCAAGTTCAATTAATTCGTGGCAACCCAAGATATACTCAAATGACCCCCGAGGAAGTTATCGGGAATTTTGTGAGCTTTGAATGTATGATCAAGGGCTCAAGGAAGATCAACGAGCTTGATGATCCCTCCACGTCCGAAGCACAACCGGTGGCATTTAAGGCGACGGAGGAGAAGAAGGAGGAGTCTACACCAAGTAGACAACCAATTGACGCCTCCAAGCTCGATAATGAGGAGATGGCTTTAATCATCAAAAGCTTTCGCCAAATCCTCAAGCAACGGAAGGGGAAAGACTACAAATCCCGTTCCAAGAAGGTTTGCTACAAGTGTGGTAAGCCCGGTCACTTTATAGCTAAATGTCCATTATCAAGTGACAGTGACAGGGACAACGACAAGAAGGGCAAGAGAAGAGAAAAGAAGAGGTACCACAAGAAGAGGGGCGGCGATGCCCACGTGTGCCGCGAGTGGGACTCCGACGAGAGCTCCACCGAGTCCTCCTCCGACGAGGACGCCGCCAACATCGCCATCACCAAGGGGCTTCTCTTCCCCAACGTCGGCCACAAGTGCCTCATGGCAAAGGACGGCAAAAGGAAGAAGGTTAAATCTAAATCCTCCACAAACTATGAATCCTCTAGTGATGATAATGCTAGTGATGAGGAGGATAACTTGCTTACCCTTTTTGCCAACCTTAACATGGAACAAAAGGAAAAAATTAAATGAATTGATTAGTGCTATTCATGAAAAGGATGACCTTTTGGATTCCCAAGAGGATTTTCTAATTAAAGAAAACAAGAAACATGTTAAGGTTAAAAATGCTTATGCTCTAGAAGTAGAAAAATGTCAAAAACTATCTAGTGAGCTAAGCACTTGCCATGACACTATTAACAACCTTAGAAATGAAAATGCCAGATTAATTGCTAAGGTTGATTCTCATGTTTGTATTGATTCAACTTCCAATCCTAGAAATGATAATGTTGAATTACTTGCTAGGATTGATGAATTGAATGATTCTCTTGCTAGCCTTAGAATAGAAAATGAAAATTTGATTGCTAAGGCTAAAGATTTTGATATTTGCAATACTACTATTTCCGACCTTAGAACTAAGAATGATATGTTGCATGCTAAGGTTGTAGAACTAAAATCTTGCAAACCCTCTACATCTAATGTTGAGCATGTTTCTATTTGTACTAGATGTAGAGATGTTGATATCAATGCTATTCATGATCACATGGCTTTAATTAAACAACAAAATGATCATATAGCAATATTAGATGCTAAGATTGCTGAGCATAACTTGGAAAATGAAAAGTTTAAATTTGCTAGAAGTATGCTCTATAATGGGAGACGCCCGGGCATCAAGGATGGCATTGGCTTCCAAAGGGGAGACAATGTCAAACTTAATGCCCCTCCTAAAAATTTGTCTAACTTTGTTAAGGGCAAGGCTCCCATGCCTCAGGATAACGAGGGTTACATTTTGTACCCTGCCGGTTATCCCGAGAGCAAAATTAGGAGAATTCACTCTAGGAAGTCTCACTCTGGCCCTAATCATGCTTTTATGTATAAGGGTGAGACATCTAGCTCTCGGCAACCAACCCGTGCTAAGTTGCCTAAAAAGAAAACTCCTAATGCATCAAATGATCATGCTATTTCATTCAAAACTTTTGATGCATCATATGTGCTTACTAACAAATCCGGCAAGGTAGTTGCCAAGTTTGTTGGGGGCAAACACAAGGGCTCCAAGACTTGTGTTTGGGTACCCAAAGTTCTTGTTTCTAATGCCAAAGGACCCAAAACCGTTTGGGTACCTAAAGTCAAGAACTAAAATTGTTTTGTAGGTTTATGCATCCGGGGGCTCAAGTTGGATACTCGACAGCGGGTGCACAAACCACATGACAGGGGAGAAAAAGATGTTCTCCTCGTATGAGAAAAACCAAGATCCCCAACGAGCTATCACATTCGGGGATGGAAATCAAGGTTTGGTCAAAGGATTGGGTAAAATTGCTATATCACCTGACCATACTATTTCCAATGTTTTTCTTGTAGATTCTTTAGATTACAATTTGCTTTCCGTATCCCAATTATGTCAAATGGGCTACAACTGTCTATTTACTGATGTAGGTGTTACTGTCTTTAGAAGAAGTGATGATTCAATAGCATTTAAGGGAGTGTTAGAGGGTCAGCTATACTTGGTAGATTTTGATAGAGCTAAACTCGACACTTGCTTGGTTGCTAAGACTAACTTGGGTTGGCTCTGGCACCACCGACTAGCCCATGTTGGAATGAAGAATCTTCATAAGCTTCTAAAGGGAGAACACATTTTAGGACTAACCAATGTTCATTTTGAGAAAGACAGGATCTGTAGCGCATGCCAAGCCGGGAAGCAAGTTGGCACTAATCATCCACACAAGAACATTATGACAAGTGACAGGCCACTGGAGCTCCTACACATGGATTTATTCGGCCCGATCGCTTACATAAGCATCGGCGGGAGTAAGTACTGTCTAGTTATTGTGGATGATTATTCTCGCTTCACTTGGGTGTTCTTTTTGCAGGAAAAATCTCATACCCAAGAGACCTTAAAGGGGTTCTTGAGACGGGCTCAAAATGAGTTCGGCTTAAGGATCAAGAAAATTAGAAGCGACAACGGGACGGAGTTCAAGAACTCTCATATTGAAGGCTTCCTTGAGGAGGAGGGCATCAAGCATGAGTTCTCTTCTCCCTACACTCCACAACAAAATGGTGTAGTGGAGAGGAAGAATCGAACTTTATTGGACATGGCAAGAACCATGCTTGATGAGTACAAGACACCGGATCGGTTTTGGGACGAGGCGGTTAACACCGCTTGCTACGCCATCAACCGGTTATATCTACACCGAATCCTCAAGAAGACATCATATGAACTCCTAACTGGTAAAAAGCCAAATATTTCACATTTTAGAGTTTTTGGTAGCAAATGCTTTATTCTTGTTAAAAGAGGTATAAATCAAAATTTGCTCCTAAAACTGTAGAAGGCTTTTTACTAGGATATGACTCAAACACAAGGGCATATAGAGTCTTTAACAAGTCCTCAGGACTTGTTGAAGTTTCTTGTGACGTTGTGTTTGATGAGACTAACGGCTCTCAAGTAGAGCAAGTTGATCTTGATGAGATAGGTAATGAAGAGGCTCCGTGCATCGCGCTAAGGAACATGTCCATTGGAGATGTGTGTCCTAAGGAATCCGAAGAGCCTCCAAATGCACAAGATCAACCATCCTCCTCCATGCAAGCATCTCCACCAACTCAAATTGAGGATGAGGCTCAAGATGTTGAACAAGAAGATCAAGAAGATGAGCCACCTCAAAATGACGGCAACAATCAAGGGGGAGATGCAAATGATCAAGAAAAGGAGGATGAGCAAGAACCAAGGCCGCCACACCCAAGAGTCCACCAAGCAATACAACGAGATCACCCCGTCGACACCATCCTCGGTGACATTCATAAGGGGGTAACCACTCGATCTCGTATTGCACATTTTTGTGAGCATTACTCTTTTGTTTCCTCTATTGAGCCACACAGGGTAGAGGAAGCACTACAAGATTCGGATTGGGTGATGGCGATGCAAGAGGAGCTCAACAATTTCACAAGGAACGAGGTATGGCACTTAGTTCCACGTCCTAACCAAAATGTTGTAGGAACCAAGTGGGTCTTCCGCAACAAGCAAGATGAGCATGGTGTGGTGACTAGGAACAAAGGTCGACTCGTGGCCAAGGGGTATTCACAAGTCGAAGGTTTGGATTTTGGTGAAACCTATGCACCAGTAGCTAGGCTTGAGTCAATTCGCATATTATTAGCCTATGCTACTTACCATGGCTTCAAGCTTTATCAAATGGACGTGAAGAGTGCCTTCCTCAATGGACCGATCAAGGACGAGGTCTATGTTGAGCAACCTCCCGGCTTTGAAGACAGTGAGTACCCTAACCATGTTTATAGGCTCTCTAAGGCGCTTTATGGGCTCAAGCAAGCCCCAAGAGCATGGTATGAATGCCTTAGAGATTTCCTTATTGCTAATGACTTCAAAGTCGGCAAAGCCGATCCTACTTTATTCACTAAAACTCTTGACAATGATTTGTTTGTATGCCAAATTTATGTTGATGATATTATATTTGGGTCTACTAACGAATCTACATGTGAAGAATTTAGTAGGATCATGACAAAGAAATTCGGGATGTCGATGATGGGGGAGTTGAAATATTTTTTAGGATTTCAAGTCAAGCAACTCCAAGAGGGCACTTTCATTAGCCAAACGAAGTATACTCAAGACATTCTAAGCAAGTTTGGAATGAAGGATGCTAAGCCCATCAAGACTCCCATGGGAACAAATGGGCATCTCGACCTCGACACGGGAGGTAAGTCCGTGGATCAAAAGGTATACCGGTCGATGATTGGTTCATTGCTTTATTTATGTGCATCTCGACCGGACATTATGCTTTCCGTTTGCATGTGTGCAAGATTCCAAGCCGACCCTAAGGAATCACACCTTACGGCCGTAAAACGAATCTTGAGATATTTGGCTTACACTCCTAAGTTTGGGCTTTGGTACCCTCGGGGATCCACATTTGATTTGATTGGTTATTCGGATGCCGATTGGGCAGGGTGTAAGATTAACAGGAAGAGCACATCGGGGACTTGTCAGTTCTTGGGAAGATCCTTGGTGTCTTGGGCTTCAAAGAAGCAAAATTCGGTCGCTCTTTCTACCGCCGAAGCCGAGTACATTGCCGCAGGCCATTGTTGCGCGCAATTGCTTTGGATGAGGCAAACCCTGCGGGACTACGGTTACAAACTAACCAAAGTTCCTCTTCTATGTGATAATGAGAGTGCAATCCGCATGGCGGATAATCCTGTTGAGCATAGCCGCACTAAACACATAGCCATTCGGTATCATTTTCTTAGGGATCACCAACAAAAGGGGGATATCGAGATTTCATACATTAACACTAAAGATCAATTAGTCGATATCTTTACCAAGCCTCTTGATGAACAAACTTTTACCAAACTTAGGCATGAGCTCAATATTCTTGATTCTAGGAATTTCTTTTGCTAATTTGCACACATAGCTCATAAATATACCTTTGATCATGTCTCTTTTATATATGCTATGACTAATGTGTTTTCAAGTGTATTTCAATTTCAAACCAAGTCATAGGTATATTGAAAGGGAATTGGAGTCTTCGGCGAAGACAAGGCTTCCACTCCACTCTACTACTCATCCTTCGCCGTCGCTCCGCTCCTCTCTCCATCTTTGGTATAATCTTTACTCATATGTTTTATTTATGACCAAAGGGGGAGAAAGTACTTCTAAGGGCTTATATCTCACTCAAAGTATCCGTTTTTGGCGATTCATGCCAAAGGGGGAGAAAGTATGAGCTCAAAGCAAAAGGACCGCACCACCACCCTAATTTTAAAATTGATGATTTTCAATTGGTAAATTTCAAAATTGGTATCTCTTTGTGTTCTAAAGGGGGAGCAAGTAGTATTTTCAAAATTGATGTCTTAAAACCCTCTTGAACACTAAGAGGAGAATTTATTTGAGGGGGAGTTTTGTTTAGTCAAAGGAAAAGCATTTCAAACAAAAGGAGAAAATTTCAAATCTTGAAAATGCTTCTCAAAATTCTTATTCATTTACCTTTGACTATCTTGCAAAAGGACTTTGAAAAGAATTTACAAAAGGATTTGCAAAAACAAAACATGTGGTGCAAATGTGGTCCAATATGTTAAAAATAAAGAAACAATCCATGCACATCATGTAAGTATTTATATTGGCTCAATTCCAAGCAACCTTTGCACTTACATTATGCAAACTAGTTCAAATTATGCACTTTTACATTTGCTTTGGTTGTGTTGGCATCAATCACCAAAAAGGGGGAGATTGAAAGGGAATTAGGCTTACACCTAGTTCCTAAATAATTTTGGTGGTTGAATTGCCCAACACAAATATTGGACTAACTAGTTTGCTCTAGTGTGTAAGTTATACAGGTGCAAAAGGTTCACACTTAGCCAATAAAAAGACCAAGTATTGGGTTAAAATAAAGGAGCAAGGGTCATCCGAAGGCACCTCTGGTCTGGCGCACCGGACTGTCCGGTGTGCCACCGGACATGTCCGGTGCACCAGGGGACTCCGATTTCAAACTCTTCACTCTCGGGAATTTCCAAAGGCCACTCCGCTATAATTCATCGGACTGTCCGGTGTACACCGGACATGTCCGGTGCTCCAAGGAAGAGCGGCCTCAGGAACTCGCCAGCCTCGGGTTTTCACTTCGGCTGCTCCGCTAAAATTCACCGGACTGTCCGGTGTACACCGGACTGTCCGGTGTACACCGGACTGTCCGGTGTAACAGCGGGGCAACGGCTATATCGGCGCCAACGGCTACCTGCAGGCGCATTCAATGCGCGCCAGAAGCGCGCAGAAGTCAGGCACGCCCATTCTGGTGCACCGGACATTGAACAGTACATGTCCGGTGTGCACCGGACATCCAAGCGGGCCCAGAAGACAGTGCTCCAATGGTCGACCCAACGGCTCTTTGGTGACGTGGCTGTCGCACCGGACATGTCCGGTGTGCACCGGACTGTCCGGTGCGCCATCGAACAGACAGCCTCACCAAACGGCTAGTTTGGTGGTTGGGGCTATAAATACCCCCAACCATCCACCATTCATTGCATCCAAGTTTTCCACTTCCCAACTACTTACAAGAGCTCTAGCATTCAATTCTAGACACACCCAAGAGATCAAATCCTCTCCAAACTCCACACAACGCCCTAGTGATTAGAGAGAGTGATTTGCTTGTGTTCTTTCGAGCTCTTGCGCTTGGATTGCTTTCTTCTTTCTTGATTCTTTCTTGTGATCAAACACTCACTTGTAATTAAGGCAAGAGACACCGATCGTGTGGTGGTCCTTGCGGGAACTTTGTGTTCCAAGTGATTGAGAAGAGAAAGCTCACTCGGTCCGAGGGACCGTTTGAGAGAGGGTAAGGGTTGAAAGAGACCCGGCCTTTGTGGCCTCCTCAACGGGGAGTAGGTTTGAGAGAACCGAACCTCGGTAAAACAAATCCGCGTGTCTCACTTCATTATTCGCTTGCGATTTGTTTTGCGCCCTCTCTCGTGGACTCGATTATATTTCTAACGCTAACCCGGCTTGTAGTTGTGATTATTTTTGAGAATTTCAGTTTCGCCCTATTCACCCCCCCCCTCTAGGCGACTTTCAGCGCCAAATATTGGAACCTGCCTCTCAGGACAGCTAGATCCAATGGGGAATGGGGAAAAGGATTTGTTGCACTAACACGGGGTGTCAAAGCCACAATGTTCCTCCTGGCGCTTTGGCATAGTACGGGAGTATTTATAGGTAATCGAGGGACCGCCCGACCCTGTCAAGGACATTAAGGCCCTCAATTACCTAGTTTATCCCCGGAATATTCTCTCGTGAGGGTTAAAGTGACTCAATATGTCATACTTTATTACAGACACGGCCCAACCCGCTCTGCCCACACGTTGTCCGAGGGCGGGGCCCTACTACATGGGCCGAGTTGCACATGGGCTCCTCCCTGCGCTGAGGGGGATGAGGCCTTATGGTCTTCGCGGGGTCTTCGTCTTGGCTTGTCAAAACGAAGGGGGCCGAACAGGCCTCCGTATGGACGGTGTCTGCGGGCTGTCCGGCGGGGCCTGCAGGAACGACCTTCCTTTGTGTAGTTGCGAGGTAGATGTCATCGAGCGGAGGGTGGCGTGTTCGCCTTCGCCCCAACAAGATCATCGATATATAATTATTTTATGTTCTCCATAACTCAATTTTGAGACGCACTTCCAAATATTTTTTTTGTTTGTGTACAAAACCAGATAAATATATGATACAAAGTTGCGACAAATTTTGTTTGCTACATATGAAAATGAGTAATTTTTCCATTACAAAAATATTTTGAACATGTTTTTATCATGAAAAATCAAATTTAAATTTTGTTCCTACGCGAAATGACGAATAAACAAATTAGTTTATCAAATCTATTAGTGTGGTAGATATAGAGAATAAAATTTAGAGGACGCTACTAGAGATGAAAAATATATAGAGAATAAGATCTTTTAGAACGTGTCATAAAATATAGAGTATATTATTTTATTAGGGGATAAAATTTTGAGAACGTGGCTAGAGAGAGTCTCACCATGAAGCGTCCTGATCCTTTGGGACTCAAATGTGATACAATTACTAGTCCCAAGAGGCTAGTAACCACATTCCTTAATTTAAATAGTATAGTGTTGGGGACTTGTTCTCAAATGCTATAAATTAAGAACAAGGCAACACAGAAAGAAGTTAATGGTAAGTATTCTTCGCCCTCCGAAGCATTATTTCCCTTAGGATATAACAATCTTCAGACGAAGATCATGAAGGTCTTACCTTCATCTTTATAGTTTATACCGATAAAAGAAGAAGCATACTAAACATGAGAGAATAACGTGAATAATCATATATCATTATTATGTGTCCTTATTATATAATCATGAAAGAATAATAACAATATTGAATTACATTTGTACCTTCAGCTTGGTAGAAGGCAAAAACACAAGCGTGACGTACGAGCGTGAACAGGTCAGCGTGAACAGTACGGGGGTACTGTTCATCTATTTATAGACACAGGACACAGCCTGTGAAGAATTACAATTATGCCCCTCATAAAAGTTTACAACATTGACTGACCTTTATGGACTAAAAGGTCATTCTATCTTTAAGTCGGTTTGTAATACCGAAGCTTCATGAAGAGGAACCTTCGGTCATCTCCTGCGGACAGCTTCAGCCGAAGCTGCTTCTTCCTACAAGGCCTTCGGCGCGACGAAGCATAGCCCCAACAGTAGCCCCTTTCGCGGCGCTAGATCGTTTTTCGTAACGAGCTTGATCCGTGAAAAAAGTTTCTTAAGCTTCGGGAAGCCGAAGGTCCAAAAAACACCTTCCCTGAGCTCGTTGTCGAGAAACGATTCAGTTTCCGAGCGCGTAGCAGTCCCACTTTGCAGAGTTACTGTTTGGTCTCTGCGGTCCACCGCGCAGCGAGTGCAGGCGACTGTCCGCCTGGTGTAAAAATCCTGGCGTTTCGCCTTCTTACCTGCAGCACTATATAAACAGACGAGTAGGTGTGAAGTTACCACAGCATTCATTGCTATTTGCACTGTTTTGCTGCCAAAATTTTTAACCATCGCCGAAGCTTGATTCTCGGAATCGAACGAAGCTCCAACTTGAAGCCTGCTTCGTCAGAAGGAAAAACTTCGGAAGAAAAGAGTATTTAATTTCCTCAAACTCAGAATTAAATGGCCAGAGTGCGATCTACCGCCAGGGTTGAGCGTGAAGGAGGCGAAGCTGAAGGTTCGGAGACTGTTCCCATCTTCGAAGCAATGCAACGATTCGGACTGGTAACTTCGGAAGAAATCCCCACTGTTGAAGCAGAACAAGCAACTGCCGAAGCAGAAGATGAGAACATTGAAGAAACTGATCCCGAAGATGATTATCGTATTGCCATGCCAAGTAAGCCCAGCCACTTGGACTTCGGAAAGTCGACCGTTTCGAAGGTTGATCTCTCCAAGATGGTAAAATCAGGTTATTTCAGTGAAAGTCAGAAGAAGCTACTTCGCTTCGGGGGGGAAGAAACTACCCCGAAGCCAGAGAAGGATGAAATAGTCATTTTCAAGAGCTTTCTAAAGGCTGGGTTGAGATTCCCCCTTCATAGGATTATTGCAGATGTATTGAAGAGGTTTGGTATCTACTTTCATCAGTTGACTCCTAACTCTATCGTCAGGCTTAGTGTTTATATCTGGGCCCTCCGAAGCCAGGCGGTGGAGCCGTTTGCCGACAGCTTTTGTCGAGTTCATGAGCTGCATTACCAGACGAAGGCTAGAAAAGATGGATTACATGATAACTTTGGTTGCTACAATTTTGCCTATCGGAAAACCACAAAGTTTCCTGTAATCAGCTACCGAAGCAAATGGCCGGCAGGCTGGAAATCAGAATGGTTTTATGTGAAGGTTGACGAAGACAAAGAGAAGCTGGTACAAAGCCCTCTTGAACTGATCTTCGGAGAAACAAGACCACGATGCCAAATGTCATTAGAAGGTCCCACTTGGGCTGCACTGGCTGAGTTTAAAATTATTTCAGAGCATATCAGTACTAGGGACCTGGTTCAAGAGTTCTTGGCCTTCAGGGTTTTTCCTACTTTAAAAGAATGGGAAATGCCGAAGCTAGAGGGGGAGAAGAAAGAAGAGGAACTTGTGCGGTTACCTTACTATTACAAGTTTAAGAAATACTTTAAAAAACCTTGCCAAGAATGGCTGGACACAGTTGAAATAATGTGCAATGAAATTCTTGGGAATTACTCGAAAAAAGAAGATCAATTGATGACTGCGGCCTTCGGCACCCGTCCGAAGCAAAGGCTGAATCGAGTGCTGGACGCCCTGGGTTTTGAATACCCTGACTATGAAAATCTGAACAAAGGTGCCGGGGGCCAAAAAAAAAAGGGGAGCCGAAGCTTTAAATGAAGATGAGGAAGAACCACCAAAAAAGAAGAATATTCTGAAGAAGAAAATATCATCTCCGAAGCGAAAAGTATCTGACGAAGAGGAGACTCCCGCATCACGCTCTGCCACTGACGTGGAAGAGATTTTAAAGGTAATGACTGAATCCCTGCCTGCGAAGCTAAGTCCATTGGGGCCTCAACTGACAAAGTTTTTTCAGAAGGAAAAGGAGCCCGAAAAAACGAAGAAAACAACTAAAACAAAGAGACAAAGAATCATCACAGTGACAGAAGTTATTGACAAGACACCACCGAGAGCTTCAGCTCAAAAGATACCAGCGGCTGAAGAAATAACAAATATTGAAGTCACAGCTTCGGAGGTCGCGGCTGCCGAAGCTACCTCACCTGAAGGTTTGAACTTGGAAAGCACAATTGAACATATCGACAAAATACTGCTAGACATGGCCACAGAAGAAGCTACTGCTGCCGCCGAAGAAGCCATGGCCGCAGTGTCTGGGAAAGAAAAGGAAATTGCTGACGAAGCTTCAGAGGACGAAGCCTTCATGTTCCAAAATTTGGTTGGAGAAGAATTGTCAAAAACCGAAATAGAAGAGCTTAAAGAGTATGCCAAATCCTGCGGATATAAACCAGGAGCACTCCTCTTCGGGGGTATTAACGATGAAAAATTGGACTGCATCCGGGATCAAACTGGAGCTAAGGTCATCGGTACTCTATCAAAGAGTATCGGTTTTCCGAAGCTGGAAATGGACATTAGCCGCTACCGACGACAACATATCGTTGGTAGTTTATTTTATTCCAATTTCAAGGTGAACTACTATTCCCTTGACTTTTATTGTTTTCAATAATGTAGACCTGTCTTAACGAAGGTTGTTTACGTGCAGAGCATGCTGCTGAGCAAGGCTTTGAAAATGCAGCAAGATCTGGAAGACAAAAAGCACGAGGTTATAATTGAAAATTTAGAGAGCAAAATAAAAGAGCAATTAGCTACTATTGAAAAGAAGAACTTTGAGCTTCAGGCAACCGAAGGCTTATTGGCAGAAGCCGAAGCTAAAATAGTGGAATTGGATACGAAGCTTCTCTGCCAATCTGAACAGTTTGAACAAGAAAAACAAGAACTAAATGCGAAACTTGAAGCCGAAGTCCAAGAAAATTCAGTTTTGAAAAAATTATTGGCGAGCCTTCAAGATAAATGTTTGGAATTTAGCAACAAATGTATTGAACGACTGAGAAAAATCTTCCACTCAGTTGGAGCTAGCAGTGAGAAATTTACCCCGTCAACTGAAGATTTACCAAAGACCTTCGAACATATTGAAGGTGAAATTGATGAGCTTGACGAAGTTATAGCCGGGCACGGTGACTTCTGTGCCTGGGTAGCTTCTCGGGGCACTGCTGCTGCCTTCCTAAAAGCTGGCTGTGATCATGGAAAAATTGTCAATAGGCCCAATTTCACTTTATCACCATCAATCCTAGATGACATCCCTGATCTCGCCCGAAGTATTTCCAATAGATTTATAAAAATGATATGGACAAAAGGCGGGCGAGAGAAGGCTGGAGACAAAGCTCGGAGTCATCTTGAACCAGTAAGAAATCATACCTTGTGCTTACCTCTTCCTTCAAGCTCGATTTTGACTTACAACAACTTGATTCATGTAGGATAACGAAGCCGAAGTCGATGATTAGAAGAGTGACGCCGAAGCTGAAATCCCTTGAAGATTAAGTAGGAGTAGACTGTAGATAGACTAAGGAAACTTTTGAGATAACTTGTGTAAATGTAACTAAACTTGTCTTTTATGAGTTCTGTTCATACCTTGTATTATGCTCTTACCCTTCTATTAATGTATGTGAAATGCTTTGGTGCGGACGAAATTATCTTTTTTGAGCCGAAGGCGAAAAAACACCTTCCCTTCTTTTCGTACACGGCAAAGCATAGAAAGCAACATTTCCCTTTCTTCCGAAGCCCTCCTTTTTGTACGCGAAGAAGCTCTTCTCTTATGCCGAAACAACCACTTATGCCATGATGATGATTATCCTATATATGCCTGAATGAATGTTTATGAATGCAAATGCTATGATGTAATGTGATGTGCGAATGAATGTCCAAACACATATCCGAAGCCATACCCTTAGCCATTATTTCCTTAGAAACAATCACACATCAGCTCTGCATTCCCTTAGGAACGACTTTGGAGCTTCTTCGCCTTTTACTTTCGGCGGAATCAGCGTTGACTTTTCACTGTAAGCTCTGCATTCCCTTAGGAACGACTTTGGAGCTTCTTCGCCTTTTACTTTCGGTGGAATCAGCGTTGACTTTTCGCTGTAAGCTCTGCATTCCCTTAGGAACGACTTTGGAGCTTCTTCGCTTTTTCAGTTTTCGGCACTCGGTGGTGCGTTCTCAGCTTTTACATTTACATTCCTTGGGGGATTTTGCTCTTATAGAACTAAAAAGGAAATTACATATGATGGCCCCATTAAAAACCTTTCTCCCCCTTTAGAAAGGAAAAGGGTGCCATGAAAAAGAAAAAACATAAAAAAGTTACATCAAGTTACACATAATATCGCCGAAGCTCATCCGCATTCCAAGATCTTGGAATGTCGTTGTCGTCCATGTCCTTCAATCTGTATGAACCAGGTCTTGACGAAGATGCTACTAAGAAAGGCCCCTCCCATTTCAACTTTAACTTGCCCACTGTGTCTGGGTTGGCCACTCTCCGAAGCACCAAGTGTCCCGGCTCAATATTCTTTAGCCGAACTTTTCTATCTCGCCATTTGACTGTTTCGGCTTGGTATTTATTGATATTCTCCACAGCTTGAAGCCTGATCCCTTCTAAAGCATCTTTTTCCACAAAACAAGCATCTTCAGGACCTGATTCTGTCGAAGCTACTACTCTTATTGATCCAGTTTTAGCTTCTTCCGGAGTTATTGCTTCGTCACCGAATAATAACTTCAATGGAGTAAAGCCTGTAGACCTTGATGTTGTTGTATTGTGGCTCCACACCACTTTGGTTAACTGATCTGGCCACTTTCCCCTGGGTTGATTGAAGATTAACTTCATTATTCCTGTCATTATGATGTCGTTGGCTCTTTCAACGAGCCCATTTGACTCCGGATGCCTGACTGATGCAAAATGGATCTTCGTACCAATTTGATCACAGAAATTTCTGAAAGCTTCGGAGTCGAATTGTGTTCCATTATCTACAGTGATGGCCTTCAGTACCCCGAAACGACAAACAATATTCTGCCAGAAAAACTTTTGGACAGTGGCCGAAGTTATTGTGGCTAATGGCTTTGCCTCAATCCATTTAGAAAAATACTCCACAGCCACTATAACATATCTTAAATTCCCTTGAGCCGGTGGTAATGGACCTAACAAGTCAAGGCCCCACCTTTGCAATGGCCAGATGGGTTGTATGAGCTGTGTTAAAGACGAAGGTTGTTTTTGATCTCTTGCACATTTCTGACAGCCTTCGCACTTTTGAACTAATTCCGCTGCATCCGAAGCTGCCTTCGGCCAATAAAACCCTTGGCGGAAAACTTTTCCAAGTAACGGCCTAGATCCAATGTGAGATCCACACAGGCCTGCATGTATTTCTTTCATCAACTCTATACCTTCGGTTCTAGATAAACACTTGAGTAGCGGAGCGCAAACTCCATGCTTGTACAACTCCCCCTCTATCATGACATATGGACGAGCTCTTGCCTCTATCCTCCTGTTATAAGCTCCGTCATCTGAAAGGAACTTACCCTGAAGGTAAGAGATGATCTCAGTTCTCCAATCTTCGCTATAAACAGGAGATATGTTGAGGACTGCTCTTTCAAGGAGTTCCACTGAAGGTGCCTTTATTGTTTCGAAAAACACATCCGAAGGTAAAGGCAGCCCCTGTGCTGCTGACTTAGCTAGCAAATCAGCATGCTCATTTTGTCCTCGAGGGATATTTTTGAAAGAAAATCCTTCGAAGGAAGCTTCGATTCTTCGGACCGTGTCTAGATATTTTTCAAGCTTCGGATCTTTAGCCTTGCAACTCTTGTCGATATGACCCGAAACAACCTGAGAATCAGTTTTAAGGATGACCCTTCTGATTCCCATTGCTTTTAATTTCCGAAGGCCCAAAAGCAGAGCTTCGTACTCAGTAATATTGTTTGTACAGCTAAAATCAAGTCTTGCCGCATAACAAGTTTTAACTTTGGATGGTGAGACCAACACAGCGGCTGCTCCTGCTCCGAAGGTTCCCCAAGAGCCATCACAAAACACTGTCCACACTTCGGCATCTTTATTTGTTTCTTCATCCTGAGCCCCTGGCGTCCAATCGGCAATGAAATCTGCCAACGCTTGAGACTGGATCGAGGATCTATGCACATAATCAATGCAAAATTCATTGAGCTCTGCAGCCCATTTTCCAATCCGTCCAGTAGCTTCTCTATTTCTCATAATATCCTTCAACGGCTGCGAAGAAGGAACAACAATATTGTATGCTTGAAAATAATGCCGAAGCTTCCTGGATGCCATCAAAACGGCATATAATACCTTCTCCAGTTCTGTATAGTTTTTCTTTGATACACTAAGGACTTCAGATACAAAATACACTGGAACCTGCTTCTTGACTTGGCCATCGAGCTTCTCCTGGACAAGTGCTGCACTTACTGCTGAGTGCGAAGCTGCCACGTATAACAACAAAGGAGCCCCTGGCGTTGGTGGAGTTAATGTTGTTAAATCTATCAAATATTGCTTCAGCTCTTCAAAGGCTTTTTGTTGGCTTGGTCCCCATTGAAAGACTTCAGCTGACTTCAGCACTTCGAAGAATGGTAAATTTCTTTCTGCTGATCTGGATATGAATCTATTGAGAGATGCCAGCCTCCCTGTCAATCTTTGGGCCCCCTTTCTTGTAGTTGGTGGCTCCATTCGAAGTATAGCTTCAATTTTATTTGGATTAGCTTCAATTCCCTTTGTTGAAACCAAGCATCCAAGAAATTTTCCCTTCTTTACTCCGAAGACACATTTTTCTGGATTCAGCTTTAAGCCAGCTTGTCTGAAACTGGCGAAGGTCTCCTGTAAATCAGCAATATGATTTTCCTGTTTCGTGCTTTTTACAATGATGTCATCAACATAAGTTAGCACATTTCTGCCTATCTGAGACTGGAGGACCTTCGCAGTCATTCTGCTGAAACTTCCTCCAGCGTTTTTTAGCCCCTCAGGCATCCGAAGATAGCAATATGTGCCACTTGGGGTTATGAAGCTAGTCTTCGGCTCGTCTTCCTTCTTCATCCAGATTTGGTGATAGCCTGAGTAACAGTCTAGCAGACTCATGAGCTCTGAAGAAGCTGCTGCGTCAACTAAAGAGTCTATCCTTGGCAATGGGAATTCGTCCTTCGGACAAGCCTTGTTGAGATCTGTAAAATCGATACACATTCTCCACTTGCCATTGGCCTTCTTTACCATAACAGTGTTAGCTAGCCATTCTGGGTACTTTACTTCTCTGATAACTCCTGCACTGAGGAGTCTTTTTACTTCATTACGAGCACCTTCGGCCTTATCATCGGACATTTTCCGAAGCCTCTGCTTTCGGGGTCTGAAGGATGGGTCAACATTGAGCGAGTGTTCAATAACATCCCGATTTACTCCGCAGAGGTCATTAGCTGACCATGCAAAAACATCTTTGTTGTTGAACAAAAACCTTATCAAGGTTTTCTCCTGCTCTTCGGATAATTGAGAGCCCAACAGCACCTTCTGCTCTGCTATGTCCTCACATAAGAGCATGGGCTTCGGCTGATCTGCTGAAGCTGCTTTCTCCCTTCTGAATTTGTACTGTTCACAAGCTTCAGCTCCATCTATGTTATGGATTGCTTTTGAGTCAGTCCAGCTTCCTTCGGCCCTTCTGGCAGCTTCCTAACTTCCATGAATAGCGATGGGTCCTTGATCCGAAGGTATCTTCATGCAAAGATAGGCAGGATGAAGAATTGCTTCGAAAGCATTGAGGGTGCCACGGCCAATAATTGCATTGTAAGGGTATTCCATGTCAACAATGTCAAACACAACTTGCTCAGTTCTAGTGTTGTTGATGAACCCGAAGGTCACTGACATGGTGATCTTGCCCAGCGCTACAATCTGTCTTCCTCCGAAGCCACAGAGAGGGTGCGTAGCATCATGAATCTTATCTTCTGGCTCTTGCATTTGCCTGAAGGCCTTAGCAAATATGATATCAGCTGCACTGCCTGTATCAACTAAGACATTGTGAACCAGAAATCCTTTGATAACACAAGAGATAACCATGGCATCGTTGTGTGGGTAATCCTTGAGTTGAAGGTCCTCTTGGGAGAAGGTAATAGGAATGTGAGACCATCTCGACTTGATGAAGGGTCCTTGCACCCCAACATGTTGTACCCTTCTCTGTGCTTCCTTCTTCTGCTTCTTGTTGGCTGGCTCTGAACATGAACCGCCTGTTATCGGAAGAAGCAGCTTCGGAGCCGAAGCAGCTCCAGCTTGATCGTTGAACGAAGCCATCAGCTCAAAAAAGTGGAAGTGAGTTCACCGGAGGTGGGCGCCAATGTTGGGGACTTGTTCTCAAATGCTATAAATTAAGAACAAGGCAACACAGAAAGAAGTTAATGGTAAGTATTCTTCGCCCTCCGAAGTATTATTTCCCTTAGGATATAACAATCTTCAGACGAAGATCATGAAGGTCTTACCTTCATCTTTATAGTTTATACCGATAAAAGAAGAAGCATACTAAACATGAGAGAATAACGTGAATAATCATATATCATTATTATGTGTCCTTATTATATAATCATGAAAGAATAATAACAATATTGAATTACATTTGTACCTTCAGCTTGGTAGAAGGCAAAAACACAAGCGTGACGTACGAGCGTGAACAGGTCAGCGTGAACAGTACGGGGGTACTGTTCATCTATTTATAGACACAGAACACAGCCTGTGAAGAATTACAATTATGCCCCTCATAAAAGTTTACAACATTGACTCGGACCTTTATGGACTAAAAGGTCATTCTATCTTTAAGTCGGTTTGTAATACCGAAGCTTCATAAAGAGGAACCTTCGGTCATCTCCTGCGGACAGCTTCAGCCGAAGCTGCTTCTTCCTACAAGGCCTTCGGCGCGACGAAGCATAGCCCCAACATATAGAGTTTCGAATAAAAGTTATTACAATACCAAAATACAAGCTCTAGCGAGCCTGGAATACAAAGCACAGTGGAAGATCCTCTAGCCCAAGCCACAGGCAGACTGGGTGCAGACACAATCCCCTTCTAGTCAAACATAGGGCGAAAGAAGTCTTCAGCTGCTGAAAAACATAAATAAATCTAGGTGAATACACTAGGTATTCCGTAAGCCCACCCCGCTCGTAAAGAGAGCGAGACCTATACAGTACATGCTTGATATGGTGGAGTTGAAGTCACTCTTTTTTCCAGAGAAGGGCAATACTTTGATGGTTTACCCCAAAGAGAAAAGTAGCACGTTTTCACACTCAACCACCACTAAGCTTCCCGCTCCCGTGGCATTGTTTTCATTTGTAAAAACACCCACACACACTTCCCTATTTACGAAGATCAAAACACTAATTGTCATACCACACCAGACTCGTCCATACCAGTGGACACGGACTATTCGAATAGGTTTCAAACTCTGTGCAGAGGGGTACACTTTACCCACTAGTCCGGCTCTATGGTCTCATGGCCAATGAGACCCGAATCCGGCTCTCTTTCCTTCCTTGCATGTCCTTACCTTAACAGTTATACCGGAAGGAGTCAGGCCACCACCATGCCCAAACCGGACAAAACATTCCCCCTTCTTATCCTCCCGACGCTCCCCAGCCATCATAACCCTGGGGTTTGGACCGTACAAGTTCAGATTGAGTGACTGCCCATACAGTCTCGAGTGGTTGTACTTATCATGAGTACAGGTAGTGAAGGATGACAAACCGGTCCTTAAATGAGGGGACAATCCTTCTGCTCACACCTAACCCGGCTGAGCCAACACCTGAGGTCCCCTAAACCAGGGAGTCCCTGATCATCCCACTCAAAAGGTGATAAGGGTGAATACCCTTCATCATACACTTTTTGAAAACATTGCTCCTTTTTTTGAAACACCACCCCTTTCCTCAACCCATGTTTTGTACTCAAAAGAGGTTCTTTAATGCAGGTTATCTCTCTACTCACCATGCAAAGGACCCAACCCTTATTCCCGGCTTAGGCAGTGGTAGAAAGAATAGGTAATTCATGCATCAAGGGAAGAATGGACTTGCCTTCATCGAGGTTTTCCTGGCACGAAACGTCTATCTCTGAAAGGTCGGGCTCCTGCCCTTCTTCCGGAGCTACAATTTCCGGAGGATCGGATCCCTCTTCTCCTAGCAAAATCAGGCAATGAACATTACATCAACCATGGTGGCTTAGTGAAGTGTGCCAAGTTTTAAATATTATTATTTTGTGCCATATAAAACATTTGGACTATTTTTGGTGCATAAAATATCAATATAAATATATATATATATATAGGAAAAGAAAAAGGAGAAACGGAAAAAGAAAAAGGATTCTCGGTTAGCTGGGCCCGGGGAAGGGGTTTCGGCCCAGCCGGGGCACGTGCGTGCGGCCACACGGGCAGGCGGCCCAACACGACCCGCCAGCGGGAGCAGCGCGGGGATGGCGTCGTGGGCGTGGGCCCATGTGCCAGTGAGGGGGAGGGGAAGACGGCGTTAGGGGGTGACGGGGGGGGGGTTCGGCCAGGGGGAAAACCGGTCGCCGGAGCTCGACGACAGTTCTCCGTCGGCGACCCGGTTCTGGGTGGTCGGGGAGGTGGTGAAGCATGGGTAGAGGTAGGGGGTCATGGTGGAGGGGCCAATTTGGCCGATTGGCATTCGGGGTGGCCGGTCCATGGTGAGGTGGCGTGTTCGCGCGGCGGTGAGGTCGCAGGTGAGGGCTTCTGGGCGCGATAGGCGAAGTAGAGGGGCACATGGTGTTTGTGGCAAAGTGGCAGAGCTCATGAACTATAACAATTTGACTTGAAACCACCAGAGAGGGGAGGGAGGAGCTCACCGGAGATGAAGACGACAACGGCGCTAGCTCAATAGAGCTTGGGGAAGGGGAGAAAGGTGGCCGAGGCCGAGGTGAGGAAAGGTGGAGCTTGGGTGGTCCCTTTTATAAGTGCCTGGGGAGGAAGCGGCCAAAGGCAAGCTGGCGCCGGCGAGGGACACCACGGCGGCGAGGAGGGCGCACAGCGCCGGGGACGAGACCGCTCGGGCAGGCTGTCGTGAAGGGGTGCGAGCACAGTGGACTAAGAGGGCGGAGCGGTGCCTAACTTCACCGGCGCAGGAGTAATGGCGAGGAGACGTGGCAGGGTGGTGGCCGGCGGCGATTGCGCCGATAGCCGATCACGGGCGAGAGAGAGAGGGAGCTGACGAGCGGGGCCTGCTTGCCAGAGAGAGGGCAAAAGCGAGAGGGAAACGGCGAGCGCGGCTGATGGGTGGGGCCAGACTGACAGTGAGGGAGAGGGGCGCGGCGCGAGCGCGGGCGGGCGTGCGGAGAATGGGCTGCACTGGGCCTCGGGCGGGGAAGTGCTGCGCGCGGGAGTGAGAGAGAATTGGGCCGGATCCGGCCCAACCGAGGGGGATTTCCTTTTTTTCTTTTTATATTTCTATTTCTCTTTTTCTTTTTTGTTTAAACAATAATTCTCCTAATCTCCTAGGTGCTAAAAATAAAATACTCTATGTGAGATTGTACAAGAAGTCATGGTGTACGCATATGATGAATGAAATGTTTCATGTGGCTTAGGAGATAATTAAGGGAGGGGGGTTGGATGTTTAGGGTTCTAACCTTGGAATTCAAAATTGGGATGTTACACACCACCACCATTCCATTCATTTTTTTCCTATCTTATTTTTTTCAGTTTCTGGCATGCGTCCAGATTTATGTAAAATATTATTGCCGAATGGTTCTAGAACATTATTATTAGCATCTTCATGATATGTGAAGGCTTCCTTCCGCATTCTCCACCACCTTGCCTGTATCGGATTCTTTATTTCTTTTTTTACTCCAAACGATGATAAATACATTGTATTGATGTTAGAATATTGTTGTGATTTCTGCTCTTTTTTCCATGGAGGTCTCTCAAGTGCATTACTTGAATGATGATTCTCATCAACAGTGGCAACAAAGGTGAAGCCGATGCCGGACTTGACCTCTGTCAACAACTACAAGGAAGATGCATCGGCAGAGGAGCTAACATGTGGTATCAGAGGAATACATCTTCCCCTTCCCCAAGTCTCTCTCCCTCATTCCTCTACCTCTTCTCAAGTCGCTTATGGATCGGTGCTAACATTTGGTATCATAGGAGGTTCCACCCTGGACGCTTCATCTCAGTACCTGGCCGGCGCCCGCGTTCCACTGTCATCGCGGGCATGGACGTGATTATGCAGCGACTGCTCGACGAAATGTCGCTGATGGAGACTCGAATCACCGAGGCGATGATGGGTCGCTACAGGCATTGCAACAGTATGCCAAGGATTCTGATGAGAACATTGAGGCACGTTTGATCTCCCTCGAGATGGATCTAGGGGAAATTGAAGCATGGTGTCCTGGTGTCGAGAGGCGACTCGACAACATGTCTCTGGAAATGACGCGGACAACCAAGTTCATGGAGTGTGAGTCCATGGCGCAAGACTTCACCAAGCCTGGTCTCATCCCCAACATCAAATCGACGTACGAGCGCCCACCTGCTCGGAATTCCACCATCGACGGGCCAAACGACCACCGGTTCAATCATCGTTATGGAGAGCATGGGTTTGGTCGAAATTTTCCCCAGCCTCACGACCCAGTCAAGGGTATGTTCCACGAGTTAGCCCATGTTCTCTTCGATGATACGTCTTATCAGTGGCGTTTTATTGAATGGGATGTGGGCGTAAGGAGTGTCGTTCCAGCCAAGGGAATTTACCGCGTGTCAATTGTGGAAAACACGCTACGAAAACTACTTTGATATGTATGAAGTTGGCCTAGCTAAATGGATTCGCGTTGCTTATATGCATTTCGAAGGGAGGGCGGTGTGTTGGCTGCAATCAGTCAAGCACCGCATTTGGTACTGGTCCTAGCATGAATTTTGCGGTCAAATACATGATCGTTTCGGTCGTGAGCAACATGAGTGGCTAATTCGAACCAGTTCCATGTTCGAGTATGTCGAACAATTTTCCAATTTAGTCAATCATCTATCGGCATATGAATCTAATGCAGATCCCCTATACTATACCATGCGCTTTGTTGACGGGTTACGGGAGGACATCAAATCTATAATTATGGTGCATAGACCTTCTACTTTGGATACTGTTTGTTCCTTGGCATTGGTGCAGGAGGAGGAGTTGATGTCCGATCAAGGATACCGTGGGGACGCTGCTCTGAACCGGACTAGCTACCATGAAAATCGGGACATCTTCACCTAAACCCTCCAAATGGGAACAAATGTTGACAACGTCTGCCTCTGGCTCTATAGATGAAAAGCTATCTTCTCCGCGTCGTTACCGGAGGGTAAGGGTATTGTGTGATAAATGTGCTAACAAGTGGATTCCAGGGCATAAGTGTGCAACAACGACTCAACTTCATGCTATGGAGGAGGTGTGGAGTCTGCTACCTTTCGAGATGGATGAACAACCTAAATCAAGGACAACTGACAACACTTTTGAACTAGTGCTTATGTCCATGTCCTAGACAACATGGGGAGGATCTGACAGCGGCTATACTTTAAAGTTTCAGGGCCTCATCCAAAATCAACATGTGCTCATTTTGTTGGATAGTGGAAGTTCCCATACTTTTGTCAATGAGCAACTTTGTCACAAATTACAAAGTACCAAAGTGGTGCCAGTCTTCTTCAATGTCAGGGTGGCTAATGGTGATATTGTACACTGCCAAGATAAGTGGTTAAGGGTACCATGGCAAATCCATGACTGTTCTTTTCTCTCGGATATTTTGTTCATCCTATTACATTGTTGTGACATGGTCGTCGACATGGATTGGTTGCAAACTTCCAGGCTATAAGAGTGGATTGGGTTCAAAAATGGTTGACAATACCTTATCGTGGAACTAATGTGACCTTGTATGGTCAGAACAAGCAAGTCCCTGAATGCACAGTGGTGGAGTTAATTATGGTTACTGAAGACAAGTCTGCTCCTTCCAGGCCATTGAGCAGTGGGCGACTCCAACCTCGTTTAAAGAACTATGTAGCGTTTTGGGGCTGGTTGGGTTCTACCATGCGTCATTTTGGTACAATAAGTAGACCTTTATTCAATTTGCTCAAGAAGAATGTGCTATTTATATGAATGACGGACCATCAACATGCCTTTGAACTACTTAAAAAGGCATTGATCACAACCCTAGTTTTGGTCCTACCGATTTCACACAACATCTACCTTCCGCAATCTTGAATGGAGAAGTTGTTACCTTCCACAACCTTGAATGCAGAAGATTCTTCATAAAATCACTTCCTATATTGTTAGTATGATAAATCGTTAAAGGATTTTTGTATTATAAATAACATAAGTACTTCATACTTCAGTTTGACGTCTTACCCCCAAAAAGATATATAGTGAGAAAAATCAATATAACAATAGCTCCAACAAGACTAACCTTAAGCAATAGACAAAAAATAATCAGTAGATTACCATAGAGTAATATTTCAACAAAAAAACTTGTTCTTCCCTAACAATAGCAACAACAACCGACACATAAAGAAACAACTTTGGAAACCGAATGTCCTAGATTACTCGGTCACTTAATGTTTTTGTATCAACCAGTTAGTTTACACCATACGGTCTACCATTGGACTCTGTTGTAAATCTCGAGTAACACCTATTTGTTACTCAAATCCGTTAGTCTAATTTGGTTCTAATGATTTGTTAGGTCCAGGTTCATAGCTAATGAACCGCCTCTTAGAGAGAGCGCCAACGGCGCACTTTCTAGTATATTTTGAATCCGTGTCAACGAGTCGTTATATAACAGCCCCAGCCTCAGCCCAAACTAACAAACATTCGTTAAAGTATTAGCCTCAATTTTAATTTTTCGTCTATCACATATACGACGTTGTGCAAAAATTTTATCCATTGATGCTTCCCACTCAGTATATTCATTTGTAGTATTTGCATCAAAAGGGATGAAAGATGGATATATAGAACTTGAGGGAGACAAATCAGCATCAATGGTGTGGCTCTCAAAAGATTTAGTCAATACACGCATCATCTCCTTCAAATCCAGATGGAGGACACACTCACTATCAGTAGGCTTAGTGTCCTTATCCTTGTTCGCTTGGGTCTTTGGTTCTGTTATTGTTAGTACACAACAAAAACAAAAGGGAACAAATAAACTATAAACCCTATAACTATTCTCAAGGGTGGTGGTGGAACACAAATTATGTAAGCATCTTACCTCGCTTTTACAAGTTTCTTACCAGCACTGCAGGTGGCAAATGATGGTCGGTGTGATTGTCCAAAAAGCGTGAGTATGATTGCAAAGGAGTACATGTTATGCTCGAAAAAAAAGTGGAGCTTTGGAAAGACTCACTAAATATGTATATGTGGCACATAATTCAGTAACAGATAGCAGTGCTGAATAAGTGTTCTAAGTATTCATCATAGCTGCTGGCAAATGATGGTCGGTGTGATAGTATACTTGTTAAGACAAATCGATACATATAAAAATTATATTTTAAAACTACATAATAAAATAGTTATTTGTAGTCAAATTTTTCTAAGTTTAACTTAAATCTTGTTCAAAATGACAACTAATAGGACATATAAGGAAGTTCCATTAATGGATTTTGTTGTAATTCTCGACTAACACCGTTACACCTATTTGTTAACTTAAATCCATTAGACCAGATCCATAGCTAACTAACCGCCTAAGAGAGCGCCAACGGCTTTTTCGAATCCGCGTCGAGTCATTATATAACATCCCCGCCACAGCCCCCATCCCCCGCCACCTGAGTACCTGACACACAGCGAAACGCCGAAACCGCGTCAAGTTCCCCTTCTTCGATCCCCCAATCGCCGTAACCCTAGACTCGGCACCGCCGCCGCGATGCTCCGCTCGCCGGGCAATTCGCCCCGCCGCCTCTCACCGTCGCCCACACCCGCGCCCTCCACCCTTCGCCCGGCCTCCCCGCCCCCCTCCAACGCCCCCTCCTCGAAGCGCCGCCGGTCGGAGGTGCTCGACGAGGACACCTACGTCGCCGCCATCGAGCGCATCATCGAGCGCGACTACTTCCCCGACCTGCCCCGCCTCCGGGACCGCCTCGACTGGCTGCAGGCCGTGCGGTCCCACGACCCGCTCATCCTACGCGACGCGCAGCTCAAGATCCTAGAGCGCCGCCGCCGCGCCCAGCGCCACGCGGCGGGGCCCGTCCCCACGCCGACGCCGGCCACCTCCACCGCGCTCCGCTCCCCGTCCTTTCTGACCACCCCCGCCGGATCCGTCGCCGGCGGCGTGGGAGGTCCCGACGCCGACCACGACGACGACGTCGCGGCCGCGGTCTCCCTCGACGGCTTCTTCCGCCGCTTCACCAGCGAGGACAACAACTCCTTCTCGCGCATCCTAGACAAGGTGAACCAGCGCCACCGCGAGCGCTACGCGCACTTGCTGGAGCCGCCGCCGCCTGCCGAGGCGGGGAGCAAAGCGTCAGAGGGCGCCAAGCGCGACAGGATCACGGACGGGTACGGTACATCGGGGCAGCCACCGAGCACGCTCGAGGGCGCCAAGTTCACGGCAAAGAACTTGCTAATGTACTATCCGGCTGACCAGGGGGAAGCGCCCCTCACGGAGGAGGAGCGCGCAGAGCGGCTCAGGGGGATGACCAAGGAGATAGACAAGTCGAACACCAGGCTACATGGCAGAGCCACGGCCGATGACGCGAGGCCCAAGGAGGAGGAGGGGGCTGCCATACTGTACGCGCTAGTTGCAGGCTCTACTCCAGGAGGGATGGCCTACCACGACCCTGACAAGTTGAAGAAGTATGATCTGGAGGACCTGAGGAAGACACCTAACCCTTTCTACCTCGAGTCGGACAAGAAAGCCGGCAACGGGTACAGTTTTGTGAGGACACCGTCGCCGGCACCCGGCGTGGACGAGTCGCCGTTCATGACGTGGGGTGAGATTGACGGAACGCCGCTGAGGCTGGACCCCGACGAGACGCCGGGCGGTAGTGAGATAGCGCATTTCAAGATGCCACCACCTCCTGCTCGCGATGTCAAGGCGCACTTGCTTTCGAGGGATGCCGCTCGGAAAATAAAGGAGCGGTCTAAGCCCTTCCATAGGCCGCCCCTACCCTCCCCTGCGAGGGGTGTCAGCGCGAGCCCTAGAACCCTTTCGCCGGCCGCGCAAAAATTCGTGAGGAACGCCATCTCCAAGTCGACCAAGTCCTCCAGCGTCATTGACGAATCTCTCCGTGCAAGCTACAGAGGCTCGACCCCGTCTGCGAGCACTCCCAAGTCAAGGTTTTCAAGAGATCCTGGCCTCCCATCGCGTTCTCCATCCATAAGGCAGGGTTCCACCCCTCCCTGGTGAGTGTTAGTAAACCTTTTAATGTTATTTCATAAAATGGGTAGGTGGCCCATCCTGTGCTGTAACAAATTGTATAATGATGGAAGATAGGAAATGATGAAGTGAACCTTTTAATGTTATTTCATAAAATGGGTAGGTGGTCCATCCTATACTGTAACAAATTGTATAATGATGGAAGATAGGAAATGATGAAGTGATGCTTATTTACTCTTCTATTATCTGAGCCACCCTTACCAAAATCAATGTCATGAGCATATCTTTGCATGCTAAGTTCCAACATGTACGTGAATTTTCAATTTCAAAGGCATAGGCATCTGGGCAGAAACAATGGGTTTGGCAAGAACTTCCATGTCACTGTACTGTACTCTAAGGCAGATCGTGCATCTGGTCTTGCAAAAAATCTCATAATAGAGTTTGAAATAGGAGGTGGGATAAGGAATGAGATAAGAGAGCTGCTGGAGATAGCCTAATAGTCTGTGGTTTATTTTTTATGTTTATACTCTTTTCTGCATAGAAGTATATAACAAAATGGATCCGATTGTATTAGTTTGCCAAACTGGGGAAACATATATAAACAGTCAACTCCCCTTCTCCTATTGATAGAGCCCTAGGGCTTTGGGGGAGAGGACCTTTGTCTATTTCCACTCTTGCTCGTCTTCTCTAATCGTCGCCTGTTTGAGAGTGTTTACCAACATTGGTTGGCTCGGGGGGAAATTTTGGGAGAAGAAAAGAAAAGGGAGATGGCAGTATTGCGGAGGACGGTGTGGTGCTTCTCCTTTCATCACGCTAGATGCTAGTGTGTGCCTAGGGATGAAAACGGTCGGAAACGGTATTTATTCGGTAATCAGTTTTTTAGTCGTTTTTCTTTAAATAGAATATAGAATATACAATACAAATTTGTATTCTTGTTTTTAACATCCAACTTATTAAGATTTATAAAAGGTAAACCTCGAATTCATCCTATATTTTCTCAAATAATAGATATAAACTTCGGTATGGATTCGGAAATAAATTCGGTAATTTTTTCAACCTTTTGTGTTGTAGAGAGCAAATAATACATTAAACAATTTTTGTAATATTTTATTCATATTTGTACTAATGTGCTTGATAACATAAGAAAAAATCAACATCAAATTTTATACATATCTATTTTAAAATATTAAATTTGTCCTAACAGTTCAGATTACCACTTTCATCGCTATGTGTGCCATGGTGGGGAGCCAATCTGAAGCCTCAGGCTGATTTCTGGGCAGTTGTGTGTTCGCCTTTCTGTGGAAGTTTCTGTTGTTGTTGCATCGACCAGATTGAGAGTTGAGTTGTATTTCACGACATCAGATCAGGCTTCTGTCAGATCCGGCAGTTCATTGGTTTTATCGCTTGGATCATGGATCATGTTCAGTTGCATCTTCTGGCCTTGGATCGTGGAGTCATATCCATATCCTGTACACAGAGATGCAAAATGAAGTGTCCTTATGCTGATGGCTGATAGCTGGATCTGTTAAGGCAGGCAGCAGAGGAAGAGATTCGGACGTAGAATGAGGCGTTGAATGTTTGCATATCGCAGCTTCATTTTTTTTTTGTTGAACGTTGTAGTTCTGATATTTTTGAACTTGCATCCTCAATCCTTGATTATTCGTTCAACATATTATATTTTCGTGACATGCTTCTATGGTTAAAATAACATAATGTATGAACTAGGACTGAAATGTAGCAAGTGCTCTAAGTCAATCTCAGTGTAATTTCGGCTTACATTACAGACTAAGTGGTATGCTATCATTACATCCCAAAAACAAAGACAAGGCAGAAATCTCTGACATGGTCCTATACATAAGACCTGTCCAACAGCAAAATAACAAGCACGATGAGATGCTACCTAATTCAGATTCACACGGGTGTTTGTATAAAAATACAATTCGATGACAGAAAATGGAACTGATCTATGACAAAAACTTTTGGAAATAATAATTAATCTGGCAGCTTACAGGAATTAGGGAAGTAGACTGCTCAATGGATGCACAATATCTCACCATCTGGTGATACGTACGATATGATAGGTAGGAAGCCAAACAAAACAAAATAAAAAAAAAACTCTGTAAGTTTGGACCAGAGCCCATGGCGATCCGGCCCAGCACATAGGCATAGCCCTCCCGCCGTCATCCTCCGCTCCCGTCGCGACTCCAATCGCAATTCCCAGCCATTCCCCGTCGCCCGGTCGGAAGCACCACCAGCTACCAGGGATGTCCGGCGAGGAGGAGGAGAACGCCGCGGAGCTCAAGATCGGCGAAGGTCCGTGCTCCTCCTCTCCTCCCCTCCCCTCCCTTCTCAACCACCGTCGAGTCCTTGGGCGCGCGGGCGGCTAGGGTTTTCGTCCTCCCTCTCGAACTCACTCAGCTCACCCGTAAGCCTGTGGGCGCAGAGTTCCTC
The DNA here is from genome assembly GCA_029449295.1 of Zea luxurians. Classification (NCBI taxonomy): domain Eukaryota; kingdom Viridiplantae; phylum Streptophyta; class Magnoliopsida; order Poales; family Poaceae; genus Zea; species Zea luxurians. The sequence continues at coordinate 7,562,778 of JAOPSE010000053.1, read as the reverse complement.
AAGGCCAAGTGCCTGATGAACTGCGAGGTGGCGATCATCCTGGAGCACAAGTACGAGCAGATCCAGCAGCACGCGTCGTCGGAGTCGGACCCGTCGTCGCAGGTGTCGCAGGTGTTCGAGAAGTCGCTGCAGTACGTGAAGCGCTTCAGCCGCTACAAGAACCCCGACGCCGTGCGCCAGGTCCGCGAGACGCTGAGCCGCTACGGCCTCGCCGAGTTCGAGCTCTGCACGCTCGGCAACCTCTGCCCCGACACCAGCGGCGAGGCCACCGCGCTCGTCCCCTCCCTCAAGTCCGGCGGCAGGTTCGTCGGCGACCCCGGGGACGAGAAGATCGAGAAGATGCTCAACGACCTCTCCCTCATCAAGAAGTTCGAGTAGAGCGGGAGCCCCCAGGGTCCGTGTCCCCCTCTTCTCTTGTCATATCTTTTCTCTTGGAGTAGCGAGCATCAAGATGATGTACTGCTAAACTTTTACTTGTCTTACTACTATCGTTGAGGTTCACGTCTGCGTATTGATTAGAACCTTGTTTGGTCGATAATCCAAGATACTAGTAGTATGTGTGTGGTTGATGATCTGTCTGTCTGGAATTCTACACGAGAAGCCTGCAGAGGATGAGGATCCGAGTTGGCCATGCCCTCTGCTCAAAATGTATTGATTTTCTTGCTATTGTTAAGATTCATATTATCTTCATCTGCTTTCCGTCTAGTCACGTATACATGAATTAATGGAGCCTAATCGCTGGAGCACAGACACGCTTAACCTACGACGAGTGGCGGAGCTCCGTAAAAATAACGCCCCGGGCCACTTTACAGATATAACGATGTACTACTCGTCTTTTAATTTTTCGCACTTTAGGGGTAGTAACATTTAAAACAATCCAATGAAATTGTGGCAGATAGGGAAAAGGAATAGATGTTCGGGAACAATTACTCACAATAGAGAAGAAGCACTCAGCCCACAACGCTTGCTGCTCAGGTGGTCGCTGCCCATTGGTCAGGGAGGCGTTCAGCCCTCGCCTACGAATAAGAAAAGAAAAGGAATCCGGTTGAGGAAGTTGTATAGTTTGGGAGAAGATATAATGGCAGGGAGTAGATTTGGGCGGTGGCGCGGCGCCAGTGCAGGCCGCGCGCGTTATTGCTACAGGGACGCTAGAGGTGAAATGGTGGAGGTGGAGGTCGGACTGGCGGTGGCGGATGCCTGAGTCAGAGCCTGCCCGACCGCCTTGGAGGTTGCTGTCTTGTGCCCTTGTTGAATTCGTAGAGCCTGAAGGCGTGGAGAGCGATAGAGGACTGAATGGAGGCGGCCGCGCCGCTGACAACATAGGAAACGCAGCCGCGTAGGTTTTGCGAAATAATTGAAAGAGTCTATGTTATCGTGACTTGAGCGATTGAGGGAGGCCGCTAGCTCCAGGCTCAATCGATACAAGCAAGAGGCCTTTTGAGCCACATTTTTGGACTGAAATGTATTTTGGACTAGATTTTTTGGTTATATATATATATATATATATAAGATGATTTTTGGCTGCGCCCCGGGCCACGGCCTAGGTGGCCTTGAGGCCCATATCCGCCCCTGCCTACGACTAGGAACGCATTTGTGGTTCAGCTATATCTCAAACTGTTTCTAGTCTGTCTACACAGACACGCTTCCATTCCTTCGATGCAAAGCACCCTTCCCTAGGTCAGTGCTTGGATTATGTTATGCTCTCTTCGGTTCCTTCGTGCTGTAGGACTCTTTCAAGGCAGAAATGAACGAACATCCAGTATGTTCTTCAGTTCCTGCTCCTTCCCAAATAGAAGCCGCAGACCCAGAACTGGAGACTCTCCGACACATCTTTTTCTTGCCGGTACTCAGATTGGTGTTCTATGAATTAGTGGAACCTTGTTGGTCAATCAAGTTAATTAACATGTAAACTTAATTACCATTGCTATATCTAGCTCTATGACCTATCACAGTGCGGACTGTTAGCATAAGCATCAAGTAGAGCACAAATCAAATCCAGTCACAACTAGCATGGAGGTCTCTTGGTGTGAAGTTTATCACATATGTGGACTAGGAATCCAAGCTCGGCCTTGAATTCGGTACATCTGTGACACTTACACAGTAACCACCACAGCACAGGACGCATGGATCTCACATCTTACATACGTGTATGTATATATATATATAGTTACAACAGCTTACAAGCGACTCATTCTCGTGACACCTACACAGCAACGGGTGAGGGCACTTCATGAGCACCAGTTCCAGCACCCAAACGACGGCGGCACTCGGCCCGTCCTCCTGATGTGCTCTGCCTGCTCAGCGGTCCTCGCGGCTGCACGGTTCCGTTTCAGCTCCGCCGCGGCACGCTTCTCGTCTGCGCTGTGCCTCGCCGACGCGAGCTTGGTCATCAGCTTGTCTTGCGCGCGGGCACGCATCCGCTCCACCTCGACCTTGAGGAAAGGAACGCAAAGCACGGGCCATGGTTAAAATTATCGATACCAACAATGCACCCCTTTGGTGTTTTGTATGTTCTTCTGAACCTGAACATCTATGGCAAACTGAACAGAAGAACTGAATCACAGAGTGGTGGCACAGCACAACGAGGTTGCCTCCTGTATTAAGAACAAACAACACTTGGACTACTTGCTACTGACAAATCCAAATGGATACTAACGCCAACCGCTATGTGCTGGTGCAATAGAAAACTAGTGTCCTGGCTGTAAGTTATATCTCATGCTAAATTTGAGAATGCATTGCATCGCATCTTCATGAAATGGTAGCCTAGAGAGGGCAATGCCTCTGTGTTTTACAAGTTAAAACTCAAGAGGTGAAAATGCATGTGTGTCTCGGGGTAACGTGGAGATGTATCGCCCATCGTTATGTTTGTGTTGGCGCGCAAAATTGACAGGAAACAGTCTGCGAACCTCGATTTTCCTCATCTCAGCTTCTATCTGGGCTTTCTGATGGTCCTCCCAAGCCTGGATCTTGATCTCTTCTCGCTTGAATCTGCAGAGCAGAAAAGCACAGGATAATATATCAAGTCACCGAGCACGCAGACATAGATACTATAAAAGACATAAGCACCTCGCTAAATACTTGGCCTTCTCCGCCTCTTCCCAAGCAGCCGCGCGGATCGCGGTTATGTTCTGCGTCGACTGGTCCATGGGCACCGGTTTCAGCGAGAGCGACGCGTCCTTCTCCTCCTCCTTCTTGCTCGCCCATGCCGCGATGCTGGTCTTGCCTAGCTGCGTGCCAAGGAGCATGATCTCCCTCCTGGTTTTGGTCTGCAGCTCCTGCTCGCTCAGCTCCGAGCTGCTGCATTCTCCGAGCGTCCTCCGTGGAGTCGTTGGCTGGGAACAGTTTGGACTCGTCGCCCTCACCGGCGTCCCGGTCCGGGACGGCTCTTGGCTTGCGATGGGCGTCATCTCTGTGCCCATGTCCCTCATCGACACTGACCGGACCGTTGTTGGAGGAGGTATGCATGTTGGCGTGGTGGATGCATCATGGCGGTTGAAATTAACTGCATCCAGTGCCACTTCTCCAGTTAGAAGAAGAGAGCAAAATCATATCATGAGGGGAAGGCGAAGACAGCCATTACCAGCTGCTGAAGCAGCAGCCATTGTAGTTTCTACAGCGAGTAGTGTGGTCTTTGTTGGGCAGGGCTCCACCTCCGGACAGGGGTCGGGCGGCGCCCACCTCGCCGCTTTCTGCCACCCAATCTCCCGCTTCTCCTGGCTCGGATCCATCCTCTTGGTATCTATCTCCTCTGTGGCCTCTACCACGACCTTGGTCCTCCCGATGCCGGAGCCAGGTTTCTCTGTCTTCTTCGGCGCAGGAGCCGCGCCACCCCTGCCAGGGCAGTTCGCCGTCGGGCTGGCGATCCACTTCTGTGCGTCGTCCCACTTTGACGGGGCGGGCTTTGAGAATGGAGGGACGACCGACGCCGCTGCCCGCCGCTCCTTGTGGAACTCGAAGTTGGATGCCACGCTCTCCGAGTCGCACGAGTCCTCCTCGGGCGGCACCCTGGTCCTAGAACCCGTGGCGTTGGCGACGGGGTGGGCGTCCCGGGGCCGGTGCCCACCCGCTGTCTCCAGCGAGGACGAGAACTCTGAGGTGGTGCTCACCACGTCCACGTCCTTGTATTCTTCGCACGTGGCGCCTCCACCTACATGAGAAGACAGTGATACGGCAGGCAGGCGGCAGCCCTATTTCAGTTCAGTCCCAAGCAATGCGCAATGCGGCAGCCGTATCCAGCGAACCCCCAATAATTTGAAAGGAGGCGAAGGACGACACAAGATCGCAGCATCGCGAGGAGTGGAAGAATCGAAACGGGGGCGGAGGGGATGAAGCAGAAGCACCCACCGTCGCCGGCGCCGGATCTGGCGTGCGCCTTCGGCAGGGCGCCGTAGTCGCCGCCGCCGCCGTCCTCGTCCTCCTCGGCGGCGCCGTCCTGCCCCTTGCGGCGCTTGTCCACCCCCAGCAGCATCGCGCGCAGCCGCTTGGGCGAGAACCCGCCGCCCTGCTGCAGCAAAGCAAGCGAGACACGCGCGGGGCTCCCGCATTACTCATCCTGGTACCAGACCGAGCCGAACGGACAGAGAGAATCTGTCTGGGGAAGAAAAAGGCATGTAGCACTAGCAGGGGGGTGGGGGAGCGGAGGGACCTGGACGGGGAACGGCTTCTCAATGCGCTCATACTCCATGGCCGGCGCGTCGGTGGCGGAGATCTGCGGCGGCGCGCGTTGCGTTGGTGGCGGCGGCGCCCTCCTGGCGACACACACAGAGAGAGAGAGAGAGAGGAGATCAAGGACGGGGAAGTGATGATGATGAGGTGAGTTAAATGTGTAGCTCGAGAGTGAGTGTACTTTTGACCGGCCTTTGACGGGCCGGAGCCCCAGGATGACTCTTCTGCCCCTCCCGGGTTGGCGAAAATATGCTCCCCGTGAGTCCCCGTGCCACTGTACGTCTGTCCCATGCTCTTGGCGAGGGCAGGACGGTAAATCGCTGGGGCACAGGACGAGACGTGAGGTGGTGATTACCTCACCGGCAACGGCTACTCCCCTCTCTCTCTCTCCTCGTCATCGACGCCTGCGACCCGACGAGACCTCTTTTTCTCACGCTCACGCTGACCTCGCCCCGCCCCGGTCACGCGCGCATGGGGACCCTGCTTGTAGGCCCCACATGGAGGTGGGCGGGTGCGATGAGGGCGACGGTGAGAGATAGGGAAGGCCTAAGCGAACGGCCGGGCATTGTGGTGTCTCGGTGTGTGTTCGCTGCCCTTTGGTCCCACCGTCCCAATCATGTTGTTGCTCAGTCCTTTGGATTTATAATTCGTTCCCGATTCTAATGTTATACAATATTTTTGTCTTTATCAATTATAGCTACAACATTTTAAATAAAGGTTCTTGTTATATTGTATTCGTACACTCCCTCACCATGGGCCATGGCATGGACACATCTATGGATCTGTTTGGTTCAGCTTTTCTCTGATCAGCTTTTCTGAAAATTTGGCCGTGGAGAAAATCTGAATATCATTACGATTACGTGTGAAGGAAGATAATGTTTTTCATAGGGCTCAGGATCTAGAAAGTGACAGATTCCTACTATTACAACGACTTAACCGATTATGTGTTTATGTTGATTTCGGATGGTTTTTATCCCAACGAATTTTATAGAAGCTGACTGAAAAGCTGAGCGTTTGGTAGTCCGCAACAACTTTTGGTGGCTACAAGCCGCCAGAAACCGAAACAAATAGGCCCTATGTGCCACTGCGGTGAATGAACTGAAGCGGCTTACTATGGCTACCTAGATAGAAGTTTAGAACACCCTTTGAAACATAGGATTGCAAGAAGCACATGAATAGGAAAAAAAAGCAATTGTAAAACTCAATAGAAAAGATGGAAACTCACCATATGATAACCAACCACTTGATACAAAACATGCAATTCAACACGTTGATGTAGGCTCTGTTTGGTTTGAGGGACTAAATATTAGTCCCTCCATTTTAGTCTCATTTAGTTCCTATATTGTCAAACGGTATGACTAAAACAAGGACTAAACTGCTTTAGTACTTAGAGGGTGTTTGGTTTATAGGGACTAAACATTAGTCCCTCCACTTTATTCCATTTTAGTTCATAAATTGTTAAATAGGGAAACTAAAATAGAGTTTATGTTTCTATATTTAGTAATTTAGGGATTAAAATGGAATAAAATTGAGGGACTAAAAATTAGTCCCTAGAAACCAAACACCCTCTTAGTCTCTCAAAGTGTGGCTAAAAGGGACTAAACAATATTAATTCTACATTTGTCCTTCATTTAGTTCAATTGTACTAATAGCAGGAAAATGTTAAATGCTATTTTAGTTTTCTTATGAGTCATTTAGTATATTCTTACTAATTTTAGTCTCTAGAACCAAATAGGGACGTACGTGAGAAGGAGTATTTGGAAACATATCGTTACGAATATATATTTGGAAGCATATCATTACACCTCATACATTCCCTATATGCTTGGATACGTATCATTATGAATATTATAAAGTTCATGATGTGGTGCTTCGATCCTAGTAACCCCGTGTCTCTTGATTGCCTTGACTTACAGTTATCGCATACTTATTTGCGTTAATACCTCTAGAGCTGGGTAGAGCTGGGTATTCGTTTTTTTTTTCTAAACCTCGGTTCGATTTTTCGGTTAAAAAACTTCAGTTCTTTAGACATTAGAAACCGATTAGTTTTCTAGAAAATGAAAAACCGAGAAATTCGATTTTGGTTTTTACTTTGGTTTTTCGGTACAAACCGAATACCAAACTTATACTCAAGACAATACATACAACAAGTTTATATGATAGATTACACATAATTTTAAAAAATAAAAATTATATAGGCATAAATATTTAGAGATACATGATACATCACATACAAATAAGTGAATAACAATTTAATTGTATCACACATTTAGTTCACATAATCGAATAGTCAAATTTGAGAATTGATAAAGTTTGGTATTCGGTTTTTTGGTATTTCGGTTCGGTATACGGTGAAAACCGATTACGATACCGAAAACCAAACTTCTTAGATACAAAAACCGAAACTGAACCGAACTACCGAAAAAATCAAAATTTCGGTTCAGTTCGATACGGTTTAGTTCGGTTTTCGATTTATGGTAAAAAGTGTCCACCCCTAAATGCATGTGCTACTCGGATGTGGTAAATTTACGTCGTGTCTCTTGATTTTCAATATTATATGTGCTAACATACCGTGAAAAAATGATTACAAAGTCTACTCAATTTTTTTAGATAACTATACCCACCTGTTATATAAAAACTAATATAAAACTAACTTGTAAAATTAAGATATATCCAGCAGTTTATCCATTATATATATTACCCTTTCTTATTTTAAAATTTATTCAATAAACAACGCAGTCTATAATATAAAACAAATTTTGCACGACCATATGCATGATACGTTAGATAACCCTACAAATGTGTGTCCTTGAATTTCACGAATACCAAGTAGGTGGGTTGGCACCTATCCGGTATACCCAATACGGCTCAGCCCAGGCCAACAAGGCAACAGGCACTCAAGCAGACAAGCAGTACCCCACCATTTCTCCCCTCTGCCCCCGACACTCGCACACGCACGTCCTACCCTTAGGCCGTAGCCCCTCGCTCGACCCCACAACCTCGCCCTCGTGTCGCTTCTAGTGCACACGCACGCAACGAGACTCTAACCCTGCTCAACGCCACTGGCAACGAGACTCCGACCCCGCTCGATAGCCTTTGGCCCCTGTCTGCGCTCCCACGACGTCGATCCAGCAACCACCCGTGAGTTCATACCCTTCTCCATTCTCGAGCTACTCTACTTCTGTGACTGTTAACTTCTCGTTGCTTCAATTCATTGCCCTCCACTACTTGTCGTGGTTTCAAAAACCGAAGGACAATAGATTTGTGTTCGACGGGGATGCAAGCATGGACTCACTTCGAATGGTGGATCACGGAGATCCGAGCAAATAACTGAGACACTAGGTTATATTGGTTCAGGCCAGAGCCCTAGTACAGTGTAGTGTTGAGTGTGGTATTCCAGTAGAGCATGTGTACAACTGGTGTGCTTGTGTGGTCATGTGTCTCTCCTCTCGAAGGAAGAGGGGGGCCTGTCTTTTTATATCTCAATGGTAGGGACTAGTATTCTAGTGGACAGAGAAAGAGAGAGAAAGAGGTCTACTCCCCGGGTTGGTATGGTGGGTCCTCCGTAGGGTCATGTGTAGCCGTACTCCCGGTATGGCGTTGTTTGTTACTCTAGCTCCTGTAGCGAGTCCATCGCTGACGTCTTTGTAGTGGTGTGCGACGAGTCCCACGGATCGGACTCATGGTGCGGTCGTACGTGGCATGACTTCTCATGTCGTCATGAGCCCATCGTCACCAGTCAGCGTGCGTAGGCGTACACTCAATATGGCGCGTTGTCCCATCCTTCCGATGTATGGGTCACTATAGAAACCCTGGTTCCCATTCAGCGTGTTGTGCATATGTCTTGACGTGGCTTGATGGTGACACGTCCCATCGTAGATGATGTGGATCAGTAGCGCTGGACTCAGATTTTTGCCTCGTTGAATTGCTCGACAATGAGTTGGTCGGTCGAACATGATTGGCAGAGAGTTGGTCATCGGAGAGTTGGTCGGTCGACCCGCCTCGTAGAGTTGGTTGGCGGAGTTTGTGTCACACCCGGATTGAAGGGACAATCCGGGTGCATCTCATATGTGCGCCAAGGAAGAACCACACACATAATAACAGAGTGCATAGAGATAAATGTCATAAATATCATAAATGTACTTATTACATAGCGGAAGACTTACAAAAATAAATGATAAAGTAAAGCGAACTAAGTATTATTCCCTGGCGCCACAAAGCTGACTGGGAGACGCCACCTAGATCAAGTCGAATGCCTCAGTGTTAGGCGGCTCCTCTTCAACCACCTGTTCTTCTTCTGTGGGGGGGTGAGACAACAAGAGTGAGCTCACATACGTTCATAGCTCAACAAGTCGTGGGGAATAATGTGACATGAACTCACCAAAGGTGGGAGTTCATGAAGTGTAAGGCTGATCAATGAAATAAAGGTTGAGGTTGAGCATTGCTTTTATAAGTTGGTCAAAATTTTATTAGCAAATTACTAAGTGTAAGTAAATACTAAACCTTAATAATAATAAAGAAAAGTAATAGTAAAATAATCCCAAATGCGATGCAAATGTCAAATTAAATTTAAGTTCCATAAATTAATCATGTGAGGGTCCGAGCCGCTCATGACCGTGAGCACGGCTATTATACTAGTTTTACACTCTGCAGAGGTTGCACATCTTTACCCACAAGTGATGTTACCCATCTACCAAGAGACGACCAATCCCATACACCTCTACCGAGGAGGCGAGGCAGGGTAACACTACGAGGCCTTTAAAAAGTTCCACTAGCTTCAGAAATCCCGCTACAGTTTATAGGAAGCTCCAGTGCAGGAATCCCTCGCCTGACCGCCATCGCAGCAAAATTAACCCAAGGACCTCCCTACACTGACCACTCCCCTACTGCCCTTGCCCCTTTCGGGTAAGGAAGACCTCCACTAGCTTTCCTAGTTAATCAGCCAAGGGCGTCCCATTAAAACCTTGTGGTAGCACTGTTTTCCCGGGTGGTCACTCCATGTTCCCATTAACTTAATGATCTTAGCATGAACAGTAATAATAAAAAGATAATAAAAGAATAATCATGAATAGTATATCTCCATACCCAAATCCACATAAAGCACTAGCAGGTAATACCCAAAAATATTTCAGTGGTGAACAAGGTATAAAAATAACCAAAACTGGGGTAACCTAAAGGATCCCATCAAAATTAACCTATGCAGATCATTATAATTAATAAGAACATGGCTGGGAAAAAGTAAGTGATCAAGGGCACAACTTGCCTTCAATGAGCTCCTGCTCAGCTACTTCTACTCGCTGAACCTCAGAATCCACAGTGGCTTGCTCGTCTACTCGCATCAACACAATACATACATAGTATAGCAAAAATTAACATTGCACCAAACATGTGAATAAAATACACAATAAAAATCTACACATTAAAATAAACTGCTAGGAACAGAAATCATAATTTTTGGTATTATAGATTTTAAGATATGAATTTCCTAAGGTTTAATGTGCTTGAATTAGGATTAAGTGAGAGATTAATTTTCTTACTGTTTTCATGTCCAAACAGAGACTCTAGGTGATGGAGAATAAAATTACAAAATTTTAGGAACTGGAATGGAGTAATTTGGAGTTAATATGAATTTTCTATGGAATAATCAAGTTTTAGGAATTCTTTTTATATTAAAAATCAATTTCTATATTTATTTACCTATTTTATATGTTCTCTGGACTGGGCCTCAATTCCTGGAAAACTCAGGGGTCTCTGCGCAAGAGGTACTAGACCCAGTGCACAGCCAGATAGGATGGCGAGTTTATTCAGTAATTCCTCAGGGGTTCTTTTACAAAATGGGATCGGCGAAGGAGTATCAATGAATACAAGCCGTTGGATCAGGATTGGACGCATGGGATTAAATCAAGGCCCCACTGAACCGGTATGCAATAACAGACGTTAGATTCGACTCGGACGGCCCAGATTTTAAACAACAGAGATCCACACGACACCATCCGATCACGATCCAACGTTCTACGATTGTCACAGCTGAAACGTTATTGTGCCTAATCTCTACCGTTGATTAACAAATCAACGCCTCACGCCATTACTCCCAACCTGACCACCAGCAGGGCGGCGCCCAGGCGCCCCCACGGCGAAGGACGCCGGCGAGCCCCAATCCGGTGCCTACACGGATCAATGCGTCAATGGACGGTGCTAATCGAAATTGAAGGTGCGGCGGACACAGGGAAGGATTCTGCACCAGAAATGGTGAAGCAGAGGGGGTCCGACCACGGGGAACCGTGGTCCGCGGCAAGCTCAGTGTTCCGGTGAGCAATTACCGACCCACGGGCCCGCAATTCGTTTTCGCTCGAGGTGCTACGCAATACACAGAGGGAAAACAAAGACTCGATGGCGATCCTCACCTTGAATGGCACGGGCAGAAGCTTCGTCCACGGAGCGAGGCGATGCGTGGCGGCGCGGCTAGGAGTTCGCACAGCGCCGGGACTCAATATGCGAAATTGGTGCTAGCCGAAGCTCGCCCGAGCTCCGACGAGGCCCCCGCTGGTCGATGAGAAGCAGTGGGCTGGGATAGAGGTGGCTGATTCGTGCTTGGGCGAGATCTCTCGGTCTTCTGCGCGCGAGTTTAGACAAGCTAGAGAACGGCGACGGCGGACCTAGGGGAGCTGTGGAGTAGAGAGGGCAAGGGATCGTGGGGGCGAGTCGGCGTGGGGCCCGCGTTACTTATACTACGGTGCACGCACCGGCTAGCGGCGAAAACGACAGCGGTGGTTGAGCTCGGACTCCGCTTCTCCCGCAAGGAGGAAGAACGCGCAGCGCAAGACACCGACGAGTGGGTCCCGGTCGTCAATGGAACACGGCGCGCAGGCACTGGCAATATTGCCCACCCGTCAGCGCGCGGTACTGGTGGCTTAGCTGGGCCACGCGGGGAGAAAGAGGGGTGGGCCAGAATGGATACAGTCAGCCCAGGTAAGATCCCTTCTCTTTTTTCCTTTTATTTTATGTTTTATTTTTCTGTTTTATAATTATTTTGAATTTGAATATGAGTTTCACCCTTGAGTAAATTTACACATTCCAGTCCAATTATAGAGGTATTATATTTTATTATATATATGTATTCTATACTCTTTTTCACTCATATAATATTTTTCTTCTTCTATTTTCAAATCCCAATTTTCCATCTAGGGTTTAATCCAACCTTAGAATCATTATCTTATTATTATTATTCTTCTTATTTTTATTTAATGCACAAACATATAAAACTCCAACAAGATACACTTTATTTTATTTTAAAATCATTTGTTTTGATTAATCCCTAAATTTTGAGTATGCTCTTTTTATGATGCAAATAAGGCACATAAAATTGAGGAGATCTCTCTATTATTCTTGGTATACAACTTGGAGTATTACAGTTGGGCACCTTCCGAGCATCGTTCGAGACTCCATCAGGCGAGTCGGAAATGCGCTGCTCGTCCGGGGTTGGTCTCGAGCTAGCCGTGACTTTGTCTCCCGTTCGGGATTGGCCTCGGACGAGTCGTGACTTAGGTCCCTCGTGCCTTGATAAGGTTGGGAGCGTGTTTGCTTATGACCCCCTTCTTAATCAAGCGTCTAGACAATTTAGGGTTGTGATTTGAGTACCCTTAATTATGGTACCCGACACTCGGTGGAGACTTGGTCGTTTGCCCTGCCTCGCCGTCTTGGTCAGCGGGGACTTGGTAAATGGACCAAAAGGAGGTTTGTGGGTTTTGTCTTGGGTACCCTATTCCAACACATGCACAAAATATTAGTGTAGTGATGGTACGCATTGCCAGAAAATTCAAGTAATCTATTTCTCGCACTATACAATTTTAGAAAAAAAGCGTCAGTAAAATTTCCACTTGCATCTGGTTATAGTAAGGTAAGCTGAAAATAAGGAATCAATCTATTGGCAGTACCAATGGAATCAAGGTTCTTTCATTTTAGATTTTATTTTCTGTCAAAAATAATATTTAGATAAACTTCCCAATCGCACCTACCATTAGCATACACACACAAAAAAGAATCTGCAGTTGATAGCACATGGACATTTATTCGTTTGTACATTAGTGAGCGGGGGATGCAAAGGCAGATAGAGAGAATCAGAGAAAGGAGACAAGACAAGTACCATCCAACTTCCTAACTATTGAGTTTGCCACTTTGCCTCTCATCACGTACACTGTGGAGTCTCTTAGCTATTTCTGTCGTCGCTGGATGAAGATTTTGAATATAAATAGTAAGCAACAATTTTGAATTCGAGTTTTGGAGTTATTAATCTTTGTACTAATGGAATAACTTTATGACAAGATTATAACAGTTAATTCACATAGGTGATCCCCATATGTTTCAGAAAATTTACCACATCAAAATTAACTTATGACTTTTCAAAGAAAAGTGTGGCTTGATTGTATATGCAAAATTATACATTCAACGAATTAAGTCGACAAAATTGTATATAATATAGCCATGAAAAGACACCTAGCCTGTTGTGACTATAGCTAATCCATAGCAATTGAAGTAACTTGCAATATGCTCTCTTTTCTGTAAGGAAAATGTTGTTTTTGATAATTCACTATCAATTTTGATATTCCTACCAGGGATCTGCCAAAGATTTATCAATGTGTCCTCCCCTCACCCATACCCCATCGTATATGCCTGTACATTTTCTGTTTTCTTCTCAAGTATTTCATAATGCTCACACTTTCATGGCTAACTGTTAGTATAACCTTGTGATTTTCTTGTTTTCTAACTTCGGATCAATTCTTTCTGCAATTGTATTGGTTAATGATAGCTTATTGACAAAAGATGGCTGATAATGGAAATACTAAAGGGGGCTCTGATGCCTATACAATCAATCTAGAGAACTTGAATAAGGGGCTGAATGTATTCTATGACCATTGGAAGGACCATGAGTCTGATCTTTGGAGTTCTTCTGATGCTATTGCTGTCGGAGAGGAAATTCTCCGGCCGGTGGCGGAGTGCACTCGCCCTAAGTCCTAAGATGTGGAGGGGGCTTAAGCGTTTTGCCTGTTGGGAGATGTAGAAATGAACACAAGAACACGCAAGAGTTTAGAGTGGTTCGAGCCGCCGGAGCGGAATACCCTACTTCACTGTGTGTTGTATTGCTTGAGAGCTTGAGTCGTGTGTAAGCCTGAGGGAGTCTAAGTGTGTTCTTCCTCTCCCGTAACGTTGCATGCTCTCCCTTTTATAACTCAAGGAGGGCGTGTACAAGAGTGCTGAGCCCCGGCATGTGGGCCCAGGAGCACAATGGATGCAAGACTTGGGGCAGCAATAGTTGGCTGCTGGAGCAATCTTCCTGCGCCCTGACACCCGTGGCCCGCGTAGTGTTGGTGTGCTGGGGAAGCTTCCCTGGTCATGAACAAGTGCTGGTGGACATAGCGTATCTCACGGCACAGGCATACTGTTCGGATTAGACGGGCACGCCGCCTACTGTATGGCCTGGGCGCCGTCTGCCAGCGGAGTGGACAGGACGCATTAAATGCCGAAGGGGCACATCACTTGACAGTAGGGTGGACAGGCGGCGCATCCTCTCCGCAATAAATGCGGAGGCTGCACGGCCCAGAGTCCCTACGTCATGCACCGCCCGCTGGCCTATGTTACGGGCAATAAGCCATGTGGCAGCATTGGGCCCTCGGCCGAGCGGGGAGTGGAGGCACACCGGATAGAGCCTGGACACGCGTCAACACCGGACCCATGCCTAGGCCACGACACTTTCTCCCTCGGGACCTTGTTATGGGTGGTCTGGAGCTCACTTGGTGGGGTCCGAACTCCATCCAGTGGCTCCGGGCTGCTTTCCGGGCCTCGCTTCTCCCCCCGGAGCTCATCCCCCCGGGCAGTAGCCATGCCTCGCTTCTCTTCCATTCGCCGTGCCCTTCTGCCTTCCGGGCCTCTGGATGGAGCGTGCCGGTGTTCGCTGGAAGGATCCGCGTTGGCGTCATCGCCCTCAGCGTTCTCACCGCCGGGGAGCCCGTGCTCTTTGTTTCCTATGCGGTGGTGCTGCCGATCTTGTCTTCTTGTTGTTGTTGTTGGAGGAGCGCGACCTCGTGGGGGTTTGTGCCCTTCTGCCATCGCTCAGCTTTAAGGATTTTCATCATGCAGCCCGGCTGCGGTCTCCCACCAGTGGCCATCTACAAGGATGACCACCAGTGGCCATCTACAAGGATGACCACCAGCCTTGTGGTGGAGAGAAGCGAGCCGGGCTGCGGCCTCCCCCTGCCTTCAGCTTCAAGGATGTTCATCAGCCTTGCAGGGGTGGAGAGCGAGCTGGGTTGTGGCCCTGCCTTCCGCATGGGCTGGTGGCTCCCTTCTTCCTCCAGCATTCGGGGGAAAGGATGTTCACCAGCCTCGTGAAGGAGGCCAACTTTGGCTACATGAAGCCGGTCGGGCTACAGGCGCCGTCAGCTGCCGCGTGTCTGGCTCCTTGGTTTGGATGGCTTTGGTGCCGCCTCCAACGCTGCCTCCCGCCGCCAAGCGGGGCGTGGCTGTCCGTCCACCGCACGGGCGACGGTCGCGCCGTGCGCAGGTCCGCCACATCCGTAGCGTCCCCTGTGTCGCCGGCCATGCTGCTCTGATGCCGCTCGGGGGGTTGTACAAGACATCATACGCCGTGGAGGTGGCGGCCACGTTCATGGATGGTCTTGTCCTCACCCCCGTAGGAGGATAGGGGCGAGGGCCTCTTTGCCACAGCGCACACGTTATGGTAGCCGTCGTCGCTGGCAAGCCATTGGCGCATAGGTGGTCGCTGCCACTAGTGAGGCTGCCAAGTGTAGAGGTGGTTGCCTCCGCTGGCGAGACCACCGGCGCCACCTACCGCCGATCCTCCAACTCTTTGGCTTTAATGGCCTCGTTGTTGTAACACCTCTGGTGTTACTGCCACTAAAACTTGAGCATAACATCATAAGCATGGGCATATCATGTGTTTGTCACATCTAGAATGCATTCACTAGGCAAAAATTTCAAACAAGTTGTATTGATATGGCATTTTGTGGATAAAACCCTAGAGTAGGGTACCCAACCCTAGAATTGGGCATGATAGAATAAACAAGGCTTAATGAGGGAAAACTTTAAAACTCAATTGAAATAGTCATGAAATGTCACAAGGAATGGACCTAAGTAACATCCAAACCCTAGAAGTGTTAAAAATCCTAAAAAGAACCCTAGATAGCCCTAGACTTAAACCCTAGGGGGCTAAGTGCAAAATTAGTGCACTTTTGGACTAAAGTGCAAAAACCATTATGTTAAGGCATCTTAACTCATGTGGTTCACAAGTATGGGGATTTGCAACTTAAATCCTAAGTTTTGGACTTATTTGCAAAAGAGCCACACTTGAACTCTATGGGCTAAGTCTGAATTCCAGTGTAATTGGCTCAACTTTGGGGCCTTGTAACTTTCAAACTATATGGATTTTGCCCTAGGTCACCACATCAAGTTTGTAGAGCTATCATAGGAGAACAAGTTTACTGAAGCAACTAACCACTGGTGCTGAATGAAAACTGAAGATAAATGAGTCTGAAGTTGGACTGTCAGGCTGCTTGGAGTCTAAAATTCAGACTGGCAGTGGAATTGCATGAAGTTAGGGCTCGAATTCAATCATGATCCAATGGGAATTTGACTAGGGATGCTATAGCAAAGGTGAAGATGGTTTGTAGGGCTACAACTTTGCTGCAGGGCATTGGTTATGTTGCCATGGAAAATTTGGAGAAAATCTACTCTAAACATCGTTTGTCAGGCGCTCTATCAAAGGTTCCAATGGTACAGTAGCTGAATCAGATCACGGGTTCATCCCCCCTCACCGCCGGCGACCCCACGTGTAGATTCACATCGGTGAGGTGATTCATGCTCGCCGGTGCTCGGATAACGCTCCAGGGTGGAAAGATCTTCTCCCCCCGGATGAGCTTAAGGCACTGTTTGCCCGGTCGTCGTGTCCGCTCGATCCCGATCACCTTGAATCACCCCTCGCCGGAGTTAGACATCTCAAGGTCTGATGCCACGTGCCTCAGCACTTTAACCACACCGCCGTGACTTGTGCTGGCCTATCCAGCAATCGCCAGTGAGGTTGCCACGGTTACATCCACTAATCCCGTGCGCTAGTGACCTCCTCTTTCTCCGGCCGCCGCGCGTCTCAATCCAAATTCACCGGCCATCGCTCTTGCCTACTATAAATTGAACCCACCATGAGCTCCGTAGGGTAGTCAAGCACCAAGCCACAAATTCCTGCCTCCAATCGTTTACCAGAGAGCTCCAATTTCTTACTTCCCCCAAATCACTCAAGAATCCACTCGGTTTGCCTCGCCGTGGCCAGCTCGTCTCAGGTCCGTTCTTGTCCATCATCCTCTTGTTTCAGCACCCTCGCTTGCTTTTGATGCTCGCTGACCCGCCCAATTAAGCTAGAGAGTCCTGGATCACCGAGAACACGTCAGTTCCTTGGACTGTCCGCACTGCCTCCATGGACAGGATGATTCAGTGTCTCATTAGTGAAATTGAGCGAGGGGAAATGGTTAGGAGGAACCCAATCTGGTGTCCGCCGCACGGGAACACCAGTCATCAAGTGATTCGGCCAGTATGCGCTCGCCGGAGCATGGCCCTGCGCTGCTCGCCGTTGTGGGCTTCGAACAGTAAAGAAATAGAAAGTTGAGAGCACCTAGAGGGGGGGTGACACAGTCGACCGTTGGCAGCCTGAGAGCCGTTGGCGCACCGGACATGTCCGGTGCACACCGGACAGTCTGGTGCCTCCTTCTAGCCGTTGGCTCGGCCACGTGTCCCGCGCAGATCGCGCGGCCGACCGTTGGCCCGGCCGACCGTTGGCTCACCGGACAGTCCGGTGCACACCGGACAGTCCGGTGAATTATAGCCGTACGTCGCCGATGAATTCCCGAGAGCGACGAGTTCGCCTGTGAACGGCCCACCGGACAGTCCAGTGCACACCGGACAGTCCGGTGAATTATAGCCGTACACCACCGTCGAAGTCCCGAGAGCAGCCACTTTGCTCAAGCCAGCCTGGCGCACCGGACACTGTCCGGTGCACCACCGGACAGTCCGGTGCTCCCAGATTGAGCAGATTCTTGGCTGCTCGAGCCAAGACCTTTCCAATCGGATTTTTCCTGTTTCCAGCACTTAGACACAATACATTAGTCTCTAAAACAATGTACTAAGTCTGACAAACATACCTTTATCCTTGATTTGCACTTTGTTCACCATTTTACACTTAGGCACTTGTGTTGGACACTAAATCACCAAAATACTTAGAAATGGCCCAAGGGCACATTTCCCTTTCAATCTCCCCCTTTTTGGTGATTTATGCCAACACAACATAAAGCAAGTAGAACAAGTACAAAATCAATTCAACTAAGAACTCAAAGTTGTTTTGATTCAATTTGACATATATGGATCACTCTATGCCACCACTTGGTTTGTTTTTGCAAATCAAACTCAAATTCCTATCTCTAAGTCAAATCCACTTGTAGAGACATAAAGAGAGGTTTTCCAAAGAAATTTGATCAAGGATTTCAAAAACTCCCCCTTTTTCCCATAATCAACACTTCTCCCCACAAGAGGCCAACTTTTGACATAAGAGACAATAAAAGAGTTTTGACAAACCAAAAGCTCTAATCTACTATTTTCAAAATTTCTCAAGTGGTAGTTGATCCATCTATTGCTTTGGCCTTTATTTTCTCCCCCTTTGGCATCAAGCACCAAAACGGGATCAATCTTGGCCCCTTAACCCCATTGCCTCACCAAAATCTTCAAATAAGAGTACAAAGGCAATAAGAGTATAAAGATGAACTTGGAAAAGTTACTCTTTTCATCGGAGTGCAGTGGAAGTCTTGCATGGTCCAAGTCCACCTTTTCCCTTTCAATCCTCCTTTGAGACTAAAACAACCAAACTCAAGAATATGGTTAGTCTCAAAGGGTCAAGTTGTAACACACCTCCCCCTAAGTATGTGCATCACTGGCACAAGGACTTGTGAGATCCAGGGAGTGCTTGTACAACTTGAGCACCACAATAAGCAACAAAATGCAGAATGAACATGATCAAAGGCATAAACACATGTATGCTACAATTCAATCCAAGTTCCGCGAATCTAAGACATTTAGCTCACTACGCAGCCTGCAAAAGGTCTTTTCATCTAAAGGCTTAGTGAAGATATCGGCTAGCTGGTTTTCGGTGCTAACATGAAACACTTCGATATCTCCCTTTTGCTGGTGGTCTCTCAAAAAGTGATGCCGGATGTCAATGTGCTTTGTGCGGCTGTGCTCAACAGGATTTTCCGCTATTCGGATAGCACTCTCATTATCACATAGGAGTGGGACTTTGCTCAGATTGTAGCCAAAGTCCCGGAGGGTTTGCCTCATCCAAAGTAGTTGCGCGCAACACTGTCCTGCGGCAACGTACTCGGCCTCAGCGGTGGATAGGGCAACGGAAGTTTGTTTCTTAGAGTTCCATGACACCAGGGACCTTCCTAAGAATCGGCACGTCCCCGATGTACTCTTCCTATCGACCTTACATCCAGCATAATCGGAATCTGAATATCCAATCAAGTCAAAGTTAGACCCCTTTGGATACCATATCCTGAAGCAAGGCATAGCGACTAAATATCTAAGAATTCGCTTCACATCCACTAAGTGACACTCCTTAGGATCGGATTGAAATCTAGCACACATGCATACGCTAAGCATAATATCCGGTCTACTAGCACATAAATAAAGCAAAGAACCTATCATGGACCGGTATGCTTTTTGATCAATGGACTTACCACCTTTGTTGAGGTCGGTGTGTCCGTCGGTTCCCATCGGCGTCTTTGCGGGCTTGGCGTCCTTCATCCCAAACCGCTTTAGCAAATCTTGCATGTACTTCGTTTGGGAGATGAAAGTGCCGTCCTTGAGTTGCTTCACTTGGAACCCAAGGAAGTAGTTCAACTCGCCCATCATCGACATCTCGAATTTCTGCGTCATCACCCTGCTAAACTCTTCACAAGACTTTTGGTTAGTAGAACCAAATATTATGTCATCGACATAAATTTGGCACACAAAAAGATCACCATCGCAAGTCTTAGTGAAAAGAGTTGGATCAGCTTTCCCAACCTTGAAAGCATTAGCAATTAAAAAGTCTCTAAGGCATTCATACCATGCTCTTGGGGCTTGCTTAAGTCCATAGAGCGCCTTAGAGAGCTTACACACGTGGTCGGGGTACCGTTCATCCTCGAAGCCAGGGGGTTGCTCCACGTACACTTCCTCCTTGATCGGCCCGTTGAGGAAAGCGCTCTTCACATCCATTTGGTACAACCTGAAAGAATGGTGAGCGGCATATGCTAGCAAAATACGAATTGATTCTAGCCTAGCCACAGGAGCAAACGTCTCCTCAAAGTCCAAACCTGCGACTTGGGCATAACCTTTTGCCACAAGTCGAGCCTTGTTCCTTGTCACCACCCCGTGCTCGTCCTGTTTGTTGCGGAACACCCACTTGGTTCCCACAACGTTTTGCTTGGGACGAGGCACCAGTGTCCAAACTTCATTGCGCTTGAAGTTGTTGAGTTCCTCCTGCATGGCCAACACCCAGTCCGGATCTAGCAAGGCCTCTTCTACCCTGAAAGGCTCAATAGAAGAGACAAAGGAGTAATGCTCACAAAAATTAACTAATCTCGAGCGAGTAGTTACTCCCTTGCTAATATCACCCAATATTTGGTCGACGGGATGATCCCTTTGGATTGTCGCTCGAACTTGGGTTGGAGGTGCCTTAGGTGCATCTTCCTCCTCAACTTGAACATCCTGTGCTCCCCCTTGATCATGCGCCTCAACTTGAGGTACCTGTTCGTCATCTTGGGTTGGGGGATGCACCATAGTTGAGGAAGACGGATGATCTTGCTCCAATTGTTCCTGAGGCCGTACATCTCCAATCGCCATGGTGCGTATCGCGGCCGTTGGAACGTCTTCTTCATCTATATCATCAAGATCAACAACTTGTTCTCTTGGAGAGCCATTAGTCTCATCAAATACAACGTCGCTAGAGACTTCAACCAAACCCGATGATTTGTTGAAGACCCTATACGCCTTTGTATTTGAATCATAACCTAATAAAAACCCTTCTACAGCTTTGGGAGCAAATTTGGAATTCCTACCCTTCTTCACTAGAATGTAGCATTTATTCCCAAATACACGAAAGTACGATACATTGGGTTTGTTACCAGTTAGCAGCTCGTATGAAGTCTTCTTGAGGAGGCGGTGAAGATAGACCCTGTTGATGGCGTGGCAAGCCGTGTTCACGGCTTCTGACCAAAAACACTCGGGGGTCTTGAATTCTCCAAGCATAGTCCTCGCCATATCAATGAGCGTCCTATTCTTCCTCTCTACCACACCATTTTGCTGAGGTGTGTAGGGAGCGGAGAACTCGTTCTTGATCCCCTCCTCCTCAAGGAACTCCTCTACTTGAAGATTCTTGAATTCGGACCCGTTGTCGCTCCTTATCTTCTTCACCTTGAGCTCAAACTCATTTTGAGCTCTCCTGAGGAAGCGCTTGAGGGTCCCTTGGGTTTCAGACTTATCCTGCAAAAAGAACACCCAAGTGAAGCGAGAAAAGTCATCAACAATAACTAGACCATACTTACTTCCTCCTATGCTCAGATAGGCGACGGGTCCGAAGAGGTCCATATGCAGCAGCTCCAGAGGTCTTGAAGTGGTCATCACATTCTTGCTGTGATGTGCTCCTCCCACTTGTTTACCTGCTTGACAAGCTGCACAAGGTCTATCTTTTTCGAATTGCACGTTAGTCAAACCTATCACGTGTTCTCCCTTTAGAAGCTTGTGAAGGTTCTTCATCCCCACATGTGCTAAGCGGCGATGCCACAGCCAGCCCATGCTAGTCTTAGCAATTAAGCATGCATCTAGACCGGCATCCTCTTTTGCAAAATCAACTAAATAAAGTTTGCCGTCTAGTACACCCTTAAAAGCTAGTGAACCATCACATCTTCTAAAGACAGACACATCTACATTTGTAAATAGACAATTATATCCCATATTACATAATTGACTGACAGATAGTAAATTATATCCAAGAGACTCAACTAAAAACACATTAGAGATAGAGTGCTCATTGGATATTACAATCTTGCCTAAACCTTTCACCTTGCCTTGGTTCCCATCACCGAATATGATTGAATCTTGGGAATCCTTATTCTTGACGTAGGAGGTGAACATCTTCTTCTCCCCCGTCATATGGTTTGTGTGACGGAACCTCCCAAGTAATCAGGCCCACCTACAGCTGTCCCGACCCCCGGATGTTCCGGCTGCATCCTGTCCGCGAGTCCGGATCGGCATCTGAGGCAAAAACATTTGAATAAACATAATGTGCCAAAGAAAACCTTCCATTTTACATTACTATAAAGAGTAATGATACAGACTCGAATTACACAACAGGATACATTACCCATTTTACAAAAGTTTAACCTATTATACAACAGTACACCCTACAATACACTATTCTACTTTATTACACTATTAGTCCTGCTTTTCGTTGCTTTTGGTGGCTTCATTGTCAGGTGTGGGAGTCCAGACGTCAACCAACCTCAAGGAAGGAGGGGGTTCAAAAAGATCTAACTCCCCACCCAACGCGCGTCCCGCAACGTGAGAGGGTCCGGCTTCCATCTCAGCAGAGTGTGCAGGCTCACTAGGGTGTAGTTGTGAGTATAGCACATGGACTTCCTCATGCAACGTATTGCAGTAGACCTGCAGGTTGTCAACAGCTGAGCTAAGTTCTTTAATTCGGGCCTGAGCCCTTGCTTCCTTAGCACATGCCAACATATGTGACTGTACTGCCCAGTCAAGTGCTAAGTCCCGATCAGCCAGCTGATCCTGCAAGTGACGGATGTCCCTTCTTAGTTCATTAATTCTATCGCCGTCTGCGATCCAAGTATTGGTCCTGTGTCGCAGCGTTGCTTGAAGTCGACTCACTTCGGCTTCCAAGTCTCCGATGGGGTCATTACTCCCGCTGCTACTGCTTTCGTGTCGAGGGGCCAGTTGATGTCGGGGTACTCCAATTGGTCCCGTTGACTTTCGTGCCGTTAGCCTCGTGCATGGCGGCATCTTTCTAAGGGGGAAAATTTATTAGCATAATTCTTAGCATGATGCATGAATAAGTACAGAATCAACCTTGGTCGATTCAACCTTCTATACGTTGCACTCTTCCTATCTGGTCTTTAAGATAAACTCTTCAGAGTACTTAGGTAAGAAGAGAGAAGAATCTTTAGGTAAGACTTTTGAAAATCTTTTGAAGATGCCTCATAATATCTGCAAAGAAGGGCTACGCTCCGATACCAGCTGTGACGGAACCTCCCAAGTAATCAGGCCCACCTACAGCTGTCCTTGTCTAACAGACATCAGACACCCTGTAGATGTTCCTAAATTACTTGACAAGCTCGCTATCTTTCCTTACCTCACCAGGAACGTTTCACCCGTCTTGCAGACATTACAGATCATCGGAGATGAAAATATGCGGAAGCGAATTACATAAACTTACATTTATTTCCAAAAGCAAGCTCGAGTTATTTTATTACAGACCAGTCTAAAAGTGAGTGCATATAAGTAATAATTATACAAACCAAGGGAGACACAAACTTCTCCCGAAAGGCTATAAACAAAAGTTCCTAGATGGAGGACCGAGTCCTCCCGCACTTCAATCTTGTTTTTCTTCTTTGGGAACCACCTTAGCACAGAAGCAGCAAAAGTCTGCTACTTCCCCACCTAAAAACAACAAAGGGATAAACCCTGAGTATGGAATTACTCAGCAAGTCTTACCCGACTAAGGAAAAGACTCTCAAGGGTATGCTGGTTATATGGGAGTCAAGGTAAGGCTTTTCAGTAATCAAAGACTCTGTTTTGCAGAAATGCTTACTAAAGTGGATCCTTAAAAATCCAATTTTATTTGTCAAGTTAGGTAAAATTACCTGCACTAGAGTTCGTTCTACCCTAGATCAATCACTGGTCCTGCACTAGCCAATTTCTTTAACAAAAGCCCATCATCTTAAGTGGAATGCTACGTGTAGGTCAGTGACCAAGTCTTCATAACCGCGAAGGTACGGCGATCCGAATCGATTATACTCAGCTGAGGATCTCCAATCACACGACATATGTAGCACTTAACCCTTGCATATGTCAACCCGCCATCGGGGTTCTTAAGACCAGATCAGGTTCACGCAAACCGAGAGCACAGATACACCACCGTCCAGCCTCTTGCCACGGAGGGTACACGCTACTCTCGCCACCGCTCCACTCCCATTTCGTGTTATCTTATTCCGGCCTTAGTCTGCCCGAGGCAAGGCTTACCCATGACGAGGCATGTGACCAGTTAAAGGGTCCTCGATCATCAAGCCTACATCGACAAGGTCCTTAATCGACTTAGACGGAGACACTACACCGAGACTCTCTTCTCGTGCAAGTCACCCGTCCGGTCTCAGCTTAATCATTTCAACCCAAAAACTTGGTACCTGGCAGAGGTACATCTTTTCCGATGTTGAATCCATCACGGCCATGATGGATTCACCATCAAGTTTTATTTTTGAAAACAACTCTCCCACTTTGCCAAACATCTTTTGTAAAACAAATCCTTTTGTTTTTCTAAAGCAATACTAAGCATAGTAAAACCTTTTTGTAAAAAAAACAGGATTTCAAGGAGGGTAATAAAGATCAAGGAAGGTAATGCAGGAATTGTTTAACCAATCAACTCCTATCACCTAATGCAGCAAGCAAGTGAGAAAGATTTTAAAAACATCAAGGAAGGTGGCAAATGCACCGGGGCTTGCCTTTGTTATCAGGTGTGTCTTGCTCGGATCCACAGATATCGAAATAAAAGCAGTTGTCTGCTTGAGGATCAGAGGTGGGTGGTATCCCTTCTTCAGAAACTTCTTCTTCTTCTTCGTGCTCTAACATAACCATATACATGCATAAGAATGGATGTCATGGGATGCTCATGAGGATGCAAAGATAGCATAAACTTATTATTTATGTCTTGAGTACAACTTTCCTTCACGGTACTCCGAGAACCTAGGGTTTCCGGAGTCAGTAAAGGAGTTCATGGAGCAGGGGGGGTGGTTTTGGGTTTAGTGATCAAACAAGGTCCAAATCAAACCAAACTCTACCCATGGCTTCTAATTAATGTGAAAAGCTCACATAAAAAGTTTGGGAAATTTTGGACTTATTAATTATTTTCTAAAAATCCAGAATCAATGGTTTAGGCTATTTTAAATACCCTAAAATTCCCTATTTGATCTAAAAATTATGAAACTATTTTTATTAAATTCTAGGGAAAATAACAAACCTAGGAAAATTGGTCTCATATTTTTAGGATTTTTCTACTATTTTCTACAGTTTTTCAAAGTTCTGCTGAAAAAGAAAAAGGAAAAATAGAAACAGTACTGGGCCGAATTTAGCCCAGCCGGCCCAGCAACCAGGAGAAAACGTGCGCGTGCGCCCGCGCCCTGGCGATTTTGCAGAAAGGCCCACGGCTTACTGATTAATCCTAAGTGAGTTTGTTTACTATTACACTGAGTCACTGATGCTTTGCAGAAAGACCCTTCGCGTTCTATTCTTTCACCACACCGAGTCCCCGACGGTGCTCCGCACATGAGGCCGAGCTCCGGCGAGCGAGACTAGCCGGATGACGTGACGGCTGAAGTTCCCAAGCGACAGGAACACAATTGAACTCCTACGGATCATTTCCCCTAAATCAATTTTACGGTTGGGACTTCGAATCGATCGGTCCACGGTGACCGAGCGGATGGGTAAGAGGATGAACACATTCCGAGCAAACGACGGCGAGGACAACCGAATTAAGGCTGGGAAAAGGTTCATGGGTGCACTAGGGTCTACGGACATTCTTTGATTTAGGTAGAACAAGTCCCGAAGAACGGGTCGACGGTGGGGGGGGGGGGGTCACGGCGGTGTTTGACAGCGCATAAGTGCGTTCCGGTAAGGGACCTCGGTCAAGCTCCAAATTGTTGCATCCAGGGGTAATAAGAGATCACATACTAACTAAAACAAAGGGTAATTTGATCATCACTGACCAGAGGAGCGCTGGCTATGAAGAAGTCCTTCACGGCGGAGCAAGAACGAAGAAGAGAGGGAATTGGGGGGGTGCGCGGGTATTTCTGGTGAACTCGAGCCAAGTGCTTAGCTGCAGATGTGCGGAATGCGGTGACGACGCAGTGCCCGTGCTTAATTTATAGGCGGCTGGCCGGCGACGGATGAGGATCGCGGATCACAGGCGGTGCAGGTGAGCACGCCGCGCGGCAAAATCCGGGGATGGCACGGCGGCGCCGTTTAAACCGGAGTCCGCCACCACAGAGGGTTACTGCCACGTGACCAAAGATATTACCGCGGCCCCCAGTCCATTCCGACCGCCGTGGCGTCCTTATCGCCGGCGAGGTGCTGACCCATATCCACAGCGCGATATTTCTGAAGGTCGGTGAATAGTGCTCGGTTTCAGTAGAATCAACGAGTCTGACAGCCCGTGTTTAGCGTTGATTTACTCCAGATTTTCAATGGCAACCTGTGAATCAGCTAATAACAAAGTTGTTGTCTGATAGTCCAACAACAATCTTGCTATAGCATCCATAGCCAAATTCTTATTAGAGCAAGGTTGATTTCCAGTTCAAAGTTGACTTAATACTACTGTTAGTCTGAATTTCATACTTCAGACAGCCTGAAAGTTCAACTTTGAGTGCACTTTTCTCCAAATTCTTCACAAGAACATGGCTTGCACTCTTAAGCAAAGTTGTTCTCCTATAATTGGTCTTCAACTTTGATGTGGTGACCTAGGGCAAAAACCCTATACTTTGAAAGTTACAAAGCCACAAAGATGGGCACAATACACTGAATTTCAGACTTAATCAAAAGAGTTCAAATAGGGCTCTTTTGCAAATAAGTCCAAAGCTCAGGGTTTGGCTTGCAAATTCACATATGAGTGACCCAAATACCTTAAGACACTTACTTGACCTGATTTTTGCACTTTAGCCCAAAAGTGGACAAATTTTGCACTTAGGTCCCTAGGGTTTGGTTTCAGGGTTTCCCAGGGTTCCAATTAGGGTTTCTGGTATCCCAGGGGTATAAAAGGAATTCAAGTTTGTGCTTAGAGTTATTTTATGACTTTTACCCTAAAGCTTTTAGGTTTTCTCAACTTAGGTTAAGTTTTACCCCTTTAATCACTATTTAGGGTTAAGTCCTTTAACCAGGGTCCTATTTGTAAAACTTTAAAACAATACAACTTATTTGAAATTTTTGCCTAGTGAATGCACTCTAGGTGTGTCAAACATATGCAATGCCCATGCTCATGATGCCATGCTCAAGTTTTAGTTATAGTAACACCAGGGGTGTTACATCCTTCCCCCCCATAAAAGAATCTCGTCCCGAGATTTAAAATCCTAGGGTGAGTAATGGAAAAGGAAATGTGTCACATTTTTATTTCCTTATTTTTGGTACAAGGCAGGGGTGGTGTGGGGGTTTATTCCTTTATTACACAGCTATACAAACTTTACAACTTACAAGAGGCTAGAAAGCCTGGGAAATTCTTATCTAAGAAGTCTTGGGTTTCCCATGTAGCCTCATCTTCCGAATGCTGGTTCCACTGTATCTTATAAAACTTAAGAGTCTTTCTCCGGGTAACCCTGTCCTTTTGATCCAGAACTCGAATGGGATATTCCGAGTATGTTAAATCTGGTTCCAGGACAACATCAGTCACTTCAACGGTTCGATCGGGAACCCGAAGACACTTCTTCAATTGCGACACGTGGAACACATTATGCACAGCAGACAATGTTTCGGGGAGCTGAAGTCGGTATGCCACTGGTCCACATTGCTGAAGTACCAGGAATGGACCAATGTACCTGGGTGCAAGTTTTCCTTTAATCCCAAAACGCGATACGCCTTTCATTGGTGAAACCTTTAAGTAGACGTAGTCTCCTTCTAAGAAGTATAAGGGCATTCGCCGTTTGTCTGCATAACTTTTCTGACGAGCCTGTGCCTTCTTCATATTATGAACTATTTTCTGAACCTTTTCTTCGGTTTCTTTTACCAAATCAGGCCTAAAGAAATACCTTTCACCAGGTTCAGACCAATTTAGCGGAGTTCGACACCGTCGCCCATACAAAGCTTCAAAAGGTGCCATCTTGATGCTTTCCTGGTAACTGTTATTATATGAAAACTCCGCCAAAGGTAAACATTCATCCCATTTCTGCGAGAAATCCAGGACACATGCCCGCAACATATCCTCGAGTATCTGATTCACTCTCTCAGTCTGTCCACTGGTTTGAGGATGATAGGCCGAACTGTGGAGTAACTTAGTTCCCAGGGATTTATGAAGTTCTTCCCAAAATTTGGATACGAACTGAGGTCCACGATCCGACACTATGGTCTTTGGAACACCATGCAAACTGAGAATACGGGCAATGTATAACTCCGCATAGGTAAGTACCGGGTAATATGTCTTGACCGGCAGAAAATGAGCAACCTTTGTAAGTCGATCAACAATCACCCAAATAGAGTCATACCCTTTTGCGGTCCTGGGCAATCCCACAATGAAGTCCATGCTTATGTCTTCCCATTTCCATGTTGGTATTGGTAATGACTGCAATGGACCGGCAGTTTTCATGTGTATGGCCTTGACACGTCTGCAAGTGTCACACTTAGCCACATAGCGTGCAATTTCAATTTTCATCTTCGTCCACCAGTAATGTTGCTTTAAATCTTGGTACATCTTAGTGCTTCCCGGATGAATAGAATAGCGACTAAGATGCGCTTCATCTAAGATTTGCTGGCGGAGTTCTTCATCCTTTGGCACTACTATGCGGTTGTTAAACCATAACACACCTTGATCATCTTCCTTGAAACATTTGGCTGTTCCAGCCCTTATCTTCTCTCGTATGTGCTTCATGCCTAGATTATCCTTTTGAGCATCAATTATCCTTTGCAAAATGGTTGACTCAAGCTTTAGTTGATTCAGAGTTCCTTGTTGGATTATCCCTAGGTTTAACTTTTCCATTTCTTGACATAAAGTGTTTTCGGAGGTCTTTACCATAAGACAGTGGCAGGAAGTCTTACGACTCAAGGCATCTGCCACCACATTGGCTTTGCCTGGGTGATAATGGATCTCCAGTTCATAGTCTTTAATGAGCTCAAGCCATCGTCTTTGCCTCATATTTAACTCTGACTGGGTAAATATATACTTCAAACTCTTATGATCTGTATATATGTGACAGATATTTCCCAGCAGATAGTGATGCCATATTTTCAGGGCATGAACCACCGCAGCTAGCTCGAGATCATGTGTTGGATAATGCTCTTCATGTCGGCGTAACTGCCTTGAAGCATACGCAATTACTCGACCCTCTTGCATCAGCACACAGCCGAGTCCACTGCCTGACGCATCACAGTATACATCAAAAGGCTTAGTGATGTCCGGTTGAGCCAATACCGGAGCAGTGGTCAATAGTGTCTTCAATTGCTCAAAGGCTTCGTTACACTTAGAAGACCAATTGAACTTAACATCATTCTTCAATAAACTTGTGATTGGCTTCACAAGCTTAGAAAAATCAGGTATGAATCTGCGATAATATCCCGCTAGTCCAAGAAAACTCCGGACTTGGTGGACAATTGTTGGGGGTTTCCATTCCAGAATATCCTTGACCTTGCTAGAATCTACTGCAATTCCTTTAGCTGATAACACGTGCCCCAAAAATTGAATTTCTTCCAGCCAGAACGCGCACTTGCTGAACTTGGCATACAACTGATGTTCCCTCAGGCGCGTCAATACAATCCGTAGGTGCTGAGCATGCTCCTCTTCATTTTTAGAGTATATCAAAATATCGTCGATGAAGACCACCACGAACTTGTCTAACTCGGGCATGAACACCGAGTTCATCAAATAGGTGAAGTGGGCAGGAGCATTAGTGAGCCCGAAAGACATTACCAAGTACTCAAACAATCCATACCGCGTAGTAAATGCGGTCTTCGGTATATCCTCGGGCCGAATACGGATTTGATGATAGCCCGACCTGAGATCGATTTTGGAAAATACCCTCGCCCCAGTCAGTTGATCAAATAAGATATCGATCCTTGGAAGAGGGTACTTATTCTTGATGGTGACCTCATTTAGGGGCCGATAGTCCACGCACATGCGCAAGGTTTGATCCTTCTTCTTAACAAAAATGGCGGGACAACCCCACGGGGACGAGCTTGGCCGGATAAATCCCTTATTCAGCAGATCTTGTAATTGAATCTTCAATTCTGCTAACTCATTAGGGGGCATACGGTACGATCTTCGGGAGATGGGAGCCGTACCGGGCTTTAGCTCAATTACGAATTCTACATCTCTTTCAGGGGGTAGTCCAGGCAAATCTTCCGGAAATACATCTGGAAACTCACATACTACCGGAATGTTCTTGATTTCCGGTACAATGGCTTCAAATATTCTACCAGAAGCTTTGGCTGGATTGGTTTTGGGGAGAGATAAGAGAATTTCTTCTTGATTATAACTCAACCTGACGGTTCTGAGTTCAGTGTTGAGAATTTCCTTGTGTTGAGTTAACCAATTCATCCCCAAAATTACATCTATATCCTGGCCTCTTAGAACAATCATGTTAGCAGGAAAGTTCCGTCCGGCCATTGTTACTGGCACTTCATAGGCCACTTCTCTAGTAAAAATATGTCCCCCAGGCGACTGAATTTTAAATCCCTCTTTTGATTCATGACATGCAATGTGATGTTGCTCCACAAATGTCTTGCTAATGAAGGTATGCGAAGCACCAGAATCAAAAAGAATAATTGCAGGGTGACTGGCCACAGGGAACGTACCCATCATCACCGGCTCTCCCTCCGGTGTGGTAGCCACTTGCGTATAATATACTCGCCCCGTCTTCTTGACATTCTTGCCCGAAGTACTTCCCTTGCCTGGAGCTGCATTCCCCGATCCTTGCTGATTATTAGCCTGATTTTGCCGAGGATAGGGGCAATCTTTAATAAAATGCCCAGATTTGCCACAGTTAAAACATCCAGTTGAAGAACTTGGCAGAGCAGGGAATCGAGTGCCTGGGGCACCCGGCTGACTTTGGACAGTAGGGGCTTTGTTGGGACGAATAATTATGGGCTGCTTGAAAGGGAAAGATGGTGCACTTGAACGGTTCTGGTTAGAGGGCCGGAGAATAAACCGTTGCCTCTTTGCCGAGCCCTGATTAGGCCTATCACCACTGAATCCCTTACTTTTCCCAGAATTTGCATATTTAGCCTCCACAGATAAGGCTGTGCTGACAGCCTTCCCATAGGTAAGATCAATACATGCAGCCATTTTTCGCTGCATTCGGTCATTCAGACCTCTCATAAAACAGTTCCTTTTCTTCAAATCCGTATTCACCTGATCAATTGCATATTGGGACAGGTGATTGAACTTGTTGAGATACTGATTCACAGTATCTCCCCCTTGTTTCAGTTTCATAAACTCTTCTTGTTTCATGTGCAGCACTCCCTCAGGAATATAATGCTCGCGGAATGCTGCTTTAAATTCATTCCATGTAATTTGATGGTTGTCCGGTTGGATGGCCACAAAGTTTCCCCACCAAGTACTGGCAGGGCCTCGGAGTTGCTGTGCCGCAAACAATGGCTTCTGGGTTTCCGAACAACGAAGAAGGCCAAATTTCTGTTCAATGACTCGTATCCATTCGTCGGCTTCGAGCGGGTCTTCTGCTTTGATGAAGAGAGGCGGACGAGTCTCGGAGAAATCCAGATAAGTAGTCTCACGGGGACCTTGCTGGAATCCTCTTCCTGCTTGTTGCTGAAGCTGCCACTGACCCGCCATTTCCCGAAGGAAGCGGGTATTGTCGGCGGTAGCATTCACCAAGGCAGCTATTGCCTCGGCAAGCGTGGGTGGAACGGGAGGTGGATTCGGGGTAGCATCCCGACCCCCGGATGTTCCGGCTGCATCCTGTCCGCGAGTCCGGATCGGCATCTGAGGCAAAAACATTTGAATAAACATAATGTGCCAAAGAAAACCTTCCATTTTACATTACTATAAAGAGTAATGATACAGACTCGATATTACACAACAGGATACATTACCCATTTTACAAAAGTTTAACCTATTATACAACAGTACACCCTACAATACACTATTCTACTTTATTACACTATTAGTCCTGCTTTTCGTTGCTTTTGGCGGCTTCATTGTCAGGTGTGGGAGTCCAGACGTCAACCAACCTCAAGGAAGGAGGGGGTTCAAAAAGATCTAACTCCCCACCCAACGCGCGTCCCGCAACGTGAGAGGGTCCGGCTTCCATCTCAGCAGAGTGTGCAGGCTCACTAGGGTGTAGTTGTGAGTATAGCACATGGACTTCCTCATGCAACGTATTGCAGTAGACCTGCAGGTTGTCAACAGCTGAGCTAAGTTCTTTAATTCGGGCCTGAGCCCTTGCTTCCTTAGCACATGCCAACATATGTGACTGTACTGCCCAGTCAAGTGCTAAGTCCCGATCAGCCAGCTGATCCTGCAAGTGACGGATGTCCCTTCTTAATTCATTAATTCTATCGCCGTCTGCGATCCAAGTATTGGTCCTGTGTCGCAGCGTTGCTTGAAGTCGACTCACTTCGGCTTCCAAGTCTCCGATGGGGTCATTACTCCCGCTGCTACTGCTTTCGTGTCGAGGGGCCAGTTGATGTCGGGGTACTCCAATTGGTCCCGTTGACTTTCGTGCCGTTAGCCTCGTGCGTGGCGGCATCTTTCTAAGGGGGAAAATTTATTAGCATAATTCTTAGCATGATGCATGAATAAGTACAGAATCAACCTTGGTCGATTCAACCTTCTATACGTTGCACTCTTCCTATCTGGTCTTTAAGATAAACTCTTCAGAGTACTTAGGTAAGAAGAGAGAAGAATCTTTAGGTAAGACTTTTGAAAATCTTTTGAAGATGCCTCATAATATCTGCAAAGAAGGGCTACGCTCCGATACCAGCTGTGACGGAACCTCCCAAGTAATCAGGCCCACCTACAGCTGTCCTTGTCTAACAGACATCAGACACCCTATAGATGTTCCTAAATTACTTGACAAGCTCACTATCTTTCCTTACCTCACCAGGAACGTTTCACCCGTCTTGCAGACATTACAGATCATCGGAGATGAAAATATGCGGAAGCGAATTACATAAACTTACATTTATTTCCAAAAGCAAGCTCGAGTTATTTTATTACAGACCAGTCTAAAAGTGAGTGCATATAAGTAATAATTATACAAACCAAGGGAGACACAAACTTCTCCCGAAAGGCTATAAACAAAAGTTCCTAGATGGAGGACCGAGTCCTCCCGCACTTCAATCTTGTTTTTCTTCTTTGGGAACCACCTTAGCACAGAAGCAGCAAAAGTCTGCTACTTCCCCACCTAAAAACAACAAAGGGATAAACCCTGAGTATGGAATTACTCAGCAAGTCTTACCCGACTAAGGAAAAGACTCTCAAGGGTATGCTGGTTATATGGGAGTCAAGGTAAGGCTTTTCAGTAATCAAAGACTCTGTTTTGCAGAAATGCTTACTAAAGTGGATCCTTAAAAATCCAATTTTATTTGTCAAGTTAGGTAAAATTACCTGCACTAGAGTTCGTTCTACCCTAGATCAATCACTGGTCCTGCACTAGCCAATTTCTTTAACAAAAGCCCATCATCTTAAGTGGAATGCTACGTGTAGGTCAGTGACCAAGTCTTCATAACCGCGAAGGTACGGCGATCCGAATCGATTATACTCAGCTGAGGATCTCCAATCACACGACATATGTAGCACTTAACCCTTGCATATGTCAACCCGCCACCGGGGTTCTTAAGACCAGATCAGGTTCACGCAAACCGAGAGCACAGATACACCACCGTCCAGCCTCTTGCCACGGAGGGTACACGCTACTCTCGCCACCGCTCCACTCCCATTTCGTGTTATCTTATTCTGGCCTTAGTCTGCCCGAGGCAAGGCTTACCCATGACGAGGCATGTGACCAGTTAAAGGGTCCTCGATCATCAAGCCTACATCGACAAGGTCCTTAATCGACTCAGACGGAGACACTACACCGAGACTCTCTTCTCGTGCAAGTCACCCGTCCGGTCTCAGCTTAATCATTTCAACCCAAAAACTTGGTACCTGGCAGAGGTACATCTTTTCCGATGTTGAATCCATCACGGCCATGATGGATTCACCATCAAGTTTTATTTTTGAAAACAACCCTCCCACTTTGCCAAACATCTTTTGTAAAACAAATCCTTTTGTTTTTCTAAAGCAATACTAAGCATAGTAAAACCTTTTTGTAAAAAAAACAGGATTTCAAGGAGGGTAATAAAGATCAAGGAAGGTAATGCATGAATTGTTTAACCAATCAACTCCTATCACCTAATGCAGCAAGCAAGTGAGAAAGATTTTAAAAACATCAAGGAAGGTGGCAAATGCACCGGGGCTTGCCTTTGTTATCAGGTGTGTCTTGCTCGGATCCACAGATATCGAAATAAAAGCAGTTGTCTGCTTGAGGATCAGAGGTGGGTGGTATCCCTTCTTCAGAAACTTCTTCTTCTTCTTCGTGCTCTAACATAACCATATACATGCATAAGAATGGATGTCATGGGATGCTCATGAGGATGCAAAGATAGCATAAACTTATTATTTATGTCTTGAGTACAACTTTCCTTCACGGTACTCCGAGAACCTAGGGTTTCCGGAGTCAGTAAAGGAGTTCATGGAGCAGGGGGGGGTGGTTTTGGGTTTAGTGATCAAACAAGGTCCAAATCAAACCAAACTCTACCCATGGCTTCTAATTAATGTGAAAAGCTCACATAAAAAGTTTGGGAAATTTTGGACTTATTAATTATTTTCTAAAAATCCAGAATCAATGGTTTAGGCTATTTTAAATACCCTAAAATTCCCTATTTGATCTAAAAATTATGAAACTATTTTTATTAAATTCTAGGGAAAATAACAAACCTAGGAAAATTGGTCTCATATTTTTAGGATTTTTCTACTATTTTCTACAGTTTTTCAAAGTTCTGCTGAAAAAGAAAAAGGAAAAATAGAAACAGTACTGGGCCGAATTTAGCCCAGCCGGCCCAGCAACCAGGAGAAAACGCGCGCGTGCGCCCGCGCCCTGGCGATTTTGCAGAAAGGCCCACGGCTTACTGATTAATCCTAAGTGAGTTTGTTTACTATTACACTGAGTCACTGATGCTTTGCAGAAAGACCCTTCGCGTTCTATTCTTTCACCACACCGAGTCCCCGACGGTGCTCCGCACATGAGGCCGAGCTCCGGCGAGCGAGACTAGCCGGATGACGTGACGGCTGAAGTTCCCAAGCGACAGGAACACAATTGAACTCCTACGGATCATTTCCCCTAAATCAATTTTACGGTTGGGACTTCGAATCGATCGGTCCACGGTGACCGAGCGGATGGGTAAGAGGATGAACACATTCCGAGCAAACTACGGCGAGGACAACCGAATTAAGGCTGGGAAAAGGTTCATGGGTGCACTAGGGTCTACGGACATTCTTTGATTTAGGTAGAACAAGTCCCGAAGAACGGGTCGACGGTGGGGGGGGGGTCACGGCGGTGTTTGACAGCGCATAAGTGCGTTCCGGTAAGGGACCTCGGTCAAGCTCCAAATTGTTGCATCCAGGGGTAATAAGAGATCACATACTAACTAAAACAAAGGGTAATTTGATCATCACTGACCAGAGGAGCGCTGGCTATGAAGAAGTCCTTCACGGCGGAGCAAGAACGAAGAAGAGAGGGAATTGGGGGGGTGCGCGGGTATTTCTGGTGAACTCGAGCCAAGTGCTTAGCTGCAGATGTGCGGAATTCGGTGACGACGCAGTGCCCGTGCTTAATTTATAGGCGGCTGGCCGGCGACGGATGAGGATCGCGGATCACAGGCGGTGCAGGTGAGCACGCCGCGCGGCAAAATCCGGGGATGGCACGGCGGCGCCGTTTAACCGGAGTCCGCCACCACAGAGGGTTACTGCCACGTGACCAAAGATATTACCGCGGCCCCCAGTCCATTCCGACCGCCGTGGCGTCCTTATCGCCGGCGAGGTGCTGACCCATATCCACAGCGCGATATTTCTGAAGGTCGGTGAACAGTGCTCGGTTTCAGTAGAATCAACGAGTCTGACAGCCCGTGTTTAGCGTTGATTTACTCCAGATTTTCAATGGCAACCTGTGAATCAGCTAATAACAAAGTTGTTGTCTGATAGTCCAACAACAATCTTGCTATAGC
Source organism: Zea luxurians (assembly GCA_029449295.1). Taxonomy (NCBI): domain Eukaryota; kingdom Viridiplantae; phylum Streptophyta; class Magnoliopsida; order Poales; family Poaceae; genus Zea; species Zea luxurians. Next base: position 7,526,814 of record JAOPSE010000053.1, on the reverse strand, counting down.
ATCCATAGCCAAATTCTTATTAGAGCAAGGTTGATTTCCAGTTCAAAGTTGACTTAATACTACTGTTAGTCTGAATTTCATACTTCAGACAGCCTGAAAGTTCAACTTTGAGTGCACTTTTCTCCAAATTCTTCACAAGAACATGGCTTGCACTCTTAAGCAAAGTTGTTCTCCTATAATTGGTCTTCAACTTTGATGTGGTGACCTAGGGCAAAAACCCTATACTTTGAAAGTTACAAAGCCACAAAGATGGGCACAATACACTGAATTTCAGACTTAATCAAAAGAGTTCAAATAGGGCTCTTTTGCAAATAAGTCCAAAGCTCAGGGTTTGGCTTGCAAATTCACATATGAGTGACCCAAATACCTTAAGACACTTACTTGACCTGATTTTTGCACTTTAGCCCAAAAGTGGACAAATTTTGCACTTAGGTCCCTAGGGTTTGGTTTCAGGGTTTCCCAGGGTTCCAATTAGGGTTTCTGGTATCCCAGGGGTATAAAAGGAATTCAAGTTTGTGCTTAGAGTTATTTTATGACTTTTACCCTAAATCTTTTAGGTTTTCTCAACTTAGGTTAAGTTTTACCCCTTTAATCACTATTTAGGGTTAAGTCCTTTAACCAGGGTCCTATTTGTAAAACTTTAAAACAATACAACTTATTTGAAATTTTTGCCTAGTGAATGCACTCTAGGTGTGTCAAACATATGCAATGCCCATGCTCATGATGCCATGCTCAAGTTTTAGTTATAGTAACACCAGGGGTGTTACAGTTTGTGCATCCGCTGTCGATAATCCAGCTTGAGCCCCCGGATGCATAAACCTGCAAGGCAAATTTAGGCTTGGGTCTTAGGTACCCAACTATTGTTGGGTCCTACAAGGTTAGTCACAATTTCCTTAGGGACCCAAATGCAAGTTTTATCACCCTTGCATTTTGCCCCTAATTTCCTAGCAACTATCTTCCTATCCTTTCTACAAATAGCAAAGGAAGCATTTAAAGCATGATAAATTGTAGAGGGACCATTCATTACTTTTCTAGGAACATGAACAATATTCTTCCTAGGCACATGATGAATATTTTTCCTAGGCATATCTCTACCATGCATATAGGAAGAACTGGAAGCATACATAGCATAAGAGTCATAGGCATGTGAATCAAAAGCATTACAACTCCTATGAGACTGTCTTCTATCATTGTACATAAAAGCATGGTTCTTTTTAGTACTACTTGCCATAGGGGCCTTCCCTTTCTCCTTGGCGGAGATGGGAGCCTTATGGCTCGTTAAGTTCTTGGCTTCCCTCTTGAAGCCAAGCCCATCCTTAATTGAGGGGTGTCTACCAATCGTGTAGGCATCCCTAGCAAATTTTAGTTTATCAAAATCACTTTTGCTAGCCTTAAGTTGGGCATTAAGACTAGCCATTTCATCATTTAACTTTGCAATAGAAGCTATGTGTTCACTACAAGCATCAATATCAAAATCTTTACATCTATTGCAAATAACAACATTTTCTACACAAGTTGTTGATTTACTAGCTATTTCTAACTTAGCATTCAAATCATCATTAATGCTTCTCAAGCTAGAAATTGTCTCATGGCAAGAAGATAATTCACAAGAAAGCATTTCATTTCTCTTAACTTCTAAGGCATGAGATTTTTGAGCTTCTACAAATTTGTCATGTTCTTCATACAACAAGTCCTCTTGTTTTTCTAAAAGCCTATTTTTATCATTCAAGGCATCAATCAATTCGTTAATTTTATCTACCTTGGTTCTATCTAGGCCCTTAAATAAACATGAATAATCTATTTCATCCTCATCACTAGATTCGTCCTCACTTGAAGAAGCATAAGTAGAGTTTCGACTACATACCTTCTTCTCCCTTGCCATAAGGCATGTGTGACGCTCGTTGGGGAAGAGGGATGACTTGTTGAAGGCGGTGGCGGCGAGTCCTTCATTGTCGGAGTCGGAGGAGGAGCAATCCGAGTCCCACTCCTTTCCTAGATGTGCCTCGCCCTTGGCCTTCTTGTAATTTTTCTTCTTTTCCCTCTTGCTCCCGTGTTCCTGGTCACTTTCATTATCGGGACAGTTAGCAATAAAATGACCAATCTTACCGCATTTGAAGCATGAGCGCTTCCCCTTGGCTTTGGTCTTGCTTGGCTGTCCCTTGCGACCCTTAAGCGCCGTCTTGAATCTTTTGATGATGAGGGCCATCTCTTCATCATTAAGTCCGGCCGCCTCAATTTGTGCCACCTTGCTAGGTAGCGCCTCCTTGCTTCTTGTTGCCTTGAGAGCAAGGGGTTGAGGCTCGTTGATTGGACCATTCAATGCGTCGTCCACGTACCTCGCCTCCTTGATCATCATTCGCCCGCTTACGAATTTTCCAAGGACTTCTTCGGGCAACATTTTGGTGTACCTGGGATTCTCACGACGACGTCGTGGTCCGTCCATCGCATGCTTTCGTAGCTCCTTATTTTGTTGATAAGGGTCTTGAGCCGGTTGTATGTTTGTGTTGGCTCCTCGCCCCTTATCATCGCGAATCGTCCAAGCTCGCCCTCCACCAACTCCATCTTGGTGAGCAAGGTGACGTCGTTCCCCTCATGTGAAATCTTGAGGGTGTCCTAGATCTGCTTGGCGTTATCCAAGCCGCTCACTTTGTGATATTCATCCCTGCACAATGAAGCTAGAAGAACAGTAGTAGCTTGTGCATTCTTATGAATTTGCTCATTAATGAACATGGGACTATCCGAACTATCAAAGTGCATTCCACTCTCTACAATCTCCCATATACTAGGATGGAGAGAGAACAAGTGAATACGCATTTTGTGACTCCAAAATCCGTAGTCCTCTCCATCAAAATGAGGAGGTTTACCAAGTGGAATAGATAATAAATGAGCATTTGCACTTTGAGGAATACGAGAGTAGTCAAAAGAAAAGTTCGAATTGACCGGTTTCCTTCTCTCGTAGTCGTTGTGGTCGTCGTCCTTTTGGGAGGAAGTAGACTCATCGCTGTCGTCGTAGTAGACGATCTCCTTGATGCGCCTCGTCTTCTTCTTCTTCCCTTCTTTCCGTCTATGGCCCGAGCCGGAGTCGGTAGGCTTGTCGTCCTTCGGCTCGTTGACGAAGGATTCCTTCTCTTTATCGTTGATCACGATACCCTTCCCCTTAGGATCCATCTCTTCGGGCGGTTAGTCCCTTTGTGAAGAGAACGGATCTGATACCAATTGAGAGCACCTAGAGGGGGGGTGAATAGGTGATCCTGTGAAACTTGAAAACTTAAGCCACAAAACTTGGTTAATCGTTAGCACAATAATTGCCAAGTGGCTAGAGAGGAGTCAAAACACAATAACCACAAGAAATCAATCACAGAGATGGCACGGTGGTTATCCCGTGGTTCGGCCAAGACCAACGCTTGCCTACTCCACGTTGTGGCGTCCCAATGGACGAGGGTTGCAATCAACCCCTCTCAAGCGGTCCAAAGACCCACTTGAATACCACGGTGTTTTGCTTGCTTTTTCTCAATCCCGTTTGCGAGGAATCTCCACAACTTGGAGCCTCTCGCCCTTACACTTTAAGATCACAAAGAAACACAGAGCAAGGGAGGGATTAGCAACGCACTCAAGACAAGAAATCACAGCAACACCACGCACACAAGTCGCAACGAGAGCTCACAACACAACTCAAAGAGTTCACTACTCAACTAGAGCTCTAATTGCTATCGCAAAGAATCAAAGGCACGGAATCGATGTCTTGGTGCTTAGGAATGTTGTAGGAATGCTTGGTGTGCTCCTCCATGCGCCTAGGGGTCCCTTTTATAGCCCCAAGGCAGCTAGGAGCCGTTGAGAGCAATCTAGGAAGGCTGATCTTGCCTTTTGTCGACTGGCGCACCGGACAGTCCGGTGCACACCGGACACTGTCCGGTGCCCGATTTCTTTCCATAAATGACGCAGTCGACCGTTGGCAGCCTGAGAGCCGTTGGCGCACCGGACATGTCCGGTGCACACCGGACAGTCCGGTGCGTCCTTCTAGTCGTTGGCTCGGCCACGTGTCCCGCGCAGATCGCGTGGCCAACCGTTGGCCCGGCCGACCGTTGTCTCACCGGACAGTCTGGTGCACACCGGACAGTCCGGTGAATTATAGCCGTACGCCGCCGATGAATTCCCGAGAGCGACGAGTTCGCCTGTGAACGGCCCACCGGACAGTCCGGTGCACACCGGACAGTCCGGTGAATTATAGCCGTACACCGCCGTCGAAGTCCCGAGAGCAGCCACTTTGCTCAAGCCAGCCTGGCGCACCGAACACTGTCCGGTGCACCACCGGATAGTCTGGTGCTCCCAGACTGAGCAGATTCTTGGCTGCTCGAGCCAAGACCTTTCCAATCGGATTTTTCCTGTTTCCAGCACTTAGACACAATACATTAGTCTCTAAAACAATGTACTAAGTCTGACAAACATACCTTTATCCTTGATTTGCACTTTGTTCACCATTTTACACTTAGGCACTTGTGTTGGACACTAAATCACCAAAATACTTAGAAATGGCCCAAGGGCACATTTCCCTTTCAAAAGTGAAGGGTGTTTTTGTAACGTGTCAGTGAGTCAGGGAAATAGCACCGTGACTTGTTTCCGGATATTCAAACCAATAAGGGTCTTTCTGCAAAACCTGCAGCACGCGCGCGCATGGGCGCGTTCTGTCCTAGTTGGGCCGGCTCGGGCTGGTTTCGACCTAGGACTGTTCAGTGTTTTCCTTTTTCTTTTTCTGCCAGACTTTGGAAATCTATAAGAAATTGTAGAAAAATTATAAAAATACCAAACCAATTTTGCTAGGTTTCTAATTTCCTATAGAATTTAATAAAATTAGTTTCATGATTTTTAGTCCAAAGGGGAAATTATAGAGTATTTAAAACAGCCTAAGACCATGCTTCTAAATTTTTAGAGAATAAATAATAAATCCAAAATTCACTAAATCTTTAGGGTAAACTTTAAATAATATTTAGAAGCCTTAGGTAAGGTCTGAAATGATTTGGACCTTGTTTGATACTTAGAACCCCAAAACCCTACCCCCTGCCCTGTGAACTTCACTATTGACTCCGGAAACCCTAAGTTCTCGGAGAACCGTGAAGGAAAGTTGTATTCAAGACTTTAGATAATAAACTTTTATTATCTTTGCACTCTCATGAGCATTACATGGGCATTCATTATTATATATGGCTATATCTAGAGAACGAAGAAGAAATAGAAGTTGAAGAAGCGAAGACTTCACCACCACCACCACCTGAGGAACATCAGGCAAGCAACTATTTCTATTTTGATATCTGCGGGACAGAGCCTAATTCACCAGTAACCCAAGGCAAGCCCTGGTGCATTTGCCACCTTCTTGTTGCTTTTAAAATCTTTCTCACTTGCTTGATGCATTAGGTGATAGGAGTTGTGTGCTAAACCAATTCCTGCATTTCCTTCCTTGGATTGATTACTTCTCTTTAAATCCCTGTTTTATAAAAGGTTTTTCTTATGCTTAGCTTTGCTTTACAACAACAACAACAACAACAAAGCCTTTTTGTCCCAAGCACGTTGGGGTAGGCTAGAGATGAAACCCCGTATGAAAACCTTAGAGCTCAACCCCCAAAGAAAAAAGGGGAAACAAAGGCAAAGGAGAACCGAAAAACGACGAAACGGGGAAACACATAAAAGAGATAAAACCCACAAGAACCAGCAAGGTCTAAATGGACACAAGAAAAGGTCAAACGATTAAGGAGGAAAAGCGAAACTATAAATCAAGGTTCTGACACGTGAATTGCACACTTCCACCCCTTCCTATCCACGGCGAGCTCTTTATCAATATTCCACTCCTTCAGGTCCCTCTTCACAGCCTCTATCCACGTCAAGGTTGGTCGACCTCTACCTCTCTTCACATTCTCGGGACGCCTAATTATTTCGATATGCACTGGTGCCTCTTCAGGTCTTCGTTGGATATGTCCAAACCATCTCAAACGATGTTGCATAAGCTTCTCCTCAATTGGCGCCACTCCTACTCTCTCTCGTATGTCATCATTCCGGACTCGGTCTATCCTTGTGTGGCCACATATCCAGCGCAACATACGCATCTCTGCCACACATAGTTGTTGGACATGTCGTCTTTTAGTGGGCTAACATTCTGCTCCATACAACATAGCCGGCCGGATTGCTGTCCTGTAGAATTTGCCTTTTAGTTTGTGTGGCACCTGGTGGTCGCATAAGACACCCGCCGCTTGCCACCACTTCAACCATCCAGCTTTAATTCTATGACTGACATCCTCATCGATGTCTCCATCCTTCTGAAGCATTGATCCTAAGTAACGAAAAGTGTCTTTCTTGGGTACCACTTGCCCATCAAGACTAACATCGCCATCTTCATACCCCATGGCACTGAAATCACACTTTATATACTCCGTTTTAGACCTACTAAGCCTAAAACCTTTTGCTTCCAGCGTCTGCCTCCACAATTCCAACTTTTGCGAAACACCACTCCTACTCTCCTCAATAAGTATCACATCATCGGCAAAAAGCATACACCACGGTATATCTCCTTGTATGTCCCTTGCGACCTCATCTATCACCAAAGCGAAAAGATAAGGGCTCAAAGCCGACCCTTGATGTAGTCCTATGTTAATTGGAAAGTCATCGGTGTTCCCATCACTTGTTCGGACACTTGTCACAACATTAGTGTACATATCTTTAATAAGATTAATGTACTTTGTTGCTACTTTGTGTTTTTCCAAGGCCCACCACATTACACTCCTAGGTACTTTGTCATAAGCCTTCTCCAAGTCTATGAAGACCATATGCAGGTCTTTCTTTTGTTCTCTGAATCTCTCCATAAGTTGTCTTAGTAAGAAAATGGCCTCCATAGTTGATCTCCCGGGCATGAAACCAAACTGATTTTGGGTCACGCTCGTCAGCTTTCGCAGGCGGTGTTCAATGACTCTCTCCCATAGCTTCATTGTATGGCTCATGAGCTTAATTCCACGGTAATTAGTACAACTTTGAACATCTCCTTTGTTCTTGAAGATTGGTACTAATGTACTCCGCTGCCACTCGTTGGGCATTCTGTTTGTCCGAAAGATGGTGTTGAAAAGCTTAGTCAGCCATACTATCGCTATGTCTCCAAGGCATCTCCATACCTCGATAGGGATACCATCAGGGCCCATCGCCTTTCCTACCTTCATCCTTTTTAGCGCCTCCTTAACTTCATATTCTTGTATCCTTCGTACAAAACCCCTGTTGTTGTCATCGAATGGTTCATCCAATTCTATTGTAGAACTCTCATTCCCTCCATTGAACAATTTGTTGAAGTACTCCTTCCATCTGTTCTTGATCTCTTCATTCTTCACTAATAGTTGGTTTGCTTCATCCTTGATGCATTTGACTTGGTTGACATCCCTTGTCTTCCTTTCACGAATCTTGGCCATCCTATAGATATCCTTTTCTCCCTGCTTTGTGTCCAACCGTTGATAAAGGTTGTCAAAGGCTTGACCCCGGGCTCTACTAACCGCTCGCTTTGCAGACTTCTTCGCTATCCTATACTTCTCTATGTTTTCTGCACACTTGTCATGATGTAAGCATTTGTAGCAATCTTTCTTCTCCTTGATAGCCTTTTGGACATCTTCGTTCCACCACCAAGTGTCTTTAACTTCCCTTCTGTTTCCTTGACTCAACCCAAACTCTTCTAAAGCTATCTTTCGGATGCACATCGCCATCTTCCTCCACATGATATTTGAGTCTCCCTCTTCTTCCCAAGGGCCCTCCTCGATAACTCTCTCCTTGAAAGTTTGGGCCACATCCCCTTTAAGCTTCCACCACTTTGTTCTAGTGACCTTGTTATGCTTATTCCGTTGTAAACGAATCTTAAAACGGAAGTCAGCTGCGACAAGCTTATGTTGGGTTACCACACACTCTCCAGGTATAACCTTGCAATCTAAGCAGGCATGCCTGTCCTCCTTTCTCAAGAGGACGAAATCAATCTGGCTAGTGTGTTGGCCACTACTGAAGGTCACCAGGTGGGATGTCCTCTTCCTAAAGAAAGTGTTTGCTATAAACATGTCATAGGCTAGGGCAAAGTTCAGGATTTCCTCTCCTTCTTGATTCCTAGTCCCAAAGCCAAAGCCTCCATGCACACCCTCGAAACTGGTGCTAGATGTACCCACATGGCCATTGAGATCTCCTCCTATGAAGAGCTTCTCGCCAACTGGCACACTACTAACCATGTCCTCTAGGCCTTCCTAGAACTCCCTCTTTGAGCTCTCATTAAGGCCTACTTGAGGAGCATACGCGCTGATAACATTGAGAACCAGTCCCCAATGACCAGCTTGACTAGGATGATTCTATCTCCTACCCTCTTAACATCTACTACCCCATCTTTAAGGCTCTTGTCGATCAAGACGCCTACTCCATTCTTGTTTGTTGCAGTCCCCGTGTACCACAACTTGAAGCCTGTACCTTCCACTTCCTTCGCCTTCTGTCCTTTCCACTTGGTCTCTTGAACGTATAAAATATTTACTCGTCTCCTCACCGCAACGTCAACTATTTCTCGTAACTTACCTGTTAAGGAACCTACGTTCCAACTACCTACATGGACCCTAGTTGGCTCGACTAGCTTCCTTACCCTTCGCACCCACCGAGGAAGATGCAAAGACCCTTGCTCATTTTCCACTACACCCGGGCGCCGATGTAGCGCGCCACTAAGGATGCGACGACCCGATCCTTGCTCACTTATCACCGGCTCCAGATCAAGCGCGTCACTTAAGGGGTGACGGCCCGGCCCTTGCTCATTTAACACCATACCCGGGTTCCGATATGGCGCGTCGCTAAGAGGGTTACGCCCCAACGATTTTCTTTGTGGTTTCATCTCCTTAAGATTCGACTGGTTTTTACGTTGGTTTGCCGGACCTAACACAACCCTCCTCCTTTACCGGGCTTGGGACCGGCTATGTTGAAACGACTTAAGGAAGTCTTCCAATCAACATAGGCGGAGTTTTCAAAATGTGTAGCTTTGCTTTAGAAAAACAAAATGTTTTGTTTTCTCAAAAGATGATGTGGCAAAGTGGGTGGGATGTTTTCAAAAATAAAGCTTGATGGTGGATCCATCATGGCCATGATGGGTTCAACATCGAAAAAGATGTACCTCTCCAGGTACCAAACTTTGGGTTTTGAAATGATAAAGCCGAGACCGGGCGGGTGACTTGCACGAGAAGAGAGTCTCGGTGTATTGTCTTCGTCTGAGTCAATTAAGGACCGCGTCGATGTAGGCTTGCTGATCGAGGACCCTTTAACTGGTCACATGCCTCGTCATGGGTAAGCTTTGCCTCGGGCAGACTAATACCAGAATAAGATACCACGCAATGGGAGTGGAGAGATGGCGAGAGTAGCGTGTACCCTCCGTGGCAAGAGGCTGGACGGTGGTGTATCTGTGCTCTCGGTTGGTGTGAACCTGATCTGGTCTTAAGAACCCTGTTGGCGAGTTGACATATGCAAGGGTTAAGTGCTACATATGTCGTGTGATTGGAGATCCTTAGCTGAGTATAATTGATTCGGATCGCCGTAACTTCGCGGATATGAAGACTTGGTCACTGACTTACACGTAGCAATCCTGTGAAGATGAAGGGTTGTTAAAGAAATTGGCTAGTGTAGGTCAAGTGATTGAACTAGGGTAGAGAGAACTCTAGATGCAGGTAATCTTACTTAACCTGACAAATAAAACTAGATTTTTAAGGATCCACTCTTAGTAAGCATTTCTACAAATAGAGTCATTGATTATTGATAAGCCTTACCTTGACTCCCTTAAAGCTAGCATATCCTTGAGAGTCTTTTACTTTGTCGGGTAAGTCTTGCGAAAGTACACTTCGTACTCAGGGCTTTGTCCCATGTGGTTTTAGGTGAAGAAGCGGCAAACTTTTGCTGCTTTTGTTCAAAGGTGGTGCCCAAGGAAGAAAACCAGAAGTAAAGCTTCGGGAGGAAAGGATCCTCCGTTAAAAACTTTTTACTGCTTATTTGGGAGGAGTTTTTGCCTCCCTGGTTTTGTAATAATAATACTCAGCACTCCTATATTTGTTTCTGGTCTGTAATAATCCAACTCTTTCTTACTTTTAATATAAGGTAAGTTATTGTAACTGCTTCCGCACTTTCGTATCTCCGATGTATTGTAATGTCTGCGTGACGGGCGAAATGCTCTTAGGAAAGGTAAAGAAAGCAGGTACCGAACTTGTCAAGTGATTCAGGGGCACCTGCAGGGTTATCTGAGGTCCGTTGGACAAGGACAACTGTAGGTGGGCCTAATGACTTGGGAGGTTCCGTCACAGCTGGTATCGGAGCGAAGCCCATCTCTGCAGATGTTATGAAACATTTTCAAAAAGAATTTTTTGAAAACTTATCTTGAAAATTTCTTTCTTCTTATCCAATCACTTTCTAAGATACTTATGTTAAAGACCAGATAGAGTGCAATGTATAGAAGGTGTGAATCAACTAAGGTTTATTCTGTAATTACACATGCATCATGCTAAAAACTATGTTAATAAAATTTTCCATCTTAAGAAATGCCGTCGCGCACAAGAAAGACCGCGCGCAAGTCTATCGGGCCAATCGGCGTACCTCGCCATCAACTTGCCCCGAGGCATGAAGACAGTAGCAGTGGTAGCAACGATCCAATCGGGGATCTGGAAGCCCAAGTTGATCAGCTTCGATCAGAACTCTGTCGCAGGAACGACATATGGGTCGTGGATGGTGAAAGAATAAACGAATTAAGAACAGACATCCGCCACCTGCAAGATCAGCTCGTGGAACGAGATCTAGCACTCGACTGGGTGGTTAACTCTCGTTCGCTTGCTTGGGATAAGGAAGCTAAAGCTCGAGCCCGCGTGGAGGAGCTTACCACCGCCATAGACCACTTGCAAGTGTATTGTAATACACTACATGAAGAAGTTCATGTATTATATTCCCAACTGCACCCCAACGTACCTGCGGATCCTGTCGAGATAGAAGCCGGACCTTCTAGGACAGCGGGAGAAGCCTTTGGTGGTGAACTAGACCTTTTCAGGCCTCCTCCCTCTATGAAGTTGGTGGATGAATGGTCTCCTACTCCCGACAGCGAGGCTACCAAAAGTGACAAGAAGCAAGAGTAGTATAGTGTAGAAGTAGTAGTAATGTATAATAGGTAGTGTAATCCTGTTGTAAATTCGAGTCTGTACCATTTCCCTTTTCAGTAATGTAAATGGATGGTTTCTTTGGCATATTATATTTTTCCAAATGTTCGTGGCCTCAGATGCCTTCCAAGACTCGTGCACAGGATGGAGCAGGGACCTCCTGTGGGAGGGAAGCAACTCCGAACCCACCCTCAGTACCTCCAACGTTAGCTGAGGCCATCGCTGCCTTGGTTAACGCTACGGCCGACAACACCCGCTTTCTGCGGGAAATGGCGGGTCAACAATTACAACAACAAGGCAGGTGAGCATATCAGCAAGGACCCCGTGAAACGTCATATCTAGATTTCTCAGAGACACGTCCCCCATTATTTGTCAAGGCATAAGATCTTCTGGAAGCGGATGAGTGGATCCGCGTTATCGAACAGAAGTTCGGGCTTCTCCGATGCACGGAGATTCAAAAGCCCTTATTTGCAGCACAACAATTGTGTGGCCCTGCCAGTACCTGGTGGAGAAATTTTGTAGCTGTTCAACCGGCTGGTCATCAAATAACCTGGGATGAATTCAAGCTGGCTTTCCTGGAGCACTATATACCTGAAGGGGTGCTCCATATGAAACAGGAGGAGTTTATGAAGCTAAAACAAGGTGGGGATACTGTTACCCAGTATCTCAACAAATTCAACCACTTGTCCCAATATGCTATCGATCAAGTCAACGCGGATTTAAAGAAGAGAAATTGTTTCATGAGAGGCCTAAATGACTGAATGCAACGGAAGATGACCACCTGCATTGATCTTTCCTACGGAAGGGCTGTCAGTATTGTACTGGCAGTCGAAGCTAAATATGCAGGCTCGGGAAAATCAAAGGGTTACGGAGGCGACAGGCCCAGTCAAGGGTCTGAGAAAACACAAAGGTTGGTAATCCGGCCTTTTAATCCGAATCGCTCTTCACCACGTCCACCCTCCTACCCTTTCAAACAACCGGTCTTCATTCGCCCCGCCACTGCCCCCACTTCAACCACTCAGCCGGGTGCCACTGGTACTTGTAACACCCGAGGTGTTTATCTCCCGTAAACAACGATTATGGATTTAAGCATGGGATAATAACAGTCTCTGTCTTAATCTATTTCGTCTGTCGTAAGTTCTACATCCTTTTTATCTATTTGGGCCTTTCCTAAATTTTCATGATGTTTGGAACATAATTGTTCCGAAAATCGGCGAACCTGGTGAATATTTAAAATTCATCGCTCGCGCAAAGACGAATTTAGAAACTTAGTTTAGTCCTCCGACTTTGTCCGAAACGAGATTTATTAGAAGTCGACGACTAAAGTTTTCAGTGCCAAATAATTTAGTCCCCTCTCGTCAAGCGAGCCATCGTGTCTGAGGAATTATAATCATGGTCGGTTTCCAACAAATTATCCTCGATAGAGAAATCAAACAGGTCAAATGGCAGATAAATATTTGTCCGATTTCAGCTGCATCAAATATCATTTGAAGTAGTGAAGCCGGTATTAATTTGGATTTGGCTGTTTATGTGTTGCTCGAAAAAAAACAATACGCCAGCTCATTAATTGAATCGTTCTGTAGTCAAATGACCGAAAGCACGTGAGACTCGTAAAAATTTGACTGGATTAAATATAGTCTAAAATATCGAAGCCGAAATCAGTTTGGTTCAGTCTGTGTGTTTTTTATCTCGATCTAAATCTTCAAATAGAAATAATGAGTACGAATTAATCTGACTTCGGAGTAGTCATCAAATCAAATCGTGTCCAAATATTTGTTCTCATACATATAACGGTGTTAAAAAAAAGAAAATATCTCTTATCCTCATCTCCAACCGTTGATATGCATTGATATTTTTTTTCTTTTCTTCATACGTGGATACCAGGTCTTTGTTCCTATCCGGTGATTGATATTTTTGCAACGCACAAGTGCCCAGCCGTATCTTCTTTGCCTCTCGGTTCTTCTTGGGCACTCTCTCTCTCTCTCACCTCGTCATTCTCTCTCGCCGGACGTTGCTCCCTGTTAGCGCCTGGACGCTCGCCTCACTCAGCTCTCGTTCTCCTCGAATTAATCTGACTTCGGAGTAGTCATCAAATTAAATCATGTCCAAATATTTGTTCTCATACATATAACGGTGTTAAAAAAAAGAAAATATCTCTTATCCTCATCTCCAACCGTTGATGTGCATTGATATTTTTTCTTTTCTTCATATGTGGATACCAGGTCTTTGTTCCTATCCGGTGATTGATATTTCTGCAACGTACAAGTGCCCAGCTGTATCTTCTTTGCCTCTTGGTTCTTCTTGGGCACACTCTCTCTCACCTCGTCATTCTCTCTCGCCGGACGTTGCTCCCTGTTAGCGCCTGGACGCTTGCCTCACTCAGCTCTCGTTCTCCTCGCCCCCATGTTCCATCCATGGCGTGTGCTTGCCAGACGCCGATGTGAGCTTCCTATGTTCTTCTGGCCGTGCTCCGCCCTCTGCGCCGCTGGCCGCTCCGGCGCGAGCTCTTCTCTGGTGCACGCGCGTCTCTTCTCTGGTGCACGCGCGGTTCGCCGGCCGCCCCGAGCTCGCCCCTATGCTCAGACCTTGCATCCCTGCTCGCTAGCGTCGGCACCCTCCTCCTACCTCAGGCTCGCCATGGCTGCCGCGTCCCTGGCCCCTGCTCCAGCTCGCCATGGCCGCGCGCCGTTCTTCCCAGCAGCAAGCCGCAGCCGTACAGCTCGCCTCTCCTGCACAAGTTCTTGCTTCGGCATCTGCGCTCGCTCCTGCTCCTCTGCTCGCCGAGAAGCTCTATTTGCTCTAGCTTGCGTCCCTGTCTACTTGCTCGACCGCATCAGCGTTATCTTCTCCAGCAGCTCGTCAACGACCGCTGATGCCCTTTTCTGGTTCAGCCATGTCGTTATCTGGCACCTTGTCTCCTCCCCCATGGCCACGTTCAAATCCGCGTCGTCCTCCGATCACTCAGAACTTTGAACGTCGATTTCCGCCGTGCTTGTCTCCCTGCCTGACCTTGTCGTCGACCACGTCGTGTCCACGACGTGCTCGTCAAACTCGATGATCCATTTTTCCAATTGCGCGCTACTTACATCGACCTTTGGAACTCCTTGTCGTACGTCGTGCGCCGTCAGGCATCAGTCGTGCCTCTTCGGCTCGCTCTGGCTGCGTGTACTCCTCCTGTCGTCAATTCTTGTGCTGTCAAGGAGCCATCAGCATCGTCATCAGTCCAACAGTGCTGACGCGTCTTGCGTTCGCGCCGGAAGATGAAAGGAAAGAGCTAGAGAAATACTCATCAAGTATCAGTGGTATGCGCGAGCCGTATAATGTCGTCGATTTCATGGTTTCAAATCGGATTTAGCTTTGGTGAGCTGGTTTATTATTTTGTTAGCTGGTCCGATTAATGGATTGGCTAGGTATGTTTGTCGCGACGATTATTCCGCTTGTAGCTTAGGCACGTATTTATTTGACGCTTGTAGGAATACGGGGCTACAGGTGGCATGGTAATTGTGTCCACGATTACGAAGTCGTCGTGCTGCGTAGCTAAGTTTAGGTTTAACGACATAGGTTATGCGAGAAGATTAAATCGGTGTTTCGTATCCGATGAATGGTCAAATTAATAATGGGTAGGTTTGAAATGTTAATTATGTGACGTATGGTAGATTAGTGAATGAAGTTTAAATTTAGTATTTTAAAATGTTTAAACAATAATATTATTAGTATTATTTATGACGAATTATAATTGTTGATAAAATTAATGGTAGGCTATACGTGATAGCTCAGAATAGTATGTAATTTAATCCAGTCGCGTGGTCTAAAAAGTGATGTGCTTTTATTCTTGTTCTAGATTTAAATTCCTTAGACCACTAAGTTTAGAATTTAATTAATTAACTGATAAGTTGTGTTTAGTCTAATTGTATTAAATGTGTATAGTTTGTTGTTTCGTGATGTTTACGTTAGGTTTGTTTAATTTAGAGAAGCGTGATTATTGCACTTAGTCGTACGTCAGTAACTAGTATTTCCATATGAACTTGTACAACGCTTCGCCGCTAGGTGTTTTATTCGCTATCGCTTAGCACTGTTTAGGTTAGTAATATTCATATCTATATGCATTCATGTGTATAATGCATGTCATTTAGGTACGTGAATTAACCACATGATGCGGAGAACCAGAACTGAGTCGACCACAAGATGCTGGAAAGCGTGAGCATCTCCGCAAGACGACATCGTCAGTCAAACGAACCTGCCTGAACAAATGCCAAGACAAAAGGATGATCGTCAAGTGGTCGTCGTCTAACAAACACTAACGTAGTGTTTATTCCAGGCAAGCCCCGGTGCATTTGCCACCTCCTTGTGTTTTTAAATAATTTTTGCACACTTTAAGTCTAGTGAACTGTGCATTAAGTTCATAGGAGTTGCTTGGAAACCCTTTGATGCATTGCCTACCTTAATATCCACACCTTTATAGATACTTCTGATGAAGTATCGAAATATGATTTACAAAAATGCTTAGCCCTGCTCAAATCTTGTGGATAGAGGTTGTCTTTTGCATTAAGGCCTAGCTCAGGGGTTATCCTGAGGAAAGATGACTTCTACCTGCAAGAATATTTTAATTGAGAGCGTGGTGGGATCTTACTGCAAAGTTCCCTGTGAAGCTCTTTTCATCCTAAGGAACACAAACAATCCTAAGGATGGAAGTACTTAAATCGGGACTTGGGCTAGGAACAGGTGATGTTCTACCCAGGTTGATTAAGGATTATACTGAATGTAGGCTTGCTGATCAAGGACCCTTTAACTGGTCACATGCCTCGTCATGGGTAAGCTTTGCCTCGGGCAGACTAATACCAGAATAAGATACCACGCAATGGGAGTGGAGAGATGGCGAGAGTAGCGTGTACCCTCCGTGGCAAGAGGCTGGACGACGGTGTATCTGTGCTCTCGATTGGCGTGAACCTGATCTGGTCTTAAGAACCCCGGTGGCGAGTTGACATATGCAAGGATTAAGTGCTACATATATCGTGTGATTGGAGATCCTCAGCTGAGTATAATCGATTCGGATCGCCGTAACTTCGCGGACATGAAGACTTGGTCACTGCCCTGCAATCTAAGTCATGGATAAAATCTTAATGAGCAAAAATCATGTTGGATTGATTAATGTGATGGTGAAATTAGACTAGATGCAAACAAGGTCTATTAATACTTAATCTAGCATTAAAATATTGAAAGTAAGGACTCACTTTAGTAAGCTATTTCTGCAATAGTATCTAAGTTGATTCTTGCTAAAGCCTCTCCTTGATTCCCAAATCTAGCATATCCTTGAGAGTCTTTTCTTTAGTCGGGTAAGTCTTGCTGAGTAATTCCATACTCAGGGTTTTATTCCCTATTGTTTTTCAGGTCATAGTTTTGTGCTGCTGATGCTGGTGTTAAGTGCCGGTGGGCTCGGCCTTCTTATAAGTCTAAGTAACTCTTCTATACTTCTTATTGAGGATGGTCACTTGAGCTAGCATATATTTTAAACTTATACTTTTGTAATCACTCCGATGAATATAATGAAATTTTTTTATAACCTGTAAAATTTGGTAATAAGATTTTCGCTGCAAAAATGTTGATGTGTGTGATTTGTGTTACTTAATCCCGCGGTTCTGGTTGTAAGTGGTTTATCCGATGTCCTTGGGCAATCAGACGAATCCTGTTAAGTTATCTGGTGCGCATGCATGGCCATCTGAGGTCTTTGGGACAAGGACAGGTGCATGTGGGCCCGATACCTTGGGAGGTTCTGCCACAGTACTCGTTTCCCTGCCCTCCCAAGCTCTTCAACTGGTTGTTTCACTGTGGAAAGTCCGGACACTTTATCAAGGACTATCCATACCCGAAGCAAAATCGATCAAGTAATCAACAGAGTGCTAGGAATTTCACTCAAGTCAAGGGAAATGCGGCAAACAATACCACAGGCAAGAATATGAGGAAAACGGGGCGGATTTATTATACTTAAGTGGCCACAACACCAGAAGGCGAACCGGTTATGATGGGTACGTTCCTCGTGGCCAATCACCCCGCAATTATTCTTTTTTTATTCTGGCGCTTCACATACATTCATAAGCAAGAAGTTTGTGGAGCAACATTGCATTCCATACCATGAATCAAGGGAAGGGTTTAAAATTCATTCGCCTGGGGGACAAATACTTACTAAAGAAGTGGCTTTCCAAGTGCCCGTGACATTGGCTGAACGAGACTTTCCTACTAATATGATTGTTCTGAAAGGCCAAGACATAGATGTAATCTTGGGCATGAATTGGTTAGCCCAACATAAAGCTATTCTCAACACTAATTTGAGAACTATCAAATTGAGTTATGGCCAAGAAGAGGTTCTCTTGACCATGCCCATAGCTATTCCAGCTAAATCAATTGGCAGAGTATATGAAGCTATCATACCGGAGATCCAAGATATTCTGGTAGTATGTGAGTTCCCATATGTCTTTCTAGAAGATTTGCCCAGACTACTCCAGAGAGAGATGTAGAATTTGTGATTGAGTTGAAGCCCGGTACGGCTCCTATTTCTAGAAGGTCGTACTGAATGCCTCCGAATGAATTGGCAGAGCTCAAGACCCAATTACAAGATCTACTGGAGAAGGGATTCATCCAGCCAAGTTCATCGCCATGGGGTTGTCCAGCCATCTTTGTTAAGAAGAAGAATCAAACACTACAGATGTGCGTGGATTATAGACCCCTTAATGAGGTTACCATAAAAAATAAGTACCCTCTTCCATGGACTGATATTCTATTTGATCAACTAATTGGAGCGAGGGTCTTCTCTAAGATTGACCTCAGATCGGGCTATCATCAGATCTATATCCGACCCGAAGATATACCAAAGACCGCATTCACTACGCGGTATGGTTTGTTTGAATATCTGGTTATGTCTTTCGGACTAACAAATGCTCCTACCCACTTCACCTATCTTATGAACTCGGTATTCATGCCCGAGCTGGATAAGTTTGTGGTGGTATTCATTGATGATATCTTGATATATTCCAAGAATGAAGAGGAGCATGCCCGGCATTTACGGATCGTGTTAACGCGCTTAAGAGAGCACCAATTATATGCTAAGTTTAGTAAGTGCGCGTTCTGGCTGGAAGAAATCCAATTTCTGGGACATGTATTATCTGCCAAGGGGATTGCGGTGGATCCCAGCAAAGTCAAGGATATTTTGGAGTGGAAACCCCCAACCACTGTACATCAAGTCTGAAGTTTCCTTGGACTGGCTGGATATTACCGCCGATTCATACCAGATTTTTCTAAGCTTGTGAAACCAATCACAAGTTTATTGAAGAATGATACTAAATTTATTTGGTCTTCAAAGTGTAATGAAGCCTTTGAACAGTTGAAGGTATTATTAACCACTGCTCCAGTATTGGCTCAACCGGATATTGAAAAGCCCTTTGATGTGTATTGTGACGCATCAGACAGTGGTCTCGGCTGTGTTCTAATGCAAGAAGGCCGAGTGATAGCTTATGCTTCAAGGCAGTTGCGCCAGCATGAGGAACTTTATCCAACTCATGATCTAGAGTTAGCTGCAGTGGTTCATGCCCTAAAAATCTGGCGTCATTATCTACTAGGAAATGTCTGTCACATTTATACAGATCATAAAAGCCTAAAGTATATCTTCACCCAGTCAGAGTTGAACATGAGATAGAGGCGATGGCTCGAGCTTATTAAGGACTATGAATTGGAAATTCATTATCACCCAGACAAGGCCAATGTAGTGGTAGATACGCTTAGTCGCAAGGCTTCCTGCCATTGTCTGACAATGAAGACTTCTGACATTACGTTATGCCAGGAGATGGAGAAGTTAAACCTAGGAGTGATCCAATATGGAACCTTAAATCAACTAAAGCTTGAGTCAGTCCTTTTACAAAGGATAATTGATGCTCAAAAGGATGATGAGGGTATGAAGCACATCCATGAGAAAATAGAGGCCGGAAAAGCCAATTGCTTTAGAGAAGATGATCAAGGTGTTGTATGGTTTAACAACCGCATAGTTGTGCCCAAGAATGAAGAAATCCGTCAGCAAATATTAGATGAAGCACATCTTAGTCGCTATTCTATTCATCCCGGAAGCACTAAGATGTATCATGATTTGAACAGCATTATTGGTGGACAAAGATGAAAATTGAAATTGCACGCTACGTGGCAAGATGTGACACTTGCAAACGTGTCAAGTCCATACACATGAAAGCTGCTGGTCCATTACAATCTCTACCTATTCCTACATGGAAATGGAAGGATATAAGCATGGACTTCATTGTGCGATTGCCCAGAACAGCAAAAGGGTATGATTCCATCTGGGTTATTGTTGATCGGCTTACGAAAATTGCTCATTTTCTGCCAGTCAAAACATATTACCCGGTCCTCACATATGCGGAACTGTACATTGCTCGCATTCTCAGTTTGCACGGTATTCCGAAGACTATAGTGTCGGATCGTGGACCTCAATTTGTGTCCAAATTCTGGAAAGAACTTCACAAGTCCTTGGGTACTAAATTGCTCCACAGTTCGGCCTATCATCCTCAAACCAGTGGGCAAACTGAGAGGGTAAATCAAATACTTGAAGATATGTTGCGAGCATGTGTTCTGGAATTCCCACAGAAATGGGATGATTGTTTACCATTAGCAGAGTTCTCATATAATAATAGCTATCAAGAAAGCATTAAGATGGCACCCTTCGAAGCTTTATATGGACGACGATGTCGTACTCCGCTAAATTGGTCTGAACCTGGTGACCGAAGTTTCTTCAGGCCTGATATGGTAAAAGAGACCGAGGAAAAAGTTCAACGAATAATTCATAATTTGAAAGAAGCTCAAGCTCGTTAGAAGAGTTATGCAGACAAGCGACATCAACCCTTGTACTTTCTTGTGGGAGATCATGTCTATTTGAAAGTCTCACCAATGAAAGGGGTAACACGTTTCAGGGTAAAAGGGAAGCTTGCACCCCGGTACATTGGTCCTTTTCCTGTTCTTGAACAATGTGGACCAGTGGCATACCGACTCCAGCCACCCAAAACCTTGTCTACAGTACATAATGTGTTCCACGTGTCTCAATTGAAGAAGTGTCTCCGGGTTCCCGATCGAACCATTGAAGTAACAGATGTTGCCTTAGAACCAGACTTGACATATTCCGAGCATCCTGTTCGAGTCTTAGATCAAAAGGACAGGATTACCTGAAGAAAAACTCTCAAGTTTTATAAGATACAATGGAACCAGCATTCAGAAGATGAGGCTACATGGGAAACTCAGGGCTTTTTAGATAAGAATTTCCCAGGCTTTTTAGCCTCATGTAATTTGTAAAGTGTATACAATTGTTGTAATAAAGGAATGAGCCCCATACCATCCTTGCCTTGTACCAGAAATAAGGAAATAAAGTTATGACGTGTTTCCTTTTCCATTACTTGCCCTAGGACTTTTAATCTCGGGACGAGATTCTTTTATGGGGGGAAGGATGTAATACCCCTGGTGTTACTGCCACTAAAACTTGAGCATAACATCATAAGCATGGGCATATCATGTGTTTGTCACACCTAGAATGCATTCACTAGGCAAAAATTTCAAACAAGTTGTATTGATATGGCATTTTGTGGATAAAACCCTAGAGTAGGGTACCCAACCCTAGAATTGGGCATGATAGAATAAACAAGGCTTAAGGAGGGAAAACTTTAAAACTCAATTGAAATAGTCATGAAATGTCACAAGGAATGGACCTAAGTAACATCCAAACCCTAGAAGTGTCAAAAATCCTAAAAAGAACCCTAGATAGCCCTAGACTTAAACCCTAGGGGGCTAAGTGCAAAATTAGTGCACTTTTGGACTAAAGTGCAAAAACCATTATGTTAAGGCATCTTAACTCATGTGGTTCACAAGTATGGGGATTTGCAACTTAAATCCTAAGTTTTGGACTTATTTGCAAAAGAGCCACACTTGAACTCTATGGGCTAAGTCTGAATTCTAGTGTAATTGGCTCAACTTTGGGGCCTTGTAACTTTCAAACTATATGGATTTTGCCCTAGGTCACCACATCAAGTTTGTAGAGCTGTCATAGGAGAACAAGTTTACTGAAGCAACTAACCACTGGTGCTGAATGAAAACTGAAGATAAATGAGTCTGAAGTTGGACTGTCAGGCTGCTTGGAGTCTAAAATTCAGACTGGCAGTGGAATTGCATGAAGTTAGGGCTCGAATTCAATCATGATCCAGTGGGAATTTGACTAGGGATGCTATAGCAAAGGTGAAGATGGTTTGTAGGGCTACAACTTTGCTGCAGGGCATTGGTTATGTTGCCATGGAAAATTTGGAGAAAATCTACTCTAAACATCGTCTGTCAGGCGCTCTGTCAAAGGTTCCAATGGTACAGTAGCTGAATCAGATCATGGGTTCATCCCCCCTCACCGCCGGTGACCCCGCGCGTAGATTCACTCTAGTGAGGTGATTCATGCTCACCGGTGCTTGGATAACGCTCCAGGGTGGAAAGATCTTCTCCCCCGGATGAGCTTAAGGCACTGTTTGCCCGGCCGCCGTGTCCGCTCGATCCCGATCACCTTGAATCACCCCTCGCCAGAGTTAGACATCTCACGGTCTGATGCCACGTGCCTCAGCACTTTGACCACGCCGCCGTGACTTGTGCTGGCCTATCCAGCAATCGCCGGTGAGGTTGCCACGGTTACATCCACTAATCCTGTGCGCCAGTGACCTCCTCTTTCTCCGGCCGCCGCGCGTCTCAATCCAAATTCACCGGCCACCGCTCTTG
The DNA here is from genome assembly GCA_029449295.1 of Zea luxurians. Taxonomy (NCBI): domain Eukaryota; kingdom Viridiplantae; phylum Streptophyta; class Magnoliopsida; order Poales; family Poaceae; genus Zea; species Zea luxurians. Next base: position 7,504,858 of record JAOPSE010000053.1, on the reverse strand, counting down.
CCTGCTATAAATTGAACCCACCATGAGCTCCGTAGGGTAGTCAAGCACCAAGCCACCAATTCCTGCCTCCAATCGTTCACCAGAGAGCTCTAATTTCTTACTTCCCCCAAATCACTCAAGAACTCCGCTCAGTTTGCCTCGCCGTGGCCAGCTCGTCTCAGGTCCGTTCTTGTCCATCATCCTCTTGTTTTAGCACCCTCGCTTGCTCCTAATGCTCGCTGACCCGCCCAATTAAGCTAGGGAGTCCTGGATCACCGGGAACACGTTAGCTCTAATTTCTTACTTCCCCCAAATCTTTCTCACTTGCTTGATGCATTAGGTGATAGGAGTTGTGTGCTAAACCAATTTCTGCATTTCCTTCCTTGGATTGATTACTTCTCTTTAAATCCCTGTTTTATAAAAGGTTTTTCTTATGCTTAGCTTTGCTTTAGAAAAACAAAATGTTTTGTTTTCTCAAAAGATGATGTGGCAAAGTGGGTGGGATGTTTTCAAAAATAAAGCTTGATGGTGGATCCATCATGGCCATGATGGGTTCAACATTGGAAAAGATGTACCTTTGCCAGGTACCAAACTTTGGGTTTTGAAATGATAAAGCCGAGACCGGGCGGGTGACTTGCACGAGAAGAGAGTCTCGGTGTAGTGTCTCCGTCTGAGTCAATTAAGGACCGTGTCGATGTAGGCTTGATGATCGAGGACCCTTTAACTTGTCACATGCCTCGTCATGGGTAAGCTTTGCCTCGGGCAGACTAATACCAGAATAAGATACCACGCAATGGGAGTGGAGAGATGGCGAGAGTAGCGTCTACCCTCTGTGGCAAGAGGCTGGACGGTGGTGTATCTGTGCTCTCGGTTGGCATGAACTTGATCTGGTCTTAAGAACCCCGGTGGCGAGTTGACATATGCAAGGGTTAAGTGCTACATATGTCGTGTGATTGGAGATCCTCAGCTGAGTATAATCGATTTGGATCGCCATAACTTCGCGGATATGAAGACTTGGTCACTGACTTACACGTAGCAATCCAGTGAAGATGAAGGGTTGTTAAATAAATTGGCTAGTGCAGGTCAAGTGATTGAACTAGGGTAGAGAGAACTCTAGATGCAGGTAATCTTACTTAACCTGACAAATAAAACTGGATTTTTAAGGATCCACTCTTAGTAAGCATTTCTGCAAACAGAGTCATTGATTATTGATAAGCCTTACCTTGACTCCCTTAAAGCCAGCATATCCTTGAGAGTCTTTTACTTTGTCGGGTAAGTCTTGCGAAAGTACACTTCGTACTCAGGGCTTTGTCCCATGTGGTTTTAGGTAAAGAAGCAGCAAACTTTTGCTGCTTTTGTTCAAAGGTAGTGCCCAAGGAAGAAAACTAGGAGTAAAGCTTCGGGAGGAAAGGATCCTCCGTTAAAAACTTTTTACTGCTTATTCGGGAGGAGTTTTTGCCTCCCTGGTTTTGTAATAATAATACTCAGCACTCCTATATTTGTTTCTGGTCTGTAATAATCCAACTCTTTCTTACTTTTAATATAAGGTAAGTTATTGTAACTGCTTCCGCACTTTCTTATCTCTGATGTATTGTAATGTCTGTGTGACGGGCGAAACGCTCTTGGGAAAGGTAAAGAAAGCAGGTACTTGTCAAGTGATTCAGGGGATAGCACTTATCCTTTTTGTAATACTTTTCCTTTTTGTAAGGTACTCAAAAGTACCCTGAAGGCGGATGTAATACTTTTCCTTTTTGTAAGGTACTTTTGAGTACTATTTATCAAACAGTGTTAGCACTTATCTGTGTACCGCCTGTCCCTACTGTGTGTGATGTTGTTGACTCCTCCCTAGTACCTGGCCCCCAGCCTGGGATGCAGGCTTGATTTGTCGAGGTTGGATACCAGCGTATCTGAAAGAGTTGTCAACAACCCTCGGGAGGCAGCCTCGACATTAGCCATCCTTTGATACATGCTCGAGACTCGCAGGGTTTAGTCCGGGTGGCCAAGTTGTGTACGGACCCCCTTGGATCACGGCTCTAGATACTAGGACTCCCGTCGCAGGGTGATGGAGTGTGCTGGCTTACGGTACGAGACCAGGCTAAGCGGCTACACGGCTCCGGACCACCCCAGGAGACAAGTGTCCATTCTCTAGAGCCAGACCCTAGGTTGTCGGACCCACAGGACTATAGTTCCAAATACTAAGGCACCCGTCACAGACTGGTGGGCTGTGCAGGCTTACAGTACGGGACCAGGCTAAGCGGCTACACTGCTCCGGACCACTCCATGGAACGAGCTCCCGTTCTTCGGAACCGGCCCCTGGGTTGTGGGACCTCCCAGCTTTCATAAAGGAGGTCCTAAACTGCAAGTCTGGCTGTTCAATTCAGATGTCGTCATGCCAGGACAGATGGGAACCATGCGGGTGGGTTAGATAAAAAGTATTTCTGAAAACTGTAGGTCAAATCCATGAAGCAGGAAGATAAAGTTATCATAGAAGTGCGTCTGAGGGGGTGAATTTTCTCTCTATAACTTGACATGCATGGGTGTAAACCATCAGGTCGGGTTTATGAGGGCAGACCTCACTGGGCTGGTGTACACGTATGCGAAATTTAACTATAAAAGAAGAAGAATTTAACCCCTCAGAGTTGCTTCTATGGATTGAACTTACAGAGATAGGAAGGGGTACTTCTTCAGCTATAGCAAAGTTAGCATCCCCCGGGTTGGCATATTTCCATCGCCTTGAGGGGTTCCTCCCTGCTGGGGGAGAGGTTGTGGACCCCCTCTTGGTTCAGTACTTTGCCATAGGATTAGGTCCCGACCCTGGGTTCCCTACTATGCATGAACCGTCGGCCATAGTACTTGAGCGCCTAGTTACGATGTGCATTTCGGGTTGCAACTTGACATCTGAGCCCGCCGCTTGAGTCCACGTCCTCGCACTGTAGCGGCCCCTACCCAAACCCGTCGAAAGGTTGGACCCATGGGGAGTCCAGAAGGGTTTTCGGGGGAAGGCAGGCTTCGGCCCCGTAGGCCAGGTAGCACGGAGCCCCTTGTGGTCCGTCTAGTTGTCTTCACCGGAATTGGAGCCTCCAGTGAAGACATCCTTCAGGACCCCCTTGGGTGACTGATACCCGAGGTCCGGTTCGGCCGTGGCCACCTCTTCGTCATCGGCCCTTTCCTTGTCGGGTCGGTGATGAGGTGGGGAGCCATCCCCGGAAGACTGCTCGCGCCGCGCGCTGACACGTTTCACGAGGTCGATGATCTCACGACATTCTGCGACGCTGTGGCAACTGTTGGGATGCACGGGGCATGTGCCGCCGTTACCCCTCGGTGGCCGTGGGCGTTTGCTGCGGTCGCCCCAGCCCCCAGTCGTAGCTGCCACGACCAGAGCGGCGGAGTGCGGCTTCTCATTGCCGTGGTTCTTTTTCTTCTTTTTCTTGCCATCCTGAGCGACAGCACCTGAGCCGCCCATTTGGGCAGCCCCGGTCTGTGGCACTGAGTGCCACGCACGACCCTTAGCAGCCCTGGCGCACTTGTCAGCCAGAGCAAAGAGAGTGGGGACCGTTTCCACGTCATGCGTGGCCAACTTCTCCAACATTTTTTTATCACGTACCCCCTGGCAGAAGGCCGTGATGATAGAAGCATCGGAGATGCAAGGTATAGTACCTCGCACCTTGGTGAAGCGGGACATAAATGTCTGGAGGGTTTCTCTGGGCTCTTGTCTCAATGCGTGGAGGTGGGCCTCCACGCCGTGTTGCTGGTAAGCACTGGCGAAGTTCGCTGTGAACCGTGCACAGAACTCTTCCTAGGAGTAGATTGACCCTAGGGCGAGGTTCATGAGCCAAGTCCGGGCGGGCCTAGACAAGGCGACATGAAAATACGTTGCCATCATAGGGTGTTTCCACCTGCCGCTGTGATAGCGGTGACGTACACCTGCAAAAATTCTGACGGGTTTGACGTATCGTCGTACTTTTCCAGAAAGTGCGGTCGGAACTTGGATGGCCAAGATGCCGCGCGAAGATGATCCGCGAGAGCGACGCCAGCCAATGGGACACCGGCCTGAATCCGGGCACTCGCCGGCGTTTGCGGTGTTACCGCTGCAAAGTCTTGATCGAGGTTACGACCCTCGATGTTTTGTCAGTGCTCTCGCGCCCTCTCTAGAGAGACGCGGGCGTCCTCGCCCGCACGTCTGCGGTTGAGTTCTGCTCGTAGGTCATTAGACTTCTCCAGAGAGACCGAAGCGTCTTCCACTGCGCGCCGGTGGTTGAGCTCCGCCCTCAGGTCCTCAGTTGGCGCTGCCCTCACCGAGGGTGAGCACACAAACGCCGACGCCTCATGCTGACGCCAGGATGACCGAGGCTTGGGCCTCGTTGAGGCAGAGTGCGCCATGCCAAGAAGGCAATCCACGTCGTCGCGCCACTGCTTCATGGCACTTGGAGAGGCCGTGGAGCTTAGAGGGTGGCGCAACAACTCCCTTGCCGCTGACAGTGCCCCAGGCGCAGCCCTAGACGCCCTGGACGCCTACGTGGGAGTGTGCTGTCGTGCATAGTGCACAGCTACCGCTGCACTAGGCACCGGGAGGTTGGTGGCCCGCGGAGCGGAAGAGGCAGCTTCCTCCTCCACCATATAGTCCTCGGGCATGAAATCTTGGTGCTCGATGATATGGACCATGGTGTCGAGCAGGAAAACAAGCAAAAAACTTCAAGCCTAGCCCCTACCTAGCGCGCCAAATGTCGAAGAGGAAGTTCTCCGGCTGGGTGGCGAAGTGCACCCGCCCTAAGTCCTAAGATGTGGAGGGGGCTTAAGCGTTTTGTCTGTTGGGAGATGTAGGAATGAACACAAGAACACACAAGAGTTTAGAGTGGTTCGGGCCACCGGAGCAGAATACCCTACTCCACTGTGTGTTGTATTGCTTGAGAGCTTGAGTCGTGTGTAAGCCTGAGGGAGTCTAAGTGTGTTCTTCCTCTCCTGTAACGCTGCATGCTCCCCCTTTTATAGCTCAAGGGGGGCGTGTACAAGAGTGCTAAGCCCTGACATGTGGGCCCAGGAGCATAATGGATGCAAGACTTGGGGCAGCAATAGTTGGCTGCTGGAGCAATCTTCCTACGCCCTGACACCCGTGGCCTGTGTAGTGTTGGTGTGCTGGGGAAGCTTCCCTGGTCATGCACAAGTGCTGGTGGACATAGCATATCTCACGGCACGGGCATACTGTTTGGATTAGATGGGCACGTCGCCTGCTATATGGCCTGGGTGCCGTTTGCCAGCGGAGTGGACATGACGCACTAAATGCCAAAGGGGCACATCACCTGACAGTAGGGTGGACAGGCGGCGCATCCTCTCCGCAATAAATGCGGAGGCCACACAGCCCAGAGTCCCTACGTCATGCACTGCCCGCTGGCCTACGTCATGGGCAATAAGCCATGTGGCAGCATTGGGCCCTCAGCCGAGCGGGGAGTGGAGGCGCACCAGATAGAGCCCGGACACGCGTCAACATTGCCTAGGCCACAGCACTTCCTCCCCCGGGACCTTGTTATGGGTGGTTTGGAGCTCACTTGGTGGGGTCCGAACTCCATCCAATGGCTCTGGGCTGCTTTACTTCGGGGGTCCGGGTTGTGCGCACAGGGGTCCTGCGCCTTCTTGAGGAGGTCTAGGCCCGATGACGTTGTCTCCGAGAACACCACCTCAACTGCTCACGAGATATCCTTGGGGCTGTTCTCCGTGCGACTAGGGGTAGCCGCACATGCATCGTGTCTTCATACCGTAGTAAGGGGTACCCCTAATCTAGGGTACCGACAATTGCCAACCTGCTTTTGATGATCTTTGTTATTTGAAATCATCAACCCTGGATATTTGGTTACTTGGATATGAATTTCCAAAAACGATAATTGTCTTCATGCACAAGCAAATACATGTTTTATGCAATCAGAAGAAAGCAAAGCTTACAGCACTTGCCCGCCCTGCATCTGCAAACTATCCCTATAACCTGGCCCTTTGCGTGCTGGGGGCTGGATATGATCGAGTCGTTCAAAAATCTCAAGGAGGGTACACTCACATACTCGTCGCTATTGACAAGTTTACAAAGTGGATAGAGTACAAGACAATCGCTTCTCTAACTTCATAAAAAAGTAGAATTCATTCAAGAGATAATATTCAGATTTAGGATACCCAACGGTATCATCACGGACCTAGGATCTAACTTCACAAGCTCAGAATTCTTTGGTTTCTGCGAACAAAGGAGAATCCTGATCAAGTATGCATTAGTGGCACACCCGAGAGCTAATGGATAGGTAGAAAGAGCCAACGGGGTGATACTCGGTGCACTCGGGAAGAAAGTATTCGACAAGAGCGAAAAAATTGCAGGGAAATGGATCAGAGAACTATTTGTAGTCTGGAGCCTGCGAACCCAACCAAGTCAGGTCGTGCATGGAAACACTTCGTTCTTCATGGTGTATGGATCAGAAGTGTCACACCGATCCTTCGCAATAGGAGACCTTGTGCTCTGCCGCGTATTGGCAGGAGAAGGGCGACACAAATTATCACCACCGTGGGAAGGACCATTCATCATTGTAGAAGTCACCCGGCCAGGATCCTACCGACTTACCTAGATGGATGGGACCCAAGTAGGAAAGTTGTGAATATTGAGCACCTCAGGAAATTCTACCTGTAGCGGTACCTCAAACTCCAGTCGGCAAGCCACACATTGTAAACGAAAGGTTGAGAGCACCTAGAGGGGGGTGAATAGGTGATCCTATAAAATCAAATACTAAGTAGCCACAAAACTTAGTTATGAAAGAGTTAGTGCAACTAAGTAGCTTTGAAGTGAGTTCTTGAAAATAAAACAATCACAGAGAAAGCAACACAAGAGAAACGTGATGTTTATCCTGTGGTTCGGCCAAGTAACACTTGCCTACTTCCACGTTGTGGCGTCCCAATGGACGAGAGTTGCACTCAACCCCTTTCAAGTGATCCAATGATCAACTTGAATACCACAGCTTTCTTCCTTAGTTTTCTTCCTGTTTGCGAGGAATCTCCACAAGTTGGAGCCTCTCACCCTTACAATATTTATCACAAAGAGGCACAGAGTAAGGTTGGGAAGAGCAACACACACAAGGCTCAAAATCACAGCACAACCACGCACACAAGTTACGAGTTGAGCTCGAAACACAACACACGGAGTTCGCAACTCAAATGGAGCTCAAATCACTAACACAGAAAATCAAATGCGTGGAGTTGGAGTCTTGGAGTCTTAGGATGCTTAGTGAATGCTTGGGTGACTCCTCCATGAGCCTAGGGACCCCTTTTATAGCCCCAAGGCAGCTAGGAGCCGTTGGAGACAATCTTGGAAGGCAATTCCTGCCTTCTATCGAGTGGCGCACTGGACAGTCCGGTGTGCCACCGAACAGCTACTGTAGCCTGTCCGGTGCACGATTTCCTTCCAAATCGAGCACAGTCGACCGTTGCAGCTCAAGGCCCGTTGGCACACCGGACAATGTCCGGTGCACACCGGACAGTCCAGTGCCTCCTTTCGACGGTTGGAGCTGCCACGCGTCGCCCGCAGATTTCGCGGTCGACCGTTGGCGCTGGCGACCGTTGGCTCACCGGACAGTCCGGTGCACCACCGGACAGTCTGGTGAATTATAGCCATGTCGCCTTTTTCGTTTCTCGAGAGCGACGAGTTCGCCACGGATGACTCACCGGACAGTCCGATGCACCACCGGACAGTCCGGTGAATTATAGCCGTACGTCGTCGTCGAATCCCAAAAATGTCAATTAAGAGCAAAAAGGCAAATAGAGCATAAGAATGAACTTAGAATTTAAATACACCAATACCTGAGTGCAGTGGAAGTCTTTGCATCGTCCAAGTCCATTTTCCCTTTCAATGCACCTTTGAGACTACATCAAGAGTTCTCAACCAAACAGGTTAGTCTCAAAGGGTCAAGTTGTAGCACATCTCCCCCTTAATATGTGCATCATTCGCATATGGACTTGGGAGGTCCGGGGATCACTTGTACAACTTGAGCACCATAAATAACAAGAATGGATTGAAATGCACAAAGTAACATGATCAAAGGCATAGAATACATGTATGCTATAGATCAATCCAAGTTACGCGAATCTAAGACATTTAGCTTACTACGCAACCTGCAAAACCTTTTCTCATCTAAAGGCTTGGTGAAGATATCGGCTAGCTGGTTCTCGGTGTTAATATGGTACACCTCGATATCTCCCTTTTGTTGGTGGTCTCTCAGGAAGTGATGCCGGATGTCTATGTGCTTAGTGCGACTGTGTTCAACAGGATTATCCGCCATGCGGATTGCACTCTCATTGTCACATAGGAGTGGGACTTTGCTCAGATTGTAGCCAAAGTCCCGGAGGGTTTGCCTCATCCAAAGTAGTTGCGCACAACACTGTCCTGCGGCAACATACTCGGCCTCAGCGGTGGATAGGGCAACAGATGTCTGTTTCTTTGAACTCCAGGACACCAGGGACCTTCCTAGAAGTTGGCACATCCCCGATGTGCTCTTCCTATCAACCTTGCACCCCGCATAATCGGAGTCTGAGTATCCAATCAAGTCAAAGGTAGACCCCTTTAGATACCAGATCCCGAAGCAAGGCGTAGAAACTAAATATCTAAGAATTCGCTTAACGGCCACAAGGTGACATTCCTTGGGGTTGGATTGATGTCTAGCACACATGCATACACTAAGCATAATGTTCGGTCTACTAGCACATAAATAAAGTAGTGAACCTATCATGGACCGGTATGCCTTTTGATCAACGGACTTACCTCCTTTGTTGAGGTGAACATGCTCGTCGGTTCCCATAGGTGTCTTCACGGGCTTGGCATCCTTCATCCCAAACCGCTTGAGAAGATCTTGTGTGTACTTCGTTTGGGAGATGAAGGTGCCGTCCTTGAGTTGCTTGACTTGGAATCCAAGGAAGTAGGTCAACTCGCCCATCATCGACATCTCGAACTTTTGTGTCATCACCCTGCTAAACTCCTCACAAGACTTTTGATTAGTAGAACCAAATATTATGTCATCGACATAAATTTGGCACACAAAAAGATCTCCAGCACAAGTCTTTGTAAAAAGAGTGGGATCGGCTTTCCCAACCTTGAAAGCATTAGAAATTAAGAAATCTCTAAGGCATTCATACCATGCTCTTAGGGCTTGCTTAAGTCCATAGAGTGCCTTAGAGAGCTTGAACACATGGTCGGGGTACCTGTCATCCTCAAAGCCAGGGGGGTGTTCCACGTATACCTCCTCCTTGATTGGACAGTTGAGGAAAGTGCTCTTCACGTCCATTTGAAACAACCTGAAAGAGTGGTGAGCGGCATAGGCTAACAATATTCGAATAGACTCTAGCCTAGCCACAGGAGCAAAAGTCTCCTCGAAGTCCAAACCTGCGACTTGGGCATAACCTTTTGCCACAAGTCGAGCCTTGTTTCATGTCACCACCCCGTGCTCATCTTGCTTGTTGCGGAATACTCACTTGGTTCCCGCAACATTTTGCTTTGGACATGGCACCAGGCTCCAAACTTCATTTCTCTTGAAGTTGTTGAGATCTTCCTGCATGGCCAACACCCAGTCCGGATCCTGTAGGGCCTCTTCTACCCTGAAAGGCTCAATAGAAGAGACAAACAAGTAATGCTCACAAAAATTAGCTAATCTCGAGTGAGTAGTTACTCCCTTGCTTATGTCACCCAGAATCTAGTCGATGGGGTGATGTCGTTGGATCGTTTCTCGAACTTGAGTTGGAGGGACCCGTGGCGCTTCTTCCTCCATCACTTGATCTTCTTGTGCTCCCCCTTGATCATGCCCTTCTTCTTGAGGAGCCTGTTCATCATCTTGAGTTAGGGGTTGCACCATTATCGAGGAAGATGGTTGATCTTGTTCCTGTAATTCCTGTGGTCGCACATCACCTATTGCCATCGTGCATATTACGACCGTCGGAATTTCTTCTTCATCTACGTCATCAAGATCAACTTGCTCTCTTGGAGAGCCATTAGTCTCATCAAATACAACATCGCTAGAGACTTCAACCAATCCCGAAGATTTGTTGAAGACCCTATACGCCTTTGTATTTGAGTCATACCCTAGTAGAAACCCTTCTACTGCCTTGGGAGCAAATTTAGAATGTCTACCTTTCTTCACCAGAATGTAGCATTTGCTCCCAAATACTCGAAAGTAAGAAACGTTGGGTTTGTTATCGGTAAGGAGTTCATAGGAGGTTTTCTTGAGAAGGCGATGCAGATAGAGTCGGTTTATGGTGTGGCAAGCTGTGTTCACAGCTTCCGACCAAAACCGCTCAGGCGTCTTGAACTCTCCAAGCATCATTCTTGCCATGTCGATAAGTGTCCTGTTCTTCCTCTCTACCACATCATTTTGCTGTGGTGTGTAGGGAGCGGAGAACTCGTGCTTGATGCCTTCCTCCTCAAGATACTCCTCCACTTGCAGATTCTTGAACTCGGACCCATTGTCGCTTCTTATCTTTTTCACCTTGAGCTCAAATTCATTTTGAGCTCTCCTTAAGAAGCGCTTTAGGGTCCCTTGGGTTTCTGATTTGTCCTGCAAAAAGAATACCCAAGTGAAGCGGGAAAAATCGTCAACAATAACAAGACCATACTTACTTCCCCCGATGTTAAGGTAGGCAATGGGTCCAAAAAGATCCACATGAAGAAGCTCTAGTGGTCTTGATGTTGTCATCACATTCTTACTATGATGAGTGCTTCCCACCTATTTTCCTGCCTTGGTTCCCATCTCCAAAAATAATCGTATCCTAGGAATCCCTGTTCTTGATGTAAGAGATGAACATTTTCTTCTCCCCCGTCATGTGGTTTGTGCATCTGATGTCGATTATCCAGCTAAAGCCCCTGGATGCATAAACCTGCAAGGAATTTAAGCTTGGGTTTTAGGTACCCAACTCTTGTTGGGTCCTACAAGGTTAGTCAAAATAGTTTTTGGAACCCATATGCAAGTCTTGTCTCCCTTGCATTTGGATCCCAACTTCCTAGCCACTACTTTTGCATTCTTACATGAAAGAATAAAAGAAGTGTTGCAAGCATGAAAACAGTAGTGGGTTCATTGCACATTTTCCTAGGCACATGAGACACAACATTATTCCTCCTAGGCGCATGAGACACAACATGATTTCGCCTGCTTCTACCATGAACAAAAGTAGAACTAGAGGCAAACATAGCATATGAATTATGAGCATCATGATTATAACTCCTATTATAATAAGAATGACTACCAATTTTCCTATCATAAATAAAAGCATGGTTCCTTTTAGGGCTACTAGCCATAGGGGCCTTCCCTTTCTCCTTGTTGAGAATGGGAGCCTTTTGACTTGAAAAGTTCTTGGTTTCCCTTCGGAACCCAAGTCCATCCTTAATTGAAGGGTATCTACCAACAGTGTAGGCATCCCTAGCAAATTTCAATTTATTAAAATCATCCTTTCAAGTCTTAAGTTGAGCATTAAGACTTGCCACCTCATCATCCAATTTAGTAATAGCAATAAGATGTTCATTACAAGCATCAACATCAAAATCCTTACATCTATTACAGATAACAACATGCTCTACACATGAACTAGATTTATTAACTTCCTCTAGCTTAGCATTTAATTCATCATTTAAACTCCTTAAACTAGAAATAGATTCATGGCAAGCAGACAACTCAGAGGATAGCATTTCATTTCTTTTAACTTCTAGAGCAAGAGATTTTTGAACACTAATAAATTTGTCATGCTCTTCATACAAAATATCTTCTTGCTTCTCTAGTAATCTAACCTTCTCATTAAGGCATCAATTAATTCATTAATTTTGTCTACTTTATTTTTATCTAGACCTTTAAACAATTCAGTATAGTCTACTTCATCATCAGACGACTCTTCATCACTAGAAGAAGTATACTTGGGAGTGTCCCGAATACATACCTTCTTTTCCTTAGCCATGAGACAAGTATGGCGTTCATTGGGGAAGAGTGATGACTTGTTGAAGGCCGAGGCAGCAAGTCCTTCGTCGTCAGAGTCGGAAGAGGAGCAGCCCGAGTCCCATTCCTTTCCGAGGTGCGCCTGGCCCTTAGCCTTCCTGTAGTTCTTCTTCTTCTCCTTCTTCCCATTCTTTTCTTGTTCCTGGTCATTATCGTTATCGGGGCATTGAGCTATGAAATAACCAGTCTTACCGCATTTGAAACAGGAGCGCTTTCCCCTTGTTTTGTTCTTGTTGGGGTACTCCTTGCATCCTTTAAGCGCGGTCTTGAAGCGTTTGATGACAAGCGCCATCTCATCTTAGTTGAGGCCGGCAGCCTCCACATGAGCTACCTTGCTTGGTAGCACCTCCTTACTGCTTGTTGCTTTGAGAGCAATGGGCTACGGCTCGTAGATGGGTAGTGGACCGTTCAAAGCGTCGTCCACGTATCGAGCCTCCTTCACCATCATGCGTCCGCTCATAAATTTTCTGAGTATCTCCTCGGACGTCATCTTTGTGTACCTGGGGTTTTCACGGATAAGATTCATAAGATGGGGGTCAATAACTGTAAATGACCTGAGCATGAGTTGGACGATATCATGGTCCGTCCATCTTGTGCTTCCATAGCTTCTAATCTTGTTGACCAGAGTCTTGAGCCTGTTGTAGGTTTGAGTTGGCTCTTCTCCCCTGATCATGGCGAATCTCCTTAGCTCGCCTTCCACCAGTTCCATTTTGGTGATCATTGTAGCATCATTTCCCTCATGTGAGATCTTGAGGGTGTCCCAAATTTGCTTAGCATTGTCCAAGCCACTTACTTTATTGTATTCATCCCTGCAAAGCGAAGCTAACAAGACAGTAGTAGCTTGGGTATTCTTATGAATTTGTTCATTAATGAATACAGGGTTATCAGTGCTATCAAAATGCATCCCATTCTCTACGATTTCCCAAATACTAGGATGGAGTGAAAATAGATGACTACGCATTTTATGACTCCAAAATGAATAGTCTTCATCAAAGTGAGGAGGTTTTCTAAGAGGAATTGATAGTAAATGCGCATTTGTATTGTATGGCATACGAGAATAGTCAAAAGAGTAGTTCTGATTAACCGTTTTCTTTTTGATGAAGAGTCGTTGTCATCGTCGCCTCTTGGTGAAGATGAAGAGGCATCGCTGACGTAGTAGATGATTTTCTTGATGCGCCTCTTCTTCTTCCCGTCCCTCTTCTTGTGACTTGAGCATGAGTCAGTAGGCTTGTCGTCTCTTGGCTCATTGAGGAGGGACTCCTTCTCCTTGTCATTAATCACCATCCCCTTACCCTTAGGATCCATCTCTTCGGGCGGTTAGTCCCTTAAGTGAAGAGTACGACTCTGATACCAATTGAGAGCACTTAGAGGGGGGTGAATAGGTGATCCTGTAAAATCAAATACTAAATAGCCACAAAACTTAGTTATGAAAGAGTTAGTGCAACTAGGTAGCTTTGAAGCGAGTTCTTGAAAATAAAACAATCACAGAGAAAGCAACACAAGAGACACATGATTTTTATCCCGTGGTTCGGCCAAGTAACACTTGCCTACTTCCACGTTGTGGCGTCCTAATGGACGAGGGTTGCACTCAACCCCTTTCAAGTGATCCAATGATCAACTTGAATACCATGGCTTTCTTCCTTAGTTTTCTTCCCGTTTGCGAGGGATCTCCACAAGTTGGAGCCTCTCGCCCTTACAATATTTATCACAAAGAGGCACAGAGTAAGGTTGGGAAGAGCAACACACACAAGGCTCAAAATCACAGCACAACCACGCACACAAGTCATGACTTGAGCTCGAAACACAACACACGGAGTTCGCAACTCAAATGGAGCTCAAATCACTAACACAGAGAATCAAATGCATGGAGTTGGAGTCTTGGAGTCTTAGGATGCTTAGTGAATGCTTGGGTGACTCCTCCATGCGCCTAGGGCCCCTTTTATAGCCCCAAGGCAGCTAGGAGCCGTTGGAGACAATCTTGGAAGGCAATTCCTACCTTCTGTCGAGTGGCGCACCGGACAGTCCGGTGCGCCACCGGACAGCTACTGTAGCATGTCCGGTGCATGATTTCCTTCCAAATCAAGCACAGTCGACCATTGCAGCTCCGGGCCCGTTGGCGCACCGGACAGTCCGGTGCCTCCTTCCGACCGTTGGAGCTGCCACGCGTCGCCTGCAGATTTCACAGCCGACCGTTAGCGCTGGCGACCATTGGCTCACCGGACAGTCCGGCGCACCATCGGACAGTCCGGTGAATTATAGCCATGTCGCCTTTTTCCGTTTCCTGAGAGCGACGAGTTCGCCGCGGATGCACCACCGGACAGTCCGGTGAATTATAGTCGTACGCCGTCGTCGAATCCTGAGAGTGGCCTTTTCACCGTTGCCCAGCCTGGCGCACTGGACACTGTCCGGTGCACCACCAGACAGTCCAGTGTGCCAGTCTGAGCTGAAGTTTGGCTACCGATAGCCAAGTGGTTTGCAATTTGATTCCTCTCTTTTCGGCACTGTTTCTAGCACTTAGACAGACAATGTTAGATCACCAAAACAGTGTACTAAGTCTAGAAACGTACCTTTTACTTTGATTTGCACCTTTCACACATTTAACACATTAGTACTCAAATAATGTGTTGGGCATCTAATCACCAAAATACTTATAGAAATTTCCCAAGGGCACATTTCCCTTTCAAAGGTAAGCCAACGCAACACGTTCACGCATACAAAACTTAGGATGATTACTATACACTGCTAACGGAGCAATTGGCTTAAGTTGGAAACGTCTTAAGTCGGTGCGACATGCTCACGCATACATAACTTAGGATGATTACTATATCCTGCTAACGGAGCAATCGGCTTAAGTCGGGAACGCCTTAAGTCGGTGTGACATGCTCACGCATACATAACTTAGGGTGATTACTATACCATGCTAACGGAGCAATCGACTTAATTCGGAAACAACTTAAGTCGGTGCGACATGCTCACGCATACATAACTTAGGGTGATTACTATACGCTACTAAAGGAGCAATCGACTTAAGTCGAAAACGCCTTAAGTCGGTGCGACATGCTCACGCATACATAACTTAGGGTGATTACTATACCCTGCTAACGGAGTAATCGGCTTAAGTCAGAAACGCCTTAAGTCGGTGCGACATGCTCACGCATACATAACTTAGGGTGATTACTGTACCTTGCTAACCGAGCAATCGACTTGAGTCAGAAACGCCTTAAGTCGGGGCGACATGCTCACGCATACATAACTTAGGATGACTACTATGCCCCACCAACGTAGTAGTCGGCCTAAGTCAGAAATGCCTTAAGTCGGTGCAACATGATCAATTAAGCATCAAAAACCTCAGGGCGATTACTATACCCTACTTACACAAAACAAAAAGGGAAGAGTAACACAACGTTTGAAAAAACATGGAAAAATACCATCTCAATGAAAAGTGATTTCTGTTTGGACAAATCAATGTTTGTTTTCACTACACAATTACTGTACAGGAGCATCCCCGCGAGGAACCTTATCTGCATGATCACCAGAGGAAGAAGATTTATTTGTATCAACAGACGTAGCAAGCACGTCAGCTGCAATGTCATTAGGCACCACGACGCCAGATCTCTTCATCAGGATCCGGCCGGCACGAATAGCCTTGTCCATCTCTTTGTCGCACAATGCCTTCATAATTTCGCGGTCGCTCTCTAAGACCTTGATATCGCAACGAGCAATTTCCAACTCCTGCGAAAATGCTTCTTCGAGGCACACAACTCTCTGATGACAAAATCTCTTAAAGACAACAACCTATTAAGTTGTGACACCTCGTTCTGGGAAACCTTCAATCGTCTCTATGGCGGTCAAGCTTCGACATAGTAAAATGGTGACTCCTCTCCAAAGTAGTGAGTGAGACACTGGCATCGCGGTACAATTTATCCAGACTGTCTTGGGAATCAAGAAGTTTCCACATCTCCTCCTACAGACAAGAAGAGTACTAAACATCCAAGCAAAAGCATAGCATAAGGTACTATGAACAACCAAAATAAGTTACCTTGTGAGCCCTCTTTTCTGAATCAAGTTGGGCATTCAAGGAAGAATTCATGGCTCGAGCACCATCCAAGAATGCGAAAACCTGATTCAAATCAGCTTGACTCTGAGCACACCTCTTCTCAGCATCAGAACACTGTCGAATCATCGCTGGGAGGGCAAGAGAAAATAATCCATGGAGTAAACAAAGAAGCAACAAACACTAAAGAGAGTTTTCCACCCACTAACAGACGTTTGAAGCTTTTAGGTCATCTATCTATTTCTGAAGCAAAAGAGGGTACCACTGCAACAAAGATAAAACGTGATCAGGAACAGGGGCACCACATACCCTCAACTAAGTCGACACCAAGCTCAGAACATTATGCAAATATAAGAATTAGTAAGGGAATCATCTATCGATGAAGATAAAGCATGGTAAGGATCAACTCACCTGAAGGTTAGAAAGGAATAAAGGAAATCCCAAGGCCAAAAGTGTTGAATTACCATCAAACGATGGGACACTGGTAGAGGCAATATCGATAGCAGGTTTGAGCGCCAGAGAAGGATTGAAACTCATGCTCAGGGCGACGCCTAGTGGAATCTCGGCTCCAACAGCACGCAGCGGATCCTCAACACCCGGATTACTGACCTCTAAAGTAGCCGGGCAAGCAAGAGCAGTAGGAAGATCAAGACTCGTCACCGCAGCTTCCTCAGACTGAACCGGTGATGACCCAACATGAACATCCATATAAGTAGCCGAAGAAGAGCCAAGTTCAGGACCCTCGGGGGCTGGGTCACCCTCTGCAACACCCTTGGGGCTGGACCACCTTCAGTAACACCCTCAGGGGCTAGGTTATCCTCAATCGTACCCTCGGGGCTGGATAACCCTTGTTATAACATTAGGGACCGAAGTGTCCTCGCGAATCAGACCGTCCTCAAAGGTCGAAGATGCATGGGAAACTGCTCGGGTTATTTCTTGCCCAGCAAGAAGGCTAGCTGAAGGAACATCATATCTGGGACCTATACATGGATGCCAACACCCCTAGCTTCAGGAAGTTCCAATAAGAGACCTTCTGTAATGATCTCCTCCAGTGCACGATCAATAGTAGACATCAACATCCCCTAGAGGCTAACCAGCCCTGATAGAGCCTGAATTGGGACATCGTTGCTGGCTTTGCTACGACGGTTCCTGCGAACCAAAGGAGGAACATCCTCCTCATCCTCATCCACTTCCTCCTCCTCTGAAACGCGCCCACCAGCTCTGATGCCACCACAACTCTTGATGTCATCTTCGAGATCGGCACTCGCCGGGTCACCACCAAGGTCTTGAGCGCTGGAGTCAGTCTCCAGCTCTAAGCTAGATGAGTGTCAAAGCTTTATTTTCCTCCTCTTCGTCTCAGGAGACACAACCAGATAACCTGCTCGATGTGTCCGCTTGCGACGAACACCGCTGGGGCTGTAAACTCTCTCCTCCCTGCCAATTGCACGCCCAGCTATGGCACTCGCTGACTCAGTGCGAACAGATTCGGATGACTCGTCAGCTAGCATACTAAGAACAATGTTTGCTTCTGCTTCATCAGCGATTGCTTGCATCCGGAGATGAGTCTGTTTTTCCTCTTCAGGGAGACCCCGGTACGCAACAACGAAGGCTTCAATCTCCTCTGAAGAAGGTCGCGCTCTATGGCCTAGACTACTGTCTTGAACAGGTGGGTTGGATATGAACTCTGAAAAAGACAAAACGACATAGTAAGGACACTACGTATGACAAATACAGGAACTCATATGCAACAATGCTTACCAAAGGGGAAGGTTCCAGTCAGAATACGAAGTGGGAGCACCAGCATTCGAAGCTTTGCCCCTCAGCATTGAGTCAACCGAACTCAACACGTCCTCCTCAGATATCTGCTTGTCGGTAATTCGAGAAGGGTCATTAACACCAGTGTACAGATAAGCAGGGTAGACTCTATCTTTCAAACGCTGAATGTTCTTGAAAACAAAGTCAACAACAACAACTTCAACGGTCAGGCCTCTGTTCTTCAACGCATATATCTCGGCAAGCAAGACCTTGGACTCAACAAACTCCGAGTCTGTCAGGACCTCTGTCCAGCTAGGCGTTCGGACGTCGGGTTGTCTCTCCGAGCGAGCGGGAAGCGATTTGTTATGATTCTCCATGGTGAACCATTCGAAGAGTCAGCCCTTAATACTATCTTTCAAAGGAATATCAAGATATTCAGTCTTTCTGCCTTGGTGAAGTTCCAAACTGGCACCTCCAACAAGCTGATGCTGCCCTCCGGCCATCCCGGACCGACAATGGTAAAGGTACTTCCAAAGCCCAAAGTGTGGAAGAATTCCAAGGAAAGCTTTGCATAGGTGGACAAACACAGCGACTTGAAGCACAAAATTGGGATTTAGATGCATAAGATTCAGAGAGTAAAAGTTAAGAAGGCCACAAAAGAAGGGAGAAACTGGTAAGGCTAGTCCTCGGGTGAGAAAAGGCACGAAAATAACCACCTCGTGGGTATCCTCTGTTGGTATGGTAACTCCCCGCCAGATCCGCCAGGAACATAATTCCTTAGGCGGCAGAACACTGATTTCAACAAGATGTAAGAGGTCAACTTCAGAAACAATAGAGACGTGGTTACCAGAGAAAGGGAGTTAGCTATCAGGATCAAATGGAGGGATGACTAGCATGGCATCACTCTGTTTCCTCTTCCTGGGTGCCATCATGATCCTTCAAGCAGCGCGGATCAAGAACAGAATGCAAAAAGACGTGGGAGATTAGGAAGATAGAAAGCGGCGGAGGAAAAATAGGAACTAGGGTTCAAGGGCCAAGAAAATGTTGACAAAAATATAGGTTGACACACTAAGTCGGCCATAGCATGACAGGCTGGAGGCTCGGTCGAGTTTTGGGCATAGCAGAGTAAAGGGGCTCGGTCAGTATCTCTAGAAAGCTAAGACTCATCAGCCAGGTTCTTTGGGATCAGATTGTCAGGCAAAAGGACAGAGTGCACAACAATGAAATAGCATTAAACAAGCTCCATTCATTCATAGGTCGAGAATCATTACAAAAGAAAGAAGACCGACTCATTATGAGCCAGCAATTACCTCCTTGATTCACTACTACTACTACTACTACTACGTTACTACTACTAAACTATGTTACTACTACTACTAAACAACTACCACTAAGCTACTACTACTAAACTACTACTACCACTACAACTATACTATACTACTATTTAAGCCGGTGGCACATTACCACCGACGGCGTCGCCACCGCCATCACCGTCATCGTTGCTACTGTCGCCGCCCTCCTCAGAGTCCTCCTCCTCCGAGTCATCCGACCCGCCGAGCCCTGCGTGCTCGACGAACCGAATGTATGCCTGCTCTGCGGCGGACAGCCCCATGGAGTTGTCCGAGTCATCAGACGATGCCATGGGGGACGCCAGAGCGGGGGAGCGATCATACTCGGAGGAGAACTCCTCCGAGTTCTCCTCCGAGTACTCTGAGTCCCTAAAGTCCTCCGAGGGAGGGCTTGGGGGCGCTTGTGTTCCCTGTCAACTGGGTGGCGCCCCTTCTTGCCTCCTTTTCCTCTGGCCATCACTCTTTTGGAGGGAGAGGAAGCAGGGACGAAGAAAGAAACTGAACGAGAACAAGTGGGGTGAGCAACCAAAGCAAGCGAGTTATTTAAAGGGGCCAAGAGATGACCGATGACTTCCTACCCGTTCACCAAATAGCCGCAAGAATTCAATAGCGGTTCAAGCCTCTAAGAAATGAGTCAGGCGTCGGGCGTCGTTTCGCATAACACGGCACCAAATGGAATCAAAGTCAACCACTCAGACGCAGTATTACATCTCCCCGTCGCATGAAGTTACTATTTCAGTACTACACGATGGACATCTTTCACTGGACAAACACCCATTGGGCACACCCATTGGGTGTACCACCCTGATTCTCCGAGATTTTCTGAAGCGGTGTGACATGCAACATATACGCAATGAATATACTACGACAAGAGAGAAGATCGACTGAAACGGGAGGAAGTCTAGATTCTGCCAAACAGAAGTCCAATCTGTAGAGGTATTGAAGTCCACGGCCGAGTGTAGAGATGGCAACGGGTAAAAACCCGCTGGGTATTACTTGCCCAAACCCATACCCGCGAAGAAAAAATACGCCCGCTAAAAACCCATACCCATGATGGGTATAAAATTTTGCCCAAACCCATACCCATGCGGGTTTCGGGTACCCAACGGGTTTCCCATACCCACTAACATCAACATAAAAAATAATTCATCATGTAAATGACAATCAATACATTAATAAGCTAAGATAAAAGGAACAAGTAATAACTAATTTTAGCTTAAAATTGGTTACATGAAGTTTATTTCAATTAGAACATATTCAATTACTAATATTATGAGACATATTTATAAGGAATGATGATTTTAAGGCGGGTCTTAAAAAGCCATGGGTTTGCGGGTATGGGTAGTGGAACAACAAACCCATGCCCACGTACCCATTGGGTTTCCGTTTGAACCCATTAACAAACCCATGGGTAGAGAAATTGACCCAAACCCATACCCTAATAGAGCAAAAACCCACCGGGTTTCGGGTAGCGGGGTACCCATTGCCATCTCTAGCCGAGTGGCGTCTAGCCAGGACCTCTCTGTTTCGACTGATCGGACTCCAGCTCGTCGCCAATCGAATTAACTCCAGACCAAATAGGATATGGACAGATGTCGTGACCGAGTTACTTTTAAAGACTATTTTGAAAAAAACACAAGATGAAGACCTTTGAGTTGATTATTTCAAAATCAAATCAAAGCTCAGGGGCTACACCCATTGGGTGCACCTTCGGTGCACCCAACGGAATCACAAAATTTTGAAGCCAAGTGCTGAATTCTAAAGCATAAGATGAAGACCTTTGAGTTGATCATTTCAAAATCAAATCAAATCTCAGGGGCTACTCCCATTGGGTGCACCTTCGATGCACCCAACGGAATCACAAAATTTTGAAGCCAAGTGTTGAATTCTAAAAGCCATAAATGAAGACCTTTGAGTTGATTATTTCAAAATCAAATCAAAGCCCGGGGGCTACACCCAACAGAATTATAGTGTCTCAAAGCCAGACGAGGAACTCAGAAGCAAGTGCTGAGGACCTTTGAATCGATTATTTCAAAATCAATTTAAAGATTGGGGGATGAATATCCCCGGGTCCTCCCAAGGGCGAAAACTTCGCTCGGGGCCACATGGTAGTTGCCCCTCTGAGGCATCCCATCATGGGCCAGGCGAACGGAGACGATGGAAGTAGGCCGACCCAGAGGCAAAAGAGGCCCATGTCCGAGCTAGCCGCGGCATAGGTGTGAATATGTCAGGCCTGTTAGTTCCTGCGCCTGACATCCTAAAACATCGGGGATAGCTCGGCATGGAGGCACCAAATTTTCCTCGAGATAGTGAAGATGTTGGCTACTAATTAGGAGATAAGTAGGAAAATTGCAATCAACACTTGGGCGGGAAGACCCCCACGCTCGTGTATATAAGGCCAAGGGGGATCCCCTCCATTTTCATCTCATTAGCATCCCCTCAGTGCAGTAGACACCACCTGTAATATCATCCATATACAAAGCCACCCCAGGAAGTAGGGTATTAAGCTCCTTAAAGCGGCCCGAACCTGGTGAAATTCACTTCTCTCTCTCTCTCTCTCGTGCCAGAGTGTGAACCATCGAGTTACGATCTACGACACTGTCCAACCCAAAATAACCATGAGGGTAACCTCGGGTGTGCGGTTCGACACAAAACACTGACAATCCCCTAAGTTGTTAACTTTGCAAGTAAGGTCCCACTTGTCGGCGTTGTTGCATGATGCTCTATTGATTCATCAAGTTTCCAATCTTCAAGCCTGTTAACATATCTACCATCTTAGCTACCGATCATCAACACTGGTCCTCGAAAATCCTGTTAGTGAAGCTAAACATAGACTCTAAGTTGTTATTTGGTTCACGAAATGTAACGTAAATGGTAACAGTAATGATTCACACTCAAGTAGTTGTAACAAGTTTAAATAGTCCGATATTAATTCCTAGTGTGCTATCTGATATGATTAAAGTTAAATAATCATAGTTTAACGTTATCAGTTATCCATCACGTTACAAATATGTGAACTAAGCAGCACCTAAAAAGTTGTTGAAACAGGAACAACCATAATATTTTTGGCCATTATAAACATTATAGGTTATGTTAGTGTGTGTTTGATTGGATGTACAAGAAGGGATAGAAGAGGGCGGCTACATTTTCTATAGTGTTTGGATGGTAGTCACGTGGAAGCGAGGTTAACACCGAAGCAATTTTCGGTGGCAACGTGATCTCAAAATATCAAGAGGATGGTGCCGCCCCGCCTCATCCTACTTTAACCTCAGACCAAACATATAATTAGATTACACTCATGTCACCAATGGAGGATGTCAAACTCATCCCCACAAGAGAAAACGTTGTCGTTATCCAAATACATAGACAGCTTAGAAATACGAGGAGCTAAAACAATCTCTACTACACCTTAAGTTCACAGTGAGGGCGTCCACAGGCATCATCGTGCCCCCGCCTATCTCCCCACGCGCGGCTCTTCCGCCCACACGCTGCTTTCAACGCCAGCAGCCGCACCCCAAATTCCTCCCCATGCGCTGCTTTCTCCCCACCAATGGCACCCTTCCCCAATGGCTGCCGAGGCCTTCCATCGATAGCATGCTCGGTGACCATCCATTCCATCGACCGTGCCCACGCCATTCTCTCCCAACTCCCTACCATCCCTTCAATCGGTGCCCGATAGCCTCTGCGGCCTGTGCACCAGCAGTCGACCCCAAATTCCTCCCCACACGCTGCTTTCTCCCCACCAATGGCACCCTTCCCCAACGGCTGCCGAGACCTTCCATCGATAGCATGGTCGCCCGATGGCCTAGGCAGCGTGTGCATCTCGTTATTAATATCGTCGTCGCCTCGCACCTCTCATTGTTCCATCGCCCCCCATTGCTCGCCAAGAGTTCTTCTTGTTCAAGCAAAGGCAAAAGCAGGAGCAAAAGGTAAGAACACTCCTAGATTCCTCCCTCATTCGCATGTGTTTCCATTTCTTGATGCTTTGCTTGCGCCCTCGTTCGTTCGTCAGATCGACTACCACTATCGGGCGAGCCTGATTTGCTTCTGTCCTCATATTAACTGAACCAGATTTGGTCTGGACCAGATTTTAAATGATTGTGATGGTCGTCGAATCTTAATCCGTCGTGCGAATTAACTGAATAGGGTATTTTACATCACGGTTCAGATCTAATTGATTATAACGACACGGTATTGTGGATTCTGAAACCAGGCGCCAGATCTGCTTGGTTATGATGTGGATTTTCTGCTTATCTAATAGCTTCCGGGCTTTACCGGTTCAGTCATCAGTTTTTTGCTTCAAGTCATGTATCATGGTCCTACTATTTTTAGATGAATCCACCCCTATGTAAAATAAATTTATATCCTGCTTTACCGGTTCAGTCATCAGTTTTTTGATTCAAGTCATGTATCATGCTCCTACTATTTTACATAATCAGGCTCCATTTCTCCTCGTCGTTAGGGATATATACATGTTTTAATTGCCTCGATATTATAATCTTGCTCCATTTCATTTCTGCAACTGTTCAGTCTATTGAAAATGGAATATCAAATCAAGTTCAATGATGTTCATGTATGCATGTTTAGCCATAAAAGCATGTACATATAAACTAAAACTTACAATATCCTCATCAACTTTCTCCTCGTCGTTAGAGACTTGAGGTATATAGTTGAAGAAGCTCTCGCAGTCTTCAATTTTACATAGGGGTCATCTCTTGTGTACTGCTGTAGCCTTGCAGTTTGAAGTGAAGGATCATATAACTAAACATGTTTCACATAAGGTTTAGAAGATGCAATAATGTTTCCCTGTCATTTTAACTATATTTTTACGTAGTACCGGATCTCTAGATGTCATTAGCTGATTGAAATTAGTCTTGTGTCGTGCCATTTGAATAAATGGTCTTTAGATAAATATGCTACAACTAAGTTGCAGGGATTATAATTCATTCACACAATAGTTGTTGCAGGGCAGATTTCAACATAGTCCCTTAATGAGAAGAACATAAGTTCCTTATCTGTAGATAGGATCAGAGGAGGAAGGGCAAGACAAAGAGAAATTTTGATAGAGCTATCATTCTATTCCTTCTAATTAATGATTCGAAATTATAAATAGGATATTTGATGGCACTATCATCCCTAATTTTTTTTCATGTCTGAGTTCTATACAATATATTATTGTTGCTACCTTCTCTACAGCTGTAGATGACCCCTCAAATTGTTCTAAACGCTACATGAAAAAAATATGTCCTATCAAAACTTTAGACATGAGTGTCTTGCTTATGGAACTTATATAGAACTCCTACTGTTCCCTTGACCCTCGACAGATAGTTGTTTACGTGCTTTTGTTCCTTCCACAGCGTGATCCAGCCCGAGGAGATTCCGAAGGTCTTGGAAATCAATGGCGAGCACAGCCACATCGAGAACTTCTTCTCCTACCACGTGTAAAAATCATGGTACACAAGTTTTCCTCGAATTTATATTCTATGTTTTGATTTATGTCATGATTGTCAGTTTGTGTAATGCACATACTATTATCAGTGTCAGTGTTGAATGCGAGTCATTGGGGTTTCATGCGAGTCTCTATGTTATGTTTGATCGGCTTTGATAATATGTACTGTTTTTTGGTGTATGTATTAATATTCTTTTTCTGTGGTTTTCAGTCCTATGTATATGTTTGTGTTTGTTTCAATAAAAACACACCGACACAAGACTAACACTCAAATGTAATCCGAAAAATTTATAGGATGAGGAGATGTTAAGGAGCTTTATAAAATAATATAATATATTGATCTGTTTGTAATTATTTTGTTTGATAGGTTAGTGTCGGTGTTTCGAAACCCGGGGGGTCCCTGGATCGACGAGTGAATTGTCGCCGCGTGCCCCAGCCCAGATGGGTCGACGCGAGGCGGAACACGAAGGGGGGAAAGGAAGCAGTCGGAGGGAGGCAGGCATGAGAGAGTGGAACCCGCGGCCTTCGCGTTAGCCCCGCGCCTGAGTCGGGTGCGCTTGCAGTAGGGGGATACAAGCGTCCACGCGGGAGTGGGAGCGAGCGGCCTTGCGCGAGCGTCGTCCCGTCCTTCTCCGCGCGGGCCAACATTCTGTAAGAGGGCCCTGGTCCTCCATTTTATAGGCGTAAGGAGAGGATCCAGGTGTACAATGGGGAGTGTTGCAATGTGCTAACGTGTCTAGCGGTGGAGAGCTAGCGCCCTAAGTACATGCCATCGTGGCAGCTGGAGAGGTCTTGGCACCTAGTTCGCGTGGTGTCGTGGCCATCGGAGGAGCGCTGGAGCCTGGCGGAAGGACAGCTGTTGGGGCTGTCGAGTCCTTGCTGACGTCCTCTTGCTTCCGTAAGGGGGCTAAGAGCCACCGTCGTCACAGGGCATGCAGGGCGCCATCATTACTCGCATGGTGGAGCGAGCCAGATGGGACGCCGGTCTGGTTCCCCGTAGCCTGAGTCAGCTCGGGGTAGGGTAATGATGGCGCTTCCTGTTGACGTGGTCGGTCCGTGCCCTAGGCTGGGCGAGGTGGAGGCTCCTCTGAGGTCGAGGTCGAGGTCGAGCCCCCAGGTCGGGCGAGGCGGAGTTCGTCGTCTTCCAGGGTTGAGCCCATGTCCGAGCCCTAGGGTCGGGCGAGGCGGAGTTCGCCGTCTTCCGGGGCTGAGCCCGAGTCCGGGCCCTGGGTCGGGCGGAGCGGAGTTCGCCGTCTTCCGGGGTTGAGCCCATGTCCGAGCCCTGGGGTCGGGCGAAGCGGAGTTCGCTGTCTTCCGGGGCTGAGCCCGAGTCCGAGCCCTGGGTCGGGCGGAGCGGAGTTCGCCGTCTTCCGGGGCTGAGCCCGAGTCCGAGCCCTGGGTCGGGCGGAGCGGAGTTCACCGTCTTCCGGGGCTGAGCCCGAGTCCGAGCCTAGGGGTCGGGCGAGGCGGAGTTTCCTATGACGCCCGAGGTCGGCCTTGGCTGTTGTCAGCCTCACTCTGTTGGGTGGCTCAGCAGTCGGAGCGGCGCAGGCGGCGCTGTCCTCTTGTCAGACCGGTCAGTAGAGCGGCGAAGTGACTGCGGTCACTTTAGCTCTGTCGACTGGAGGGCGTGCGTCAGGATAAAGGTGTCAGGCCACCTTTGCATTAAATGCCCCTGCGATTTGGTCGGTCAGTGTGGCGATGTGGCAAAGGTTGCTTCTCGGTGAAGACTGGGCCTCGGGCGAGCCGATAGTGTGTCCGTTGCTGGAGGGGGGTCCTCGGGCAAGACGTAGGTTCTACGGGTCGGCTTCCCTTGCTCGAGGCTAGGCTCGGGCGAGGCACGATCGTGTCCCTTGAATGGACCGATCCTTGACTTAATCGCACCCATCAGGCCTTTGCAGCTTTGTGCTGATGGGGGTTACCAGCTGAGATTTAGGGGTCTTGAGGGTACCCCTAATTATGGTCCCTGACAGTAGCCCCCGAGCCTCCAAGGGAGTACTAATACTCGCTTGGAGGCTTTTGCCGCACTTTTTTGCAAGGGGACCAGCCTTTTTCGGTTGCATTCTGTTCCGGTGAGTGCACGCGAGCGCACCCGCCGGGTGTAGCCCCCGAGGCCTCGGAGGAGTAGTTTTACTCCTTCGAGGTCTTAGTGCGTCTCGCAACACTTCGGCTGGTCTAGTTGTTCCCTCATGCGAGCTGGCCGTAGCCCGAGTGCACGGTCGGGTCCCAAGTTCTCGGGCTGGTATGCTGACGCTGTCAACGGTTTAGCCGGAGCCGGGTTTACGAGAGCAGCTCCAGAGCCTCTACACAGGGCGAGAGGACGGTCAGGGACAGACTCGACTTTTTTACATACGCCCCTGCGTTGCCTTTCCGCAAGGAGGAGGGGGGAAAGTGCCATGTTGCCCTCGGAGGGCGCCGAACATGGTGTTTCCGGTGAGCTGCTGGCGGGTAATCCGAGCGGACGCCCGTGCCCCATTTGCTAGGGGTCGGCTAGAGGCCCGGAGGCGCGCTCCAAAAGTACCTGCGGGTGATCTGCCGGACCCGGTCCCCTTTGACGGGGTCCGAGGGCTCGATGCCTCCCTCTGATGGGATTCCGTTACAAGATTGCTCCCGCTGGTCTCGGAAATGTCCTAGGGTACCTCGGGAGCGTAGCCCAAGCCTTGGTTATGTATCGAACGTACCCAGGGTCATCCCTCGCTCTGTGTCTGAGGCGACTGTGAACCCTTCGAGGGCCAGCCTATGAACCCCTGATCAGTAATGGGCGCGGAGCCCGAGTGGCCTGAGGCGGCCGTTGAACCCTTCGAGGGGCCGGCCATCGAACCTCTAACCAGTAGTGGGCGCAGAACCCAATCGATCTGAGGCGGCCGTTGAACCCCTCCGAGGGGCCAGCCTTCGAACCTCTGATCAGTAGGGAGGCTCGGAGCCTGTTTCCTTCACGGAGAAGGGTCCTTTTCGGGGTATCCCCCTTTCCCAGTCCCTGTTGTAAGAGAGAGAAAGAGGAAAAGGATGTGAAGTCGGGTGACGTGGCGTACCTCTTTCGACGCGGTCATTATGGCGAAGGCGAAGCATCGCTTGTGTAACACCCTGAATTTGGGGGTATAAAATTTCTTTGCTCATATTCACAAATTCAGGTGTTACTTCCCTTTTCTCATCCTTCCCCAATCTTCTCTTTCTCATTTCTATAGGAGAAAAGTGGTTATTTTATTTGTAACTATAGTCTATTAGCTCAAACTCCAAGGGAGTATGAATTGTTGCATCATGTTGAACCCTAGATTTCACTTTTGTTTGGTGCATAATTCTTAGAAAGTCTAATTTGAATTTGTGGCTTATTTGAATTTGAATCAAATAGAGAAAATAAAAAGAAAAGGGAAAACAATTGCTGGAATAAAAGAAAAAGGGGAAAAAGGCCCATACCCCCGCACCCCCCCCCTCGGCCTTTCGGCCCAATCGGCCCATCCCGCGCGCGCGCCTTCTCCCCCCCTCCTCTCTCTGCCCTGGCGGGCCCACCCGTCAGCGCAGCCGCTTTCCCCGTCCCGCGCGCGCCCGCTTCCCCCGCTCTCTCTGCTCGCGGGCCCGGGCTGTCAGCTCCGCCGTCTCCGCGTAACCGCTGCCCCGAGCCGCGCGTGCCGCGGACTCCGCGCCCACGTCGCGCGTGGAGCTCGCCACCACCTCGCCTCGGCCACTTGAGCCCCGAACCCCACTCGCCCTCTCCCCCTCCCTCATTTGCGCACCTGCAGGCCTCTCTCTCACCTTCCATTCGCTGCTCACACGCCAAGGCGCCGCCGCCATTAACCACCGCCGCCCGAGCTCGTTTCTCCGTCGCCGTTGGAGCCCCGCCGTGCCTTCTGCCACGGTGAGCTTCGCCCCGACGTCCGCAACCCGGGACACGCCCCAATTTTCCCTCTCCCTCCCCGAATTCCTCTGCCCGCGCTCACCCGCCGTTCGCTGCGCAGCCGCCGAGGTCCGCCACCGTCGACCCGGGCCGTCGTCGCGCCATTGCCGCCACCGAGGAGTCCCCGGAGTTCGCCTTGAGGTAAGGAACCTCCCATGCCCCCTCCCTTCCCCTCTATTGCACTCTGCTGCGCTTAATCGCTCGCCAGAGTCCCATAGCGCCGCCGCCGAGCCACTTCGCCGTGGACCGCCCTCCTCCGGTGCCCCTGTCCCGACCTAGTCCCCACAAAAAGGTTCTCCGCGCCCTCCCCAACCTCCCCGGCCATTCAGGTCGCCCCAAGGACCCGCAGAGCCCCCGCGCCCCTCGTCTCCGGCGAGTTCTCCGCCTAGGGAGCAGGCGCCGCCGCCTCTGCTAGCCGGAGGGGAAGATAGAAGCCAGCCGCCAGATCTCCGCCGTCCATCTTAGATCGGACGGCCCTGTTTCAAATAGCCCGAACCCAACCTCAGCCGTCCGCCTGAGATCCGACGGCCCAGGGCCGTTTCCCCCCCGCACCCCGCCTTCCTGTCAATCGGGCCCCGCCTGTCAGCCGCCCCGCGCCCGCTCTGCCGCCCGGCCCCGCCTGTCAGCCCGCCCCGCGCTCGCGCTGCCCGCCTGGCCCCGCCTGTCAGCCACTCAGGCTGCCGCGCGCTCGCGCGCCCGCCCGCGGATCTAATCCTGCGCGTCGATCTGAGATCCGACGGCCGTAGGAGCCCGATACCCCTTCGCCCGCGCGTTTTCTTAAAGAGACCCCCGGTTTTCTGAGAATTAACCCGCCGTCCCTGGATTTTCGCAGTTAGGTCCTCGGACCTTTTATTTAATCCAAAATAAGTATTTAAGGCATATTTTTAATCCCTAATCTTGTAAAATTCATAACTTTGTCATATGAACTCCAAATTAGGTGCTTCAAATTGCAAAATGTTCATAATATTATTATCTATCTGTTTAAGCAATGTTTCCCTACTGTTTCTATGTCCCAATTAATAGTTGATCATTAGGGTAAAATTAATGTTATTGGAACCCATATTTGAGATAAATAAAAGATAGAAGACTTTAATAAAAGTGGGAGCACCTAAGTTTATGGACTTAAAACCATGTAATGATTTAACCCCACCACTGACTTAGATCTGATTAGTGGATAGTGAATCACTTGGTATAGTCCTCCACCCTAGACCTAGGGAATACTAGAGTACCAATCCTTTTCTATTGTGAACTTGTGATCTCTCTGCTGCATATGTTTGGTATATTGCTTTTGTTTGTTACTTCCCAAGTGCATAGTGTGAATGATTACTTTACGTAGACAACGAGCAGTCTGTGTTTTCCGAGGAAGTTGCAGAGGAAGTTCCTGATCAACAGTTTGGTGAAGGCAAGTGTCCTCTGACCCATTATGTCCTATTCATTTATAACTTACTACCCCGCATTACTTACTTGAAACCTAAGGATTGACTAGCTTTACACTTTACTTTATCCTTGATGACCTTATGGGCTGTTATGGTTAGCATTCTGCTATTGCCTTAACTTAATCAATGAACATGATGTGACTATTTATGATACTGTTATCCTGATGATGTTGATGATCTTGTGATACTCTAGGGGGCTCAGGCTGTTTCCTGAGTACCTCTCCGTAAGGACCTGTTCGTTGAGTGACAACCCGGGATAACAGTGCAACCATGAGGGTGAAATGGGATGCCCTTAGCTAATTAATTAGAGGAACTAGAGGTGTAGTTGCTTCGCCGTTGTGCCGTCAATGGGGTCCAGGCACAGTGCTTGCTCTGCCGAGGCTGAGTGCCGAGGTTCTTTCGTTTTGCTTTTGTTAGTCACTCTCCTGCGGGGAGGAGTACTGTGTTTATCAAACTGGAGAAACCTAACGGGCAGCTATGATCTCTAGGGAATCTTTGTAAAAGCTACGTAGTGATACCCTGCCGGACCACCTAGGTAGTGGTCAATGGGGATTAGCTCTCCCCGGGCAGAGAGGGAATCATGACTCATGGGTAAAGTGTGCGACCTCTGCAGAGGGTAGTGAAACTGATATATCAGCCGTGCTCACGGTTAAGAGCAGCCTTGGGATCCTCTTTGATTAGAGATACAGATGGTTCGAGATACAAGGATTATGTTATGGTGTTGGTTCGAATATGATGATGTTGTTCCTCGATGAGGAAATGGTTCATGGGTTGGTTAATGCTAAAATCTGGCTTCTACTAATGATAAATACCTGACCAACTAAAAGCAACTGCTTGAGCCTAACCCCACATAAAGCTAGTCCACTTCAGCCAAACGGGACATTTGCTGAGTACGTTGATGTGTACTCATCCTTGCTTTACCACAAAACACCAGGTTGTCTGCATTGTAACCACTGCTCAGGAGAAGGCGAAGCTGTGGAAGGAGACTTCCAGGAGTTCCAAGACTACGACGAATTCTAGGTGTGGGTTGGCGGCAACCCCCAGTCAGCTGCCTGTGAAGGCCCTATCTTTACTGCGTTTCGCTAGCACTTTGATTTAACTGTTACGTTGATGACTATGTGGATGTCTATGACTCTGTGATGTAATAGGTTAATACTCTTTTAAGTTATTATTCGAGCAATGTGCATTGATGTTCATTTATGTAATCGCTGTGTACGTGAGTTCTGATCCTGGCACATACATAGTTCGCACTTGGTTTGCCTTCCAAAACCGGGTGTGACATAAGTGGTATCAAAGCCGTGCTGACTGTAGGACCGCTGACCTAGAGTAGCACTGGTCGTACTAAGGACTATTGACCTTTCCCCCTCACCTTGACCTCTGATGTTACTTCAAAAGTCGGTCACCTCGACCAACCCTATGTTTTACTACATATATATATATATATATACTATATTATACCTTGTTAAAATTTTTATCTTATTCTGTCTATGGTTTATTCACTTGTCATATTAGTTCTGCTCTTACTCTTATGCTTACGGTGTCTTTTGTAGATGGCTCGTCTTAGACACACTGCACGTAAGTCGATGATTCCTTTCCTGCCGTCTCGACTTGCGGAGCGTCCTCTGCACCGCACCATGTCCGGTCAGTCGAGTCACCTGGAGAGACTGCACCACCGCCTGCGTGAGGAGCAGGGACGCCGGCACCAGCACAGAGAGCAGCAGGGCTCTTCCTCCCCACCCCAGCAAGAGGTGGAGTCCGTGAGGCCCCGTTCCTCTGTTGCCCAGCTGGAGGCGCCCCCTGCACCACCGCGGGACGCCTCGGCTGCTGGAGGAGCTACCGGAGGAAGTCCTGGAGGAGACCCCGACGACGACGACTCAGACCACAGCACGGAGTCTTCTGAGCCGCAGGAGGCGGAAGGATGGGTCGCCCGACCCATCACCCGTGACGCCGCTCGCGGTTGTCACTTCCACGACGCACTCGACACCTTGCTGCGCCAGGCTTTCGACCGGCACACCTAGTCGATCGAGTATCGTTGTGTAGTCTACCAGCACAGTCGCGGGAGGTACCCGGACCGCTGGGAGGCTACCTGCCTAGTTCGCCGTCCAGAGGACGACCTCCGGGGTGTGGAGACCGTTTCGGAGCACTATTCCATCTCCGAGAGGGACACTGCAGAGGCGGCTATGCAGGATGCAGCACGACGTGCACTCTCTCAGTACTGTTCTTTGTTCGGTGGCGTGGCCGACGGTCTTAACCTTCGGTACTACCCCCGCCGCCCTACTGGCAGCACAGAGAGTGTGGTTGTCTCACCTGTTGGTGAGGCTAACCCTAGGTTGAGCAGCACAGTCAACCTAGTCGCAGTGCTTAACACTGAGCTGGATCACTCTCTGGACGAGCTGAGCAGGGCTCGAACGGAGATTGCGGAGTTGCGTGCTGAGCTGGCAGAGCGCCATCACCAGGAGGGTGGTTCTCCCGCTCCTGTTGGGACTCAGCACCCTTACCGCTCACCGCCACGTGGTCACCACACTTATGGTTCCCCTGCCTGTAGGACCAGGATAGATCTGGATCCTTAGATCGTTAGCGTCGAAGTTTGTAATAATTCTTAAGTCAGACGTCTCAGTCTTAGATAGTCAGTTTAGTTTGCTTATCAGTTGCTTCCATTTAGTTTAGTTTGCTTATCAATTGCTTTCATGCTTGTTATGATGAACTTGTGCTAGATTCGAATCTTTGTAATGACTGTTGCCAACCTGTGGGTTTCCCCTGCAGTTTGGCCTAGCTAGTAATGTTAATGAAGTCAGTTGCTTAGTTGGGAAACCATTTACTTCTACTTTCCTTCTTATCTGAGAGGCTATGTTGAATTATAATGAGGATCAGTGAAGCTATTTGTTCACTCAGTGTCATGAAGAATTCTGTATTCTCTTTTCTTATGCTGAAGGGTTGTAAGATCAACGCTGATGTATGAATGTCTTCCACAGATGTCTGACAACAGGCGCCGATGCCACAGGCGTGCTCAGCAAGAGCAGCATGACCAGCAGGAGGAACAACAGAGGCAGCCTCCCCCACCACCCCCGATGTCAGTGGAGCAGATGTTCTTGATGCAGACTCAGGCAGTGCAGGCCATTGGGCAGACTCTGGCAGCCATGCAGCAGGCTCAACAGCAACCCCAACCCCAATTGCAAGTGCAGATGCCCCAGATGCCACGAGATAAGCGTGGTGAGTTCATGAGAGGGCACCCTCCTACCTTCGCCCATTCTGCTGACCCCATGGATGCAGAAGACTGGCTGCGCGCAGTGGAGAGAGAACTGCGCACCGCCCAATGTGACGACAGGGAGAAGGTTCTGTATGGTCCCCGTCAGCTAAGGGGAGCAGCCCAGTCCTGGTGGGAGTCCTACCTCGCCACCCATGCTGACCCCGAAGCCATCACCTGGGAAGAATTCAGCGAGAGTTTCCGCAGGTACCATGTGCCAGAGGGACTGATGGTCGTGAAGAAGGAGGAGTTTCTGGCTCTGAGGCAGGGACCCCTGTCTGTTAGTGAATACAGAGACAAGTTTCTGCAGCTATCTCGTTATGCACCTGAGGATGTCAACACTGATGCTAAAAGGCAGTACAGGTTCATGAGGGGTTTGGTGGATCCCCTGCATTACCAGCTGATGAATCACACCTTCCCCACCTTCCAGCACCTGATCGATAGGGTAGTTATGACTGAGAAGAAGCGTAAGGATATGGAAGATCGGAAGCGCAAGATGAGTGGACCCCAGACCGGAGGCATCAGCCGTCCATGTTTCTCAGGCAGTTCATCTCAGCAAGGCAGGCCCGGTCACCCACTGTAACACCCGGTTTTAAAGGACAAAGCCGGGTGCATCTCATACATGCGCCAAGAAGACAACATATATAATAACAGAGTGTATAGAGATAAATGTCATAAAACATCAGAGTAATTATTACATAGCGGAAGACTTATTACAAAATAGAAATGTAAACATAAAACGAACTAAGGATCGTCGGCGCCAATGTCGACTGGGAAACGCCACCTAGATCAGATCAAACTCCTCGATACTTGACTCCACTTGAAACCACCTGTTCTTCTCCTGTGGGGAGGGTGTGAGACAGCAAGAGTGAGCTCACATACGTTCATAGCTCAACAAGTTGTGGGGAATAATGTGGCATGAACTCACCAAAGGTGGGAGTTCATGTAGTGTAAGGCTGATCAATGGAATAAAGGCTAAGGCTGAGCATTGCTTTTATGAGTTGGTCAAAATTTTATTAGCAGTTACTAAGTGTAAGTAGATACCAAACCATAGTAGTAATAAAGAACAGTAATAATAAAATAATCCCAAATGCGATGACATGACAAATTGAATTTAAGTTCCATATTTAATCATGTGAGGGTCCGAGCCGCTCATGACCGTGAGCACGGCTAGTATACTAGTTTTACACTCTGCAGAGGTTGCGCATCTTTACCCACAAGTCATGTTACCCATCTGCCAAGAGATGGCCAATCCCATACACCTCTACCGAGGAGGCGAGGCAGGGTAACACTACGAGGCCTTTACAAAGTTCCACTAGCTTCAGACTACCCGCTACAGTTTATGGGAAGATCCAGTACAGGGTTCCTGACTGACCGCCATCGCAGCAAAATCAACTAGGGACCTCCCCGCACTGACCTCTCCCCTACTGCCCTTGCCCCTTTCGGGTAAGGTAGCCCTCCCCTAGCTTTCCTAGTTAATCAGCCAAGGGCGTCCCATTCCACCCTTGTGGTAGCACTGTTTTCCCGGGTGGTCGCTCCATGTTCCCATTAACATAATGATCTTAACATGAACAAGGAATAATAAAACAGATAACAATAAACAGTATAACAATGAGTGATGAATATCCCTATACCCAAATCCACATAAAGCAATAGCATGTACTACCCAAAACTTTAGTAGTAAAACCAGTGGTGAAGCAAGGTATAAAGATAGTCAAAATCTAGGGCATCCTATTGGGTCCCAGCAAAATTATCCTATGCAGATCATTATGAATAATAAGAACATGAATGGGTAAAAGAAGTGATCAAGGGCACAACTTGCCTTCAATGAGCTCCTGCTCAGCTATCTCTACTTGTTGAACCCCAGTTTCCACAGTGGCTTGCTCGTCTACTCGCATCAACACAATACATACATAGTATAGCATAAATTAACATCACATCAAACATGCAAATAAAATATACAGTGAAAATCTACACATTAAAATAAAACCATAGGAACTGGAATCACTGAATTTGGAGTTATAGAATTTAAGTTATGAATTTCCTAAGGTTTAATGTGAGTAAAATAGGATTAGATGATTAATTAATTCTCTAACTGAGTTCATGTCAAAACAGTGATACTAAATGATAAAGAATATTATTATAAAATTTTAGAAACTGGAATGGTTCAATTTGGAGTTCATATGCATTTACTATGAATTAAACAAGTTTCTGCAATTAAATTTGTACTAAAAACTATTTTCTAATTATTTTTCCTGGTTTTATTAGTTATCTGGACTGGGCACCAATTTCTGGAGAACTCAGGGGCACATCTATGAAAACTCCCTAGACTCAGCCATCCACCAAAGCGGAGCGCGGGTTACTTTCACTAAAACACAGGGTCTTTTACGCAATTTGCGTCAGTGAAAGGGTATGCGCGTACTACAGCCATCCGATCAACATCCTACGCCCCCGATTAAAACCGTGCGCGCCTTACGACATATCGCGAGGATAGCCCTCGGATGGGGGATCTAGGGTTCAGATTGGGTGCGGTCTACAACTCGTTTCCATCCCACCCTTGGAGCCCAATCCAACGGTTCACGCACATCTGGCTGATCCGACCGTCCATCGAGAAATACACGGCCCACGAGTTATCTTCCACCCCGCGACACGCCTATCTCTCTCTCTCTCATCTATCCATACGGTCGAGCGGAGCGGTGCCAAAAGCTCCCGAGACCGAGAACGCCGCCAGCGCTGTAGTTACGGCGAGCGCCAGTGATCATTTTCGTGCTCGCCATCCGAACCATACGTGACCATGACCATCGGCGGGGAAGGAAAACTCACCTTGGAGAAAGCTGCAAGCCGCGCAGACCCGGCCACGGTTCGCCCAGGGAATCCTCGCCGAGACACCAAGATGCACCCGTCGCCGCTTCGGATTACTGCGCCCACACTCAGCCCTCACACCGGCGAGGCTCTTGGTCCTCCCTCACTCTCCCTCTGTTGGCACGGCAATGGCGACCGGGTAATTCCGATGCTACGGCCGCGCGCGACGATAGTACTCCTGGCGGCGCACGTGAACTCGAGAGGAAAGGAGAGAGAGGTTGCGGGTAGCTTTATGGGTGCGCGGATGAATCGGGAGGTGGAATCGAGGGTCACCAGAGTCCGCGGTTCTCGCGCGGCGAGTACGGCGCGCGGAAGTCGGCGTCCGGTGCAACGAACCGAGGAAGACGGAAGCCGCGCGCGCAAAGGTGACTGCCCCGTGGGACCCACGTAGCAGTGACAAGCCCGAGCCCGAGATCGGCCGTTCCACGCGTGAGGAGAAGCGACTAGCAGGTGGGCCCACACGTCAGGCGCGTTATTCCAACGGTGGCCTGCGTGGTTGATGGAGGTAGGCCGGCCCTGGTCACTTTGGGCCCAACACGAGGAGTGCTTTTCTCTTTTTTTTTTCTTTTCTTTCCTTTTCTCTTTCCTTTCAAATTTTAAATCTAGGATTTGAATTCAAACTTTTGTGACAAATTTGTAATCAAACTTTTGAATATATGATTTGAATAAATTATTATGTAAATAACTTTTATTCATTTATAAGTTTATTTTTGGTAGTGTGTACTATTTTCTCCTTCCCTCTCTAATTCAAACCCTAATTCTCCATTTAGGATTCAAACTTCCTCCAAAGTCATTGTTTTATTTCTACTAGCACTGTTATTGTTATTTTGTCACAACATGCACACAAAATAAAATCCCAGCATGATGCATGATTTATTTGAGTGTTCTTTTGTTAATTGTTTATCTGTGTAAGTGAGGTGTCCTCATGAAATGACACATAGAGATGACACACAAATCCCTAAAGGAAGATAATTTCTTCTTTTAGATTTTCTTACCAAGTGGGTATTACAAATCCTACCCCCCTTAAAAATAATCTCGTCCTCGAGATTTAGGAGGAACGAGGGAAAAGATGGGAAAAAAAAATCTATACGGAGTTCTTCTTCACTCTCCCAAGTAGCTTCATCTTCTCCGTGGTGACTCCATTGCACTTTACACCTTTTGATCACTTTACTCCTTGTGACTCGAGTCAATGTATCAAGAATCTTGATAGGGTACTTCGTATAAGTCAAATCACCCTGAACACTTAGCTCTTCCATTGGTAACTGTTCCTCAGGGACACGGAGGTATTTCTTAAGTTGAGACACGTAGAGTACATTATGCACATCAGATAGATTATCAGGTAGCTCGAGTTGATAGGCCATCTCTCCAACTCGCCTAAAAACTCTAAATGGTCCAATAAAGTGAGGGAACAATTTGCCCGTAACTTTAAACCTCCTCATTCCACGAAGTGGTGACACCTTGGGGTACACATAATCTCCTTTCTCAAATTCCAGTGGTCTCTTTCTAT
Source organism: Zea luxurians (assembly GCA_029449295.1). NCBI lineage: Eukaryota > Viridiplantae > Streptophyta > Magnoliopsida > Poales > Poaceae > Zea > Zea luxurians. The sequence goes on along the minus strand of JAOPSE010000053.1, from coordinate 7,467,344 downwards.
TATCAGCATAGCTCTTTTGCCTGGTTTGAGCCACTCTCAAATTCTCTCGAATTATACGGACTTGTTCTTCTGCTTCTTGAATCAGTTCAGGCCCAAAGAACTGTCTTCCTCTAGTCTGGTCCAAAAATAGAGGAGTCCTGTATTTCCTGCCATATAGAGCCTCGAACAGTGACATCTTCAAACTAGCCTGGTAACTATTATTATGTGAGAACTCAGCATAAGGTAGACTTTTGTCCCAACTACTACCATGCTGAAACTCTCAACATGTCTTCCAATACTTGATTAGTCCTTTCAGTCTGTCCATCAGTCTGAGGTAGTCCGAACTAAAATTCAACTTCGCATCCATATTCTCATGAAAACTTTTCCAAAATCTAGAGGTAGACTGTGATCCTTTATCCGAAACGATCTTCTTCGGTACACCATGTGTAGAGACATAATCCGAGCCATATATAACTCTACCAATTGAGATCCCTTATAAGTAGTCTTGACCGGGTGATAGTGAATTTCCAAATCATAATCCTTAATAAGCTCCAACCAACGGCGTTGCCTAAGGTTGAGATCCTTTTGAGTGAATATATACTTCAAACTCTTATGATCCGTATATACTTGGCACTTAGTTCCACTTAAATTCTTTTCCTTTCCCTAGAAGCGAGGTCATAGACTTAGCAATCTTAGAAAATCCTTCAATAAATCTCCAATAATATCCTGCAAGTCCCAAGAAACTTCGGTCCTCCGTAACCGTAGTGGGTATGCTCCACCCCACTATCTCCTTGACTTTAGCAGGATCCACTGATATCCCTCCATTAGAAATGATATGTCCAAGAAAAAGGCACCTCGCCATTCCAAAACTCGCATTTACCGTACTCGGCGTAGAGTTGATTATCTTAAAGCTTCTGTAGCACCACTCTCAGATGTTCCTCATGGTCACTCTCATTCTTAGGATAGATAAGAATATTGTCGGGGACCATAATTAGGGGTACCCTCAAGACGCCTAATTCTCAGCTGGTAACCCCCATCAGCATAAAGCTGCAAAGGCCTGATGGGTTTGATTAAGTCAGGGATCAGTCCACACGAGTGACTTGACCACGCCACGCCCGAGCCTAGCCTCGGGCGAGGGCAGCCGACCCTAAGATGACTCCGTCTCGCCTGAGGTCTCCTCTTTCACGGCAGGCGCATCCCCGGCTCGCCCTAGGCCCCGCCTCCGATAAGGAGAAACCCTGACTAAATCACCGCACCAACCGACCGAGTCACCAGGGCGTTTAACGCAAAAGGTAAGACCGACGGGCGGCCAGACTTCGCCAGTGGTGCCATAGGAAACTCCGCCCGACCCAGGGCTCGGACTCAGGCTAAGGCCTCGGAAGACGGCGAACTCCGCTCCGCCCGACCCAGGGCTCGGACTCAGGCTAAGGCCTCGGAAGACGGCGAACTCCGCTCCGCCCGACCCAGGGCTCGGACTCAGGCTAAGGCCTCGGAAGACGGCGAACTCCGCTCCGCCCGACCCAGGGCTCGGACTCAGGCTAAGGCCTCGGAAGACGGCGAACTCCGCTCCGCCCGACCCAGGGCTCGGACTCAGGCTAAGGCCTCGGAAGACGGCGAACTCCGCTCCGCCCGACCCAGGGCTCGGACTCGGGCCAAGGCCCCGGAAGACGGCGACCTCCGCCTCGCCCGACCCAGGGCTCGGACTCCGCCTCGGCCTCTGCCGAATAATCTCCGCCTCGCCCGACCAGGGCTCGGACTCTGTCTCTGTCTTGCAGGACGGACTCGGCCACAGCCTCGGAGGAGCCTCCACGACACCCGACCTAGGATACGAGACCGCCACGTCAACAGGAAGCGTCATCATCACCCTGCCCCGAGCCGACTTGGGTCGCAGAGAACAAGACCGGCATCCCATCTGGCCAGCTATGCCAGATAGGCCATGATGGCGCCCCGCTAGATCATGACGACGGCGGCCCCCAGCTCCCTTACGAAAGCAGGAGAACGTCAGCAAGGACCCAGCCACCTCGACAGCTGTCCCCCCGTCCGGCTCCGTTACTCCTCCAACAGCCACGACGCCACTCCAACAGGGTGCCACGATCTCTCTGGCTGCCACCTGGGCATGTACATAGGGCGCTAGCTCTCCCTCGCTAGACACGTAGCACCTTGCTACACCCCCATCTTGTACACCTGGACCCTCTCCTTACGACTATAAAAGGAAGGGCCAGGGCCTTCTTAAAAAGAGGTTGGCCTCGCGGGGACGAAAGGCAGGGGCAGGCGCTCTCTCGGGGCCGCCCTCTCCCTTCACCTCGTGCGGACGCTTGTAACCCCCTACTGCAAGCGCACCCGACCTGGGCGCGGGACGAACACGAAGGCCGTGGGAATTTCTCCGACTCCCTCGCGATCCGGCTCCGGCCACCGACCTCTCTCTCACTCCGTTCCCCCCTTTGCGCTCGCTCCACGCGCTCGACCCATCTGGGCTGGGGCACGCGGCACTCTCACTCGTCGGCTCAAGGACCCCCCGGTCTCGGAACGCCGACAGTTGGCGCGCCAGGTAGGGGCCGCGCTGCGTGTTGACGTTCGATTTCCCGTCAAGCTCCAGATGGGCAGTCTTCAACAACCTCTTCAACCCGGGACGGTGCTCCGTTTCGGGAGCCTCGAGTTCATGTCTCTCGACAGCGGCTACGACATGATACTCCTTCCACCGCCGCGCGATAGCGACATTGGTGGCGGACAGCCCGCCCGCCGGCGGCGGAATCGACGACGTCTTTCCCGCGTAGGGGAAGGACAACGTTCGAGCTCGCCCCATCCTCTCCCTCGCCATTGGAGGAGGAGGAGGCGGGGCAACCAGGGCCGGGCGGGAGGCCGCGCTCCGACGGCTGTCGGGCAAATCAACATCCCCGGCGCCTCGACGGAGGACACGCCAAGCGTCGCCCTCGCGTTCAAGGCAGACGCGAGCGCCATCCCCCCGCAACACGTCGACTCCGAGCAAGTGGACGACGCCAGCACGCTCACGGAAGGCCTGCAGGACGTCGCCCTCGGACCCAAGACGACGACGCGGTCAGCCCCTGACGCGACTTCATCGCTCCTCGTTGACAAAAAGGTATCGACTGCTACCCATCTTTCGTTATTTCGACTCGGCCTCAGCCCGCCTGGCGATCTCGCTTTGGCGGGTGCTCACATTGAGGCGAGTGCAACCTCTCTGGGGTTTCCTGTGCGGTCGCCTTGGGACCGATTGACGGGTGTCTCGACCTACGGACCCTCTGGGTCCGAGGAAGACGACGACCCCAGCATCTGCTGGGATTTCTCCGGATCTGGCAACCCTAGTGCCATGCGGGACTTCATGACCGCATGTGACTACTGCCTCTCCGACTGTTCCGACGGCAGCCGCAGCCTTGGCGACAAGGACTGCGGCCTGAGTCGCGAATGTTTCCACATCGAGCTAGGGGATCCCTCCGGAGGCGGCTGTCTCGGCATGCCGGAGGATGGTGATCCCCCTAGGCCAGCGCCTCGCGCTGACATCCCGCGGGAGCTAGCTGTGGTCCCCGCTTCGGCGGGAGGTCACGACCCACAGCTCGAGCAAGTCCGCAGGGCGCAGGCCGGGTTCGATGAAGGAGCAGGAGCGCTCGAGGCAATCCGTCAGAACATCGGGCAGGTATGGGCGAGCCAACCCCCGGCCGGAGGAATACGTCACTTGCCCCAAGGTCTCCAGCACCGCATCGCCAACGATGCCAGGGACAAACCGCCACCCGCATCCGGCGGGACTGGCCAGGACCTGGTCGCTGCAGCAATGCTCCTCCGCGCGATGCCGGAGTCATCAACCACCGAGGGACGGCGGATCCAGGGAGAACTCAGGCATCTCCTGGAAGGCGCTGCGGCCCGGCGGGCAGAGAGCTCTGCCTCTCGAAGGCGGGGATACACCCCGGATCCTCGTGCCGCGACTTCCCGACTCACGCGGGAAGCCTCGGTCTTCACCGGGCGCACGCGCAACACCGCGCCTGCGGCCCCGGGCCACCTCGGCGACGAGCACCCTCATCGTGACCGTCGGGCACGCCTCGACGAAAGGGTGCGCCGAGGCTACCACCCCAGGCGTGGGGGACGTTATGACAGCGGGGAGGATCGAAGTCCCTCGCCCGAACCACCCGGTCCGCAGGTCTTTAGCCGAGCCATTCGGCGGGCGCCGTTTCCGCCCCGATTCCGACCCCCGACTACTATCACGAAGTACTCGGGGGAGACGAGACCGGAATTGTGGCTTGCAGACTACCGCCTGGCCTGCCAGCTGGGTGGGACGGACGATGACAACCTCATCATCCGAAACCTCCCCCTATTTCTCTCCGACACCGCTCGTGCCTGGTTGGAGCACCTGCCCCCGGGGCAGATTTCCAACTGGGAGGATCTGGTCCAGGCCTTCGCCGGGAACTTCCAGGGCACGTACGTGCGCCCCGGGAATTCCTGGGACCTCCGAAGCTGTCGGCAATTGCCAGGAGAGTCCCTTCGGGACTACATCCGGCGGTTCTCGAAGCAGCGCACCGAGCTGCCCAACATCACCGACTCCGATGTCATCGGTGCGTTCCTCGCTGGCACCACCTGCCGCGACCTGGTGAGCAAGTTGGGTCGCAAAACCCCCACCAGGGCGAGCGAGCTGATGGACATCGCTACCAAGTTCGCCTCCGGCCAGGAGGCGGTAGAGGCCATCTTCCGAAAGGACAAGCAGCCCCAGGGCCGCCCGTCGGAAGATGCTCCCGAGGCGTCTGCTCCGCGCGGCGCCAAGAAGAAAGGCAGGAGGAAGTCGCAAGCGAAACGCGACGTTCCCGATGCTGACCTTGTCGCCGCCGCCGAGCGCAAGAACCCTCGGAAACCCCCCGGAGGTGCGAACCTCTTCGACAAGGCACTCAAGGAGACGTGCCCCTACCATCAGGGGCCCGTCAAACACACCCTCGAAGAGTGCGTCATGCTTCGGCGTCACTTCCATCGGGCCGGGCCACCCGCCGAGGGTGGCAAGGCTCGCGACGACGACAAAAGGGAGGATCACCAAGCAGGAGAGTTCCCCGAGGTCCGCGACTGCTTCATGATCTACGGAGGGCATGTGGCAAATGCCTCGGCTCGGCATCGTAAGCAAGAGCGTCGGGAGGTCTGCTCGGTGAAGGTGGCGGCGCCAGTCTACCTAGACTGGTCCGACAAGCCCATCACCTTCGACCAGGACGACCACCCCGACCACGTGCCGAGCCCGGGGAAGTACCCGCTCGTCGTCGATCCTGTCATTGGCGACGTCAGGCTCACCAAGGTCCTGATGGATGGGGGCAGCTGCCTCAACATCATCTACGCCGAGACTCTCAAGCTCCTGCGCGTCGACTTGTCGTCTGTCCGAGCAGGCGCTGCGCCCTTCCACGGGATCATTCCCGGGAAGCGTGTCCAGCCCCTCGGACAGCTCGACCTCCCTGTCTGCTTCGGAACACCCTCCAACTTCCGAAGGGAGACTTTGACGTTCGAGGTGGTCGGGTTCCGAGGGACCTACCACGCGGTGTTGGGAAGGCCATGCTACGCGAAGTTCATGGCCATCCCCAATTACACCTACCTGAAGCTCAAGATGCCGGGCCCCAACGGGGTCATCACCGTCGGCCCCACGTACAAACACGCATTCGAGTGCGATGTGGAGTGCGTGGAGTACGCCGAGGCCCTCGCCGAGTCCGAGGCCCTCATTGCCGACCTAGAAAGCCTCTCCCGAGAGGTGCCGGATGTGAAGCGGCATGCCGGCAACTTCGAGCCAGCAGAGACGGTTAAGGCCGTCCCTCTCGACCCCAGTGGCGACGCCTCCAAGCAGATCCGGATCGGTTCGGGGCTCGACCCCAAATAGGAGGCAGTGCTCGTCGACTTTCTCCGCGCAAACGCCGACGTTTTCGCGTGGAGTCCCTCGGACATGCCCGGCATACCGAGGGAAGTCGCCGAGCACTCGCTGGATATTCGGGCCGGGGCCCGACCGGTCAGACAGCCTCTGCGCCGATTCGACGAGGAAAGGCGCAGAGTGATAGGCGAGGAGGTCCACAAGCTGATGGCAGCAGGGTTCATTAAAGAGGTATTCCATCCCGAATGGCTTGCCAACCCTGTACTTGTGAGGAAAAAAGGGGGGAAGTGGCGGATGTGTGTAGACTACACTGGCCTCAACAAAGCATGTCCAAAGGTCCCCTACCCTCTACCTCGCATCGACCAAATTGTGGACTCCACAGCAGGGTGCGAAACCCTGTCTTTTCTCGATGCCTACTCAGGGTATCATCAAATCAAGATGAAAAAGTCCGACCAGCTCGCGACTTCTTTCATCACGCCCTTCGGCATGTACTGTTATGTCACAATGCCGTTCGGGTTGAGGAACGCGGGTGCAACGTACCAGCGGTGCATGAACCATGTGTTCGGCGAACACATTGGTCGCACGGTCGAGGCCTACGTCGACGACATCGTGGTCAAGACGAGGAAAGCCTCCGACCTTCTCTCCGACCTCGGACTGACATTCCGGTGTCTCAAGGCGAAGGGCGTCAAGCTCAATCCCGAGAAGTGCGTCTTCGGGGTGCCCCGGGGCATGCTCTTGGGGTTCATCGTCTCCGAGCGGGGCATCGAAGCCAATCCGGAGAAGATCGCAGCAATCACAAACATGGGACCTATCAAGGACTTAAAAGGCGTACAGAGGGTCATGGGATGCCTCGCGGCCTTGAGCCGCTTCATCTCGCGCCTCGGCGAAAGAGGCCTGCCCCTGTACCGCCTCTTAAGGAAGGCCGAATGCTTCACTTGGACTCCCGAGGCCGAAGAAGCCCTCGGGAGCCTGAAGGCACTCCTCACACAGGCGCCCATCTTGGTACCCCCAACTGATGGAGAGACCCTCCTGGTCTACGTCGCCGCAACCACTCAGGTGGTCAGCGCCGCGATCGTGGTCGAAAGGCAGGAAGAAGGGCATGCTTTGCCCATTCAGAGGCCAGTTTACTTCGTCAGCGAAGTGCTGTCCGAGACCAAGACCCGCTACCCACAAGTCCAGAAGCTGCTATACGCTGTGGTCCTGACGAGGCGAAAGTTGCGACATTACTTCGAGTCCCATCCGGTGACTGTGGTGTCATCCTTCCCCCTGGGGGAGATCATCCAGTGCCGAGAAGCCTCGGGACGGATCGCAAAGTGGGCGGTGGAAATCATGGGCGAGGCGATCTCGTTCGCCCCTCGGAAGGCCATCAAGTCCCAGGCACTGGCGGATTTCGTAGCCGAATGGGTCGATACCCAGTTACCAACGGCTCCGATCCAACCAGAACTCTGGACCATGTTTTTCGACGGGTCGCTGATGAAGACGGGAGCTGGCGCGGGCCTGCTTTTCGTCTCGCCCCTCGGAAAACACCTGCGCTACGTGCTTCGCCTCCATTTCCCGGCGTCTAACAATGTAGCTGAGTACGAGGCTCTGATCAACGGGTTGCGAATCGCCATCGAGCTAGGGGTTCGACGCCTCGATGCACGCGGCGACTCGCAGCTCGTCATCGACCAAGTCATGAAGAATTCCCTCTGCCGCGACCCGAAGATGGAGGCCTACTGCGAAGAGGTTCGACGCCTGGAGGACAAATTCTACGGGCTCGAACTTAACCACATCGCCCGACGCTATAACGAGACTGCGGACGAGCTGGCGAAGATAGCCTCGGGGCGGACAACGGTTCCCCCGGACGTCTTCGCCCGGGATCTGCACCAACCCTCAGTCAAGATAGGCGACGCGCCCGAACCCGAGGCACCCTCGGCCTCGTCCGAGGTAACCTCGGCTCAGCCCGAGCCGTCCTCGGCTCAATCCGAGGAACCCTCGGGGCCCGAGCGCGAAGCGCTGCACGTCGAGGAGGAGCGGAACGGGGTCGTGCCAGATCAAGATTGGAGGACCCCGTACCTGCAATATCTCCGCCGAGGAGAGCTGCCCCTCGACCAAACCGAGGCTCGGCGGGTAACGCGACGAGCAAAATCGTTCGTCCTGCTGGGCGACGAGAAGGAGCTCTACCACCGCAGCCCCTCGGGCATCCTCCAGCGATGCATCACCATCGCCAAGGGTCAGGACCTCCTGCAGGAAATACACTCGGGGGCTTGCGGTCATCATGCAGCACCTCGAACCCTCGTCGGGAATGCTTTCCGCCAAGGCTTCTACTGGCCAACGGCGGTGGCTGACGCCACTAGAATTGTCCGCGCCTGCGAAGGGTGCCAATTCTATGCGAAGCAGACCCACCTGCCCGCTCAGGCTCTGCAGACGATACCCATCACCTGGCCCTTCGCTGTGTGGGGTCTGGACCTCGTCGGCCCACTGCAGAAGGCACCCGGGGGCTACACGCACCTGTTGGTCGCCATCGACAAATTCTCCAAGTGGATCGAGGTCCGACCCCTAAGCAGCATCAGGTCCGAGCAGGCGGTGGCATTCTTCACCAACATCATCCATCGCTTCGGGGTCCCGAACTCCATCATCACCGACAATGGCACCCAGTTCACCGGCAAAAAATTCTTGGATTTTTGCGACGATCACAACATCCGGGTGGACTGGGCCGCCGTAGCTCACCCCATGTCGAATGGGCAAGTGGAACGTGCCAATGGCATGATTCTACGAGGGCTTAAGCCTCGGATTTATAACAGTCTCAACAAGTTCGGCAAGCGATGGATGAAGGAACTCCCCTCGGTGGTCTGGAGCCTGAGGACGACTCCAAGCCGAGCCACGGGTTTCACGCCGTTCTTCCTGGTCTACGGGGCCGAGGCAATCCTGCCCACGGACCTGGAATACGGTTCCCCGAGGGCGAGGGCTTACGACGAAGAAAGCAACCAAGCCAGCCGAGAAGACTCGCTGGACCAGCTGGACGAGGCTCGGGACAGGGCCCTACTACACTCAGCGCGGTATCAGCAGTCCCTGCGACGCTACCACGCCCGAGGGGTCCGACCCCGAGATCTCCAGGTGGGCGATCTGGTGCTTCGGCTGCGGCAGGACGCCCGAGGGAGGCATAAGCTAACGCCCCCCTGGGAGGGGCCGTTCATCATCGCCAAAGTTCTGAAGCCCGGAACTCACAAGCTGGCCAACAGTCAAGGCGAGGTCTACGGCAACGCTTGGAACATCCAACAGCTACGTCGCTTCTATCCTTAAGAATGTTTTCAAGTTATTCTTATACCCCGTACCCACGCGAAGTTTAGTCAACAAGGAAGGGTCGGCCTCGCCTCAGCGGAGCCCGACCCTCCCTCGGGGGCTAAAAGGGGGTTAACCCCCTCTGCGTCAAAATTTTCCTCGAACAAAAAACCTCTTTTACCAGAACATCTTTCGTGCTTTTTGACTACTTCGAAAAGTGGGTCCTAGAAACGACGGGGTACACGTAAGCAGCCAAGGCCGACCGAGCCGAGGGACTCCTACGCCTCCGGGATACGGATACCTCACTCGTCACCTTCTGTGATAAGTAACTCACGTTCGGATAAGGTGACTCCGCGGATCGAATGAGTCTTTACGTACGGAGGCTCTTCTGTTGAAGCAGGTTCTTCGAGCCTTCTCGACCGAGTCGGTGACAGGGCCTCATGGATGGGTAAAAGTACGCGTAAGCGGCGAGGCCGACCGAGCCGAGGGACTCCCACGCCTCCGGGATACGGATACCTCACTCATCACCTCCCGCGAGAAGCAACTCTTGCTCGCACTAACATCCCTGCTACCGACAAAAAGTCCAGATACTCGAAGCAAGAGGAAAAGAGACACAGCTTTATGACGCGACAAGGGTGTGTGTTCTGGCCTCAACGGCCGCACAAGGCCCACGCTACAGGACGACTTGACCCTGCAGGCGCGGACCTTGGCACTGGAAGAGGGTGGCGACACCCTCGGCATCAGCAGCACCTTCGGCAAGACCCGACCTGGCCGCGGGTGGCCACGCGGTCCGAAGGCCTTCGCTCCAAAGGACGACGTCGACACCGCGCTCGAGCAATCTCCGCCAGAGGCTTCCCCGAGAATCCGGCCCAAGCGGACGGCTCGGCCGGCCACCTCCGGGGCCTCGGCCGACCCCTTCCGAGGGCGCCAGCTCGGTCCGAGGCCTCGGCCAATCAACTCCGGCGCCGAGCCTGCCAGCAGACGACCCAGCTGGGCTCCGGCCAACCAGGTTCCATTTCCGAGCCAACAACGCCTCTGCTTGTGCTGATATCGCTACCCCTGGCCTCGGCTCGTCGAAGAGCGACCGAGGGGTCTTTTTAACTAAGCTAGAGGAGCCTCGGACAACAGGTCCGACCGAGCCGAGGGATTCCTACGCCTCCGGGATACGGATACCTCACTCGTCACCTGGACACGGGGCGACTCATGCTTGGTGAAGCGATTCAGACAATCGATAGGCAAGTCTTATTGCTCAGAAATGAGGAAAAAACACGGCTCTGTGCCGGAGTTACATACATGTTCAGGCCCCGAAAGCCGAAATGAACAAAAAACCCGGCACTCAAAGTGCCACTACAGGCGGAACTCCGGTTCCCCCCCCCCCCCCCCGCAGGTACGAACAACCCCACTCGATAGGGGCGGGCCTGCGGGGCAGCGGAAAAACTCTCACCCCTCGAGGACGAGAGCCAGCCATTTAGGCCGGGAGACGGAGACCCAGGGCTACTGACGGAGTTGGCAATCTCATCAGTAGAGAAGCCAGTTCCGTCCGCCGGCGCCTCGGGACCCCCCACTTCCGGCATGGCTAGAGGAAGTCTCCGAGATGCTGGAGGATGCCGTTCTCACCCCGGGAACACGGGGAAGAAGAGGGCAACCGACCCACACGGAGACAGCCCCCTGGCTCGCCTCGTCCTCCCTCTTGGCCTGGCGATGAAAATCCTTGAGGCCGAGGGAGGGGCAGAGACCGCAGCCCGGCTCGCTTTCCCCCACCATCAAGCCGGAGGTCGCCTTCTCGGGCGATCGCCGGTGGAGGGGTGCAGCCGGGCTGCTTGATGAAAATCCTTGAAGCCGAACGATGGCTGAAAGGTACCAACCCCCGCGGGGTCGCGTTCCTCCAACGATGGAGCGAAAAGACGGCGTTTCCCCCCATCCGGGGGCCTGGAAGATGGAGAGACACAATGCATAAGGGAGAAAGGAGACATGGTCGCCTCACGAAGGGGGTCGCCCTCCTTTTAAAAGCAACTCCCCCTGCTAGCGCCCTCAACCGTCATGGGCTGAGTCTTCTCCAACACGCCTCCAAGGCCCTTCCCCGCGGCGCGGGGGCTGGGGCCCGCCTGTCATGAAGACCAGCTCCAAGCAGAGGGAGCCAAATCGCCGCGCACGACGCACGCAACCGCCCAGCGGTTACAAGTAACCCTCCACTTTTGCCCAGACCAACGGGCAAAGGGGGCGAGCGGCCATGCAAGCGGCATGCAACCACGCCAAGTGGACGCGCCTCCCCGACTCCTGACAGGCCAACGCGACGGCTCAAGACCACGCGTCGTTCAACTGGCGCGCCAGGCGCTGCATGCGAACCGCTGCGCCTCTCGCTCCACCACCGCACCTCCTCGATTGCGGAACCGATACCGCGACTCGAGGCCGCCCAGCCTGCGATCCAGCGGCGCCAGCCTGGCGCAGCGGTCAAACGCGGTCAAAAATGGGCCGGCAGTAATGACGGTGGCAGGCGTGTGAAGGCAGCGGTTACGCCATCGGCCAGGCTCACGTCCCATCCGGGGGCAGCAAGAGAACCCTTCTCACGGCGTGAAGACGACGCGTCCGTGACCCGTACCTCGAACGGCCCGCGCGCGCACAACGGCGACCTCGCCAACTACTCACCCCAGCGCATTAACTCCACGGCGAAATGGGCGACGTTTCTGGCAGGGGCGGCTGGCGGCGCTTCGCCTCCGCCAAAAAAAACGGCCACGCCGAGAAAGGTACGCCACGAAGTTCAATTTCGAATCCCTTTTTCCCTTTTCCTTCTTTCTCTATCTCTTGCAACAGGGACCGAGAAGGGGGATAACCCCAAAGGGATCCTTCCCCGTGAAGGAACTAGGCCCCGAGCCTCCCTACTGATCAGGGGTTCGAAGGCTGGCCCCCCGAAGGGTTCAACAGCCGCCTCAGATCGCGTGGGCCCGACACCCACTACTGGTCAGGGGTTCGAAGGTCGGCCCCCGAAAGGTTCCATGACCGCCTCAGGCTACTAGGGCTCCGTGCCCCCTACTGATCAGGGGTTCGAAGGCTGGCCTGTCGAAGGGTTCACAGCCGCCTCAGACGCCGAGCGAGGGATGACCAGGGGTACGTTCGATACATAACCAAGGCTCGGGCTGCGCTCCCGAGGTACCCTAGGACATTTCCGAGACCAGCGGGAACGACTCTGTAACGGAATCCCATCGGAGGGAGGCAACGAGCCCTCGGACCCCGTCGCTAGGGGACCGGGTCCGGCAGATCACCCGCAGGTACTTTTGGGCGTGCCTCCGGGCCCCTAGCCGACCCCTAACGAACGGGGCACGGACGTCCACTCGGATTACCCGATCGCAGCTCACCGGAGACACCATGTTCGGTGCCCATCGAGGGTAACATGGCGCACTCCCCCCCTCCTCCTTGCGGAAAGGCGACGTAGGGGCGTATATAAAAAGTCGAGTCTGTCCCTGATCGTCCTCTCGCTCCGTGCGAAGGCTCGGGGGCTGCTCTCGCAAACCCGGCTCCGGCCGAACCGTTGACAGCGTCAACATACCAGCCCGAGAACTTGGGCCCCGACAGTGCACCTGGGTTACGCCCTGCTCGCATGAGGGAACCGCTAGTCACGCCGAAGCATTGCGCGAGGCATTAAGACCTCGAAGGAGTGAAACCACTCCTCCGAGGCCTCGGGGGCTACACCCGGCGGGTGCGCTCGCGCGCACCCACCGGAACAAGGTACCTCCGAGAAAGGCTGGTCCCCTTGCAAAAAAGTGCGATGCAAGCCTCCAAGCGAGTGTTAACACTCTCTTCGAGGCTCGGGGGCTACTGTCGGGGACCATAATTAGGGGTACCCTCAAGACGCCTAATTCTCAGCTGGTAACCCCCATCAGCATAAAGCTGCAAAGGCCTGATGGGTTTGATTAAGTCAGGGATCAGTCCACACGAGTGACTTGACCACGCCACGCCCGAGCCTAGCCTCGGGCGAGGGCAGCCGACCCTAAGATGACTCCGTCTCGCCTGAGGTCTCCTCTTTCACGGCAGGCGCATCCCCGGCTCGCCCTAGGCCCCGCCTCCGATAAGGAGAAACCCTGACTAAATCACCGCACCAACCGACCGAGTCACCAGGGCGTTTAACGCAAAAGGTAAGACCGACGGGCGGCCAGACTTCGCCAGTGGTGCCATAGGAAACTCCGCCCGACCTAGGGCTCGGACTCAGGCTAAGGCCTCGGAAGACGGCGAACTCCGCTCCGCCCGACCCAGGGCTCGGACTCAGGCTAAGGCCTCGGAAGACGGCGAACTCCGCTCCGCCCGACCCAGGGCTCGGACTCAGGCTAAGGCCTCGGAAGACGGCGAACTCCGCTCCGCCCGACCCAGGGCTCGGACTCAGGCTAAGGCCTCGGAAGACGGCGAACTCCGCTCCGCCCGACCCAGGGCTCGGACTCAGGCTAAGGCCTCGGAAGACGGCGAACTCCGCTCCGCCCGACCCAGGGCTCGGACTCGGGCCAAGGCCCCGGAAGACGGCGACCTCCGCCTCGCCCGACCCAGGGCTCGGACTCCGCCTCGGCCTCTGCCGAATAATCTCCGCCTCGCCCGACCAGGGCTCGGACTCTGTCTCTGTCTTGCAGGACGGACTCGGCCACAGCCTCGGAGGAGCCTCCACGACACCCGACCTAGGATACGAGACCGCCACGTCAACAGGAAGCGTCATCATCACCCTGCCCCGAGCCGACTTGGGTCGCAGAGAACAAGACCGGCATCCCATCTGGCCAGCTATGCCAGATAGGCCATGATGGCGCCCCGCTAGATCATGACGACGGCGGCCCCCAGCTCCCTTACGAAAGCAGGAGAACGTCAGCAAGGACCCAGCCACCTCGACAGCTGTCCCCCCGTCCGGCTCCGTTACTCCTCCAACAGCCACGACGCCACTCCAACAGGGTGCCACGATCTCTCTGGCTGCCACCTGGGCATGTACATAGGGCGCTAGCTCTCCCTCGCTAGACACGTAGCACCTTGCTACACCCCCATCTTGTACACCTGGACCCTCTCCTTACGACTATAAAAGGAAGGGCCAGGGCCTTCTTAAAAAGAGGTTGGCCTCGCGGGGACGAAAGGCAGGGGCAGGCGCTCTCTCGGGGCCGCCCTCTCCCTTCACCTCGTGCGGACGCTTGTAACCCCCTACTGCAAGCGCACCCGACCTGGGCGCGGGACGAACACGAAGGCCGTGGGAATTTCTCCGACTCCCTCGCGATCCGGCTCCGGCCACCGACCTCTCTCTCACTCCGTTCCCCCCTTTGCGCTCGCTCCACGCGCTCGACCCATCTGGGCTGGGGCACGCGGCACTCTCACTCGTCGGCTCGAGGACCCCCCGGTCTCGGAACGCCGACAAATATCGTCGATGAACTCCACGACGAATCTGTCCAAATACTCCAAAAACATCTTGTTCATCAAATCCATAAAATAAGCTGGTGCATTAGTTAATCCAAACAACATAACGATGAACTCATATAATCCATATCTAGTCGAGAAAAGCCGTCTTAGGAATATCCGATGGCCAAATCTTCATTTGATAGTAACCCGATCAGAGATCGATCTTCGAGAATACCTTTGCACCTCTCATCCGATTAAATAAATCCCTAATGCGGGGTAACAGAAACTTGTTCTTCACAGTGACATCATTAAGGGACCTTTAATCCACGCACATCCCTTGCAATCCATCTTTCTTCTTTACAAACAAAACTGGTGCTCTCCAAGGTGAAGACTCGGACGAATGTACTCAGCCTCTTGCAACTCCGTTAAGTGCTTCTTGAGTTCTTTTAACTCTTCTACAGACATTCTATACTGCTTGGCTCCAATATTATAGCAGTAACTCCAAATTCTCTGCCCATAATGGCCAATGTCAATCTACGTGTCATTTGATTCACCACAACAGGCCCTTTAGGTGTAATTACTCTCATGGGTTTTCTCATATTGTCCAACACATTTGCACAAACCCAAAATCTCAGCATGACACATAATTTTATTAGCAACTCATGGGGTCAAATAGACCTTTTTTATTCCTCCTAAAATAGTATCATACCGAATACTAACTAAAGGAACATGTAGATCCTACAAATAGTAGTAATTTACATATATGTTTATGTAGCTTGGTGGAGCCGGTGGTGGTGGAGATGGTGGTTGCTCTTGTTGTTGTCTCTCCAACCGTGATTGCCTTATTTCTTGCTGTATCTCCAGACGGGCCTGACGTATTTCCTCGCGTTCTTGTCTTATCTGGTTTTGCATTTCGGTCATCATGTCTGTCAATTGTTGTATTACCAGCCTTTGGGTTGCGATCACTTGCTCGGTTTCAACAGGTGGGGGATTTGGAGGATTCATTTCTGTTTGCTGTTGCGTGATAATCTTTCCTTTCCTGGTATTGACCATCTGAGTTAGATACATAAGGTAAGAAAGAGCAGTAGACAAGGCAGTAATTACAATCATGTTACTTTGGGGGACTTATTAGGTAAGTAGATTAGTGTGTCACCTACTAGAGCTAATACATTACCTTATGGTGGTACATGCTAAGATGCCCAATTAAACTATTTCAATCAATCAAAGAAGCAAATCAGACATTTAGCATCAGCACAATCAACCAACATTTTTTTGTAAGAAAATAGTTTTAACTTTTGTTTTGGGTTCCCTAACCCTTAAGAATGTCATAGGGGTAGGGATTCCAAGGTGTGAAATCCATCTTGTCTTAGTGTAGAAAAGGTAAGAATGATCAGAGTAGAACAGTAGAAGGTGAGATAGGATCAAGGTAAGTGTAGAAAGAATCAGAGTAAGGTAAGTGTAGAATGAATCAGAATGAGATAAGTAGGTAAGGGTTGTCCATTTCTATCTAGGTTTCGTCCTACAGTCAACATTCCTCTGATACCACTTCTGTAACACCCGGTTTTAAAGGACAAAGCCGGGTGCATCTCATACATGCGCCAAGAAGACAACATATATAATAACAGAGTGTATAGAGATAAATGTCATAAAACATCAGAGTAATTATTACATAGCGGAAGACTTATTACAAAATAGAAATGTAAACATAAAACGAACTAAGGATCGTCGGCGCCAATGTCGACTGGGAAACGCCACCTAGATCAGATCAAACTCCTCGATACTTGACTCCACTTGAAACCACCTGTTCTTCTCCTGTGGGGAGGGTGTGAGACAGCAAGAGTGAGCTCACATACGTTCATAGCTCAACAAGTTGTGGGGAATAATGTGGCATGAACTCACCAAAGGTGGGAGTTCATGTAGTGTAAGGCTGATCAATGGAATAAAGGCTAAGGCTGAGCATTGCTTTTATGAGTTGGTCAAAATTTTATTAGCAGTTACTAAGTGTAAGTAGATACCAAACCATAGTAGTAATAAAGAACAGTAATAATAAAATAATCCCAAATGCGATGACATGACAAATTGAATTTAAGTTCCATATTTAATCATGTGAGGGTCCGAGCCGCTCATGACCGTGAGCACGGCTAGTATACTAGTTTTACACTCTGCAGAGGTTGCGCATCTTTACCCACAAGTCATGTTACCCATCTGCCAAGAGATGGCCAATCCCATACACCTCTACCGAGGAGGCGAGGCAGGGTAACACTACGAGGCCTTTACAAAGTTCCACTAGCTTCAGACTACCCGCTACAGTTTATGGGAAGATCCAGTACAGGGTTCCTGACTGACCGCCATCGCAGCAAAATCAACCAGGGACCTCCCCGCACTGACCTCTCCCCTACTGCCCTTGCCCCTTTCGGGTAAGGTAGCCCTCCCCTAGCTTTCCTAGTTAATCAGCCAAGGGCGTCCCATTCCACCCTTGTGGTAGCACTGTTTTCCCGGGTGGTCGCTCCATGTTCCCATTAACATAATGATCTTAACATGAACAAGGAATAATAAAACAGATAACAATAAACAGTATAACAATGAGTGATGAATATCCCTATACCCAAATCCACATAAAGCAATAGCATGTACTACCCAAAACTTTAGTAGTAAAACCAGTGGTGAAGCAAGGTATAAAGATAGTCAAAATCTAGGGCATCCTATTGGGTCCCAGCAAAATTATCCTATGCAGATCATTATGAATAATAAGAACATGAATGGGTAAAAGAAGTGATCAAGGGCACAACTTGCCTTCAATGAGCTCCTGCTCAGCTATCTCTACTTGTTGAACCCCAGTTTCCACAGTGGCTTGCTCGTCTACTCGCATCAACACAATACATACATAGTATAGCATAAATTAACATCACATCAAACATGCAAATAAAATATACAGTGAAAATCTACACATTAAAATAAAACCATAGGAACTGGAATCACTGAATTTGGAGTTATAGAATTTAAGTTATGAATTTCCTAAGGTTTAATGTGAGTAAAATAGGATTAGATGATTAATTAATTCTCTAACTGAGTTCATGTCAAAACAGTGATACTAAATGATAAAGAATATTATTATAAAATTTTAGAAACTGGAATGGTTCAATTTGGAGTTCATATGCATTTACTATGAATTAAACAAGTTTCTGCAATTAAATTTGTACTAAAAACTATTTTCTAATTATTTTTCCTGGTTTTATTAGTTATCTGGACTGGGCACCAATTTCTGGAGAACTCAGGGGCACATCTATGAAAACTCCCTAGACTCAGCCATCCACCAAAGCGGAGCGCGGGTTACTTTCACTAAAACACAGGGTCTTTTACGCAATTTGCGTCAGTGAAAGGGTATGCGCGTACTACAGCCATCCGATCAACATCCTACGCCCCCGATTAAAACCGTGCGCGCCTTACGACATATCGCGAGGATAGCCCTCGGATGGGGGATCTAGGGTTCAGATTGGGTGCGGTCTACAACTCGTTTCCATCCCACCCTTGGAGCCCAATCCAACGGTTCACGCACATCTGGCTGATCCGACCGTCCATCGAGAAATACACGGCCCACGAGTTATCTTCCACCCCGCGACACGCCTATCTCTCTCTCTCTCATCTATCCATACGGTCGAGCGGAGCGGTGCCAAAAGCTCCCGAGACCGAGAACGCCGCCAGCGCTGTAGTTACGGCGAGCGCCAGTGATCATTTTCGTGCTCGCCATCCGAACCATACGTGACCATGACCATCGGCGGGGAAGGAAAACTCACCTTGGAGAAAGCTGCAAGCCACGCAGACCCGGCCACGGTTCGCCCAGGGAATCCTCGCCGAGACACCAAGATGCACCCGTCGCCGCTTCGGATTACTGCGCCCACACTCAGCCCTCACACCGGCGAGGCTCTTGGTCCTCCCTCACTCTCCCTCTGTTGGCACGGCAATGGCGACCGGGTAATTCCGATGCTACGGCCGCGCGCGACGATAGTACTCCTGGCGGCGCACGTGAACTCGAGAGGAAAGGAGAGAGAGGTTGCGGGTAGCTTTATGGGTGCGCGGATGAATCGGGAGGTGGAATCGAGGGTCACCAGAGTCCGCGGTTCTCGCGCGGCGAGTACGGCGCGCGGAAGTCGGCGTCCGGTGCAACGAACCGAGGAAGACGGAAGCCGCGCGCGCAAAGGTGACTGCCCCGTGGGACCCACGTAGCAGTGACAAGCCCGAGCCCGAGATCGGCCGTTCCACGCGTGAGGAGAAGCGACTAGCAGGTGGGCCCACACGTCAGGCGCGTTATTCCAACGGTGGCCTGCGTGGTTGATGGAGGTAGGCCGGCCCTGGTCACTTTGGGCCCAACACGAGGAGTGCTTTTCTCTTTTTTTTCTTTTCTTTCCTTTTCTCTTTCCTTTCAAATTTTAAATCTAGGATTTGAATTCAAACTTTTGTGACAAATTTGTAATCAAACTTTTGAATATATGATTTGAATAAATTATTATGTAAATAACTTTTATTCATTTATAAGTTTATTTTTGGTAGTGTGTACTATTTTCTCCTTCCCTCTCTAATTCAAACCCTAATTCTCCATTTAGGATTCAAACTTCCTCCAAAGTCATTGTTTTATTTCTACTAGCACTGTTATTGTTATTTTGTCACAACATGCACACAAAATAAAATCCCAGCATGATGCATGATTTATTTGAGTGTTCTTTTGTTAATTGTTTATCTGTGTAAGTGAGGTGTCCTCATGAAATGACACATAGAGATGACACACAAATCCCTAAAGGAAGATAATTTCTTCTTTTAGATTTTCTTACCAAGTGGGTATTACACCCACAGGGATATCAGAATCAGAATCAGCGTCCGCATCAGCAGCAGTTACAGAGGCAATTCCCACAACAGCAGCAGTATCGTCAGAACAGCCAGCAAGGAGGGAATCAGTATCAGAAGCAGAACAACCAGACACCTCGCCTTCCTGCCCCAGCAGCAAACCAGAGCAACCAAGCAGCCCCAGCACAAGGAGGAGGCAGAGGATGTTTCCACTGTGGAGAACAAGGCCACTGGGCGATGCAGTGCCCAAAGAAGATGGCGCAGCAGCAGACCAACCCCAATGCTCCAACAAGGCAAGGTGTACTGCAGCCGACAGCAGGCAATCGTAACCAAGCGTACAACCGTGGAAAGGTGAACCACTTGGAGGCCGAAGCGATCCAGGATGCACCAGATGTGGCAGTAGGTATGTTCTCAGTCGAATCTCATCCCACGAAAGTGTTATTTGATACTGGTGCAACTCATTCATTTGTCACTGCAACCTAGGTAGAATTGCATAACATCTCAGTAGAGGCAATGATGCCGCCCATGAGGATTAATTTGGTTGGTGGCAAGGTGCAAACAGATAAAATATGCTCAAATATAAGGGTGGAAATAAGGGGGATAGGATTCCCCAGTGACTTAATAGTAATAGACACCCCTGGGATAGATGTCATTCTAGGGATGAATTGGTTAATGAAGTATGAGGCGAATGTTAGCTGTGACAAGAGGACCGTAACATTGAAGTCCCCGTCAGGAGAAGAGGTAGTGGCCGAGCTAAGGATGCCTAAATCAGCGGAGGGTGTCTGTCACCAGATTTCAGTTGATAGTAAGGAGGCCAACCCGCTCGAGGCTATCAAGGTTGTGTCGGACTTTCCGGACGTATTTCCCGAGGAGCTAACGGGCATGCCACCCGAGAGAAAAGTTGAATTTGCCATAGAGCTTATCCCTGGTACCGCCCCCATTTCCAAAAGAGCCTACCGAGTGTCTGGACCGGAATTGGTGGAACTCAAGAAGCAGATAGATGAGATGTTAGAGAAGGGTTACATCAGACCAAGTACCTCGCCTTGGGCCGCTCCGGTGTTGTTTCTAGAGAAGAAAGATGGTACCAAAAGGATGTGCATAGATTACAGAGCCTTGAATGAAGTCACTGTCAAGAACAAGTACCCCTGCCAAGGATAGAAGATTTGTTCGACCAGCTCAGAGGTGCCAGCGTATTCTCGAAGATAGATCTGAGATTAGGTTACCATCAACTCAGAATCCGACCCTCGGACATACCGAAGACAGCATTCATCACCAAGTACGGGTTATATGAATTCACAGTTATGTCCTTTGGTTTGACAAATGCGCCAGCCTTCTTTATGTACCTGATGAACAGTGTGTTCATGGATTATCTGGACAAGTTTGTGGTAGTGTTTATCGATGATATTCTCATATACTCTCGAAGTGAGGAAGATCATGTAGAGCATTTGAAGATGGTATTGCAAAGACTTCAAGAGCATCAGTTGTATGCCAAGCTGGGCAAATGCGAGTTCTGGATTCATGAAGTCTTATTTCTGGGTCACATCATAAATCAAGATGGGTTGGCAGTGGATCCAAAGAAAGTGGCAGATATCCTGAACTGGAAAGCACCAAAGGATGTTCGTGGGATCAAGAGCTTCATTGGAATGGCTGGGTATTACAGGCGTTTCATCGAAGGCTTCTCAAAGATTGCTAGACCAATGACAGCGTTACTAGCGAAGAAAGTTGAGTTTAAGTGGACCCAAAAGTGTCAGGAAGCATTTGAAGAACTGAAAAATAGATTGACTACAGCTCCGGTGTTAGTCCTGCCTGATGTTCACAAGCCATTCTCAGTGTATTGTGATGCTTCTTACACCGGATTGGGATGTGTGCTAATGCAAGAAGGAAGAGTTGTAGCATATTCATCTCGACAGCTGAAGATCCATGAGAAAAATTATCCCACACATGACCTGGAGTTGGCAGCAGTAGTTCATGCTTTGAAGACCTAGAGACATTACCTGTTTGGGCAGAAGTGCGACATCTACACAGATCATAAAAGTCTGAAATACATATTCACCCAGTCAGAGTTAAACATGAGACAGCGAAGATGGTTGGAATTGATCAAAGACTATGAGTTGGAGATACATTACCATCCAGGCAAAGCCAATGTGGTTGCAGATGCTCTGAGCAGGAAGAGTCAAGTCAATATGATGGCCACGTACCCAATGCCATATGAGTTAGCCAAGGAGTTCGACAGACTGAGTCTTGGTTTTTTGAACAGTACGCAAGGAGTAACAGTGGAATTAGAGCCCACCCTAGAGCGGGAGATCAAAGAAGGGCAGAAGGATGATGAAAGCATCAACAAGATCCGGCAGCTGATCTTAGAAGGAAGAGGCAAAGACTTTCGAGAGGACGAAGAGGGGGTAATATGGTTCAAGGACCGATTGTGTGTCCCCGACCTCAAACCTATTCGGGAGCTGATCCTAAAGGAAGCTCATGAGACAGCCTACTCCATACACCCGGGAAGTGAAAAGATGTACCAGGATTTAAAA
This sequence comes from Zea luxurians, assembly GCA_029449295.1. NCBI lineage: Eukaryota > Viridiplantae > Streptophyta > Magnoliopsida > Poales > Poaceae > Zea > Zea luxurians. The sequence goes on along the minus strand of JAOPSE010000053.1, from coordinate 7,445,546 downwards.
AGGAGGTTTTGGTGGTATGGCATGAAAAGAGAAATCGCAGAATATGTCGCCATCTGTGATAGCTGTCAAAGAACCAAAGCAGAGCATCAAAGGCCCGCCGGATTGTTGCAGCCATTGCGGATTCCTCAGTGGAAGTGGGATGAGATCGGGATGGATTTTATAGTTGGCCTACCTCGTACCCGGGCCGGCTATGATTCCATCTGGGTGGTTGTGGACCGCTTAACAAAGGTGGCCCATTTCATACCTGTGAAGACCACATACACCGGAGCAACGTTAGCTGAGTTATACATGTCACGGATAGTCTGCCTTCATGGTGTGCCGAAGAAGATAGTGTCAGATCGAGGAACGCAGTTCACCTCTCATTTTTGGCAGCAGCTACAAGAAGCTTTGGGCACACATTTGAACTTCAGCTCGGCTTATCATCCACAGACAGACGGTCAGACTGAAAGAACTAACCAGATCCTAGAAGATATGCTGAGAGCCTGTGTGTTGCAAGACAAGTCAGGATGGGACAAAAGGTTACCTTATGCAGAATTCTCCTATAACAATAGCTATCAGGCTAGCTTGAAGATGTCGCCGTTTCAGGCACTCTATGGGCGGAGTTGTAGGACTCTGCTGCATTGGGACCAGCCTGGAGAGAGACAGGTGTTTGGCCCCGACATTTTGCTTAAAGCCGAAGAGAATATCAAAATGGTTCGGGAGAACCTGAAGATAGCCCAGTCAAGACAGCGAAGCTATGCGGACCGAAGGAGAAGAGAACTGAGTTTCGAAGTGGGGGATTTCGTCTATCTGAAGGTGTCACCTATCAGGGGAGTCAGAAGGTTCGGAGTTAAGGGCAAGTTAGCACCCCGCTACGTTGGACCATATCAGATTCAAGCAAAGCGTGGAGAAGTGGCTTACCAACTCAACCTACCAGAGAGCTTGTCAGCAGTGCACAACGTGTTCCACGTGTCGCAATTGAAGAAGTGTCTGCGAGTACCAGAAGAACAGTTGCCAGTGGAGGGTTTGGAAGTCCAAAAGGATCTGACATACATAGAGAAGCCAACGCAGATTCTGGAGTTTGCAGACAGAGTCACCCAGAGGAATACCATCAGAATGTGCAAAGTCAGATGGGGTCACCACTCGGAGGAGGAAGCAACCTGGGAACGAGAAGATGATCTGAAAGCCAAATACCCTGAACTCTTTGCTGACCAACCCTGAATCTCGGGGCGAGATTCTTTTAAGGGGGATACGTTTGTAACACCCTGAATTTGGGGGTATAAAATTTCTTTGCTCATATTCACAAATTCAGGTGTTACTTCCCTTTTCTCATCCTTCCCCAATCTTCTCTTTCTCATTTCTATAGGAGAAAAGTGGTTATTTTATTTGTAACTATAGTCTATTAGCTCAAACTCCAAGGGAGTATGAATTGTTGCATCATGTTGAACCCTAGATTTCACTTTTGTTTGGTGCATAATTCTTAGAAAGTCTAATTTGAATTTGTGGCTTATTTGAATTTGAATCAAATAGAGAAAATAAAAAGAAAAGGGAAAACAATTGCTGGAATAAAAGAAAAAGGGGAAAAAGGCCCATACCCCCGCCCCCCCTCGGCCTTTCGGCCCAATCGGCCCATCCCGCGCGCGCGCCTTCTCCCCCCTCCTCTCTCTACCCTGGCGGGCCCACCCGTCAGCGCAGCCGCTTTCCCCGTCCCGCGCGCGCCCGCTTCCCCCGCTCTCTCTGCTCTCGGGCCCGGGCTGTCAGCTCCGCCGTCTCCGCGTAACCGCCGCCCCGAGCCGCGCGTGCCGCGGACTCCGCGCCCACGTCGCGCGTGGAGCTCGCCATCACCTCGCCTCGGCCACTTGAGCCCCTGCAGGCCTCTCTCTCACCTTCCCCTCGCTGCTCACACGCCAAGGCGCCGCCGCCATTAACCACCGCCGCCCGAGCTCATTTCTCCGTCGCCGTTGGAGCCCCGCCGTGCCTTCTGCCACGGTGAGCTTCGCCCCGACGTCCGCAACCCGGGACACGCCCCAATTTTCTCTCTCCCTCCCCGAATTCCTCTGCCCGCGCTCACCCGCCGTTCGCTACGCAGCCGCCGAGGTCCGCCACCGTCGACCCGGGCCGTCGTCGCGCCATTGCCGCCACCGAGGAGTCCCCGGAGTTCGCCTTGAGGTAAGGAACCTCCCATGCCCCCTCCCTTCCCCTCTATTGCACTCTGTTGCGCTTAATCGCTCGCCGGAGTCCCATAGCGCCGCCGCCGAGCCACTTCGCCGTGGACCGCCCTCCTCCGGTGCCCCTGTCCCGACCTAGTCCCCACCAAAAGGTTCCCCGCGCCCTCCCCAACCTCCCCGGCCATTCAGGTCGCCCCAAGGACCCGCAGAGCCCCCGTGCCCCTCGTCTCCGGCGAGTTCTCCGCCGCGGGAGCAGGCGCCGCCGCCTCTGCTAGCCGGAGGGGAAGATAGAAGCCAGCCGCCAGATCTCCGCCGTTCATCTTAGATCGGACGGCCCTGTTTCAAATAGCCCGAACCCAACCTCAGCCGTCCGCCTGAGATCCGACGGCCCAGGGCCATTTCCACCCCGCACCCCGCCTTCCTATCAATCGGGCCCCGCCTGTCAGCCGCCCCGCGCCCGCTCTGCCGCCCGGCCCCGCCTGTCAGCCCGCCCCGCACTCGCGCTGCCCGCCTGGCCCCGCCTGTCAGCCACTCAGGCTGCCGCGCGCTCGCGCGCCCGCCCGCGGATCTAATCCTGCGCGTCGATCTGAGATCCGACGGCCGTAGGAGCCCGATACCCCTTCGCCCGCGCGTTTTCTTAAAGAGACCCCCGGTTTTCTGAGAATTAACCCGCCGTCCCTGGATTTTCGCAGTTAGGTCCTCGGACCTTTTATTTAATCCAAAATAAGTATTTAAGGCATATTTTTAATCCCTAATCTTGTAAAATTCATAACTTTGTCATATGAACTCCAAATTAGGTGCTTCAAATTGCAAAATGTTCATAATATTATTATCTATCTGTTTAAGCAATGTTTCCCTGCTGTTTCTATGTCCCAATTAATAGTTGATCATTAGGGTAAAATTAATGTTATTGGAACCCATATTTGAGATAAATAAAAGATAGAAGACTTTAATAAAAGTGGGAGCACCTAAGTTTATGGACTTAAAACCATGTAATGATTTAAGCCCACCACTGACTTAGATCTGATTAGTGGATAGTGAATCACTGGGTATAGTCCTCCACCCTAGACCTAGGGAATACTAGAGTACCAATCCTTTTCTATTGTGAACTTGTGATCTCTCTGCTGCATATGTTTGGTATATTGCTTTTGTTTGTTACTTCCCAAGTGCATAGTGTGAATGATTACTTTACGTAGACAACGAGCAGTCTGTGTTTTCCGAGGAAGTTGCAGAGGAAGTTCCTGATCAACAGTTTGGTGAAGGCAAGTGTCCTCTGACCCATTATGTCCTATTCATTTATAACTTACTACCCCGCATTACTTACTTGAAACCTAAGGATTGACTAGCTTTACACTTTACTTTATCCTTGATGACCTTATGGGCTGTTATGGTTAGCATTCTGCTATTGCCTTAACTTAATCAATGAACATGATGTGACTATTTATGATACTGTTATCCTGATGATGTTGATGATCTTGTGATACTCTAGGGGGCTCAGGCTGTTTCCTGAGTACCTCTCCGTAAGGACCTGTTCGTTGAGTGACAACCCGGGATAACAGTGCAACCATGAGGGTGAAATGGGATGCCCTTAGCTAATTAATTAGAGGAACTAGAGGTGTAGTTGCTTCGCCGTCGTGCCGTCAATGGGGTCCAGGCACAGTGCTTGCTCTGCCGAGGCTGAGTGCCGAGGTTCTTTCGTTTTGCTTTTGTTAGTCACTCTCCTGCGGGGAGGAGTACTGTGTTTATCAAACTGGAGAAACCTAACGGGCAGCTATGATCTCTAGGGAATCTTTGTAAAAGCTACGTAGTGATACCCTGCCGGACCACCTAGGTAGTGGTCAATGGGGATTAGCTCTCCCCGGGCAGAGAGGGAATCATGACTCATGGGTAAAGTGTGCGACCTCTGCAGAGGGTAGTGAAACTGATATATCAGCCGTGCTCACGGTTAAGAGCAGCCTTGGGATCCTCTTTGATTAGAGATACAGATGGTTCGAGATATAAGGATTATGTTATGGTGTTGGTTCGAATATGATGATGTTGTTCCTCGATGAGGAAATGGTTCATGGGTTGGTTAATGCTAAAATCTGGCTTCTACTAATGATAAATACCTGACCAACTAAAAGCAACTGCTTGAGCCTAACCCCACATAAAGCTAGTCCACTTCAGCCAAACGGGACATTTGCTGAGTACGTTGATGTGTACTCATCCTTGCTTTACCACAAAACACCAGGTTGTCCGCATTGTAACCACTGCTCAGGAGAAGGCGAAGCTGTGGAAGGAGACTTCCAGGAGTTCCAAGACTACGACGAATTCTAGGTGTGGGTTGGCGGCAACCCCCAGTCAGCTGCCTGTGAAGGCCCTATCTTTACTGCGTTTCGCTAGCACTTTGATTTAACTGTTACGTTGATGACTATGTGGATGTCTATGACTCTGTGATGTAATAGGTTAATACTCTTTTAAGTTATTATTCGAGCAATGTGCATTGATGTTCATTTATGTAATCGCTGTGTACGTGAGTTCTGATCCTGGCACGTACATAGTTCGCACTTGGTTTGCCTTCCAAAACCGGGTGTGACAGCTTGCTTCTCCCGCCTGAGGCGCCGCCTATCCCGCCGCGGAGTTAATGCGACGGGGCGAGTGGTTCGCAAGGCGGTCGTTGCGCGTGTGCGCACTGTTCGAGGAACGGATCACGGGCGCGCCGTCTTCACGCCGTGAGAGAGGGCTCCCTCGCTGCCCCTGGATGGGACGTGAGCTTGGCTGACGACGTGACCGCTGCTGCTGCCCGCCTGTCACCGCCATTACTGCCGGCCCATTTTTGACCGCATTTGACCGTCGTGCTTGGCTGGCACTGTAGGGTTGCCTCGAGTCGCGGTATTGACTCCGCAGTCGAGGAGGCGCGGTAGTGGCGCGAGTGGCGGTGCAGTTGCTCACACGTAGCAACTGGCGCGCCGGTTGCATGACGTGTGGGCCTGGACCTCCATGCTGGGCGCGTTGGAGTCGAAGGGGCGCGCCCACTTGGCACGGTTGCATGCCGCCTGCGTGGCTGTCCGCCCTTTCACCTGCTGGTCTGGGCGAAAGTGGAGGAGTGCTTGTAACCGCCGGGTGGTTGCATGCGCCGCGCGCGAGGCGGTTCGGCTTCTTCTCCCCTGGACCGGCTTGCATGACGTGTGGGACCCAGCCCCCGCGCCGTGGGGGGGAGAATCTTGGAGCGTGTTGAAGAAGACTCAACCCGCAACGGTTGAGGATGCAAGTGGGGAGAGTCACCTTAAAAAGGGGGGCGACCCCCTTGGAGGGCAACCATGTCATCACGCTCCCCTCATGCATCGTGTCTTTCCACCTTCCGAGCCCCCGGGCGGGGGACGCCCTCAATCCTTCCGTCTTGTCGTCGGAGGAACGCAACTTCGTGGAAGTTGGTACCTTTCAGCCATTGTTCGGCTTCAAGGATTTTCATCATGCAGCCCGGCCGCATCCCCTCGCCGGTGGTCACCCAAGACGGTGACCACCAGCCTCTCGGTGGGGAGAAGCGAATCGGGCTGTGGCCTCTGCCCCACCCTCAGCTTCAAGGATCTTCATCATCCTTGCTGGGGTGGAGGATGAGGCGAGTCGGGGGGCTGCCTCCGCGTGGGTCGGTAACCCTTTTCTTCCCCTGGCGTCTGGGGGAGAAAGGCATCTCCTAGCTCCGCGGAGGCTTCCCTCAGCCACGCCGAGGTGGGCGGACCGCCGCTGCTCAGCCAGGATGCAGCATTACATCCTTCGTCCGGACGATGGTCGCGCCGCGGACGGGGCGGCCAAGTCCAGGCCTTCCTTGCGCCGGTGGCCGCATTAGTGGGTCACCCAGCACGTCGGGCGCCGCGAGGGCGGCGCTCATGTTCTGGGTGGTTCCGGCGAGGGCGAGGATCTGCTGGCGCGCATTGAGGTGTCCGGTGCCTGCTGGCGCGGTGTTGTCTTGTAGTGTGTGTATGTTTTCTGCGGCCGCCGAGGCCTAAACACACCGTCGTCGTGTTGTAAAGCTGCGTTTCTTTTCCTCTTGTTTCGAGTATCCGGACTCATTTGTTGGTAACAGAATTGTTTGTGCGGGCGAGAGTTGCTTTTCACGGAAGGTGATGAGCGAGGTATCCGTATCCCGGAGGCATAGGAATCCCTCGGCTCGGTCGGCCTTGCCGCTTACGCGCGCTCTTACTCGTCCATAGGGTTCTGTTACCGACGCAGTCGAGAAGGCCCGAAAAATCATTTCGGCAGAGGAGCTCTCGAGCATGAAGACTTGTTCGGTCCGTGGAGTCACTTATCCGAGCGCGAGTTACTTATCGCAGAAGGTGATGAGTGAGGTATCCGTATCCCGGAGGCGTAGGAGTCCCTCGGCTCGGTTAGCCTTGGCTGCTTACGTGTACTCCGTCGTTTTTAGGATCCACTTTTGAAGTAGTCGAAGAGCACGAAAGGCATTCTGGCAGAAAAGATTTTTTTCTTTTTTCGAGGAAAATTTTGACGCAGAGGGGGTTGCCCCCTTCTAGCCCCCGAGGGAGGGTCGGGCTTTGCCGAGGCAAGGCTGACCCTTCCTTGACGACCAGACTTGGTGTGTGAACGAGGTATACGAGCAACTTGAAAGCATCTTAAGGGTAGAAGCGACGTAGTTGTTGGATGTTCCAAGCGTTGCCGTAGACCTCGCCTTGACTGTTGGCCAGCTTGTATGTTCCGGGCTTCAGAACCTTGGCGATGACGAATGGCCCTTCCCAGGGAGGCGTGAGTTTGTGCCACCCTCGGGCGTCTTGTTGCAGCCGAAGCACCAGGTCGCCCACCTGGAGGTCTCGGGACCGAACACCTCGGGCGTGGTAGCGTCGCAGGGACTGCTGGTACCACGCCGAGTGTAGTAAGGCCATGTCCCGAGCCTCCTCCAGCTGGTCCAGTGAGTCTTCTCGGTTGGCTCGATTGCTTTGGTCGGTGTAGGCCCTCGCCCTCGGGGAACCGTATTCTAAGTCTATGGGCAAGATGGCCTCGGCCCCATAGACTAGAAAGAACGGTGTGAAGCCCGTGGCTCGGCTCGGCGTTGTCCTCAGACTCCAGACCACCGAGGGGAGTTCCTTCATCCACTGCTTGCTGAACTTGTTGAGGTCGTTGTAGATCCGAGGCTTGAGTCCTTGAAGGATCATGTCGTTAGCCCGCTCCATTTGCCCATTCGTCATGGGGTGAGCCACGGCAGCCCAGTCCACCCGGATGTGGTGATCCTCGCACAAGTCCAGGAACTTTCTGCCGGTGAACTGGGTACCGTTGTTGGTGATGATAGAGTTCGGGATCCCAAAGCAATGGATGATGTTGGTGAAGAACGCCACCGCCTATTCGGACCTGATGCTGTTTAGGGGTCGGACCTCGATCCACTTGGAGAATTTGTCGATGGCGACCAACAGGTGCGTGTAGCCCCCGGGTGCCTTCTGCAAGGGGCCAACAAGGTCCAGACCCCACACAACAAACGGCCAGGTGATGGGTATGGTCTGTAGAGCCTGAGCGGGCAGGTGGGTCTGCCTCGCGTAGAACTGACACCCTTCGCAGGTGCGAACAATTCTAGTAGTGTCGGCCACTGCCGTCGGCCAGTAGAATCCTTGTCGGAAGGCGTTTCCGACGAGGGTCCGAGGTGCTGCGTGATGGCCGCAAGCCCCCGAGTGTATCTTTCGCAAGAGCTCTTGGCCTTCGGCGATGGAAATGCATCGCTGGAGGATGCCAACCGCCGAGCTTCGGCTTGGTCGAGGGGCAGCTCTCCTCGGTGGAGATATTGCAGGTACGGGGTCTGCCAGCTTTGATTAGGCGTGACCTCGCTCTGTTCCCCCTCGACGCGCAGTGCCTCACCCTCGGGGGCCGAGGGTACCTCGGGCTGAGCCGAGGGTACCTCGGACCGTGCCGAGGGTACCTCGGATTGGGCCGAGGGTACCTCGGACCGTGCCGAGGGTACCTCGGATTGGGCCGAGGGTACCTCGGACTGAGCCGAGGATACCTCGGACTCAGCCGAAGGTGCCTCGGGTGGAGCCGAAGGTGCCTCGGGCTCGGGCGCGTCCTCGGTCTTGACGAAGGGTTGATGCAGGTCTCGGGAGAATACGTCGGGGGGAACTGTTGTTCGTCCCGAGGCTATTTTAGCCAGCTCGTCCGCAGTCTCGTTGTAGCATCGGGCGATGTGGTTGAGCTCGAGCCCGTAGAACTTGTCTTCCCGGCACCGAACCTCATCGCAGTAGGCTTCCATCTTCGGCTCGCGACAGTGGGAGTTCTTCATGACTTGGTCGATGACGAGCTGCGAGTCACTGCGAGCATCGAGGCGTCGGACCCCTAGCTCGATGGCGATTCGCAACCCGTTTACCAGAGCCTCGTACTCTGCCACATTGTTGGACGCCGGGAAGTGGAGGCGTAGCACGTAGCGTAGGTGCTTCTCGAGGGGTGAGACGAAGAGGAGGCCTGCGCCGGCCCCCTCTTCATCAGCGACCCATCGAAAAACATGGTCCAGAGCTCCGGTTGGATCGGAGCCGTCGGGAGCTGGGTGTCGGCCCATTCAGCCACGAAGTCCGCCAAGACCTGGGACTTGATGGCCTTCCGAGGGGTGAACGAGATCGTCTCGCCCATGATCTCCACCGCCCACTTCGCAATTCTACCTGAGGCCTCTCGGGACTGGATGATCTCTCCCAGGGGGAAGGATGACACCACAGTCACCGGATGAGACTCGAAGTAGTGTCGCAACTTCCGCCGTGTCAGGATCACCACGTACAGCAGCTTCTGGATTTGTGGGTAGCGGATCTTGGTCTCGGACAGTACCTCACTGATGAAGTAGACTGGCCTCTGGACGGGCAATGCATGCCCCTCTTCTCGTCTCTCAACCACGATCGCGGCGCTAACCACCTGGGTGGTTGCGGTGATGTAGATCAAGAGGGCTTCTCCGGCAGCGGGGGGCACCAAGATGGGCGCGTTCGTGAGGAGCGCCTTCAGGTTCCCGAGGGCTTCCTCCGCCTCGGGAGTCCAAGTGAAGCACTCGGACTTCCTTAAGAGGCGGTACAGAGGCAGACCTCTTTCGCCGAGGCGCGAGATGAAGCGGCTCAGAGCCGCGAGACATCCCATGACCCTCTGTACGCCTTTCAAGTCCTTGATTGGCCCCATGCTGATGATGGCTGCAATCTTCTCCGGGTTGGCTTCGATGCCCCGCTCGGAGACGACGAACCCCAAGAGCATGCCTCGGGGGACCCCGAAGACACACTTTTCGGGATTAAGCTTCACGCCTTTCGCCTTGAGACATCAGAATGTCGCTTCAAGGTCAGAAAGGAGGTCGGAGGCCTTCCTCGTCTTGACTACGATGTCATCGACGTAGGCCTCGACCGTTCGGCCGATGTGTTCGCCAAACACATGGTTCATGCATCGCTGGTACGTTGCCCCCGCATTCCTCAAACCAAACGACATTGTAACATAGCAGTACATGCCGAAGGGTGTGATGAATGAAGTCGCGAGCTGGTCAGACTCTTTCATCCTGATTTGGTGATACCCTGAGTAGGCATCAAGGAAAGACAGGGTTTCGCACCCAGCAGTGGAATCCACGATCTGATCGATGCGAGGCACAGGGTAGGGAACTTTCGGACATGCTTTGTTTAGACCAGTGTAGTCTACACACGTCCGCCATTTCCCCCTTTCTTTGTCACAAGCACAGGGTTGGCAAGCCATTCGTGATGGAATACCTCTTTGATGAACCCTGCCGCCAGTAGCTTGTGGATCTCCTCGCCTATGGCCCTGCGCTTTTCTTCGTCGAATCGGCGCAGAGGTTGCTTCACGGGTCGGGCCCCAGCTCGAATATCTAGAGAGTGCTTGGCGACTTCCCTCAGTATGCCAGGCATGTCCGAGGGACTCCACGCGAAAACGTCGGCGTTTGCACGGAGAAAGTCGACGAGCACTGCTTCCTATTTGGGGTCGAGCTTGGAACCGATCCGGATCTGCTTAGAGGCGTCGTTGCAGGGGTCGAGAGGGACGGACTTGACCATCTCCGCTGGTTCGAAGTTGCCAGCGTGGCGCTTCACGTCGGGCACCTCCCTAGAGAGGCTCTCTAGGTCGGCGATGAGGGCCTCGGATTCGGCGAGGGCCTCGGCGTACTCCATGCACTCCACATCGCATTCGTACGCGTGTCGGTACGTGGGCCCGACGGTGATGACCCCGTTGGGGCCCGGCATCTTGAGCTTGAGGTAGGTGTAGTTGGGGACGGCCATGAACTTGGTGTAGCATGGCCTCCCCAGCACTGCGTGGTAGGTTCCTCGAAACCCGACCACTTCGAACGTGAGGGTCTCCTTTCGAAAGTTGGAGGGCGTCCCGAAGCAGACGGGTAGGTCGAGTTGTCCGAGGGGTTGAACGCGCTTCCCGGGGACGATCCCGTGGAAAGGCGCAGCGCCTGTCCGGACCGAGGACAGATCAATCCGCAGGAGCCCGAGGGTCTCGGTGTAGATGATGTTGAGGCCGCTACCTCCGTCCATGAGGACCTTGGTGAGCCTGACGTTGCCGATGATGGGGTCGACAACGAGTGGGTATCTCCCTAGGCTCGGCACGTAGTCTGGATGGTCGGCCTGGTCGAAGGTGATGGGCTTGTCGGACCAGTCTAGGTAGACTGGCGCCGCCACCTTTACCGAGCAGACCTCCCGACGCTCTTGCTTGCGATGCCGAGCCGAGGCGTTCGCCACTTGCCCGCCGTAGATCATGAAGCGGTCACGGACCTCAGGGAACCCTCCTGCCTTGTGATCTTCCTCCTTTGCATCGTCGAGGGCCTTGCCACCCTCCGCGGGTGGCTCGGCCTTGTGGAAGTGTCATCGAAGCATGGCACACTCCTCAAGGGTGTGCTTGACGGGCCCCTGATGATAGGGGCACGGCTCCTTGAGCATCTTGTCGGAGAGGTTGGCACCTCCAGGAGGTTTCCAAGGGTTCTTGTACTCGGCGGCGGCGACAAGGTCCGCGTCAGCGGCGTCGCGTTTCGCTTGCGACTTCTTCTTGCCCTTCTTCTTGGCGTCGTGCTGAGTTGACGCCTCGGGAGCATCTTCCGGTGGGCGGCCCTGGGGCTGCTTGTCCTTCCAGAAAATGGCCTCAACCGCCTCCTGGCTAGAGGCGATATTGGTGGCGATGTCCATCAGCTCGCTCGCCCTGGTGGGGGTCTTGCGACCCAGCTTGCTCACCAGGTCGCGGCAGGTGGTGCCGGCGAGGAATGCGCCGATGACATCTGAATCGGTGACGTTGGGCAGCTCTGTGCGCTGCTTCGAGAATCGCCGGATGTAGTCCCAGAGAGACTCTCCCGGCTGCTTGCGGCAGCTTCGGAGATCCCAGGAATTTCTAGGGCGCACGTACGTGCCCTGGAAATTGCCGGCGAAGGCTTGGACCAAGTCGTCCCAGTTGGAGATCTGCCCCGGGGGCAGGTGCTCCAGCCAGGCTCGGGCGGTGTCGGAGAGGAACAGGGGGAGGTTGCGGATGATGAGGTTATCATCGTCCATTCCACCCAGTTGGCAGGCCAGCCGATAGTCCGCGAGCCACAGTTCCGGTCTCGTCTCCCCCGAGTACTTTGTGATAGTAGTCGGGGTTCGGAACCGGGTCGGGAACGGTGCCTGTCGTATGGCGCGGCTAAAAGCCTGCGGACCGGGTGGTTCGGGCGAAGGGCTCCGATCCTCCCCACTGTCGTAGCGTCCCCCACGCCTGGGGTGGTAGCCTCGGTGCGCCCTGTCGTCGAGGTGGGCCCAACGGCTGTGATGATGGCGCTCGTTGCCGAGGCGACCTAGGGCCGCAGGCGCTGTGTTGCGCGTGCGCCCGGAGTGGACCGAGGCTTCCCGCATGAATCGGGAAGTCACGGCGCGATGTTCCGAGGGGAACCCCTGCCTTCGGGAGGCAGAGCTTTCGGCCCATCGGACCGCGGCGTCCTCCAGGAGATTCTTGAGCTCTCCCTGGATACGCCGCCCCTCGGTGGTTGATGGCTCCGACATCGCGCGGAGGAGTATTGTCGCTGCAGCCAGGTTCTGGCCGACTCCGCTGGAATCCGGCGGCGGCCTCACCCTGACGTCGTCGGCGATGCGGTGCTGGATGTCCTGGGGGAGATGACGCGCTTCTCCGGCTGGGGGTTGGACCGCCCATTCCTGCCCGATGTCCCGGCGGATCGGCACAAGCGTTCCTGCTCCCTCGTCGAGCCTGGCCTACCTCTCACGGATTTGCTCGAGTTGTGGGTCAGGACCCCCTGCCGGGACGGGGACCACAGCTAGCTCCCGAAGGATGTCAACGCGAGGCACGGGCCTAGGGGGATCACCGTTTTCCGGCATACCAAGATGGTTGCCTTCGCCCGGACCCCCTAGATCGACGTGGAAACATTCACGACTTGGGTCGCGGTCCTCGTTGTCGAGGCCGCGGCTACCGACGGAACAGTCGAAAAGGCAGTAGTCACATGCGGTCATGAAGTCCCGCACGGCACTGGGGTTACCAAGTCCGGAGAAATCCCAACAGAGGTCGGGCTCGCCATCTTCCTCGGACCCCGAGGGCTCGTAGGTCGAGTCGGTCGTCAGCCTGTCCCAGGGTGACCGCACACGATACCCCAGAGGGTTTGGACTCGCCTCTATGAGAGCACTCACCGAAGCGGAGTCGCTTGGTGGGTCGAGGCCGAATCCAAAAGACGCGAGATGGGAATCGGTCGGTACCTTTCAGTCGACGGGCGGTGACGAGGTCGCGTCTGGGACTGACTGCATCGTTGTCTCAGGTACGAGGGTGACGCCCAGCAAGTCCTTCGCGAGCGTGCTGGCGTCGTGCGTTTGCTTGAGATTGGCATGTTGCAGGGAGGCGACGCTCGTCTTCGTCTCAGACGCGAGATCGATGCCCGACGCGCCCTCCGTTGGGGCGACGGCGCCGTCGACTCGCTCGACAGCCAACGAGGTGCCGCTTCTCGCTTGGCCTTGGTTGCCCCGCCTCCTCCTCCGTCGGCGGGGGAGGGGACAGGACAAGCCCGAATGTCATCCTTCCACCACGTGGGGAAGGCGTCGTCGATTTCCCCGCCGGCGAGCGGGTTGTCGACCGCCATCGTCGCTGTCGTGCGGCGGGGGAAGGAGTATCATGTCATAGCTGCCGTCGAGGGACATGAACTCAAGATTCCCGAAACGGAGCACCGTCCCGGGCCAGAAAGGTTGCTGGAGACTGCCCATCTGGAGCTTGACGGGAAGCTGTTCGTCAACACGCAGCAGGCCCCTACCTGGCGCGCCAACTGTCGGTGTTTCGAAACCCGGGGGTCCCTGGACCGACGAGTGAATTGTCGCTGCGTGCCCCAGCCCAGATGGGTCGACGCAAGGCGGAACGCGAAGGGGGGAAAGGAAGCAGCCGGAGGGAGGCAGGCGTGAGAGAGTGGAACCCGCGGCCTTCGCGTTAGCCCCGCGCCTGAGTCGGGTGCGCTTGCAGTAGGGGGATACAAGCGTCCACGCGGGAGTGGGAGCGAGCGGCCTTGCGCGAGCGCCGTCCCGTCCTTCTTCGCGCGGGCCAACCTTCTGTAAGAGGGCCCTGGTCCTCCCTTTTATAGGCGTAAGGAGAGGATCCAGGTGTACAATGGGGAGTGTTGCAATGTGCTAACGTGTCTAGCGGTGGAGAGCTAGCGCCCTAAGTACATGCCATCGTGGCAGCCGGAGAGGTCTTGGCACCCAGTTCGCGTGGTGTCGTGGCCATCGGAGGAGCGCTGGAGCCTGGCAGAAGGACAGCTGTTGGGGCTGTCGAGTCCTTGCTGACGTCCTCTTGCTTCCGTAAGGGGGCTGAGAGCCGCCGTCGTCACAGGGCATGCGGGGCGCCATCATTACTCGCATGGTGGAGCGAGCCAGATGGGACGCCGGTCTGGTTCCCCGTAGCCTGAGTCAGCTCGGGGTAGGGTAATGATGGCGCTTCCTGTTGACGTGGTCGGTCCGTGCCCTAGGCTGGGCGAGGTGGAGGCTCCTCCGAGGTCTAGGTCGAGGTCGAGCCCCAGGGTCAGGCGAGGCGGAGTTCGTCGTCTTCCGGGGTTGAGCCCATGTCCGAGCCCTGGGGTCGGGCGAGGCGGAGTTCGCCGTCTTCCGGGGCTGAGCCCGAGTCCGAGCCCTAGGTCGGGTGGAGCGGAGTTCGCCGTCTTCCGGGGTTGAGCCCATGTCCGAGCCCTAGGGTCGGGCAAAGCGGAGTTCGCCGTCTTCCGGGGCTGAGCCTGAGTCCGAGCCCTAGGTCGGGCGGAGCGGAGTTCGCCGTCTTCCGGGGCTGAGCCCGAGTCTGAGCCCTGGGTCGGGCGGAGCGGAGTTCGCCGTCTTTCGGGGTTGAGCCCGAGTCCGAGCCCTAAAGTCGGGCGAGGCGGAGTTTCCTATGACGCCCGAGGTCGGCCTTGGCTGCTGTCAGCCTCACTCTGTCGGGTGGCTCAGCAGTCGGAGCGGCGCAGGCGGCGCTGTCCTCTTGTCAGACCGGTCAGTAGAGCGGCGAAGTGACTGTGGTCACTTCGGCTCTGTCGACTGGAGGGCGTGCGTCAGGATAAAGGTGTCAGGCCACCTTTGCATTAAATGCCCCTGCGATTTGGTCGGTCGACGTGGCGATGTGGCCAAGGTTGCTTCTCGGTGAAGACTGGGCCTCGGGCGAGCCGATAGTGTGTCCGTTGCTGGAGGGGGGTCCTCGGGCGAGACGTAGGTTCTCCGGGTCGGCTTCCCTTGCCCGAGGCTAGGCTCGGGCGAGGCACGATCGTGTCCCTTGAATGGACCGATCCTTGACTTAATCGCACCCATCAGGCCTTTGCAGCTTTGTGCTGATGGGGGTTACCAGCTGAGATTTAGGCGTCTTGAGGGTACCCCTAATTATGGTCCCCGACAGTTAGGTTATTCATGCTTCACTTCTTGAGCTTGGTATATTGCTTCCGGATGCTACGATCTCCTGTGCTTGGTATGTCTTCTTTGCTTCATGATGCCACGATCTGCTGTTTGGTTCAGCTCTTGTCCAACCTCCCATTCTTCACCGGGCACCTAAGAGTTGCGTCTTCAAGCTAACTTGTAGGTAAAAGAGACGCTAAGCCATACGATACATAAATTGTGTTTTTTCTATTTCCCTTTTGAGAGGAAACTGAATGCATTTGTAAAATATGTCCCATAACTTGAAGGTGTTACATAATTTATAGTTAATTAGTACTTTTTTATATATCCAGATAGATATCAGTCCAACAGTTTTTTTCGAGATGCAATTAGCACTTATAATAACATTGATTGTCTTATATACCCTTATTTTTGTGAAACCAATCTAATGGTCTATGTTATCATTCAAACTTGCCTTATGTTGACACTATGTATATATGCTATTCATAATAACAGAGCCATTCATGTTGTTGGGCGCCTTGGATGAACTACCTTTTTTCAACAAAGATGGAGCTCATACAGATTGATTTAGTCCCTTTCTTGCAATGTAAGTGATTTTTAGGCTTAGTTTTTTAGTGTATCGTTAATGTTGACTTCATCATTTTTTCTCCCCATGGGTGCATAGGTTGTAGATTAAAGCTTCAGATTGAAAACAACTGATCTGATGCCTGGTGTACGAGACGGAAGCCGAGGAGATGCGCGGTGTACGAGACAGAAGCCGAGGAGATCCATCATCCACCAGCAGTCGCACCAAGATTCTCCGTAGCTGTTGGCCACACGGCCATGACCAATCTTCAGTTGTCACCCATTCAGGAACTGTCGAGTCAGGTTCTTGAAACGAACCGCCGCCTAATCCTTCATAGGCTGGAGGGTGTCCTGCTCTTTTTCTCATTCCGTCAGCGACGAAGAAAGCAAAATGGATCAAGTCTAACTCTGGCGCTTCAGAACAGACTAACAAAACTGTCGTCGAAGATTGTATAGGTGTGACTCTGTTCAGGGATAGTCTTGAGGTTCTAGAACAGAAGGTTAGTGGAGTTCATCTGTTTACAGGACAATAGTGGTTGGTTAGGTGTGTGCAGAAAAAGTTTAGCGTTATGGTTTGTATGTGATACATATTAATTATGCCTTGGAATGTTCATGTGTTGTCCTGATTGCGTGTGATATCTCTCATTTAGTTCAAGTTGTGTTTTCTACATGGCCATGGGGACCATCTGCGGTCATTTTCTTTTTGTGATTTGGTGAACAAGGAAAGGCTGTGCACCTTTGCAAGCGGGCGTGGAGATGAGCTGCGCTATTTTTTTACAAAATGTCTGCTCGGATTGAACTGCCTATTTTATAAAAAGATATTTTCTTTTAATGTCAATGGAAAAATTATGGACTATATGGATCCCATATAGCTAAGGCCAGTGAGTGTTACGATTTTTGTCACTTGATGTTATGTCAGTCTTTCTATTGTTAATTCTGAAAGTAGATTTTATGCCGATGAACCTTTATAAAAAAAGTCTTGTTATCTCTCCTTATGTAATAAACTGCCAAATCATCAAATCTAGTGATGTATCACAGTATTACAAATTATGAAATCTACTAATGTGTCATAATATTGGATACAGATAAAACTGATGTTATAAAAGATAGGTACGCCCATAAATCTTCTTTACCAATTTCTTCAATCATACTAATCTTGATGTTGTTATTAATGTATATTGTAAGTGTCATACCAATCTTATGCCGAACGACCATGACCAATCTTACTCTAAGTGTCATACTAATCTCCTGTCAAAGTCTCGACCGATCTGATGGGTGCACCAATGACTTTTTAATTGGTGGTCTTTCCACAAAGGACATGCCAGTGATATTGATAATGTTTGCCACACGGATTTTGTATATCATAGTGATATTTGTCGTTCCGTTTATATATTTCATACAAATTGTTTTACTCCCATCGCAACGCACGGGCACTCACCTAGTAAAAGAAGAAGAACTACACTGAGAGACGTGCAGGGCCAACTACACCTTAACCATGGGAACCAAAAAATCTTCATCATCACTTCTTCCTCGTAAAAAGGATACAAGTTAAGGATCTATTTGGTTTCCCACCTAAGGCGTCACAATCTGCCTAACCTTAGTCGCTCGAATTAAAGAATTATGGTTAAGCAGAAAAGTTAGACACATTGTGACGTCTTAGGCAGCAAATCAAACAAACCCTAACTACGATACATTCTAAAGTTTTTTCCATTTTTTGTTGTTAGTGCATACATTTCATAAATCCTTATAGGTTAAGTTAAAGATCTATGTTTTTTTAAATATTTTTCATTCTACTCGATAATGAACAAAGCAGGTTTTAGCTTATAACATCACTGTACGAACAAATAACGAATAACAATAAAATCATACTTTTATATATATCATGTGTGCTTGTAGCTCAGTGGATAGAGCGTCTGTTTCCTAAGCAGATGGTCGTAGGTTCGACCCCTACTTGGTGCGTTTTTATTTAAAAAATTGTTTTGTTTCATTTTGTTGCTTGGATGACAAATTCTTCATAAATTTTAGGGTATATTTTTTAATTATTTTCATTCTAAATAAATTTCAGTACATATTTTCCCTATTATTTCAATTCCAAATAACTATCTCGATCAATAAAATAGCACTCCCATGCACTATCCAGCGACAACTAAAACAAAATGGAGGGAGTATAATCCTATCTCTACTATCCTATATGAGCCTAACGAGGGCGTCCACACAGCTTCACCGTGCCCCCGCGCGCGCCCCCGCTCTCCGCCATCAGCGCCCCCCAGTCTCCCGCAGCCCCGTCACCTTCCTCCCCAGCCCACCCCGGCAACTCCGTCCCGGCCGCACATCCCGCCATGCCGGCGCGCACCCCAGGCCCCTCCTACGCCCCTCCCCCGAAACCCTCGCCCCTCAATCCCCGGTGGCATGGTTTTGCGGCCGTCACGCCCCCGCAATCCCTAGCGGTGGTTGATGCTCCCTCCTGTCTTATGCTGCTGCCTGGTGGTGGTTGAGCTCGATGGCTGGTCACCGGTGCTCGTGGCGACGAGCTCGACAACCGGACTGCTAGCACCCTTCGTGTCGTGCGTCCAACACGGATCCAGGATCTGGCAACCTCTTCACCCCCTGCTTGTGCCCTACCACATTCCACAGATTCGTCGTTGGCCCATGCCTGCCGCCCTCCCGTCGGCGGCGGCTCGGCTCTAATCCACGACGGTCGACGGCGGCTCCACCTCCAGCTTCCACCGCCAGTTCGCCATAGTGCCACGCCGGCCTCCCCTCCCAGGTCTAAGGCCGCCACCGCGTCGCTAGAACACTAAAGCTCTAGATGAGATCTCGTTTCTCTTTCAGATTTCAAAAAACTGAAGTGCTAGAGTGATGAGTTCCTGCTCCTCAGCATCAGCCTCGAGGACCTAGGCCGGGAGCGCGATGTTGGGGAGGAGCACGACTTCCTGCTTGCCACCACAGCCACGATGCACGACGAGCTAGCGAGGTTGGGCACGCCCGGGAGTAGGCTGAGGAATGGGCGCCGATGCAGGCTACGGTTCGCCGCCAACAAGGCTGAGTAGCTGTCAATGTTGGCGAGCCACGCTTGCCTCCACGGGAGGAAGCACTACTCTAGCTCGTTGTTCGTGCTGGAGGCTCATGACGAGTCGTCCACCACCACCATCACCACCTCGTCATCCTTGGAAAAGGTGGAGCACGCGGAGCCCTGCTCCATGACCTTAGGTTCGTCCTGCTCGCTTTCTCAGTTCAACTGAGTTGCTGCACGTCACTGCGTGCTAGACTAGCATTTGCTCTTAGTTCTAGAGCGCAGGCGTGTCGTAGCCTTCATCCCTTTGCGCGAGATGAGAAGGTGGCCTTCCTCTTCCTCTTTAACTCTGACATTGTCGAGACGTCATACTGTGCAAATATTGAAGCTGAAAATTACAGAACAATTTTCCTGTGGTAGAGATTTTAGACCTTATGCCTAATTGTGTGCAATAGAAATCGAGCCGCAAGCATCACAAGTTTGTATTTTCATTGTTGTTCAACTGATCCCCGATTAATTATAGTAGCCTTGATCTAATGAAATCCATTTACCATTCAACTAAGGCGGCACAAGTAGTGGACTAGCAGTGGCAGTATGTGATGCCACTTTATCATTTTCTCAACGAATGTCCACACTTGGATCATCCAACCTATTGATATTTTTCAATTTTAGAAACATGTGGTCATGGCCAGCTCCGATGCTACCAAGCTGCAGTTGAGCCCCAATGTCTGTAATGTAGTGCTATACTAGGGCGATGATGCTACATCGTATTTGGAAATTCCATACCATTGAGAACAAAGGCGCATGCGTGTCTGCAAGCTTATATATTTAATCATCTGTTTTCGTGTTTGCGGTTGTGCCTTATATGGTGAATTGAGCAGCAACATATCAAGGGAAATTCTGGTTTCTCTGATTGAACAAATGAAATGATGAGCCCTATTTCTTCGATATACTTAGAGATGCTTAATCAGGTAATTTGTGTTTGATGCATACTATATTTCAGTGTCTATGATGAATGAACTTTGCAGTGCACAGCTACTACGCTCTACTGTCATCTGAGATGGTACATGGTATATTATATTCTGCTTGCTGCTAAACTAATACTTGCATTGGTGCATGTCAATGGTGGATAACTTCAGTTCTTTGGAAACCCAAAAAAAATCCACCTTCAGTTCTTGTTCTTGTTTATCACCAAGTGATAATGCTTGCATGTTTGTGGGGTCGCTATCACTAAAGACAACGCCATGATACGTGATGTAGAGTTGTTGACGAGTTTTCGTATTGCCTCTATGATGCATGAACTTTTTCGTCATTCTTTCAGTTATCTGCACTGCCACTGGTGTCCTCATTGCAACACTTGGAGATTTCTCCTTTAACCTATATGGATACTGCATGGCTCTAACATCAGTATTTTTGGTGGGGGCAATCCTATTTTGAGATTACCAGCAAACACAAGCAAATATTATTATTTCTGTCTTTCTTGCTCACTGTGAAATGTTTACAAAACCTTGGTGTGATTGCGAGATAGCCAGATAGTGGTCTTTGTAAGTATTCTTTACTACAACCTTCATATATACTTTGGTTCACAATTATCTATTGAGCATATTGTGGTTACAGTTACCTTTTAGGTTTCTTGTGTCCTTTGATTTGGTACTTTGCCCCCATATATGCAACAAGGATCCGTGAGAACGCCCTTGTCTAGCTGCATTAGTTGTTGTGGTTAATCCTAAACCTTGTACATGTTACTTCCCATTATGAAGAAAATAGATGTCTGATGTGTTTCCCTCTGCAAGTATAATTGTTCATGTCCACAAAACATCATATGTCCTGGTAGTTCATATAGTGCCATGATTTCACTTGTGTTGGTTTGTAGTTTTACGCCGCGAGTGTGTTGGCATTTTTTAATCAATTGAACTCTTCAATAATGACCTTTAACCTGCATGCCATTGAAACTTTTTACGGGGGTGGGGTGGGGACACCTTGAGACTTGTAGTGGTTGCATATGTTCAAGTATGGAATTGTGGTGTGGCTTCGTTAATTATTGGCTTGTGGTTGTTCTTCTATTCTTTTTGGCAGAACCACGGAGAAACAGGCTACCCCTTAGGTTCTTAATAGTAGTAGAGATATGTGCTGGCGTGGCAGGAGGTGGGCCAGGCAATAGCGGGTGGCGACCATTTGAGCCATGACTCTTGTCATGAAGAGTGGTGTCAGGATACCCTTTTATGTGCATTTCTGCAGCGACAAGAGCACCATCCCTTCAGGAGGCGGGCCAGGCAAAAGCGGGTGGTCACCAAGCAGCAGAAGACAATGGAAATTGTCTTTCATAGATCTTGTTCATATTTCATATCTTTTTATATCGTAATTGTGTTTTACTATATATATGATGATACTTGTACAGAACTACAGGTGTAACTTCAATAATATCTTTCTGCACTTGGACAAGCTGATGAATTGCAGTGGGATTACTGAATCAGGGGAAAGCGAGAAGGTCTTGCTGCTCATGAAGAGTGGTGTCAGGATACCCTTTATGTGCATTTCTGCAGCGACAAGAGCACCACCCCTTCAGGTTTCAACCTGAAACTATGAAAGCACATTCGTAACAAGAGACTTGAAGATGTCCATATGCTCAGATATGATAGGGTATTGTTCCAGTTTTGCTTTCTCTCAGATAAACATTTCATGTCAGTAGATTTGTATTGTTGTTTGTTGGCCATTAATTGTGACCATTTTTTGTTTGTGTAGATTATCCTTTTCCATTTTAGGCTTGGCAGTAATGCACATTTCATAATTTTGGATCTCTATGCACAAAGAAACATTCTTCTCATGGATTCATAATACACAGTAATGACACTACGTTCTCATAGGTTGTTGCCTGATTGATAAGCTTTCTTAGCATGTATTACCATTATTGCAGCAGTATTAACTAATAAGGATAAGAAAATATTAGAGTTAACATGTTGTGCTGTGACCGCTCCCCCTAGCTGGCCCTCAACTTCTTCCTCTTCTTCGCCTCCATGGAGGTGCTCTACTTCTCGACGTCACTGATCAAGTTCTTGGAGGGCGCTTGGGTGCCCATCCTCCTGGCCCTCATCCTGCTCGCCGACATGTTCGTGTGGCACCACACCACCATCCAGAAGTATGAGTATGACGTGCACAACAAGGTGACCCTAGAGTGGTTGCTGGCGCTGGGCGACAAGCTGGGCACAATACGACACAATGTGTGAAAACTTGTTTACAATTTTTTATTTGAAGCAGTGATAATGTAAAATTTCTTTATATTTTTAAGTATATGAATAGTTATGAGTTCTTAATTCTTTGCATTCGTCTTAGTATTCAAATAATTGGAACAGAAATGCATTGAATTATCTTTATGGTACTTTATCTGTTTTAACTAGTCCATGACAAGCTTGGCCGATGAGGCCCGTGTTAATGGAGTTTCATGGAGAATTGTGTGAGCATTAAATTATAGAACACATCAACAATTCTAAATTAAAGCTAGCATGCATGGCATGAAAGCTAGGGTTCGAAGTGGATTTTAGTATTCATGAAAACATTTAAATTTTTCGTTGCAACGCATGGGCATATACCTAGTATTCAAATAGATACCATTGGATTAATTACGCACATATTTTTAGGCTGGTATCAACGGCAGTATCGACCTATCACCAACGATGGTCGGTTGGCCTAAACATTCGATGGACATGTCAATCAATTCAGCTGGTACCGATTCTAAATTATTATATATAACTACTCTCTCGATCAATAAAAATAATATAATCCTTGTTTCAAATAAAATATCATTAGATTGACTATCATAGATATTTTTAGGCTGGTGCCAACGCGAGCGAGAGAAGGGCAAGAGATGACCAGGCCCCGAAAGCTCTAATCCCTTTGACAACTGACATACCTAATGTTGCTAGCGGTCTCGGCAACCTCCAGCTCGGCCCCCTCAGCAGGAGTGCGGGCCGCAAGGCTCACCATGACCCACGCGTATCGAGGTCGTAGGAGTATTGGATCCCGTCCGATATTTATCCTATTACAAGTTGTGATTGCTATCTACTTGTTTATCTCCTTCTTTGTCATAGATCGTGTCCCTGCATATCCGGAGCTTTCATCGCCTAACCACCCGAGTTATAGTCGAATGTCAAGCCCTTCGGGTGTTTGCAACTTCTTTGTCGTAGATCGTGTCCCTGTATATCCGGAGCTTTCATCGCCTAACCACCCGAGTTATCGCTGAATGTCAAGCCCTTTGGGTGTCAAGCCCTACCTGGCGCGTTTTTTAAAAAATTGTTTTGTTTCATGTTGTTGCTTGGATGACAAATTCTTCATAAATTTCAGTGTATATCTTTTCAATTATTTTCATTCTAAATAAATTTTAGTACATATTTTCCCTATTATTTCAATTCCAAATAACTATCTCGATCAATAAAATAGTATAATCCTATATTCAAATAAATACCATTGGATTCATTACGCACGTATTTTTAGGATGGTATCAACGACAATACCGACCTGTCACCAATGATGGTCGGTTGGCCTAAACATTCGATGGACATTGTGACAGAACCTCTTAAGTCATTAGGCCCACCTACAGTTGTCCTTGTTCAACGGACTTCAGACAATCCTGCAGGTGCCCCTGAATCACTTGACAAGTTCGGTATCTACTTTCTTTACCTTTCCCAAAAGCGTTTCACCCGTCACGCAGACATTACAAGCATCGGAGATACGAAAAATGCGGAAGCAATTACAATAACTTACCTTTTATTAAAAGTAAGAAAGAGTTATAATATTACAGACCAGAAACAAATATATAGGAGTGCAGAGTATTATTATTATTATTACAAAACCAGGGAGGCAAAAACTCCTCCCGAATAAGCAGTAAAAAGTTTTTAACGGAGGATCCTTTCCTCCCGAAGCTTTACTCCTGGCTTTCCTCCTTGGGCACCACCTTTGAACAAAAGCAGCAAAAGTTTGCCGCTTTTCACCTAAAACCACATGGGACAAAGCCCTGAGTACGAAGTGTACTTTCGCAAGACTTACCCGACAAAGTAAAAGACTCTCAAGGATATGATGGCTTTAAGGGAGTCAAGGTAAGGCTTATCAATAATCAATGACTCTGTTTGCAGGAATGCATACTAATAGTGGATCCTTAGAAGTCCAGTTTTATTTGTCAAGTTAAGTAAAATTACCTGTAACTAGAGTTCTTTCTACCCTAGTTCAATCACTTGACCTGTACTAGCCAATTTCTTTACAACCCTTCATCTTTACTGGATTTCTACGTGTAAGTCAGTGACCAAGTCTTCATAACCGCGAAGTTGCGGCGATCCAAATTGATTATACTCAGCTGAGGATCTCTAATCACACGACATATGTAGCACTTAACCCTTGCATATGTCAACTCGCCACCGAGGTTCTTAAGACCAGATCAGGTTCACGCCAACCGAGAGCATAGATACACCACCGTCCAGCCTCTTGCCACAGAGGGTACATGCTACTCTCGCCATCTCTCCACTCCCATTGTGTGGTATCTTATTCTGGTATTAGTCTGCTCGAGGCAAAGCTTACCCATGACGAGGCATGTGACCAGTTAAAGGGTCCTCGATCAGCAGGCCTACATCGACACGGTCCTTAATCGACTCAGACGGAGACACTACACTGAGACTCTCTTCTCGTGCAAGTCACCCGCCCGGTCTTAGTTTTAACATTTCAAATCCCAAAGTCTGGTACCTGGCAGAGTTACATCTTTTTCGATGTTGAACCCATCATGGCCATGATGGATCCTCCATCAAGTTTTAGTTTCGAAAACATCCCACCCACTTTGCAACATCATCTTTTGAGAAAACAAAATATTTTGTTTTTCTAAAGCAAAGCTAGCAGAAGAAAAACCTTTTGTAAAACAGAGATTTAGGAAATAATCAAGTCCAAGGAAGAAGATGCAGCAATAGTTTAGCACACAACTCCTATCACCTAATGCATCAAGTAAGTGAGGAAGATTTTAAAAGGAACAAGGAGGTGGTAAATGCACCGGGGCTTGCCTTGTGTTACTGGTGAATTAGGCTCTGTTTCGCAGATATCAAAATAAAAATAGTGGCCTACCTGCTGTTCCTCAGGTGGTGGTGGTGGTGAAGTCTTCGCTTCTTCGACTTCTACTTCTTCTTCGTTTTCTAAATATAACCATACATGATAATGAATGCCCATGTAATGCTCATGAGAGTGCAAAGATAATAAAAGTTTATTATCTAAAGTCTTGAATATAACTTTCCTTCACGGATCTCCGAGAACTTAGGGTTTCCGGAGTCAATAGTGAAGTTCACAGGGCAGGGGGCTATGGTTTTGGGTTCTAAGTATCAAACATGGTCCAAATCATACCAAACTTTACACAAGGCTTCTAAATATTATTTAAAGTTTACCCTAAAAATTTAGTGAATTTTGGATTTATTATTTATTCTCTAAAAATCCAGAAACAAGGTTTTTGGCTATTTTAAATACTCTATAATTTCCTATTTGGACTAAAAATCATGAAACTATTTTTAGTAAATACTATAGGAAATTAGAAACCTATCAAAATTGGTTTGGTATTTTTATCATTTTTCTGCAATTTTTTAGAATTGTTTTAGCTCTGGCAGAAAAGGAAAAAGAAAAACTGTGAATAGTATTGGACCTAAACCAGCCCGGTCGGCCCAATCCGAACAGAAAACGGGGACGCGCCCATGCGCGCGCGCCCGTGTTAGTGGTTTGCACAAAAGCCCTTGATGACCTGAATAATGCGCTAAGAACCCCCGGCCACTATTCATTGTCTCACTGACAATTACACCGGGGTCCCCCGACTTCTATTCCTTCTCCAAACAGACCCATGGTCCTGACGCGCTCACCATCGATCACCACGCGGCGTGGACTGGCCTAGACCGACGACAGCTGCCCTAACTAGCTACAGGGTGAGCACTACCGCTTCCAGGCGACCTAGGAACGAGCTTCACTTTGGCTTGCATACGCAGAGGACGTTCTACCCACGCACATGGCGGAACCTGTGACGTCGAGCCCGCGTTCCCGTTCAATCATGCCCGAATTGGTCCAACGGTTGCCACGATGAGCTTCACGGGTATACAGAGCTACTAAAACAACACACGAGGAACATGGAACCATACCAGAACGATCCAGCCACGGAGCACGGAGAACAAGCGGTTGCCGGTGACTAAGAAAGGGGAAAACGTCGCGGTGACGAATTCGTGTGAAATTGGGAGACGAGGTTAGGGCTATACAGTCGCAAAATGCTACCGATTCACCGTGCACACTCAATTTGGAGAGAGGTGGAGAAGGCAGCGCGAATTTTGGTTTTTTTCCCAAGCTTGCGGGTGAGGCTATGAGTGCCTCGTCGTGGTCCATGCTGCTATTTAAAGCCACGACGATCCGGCTAACGATCAGTGGCCGCGGATAGCATTGTTAGCGCATGTTTACCACGTAGAGGAGAGGTATAGTGAGGGAAGAGCAAGGTATAGATGACACCGCGGCGGGAGCGACCGAGCCACGGTGACCACCGGTGAGATAACTCCGGCCACATACGGCTAGGTTCGCGGAATTGTGCCACGTCCGAAGTTATCCTTCCCCGGATCAATCCCCGCCCACTGGATCACTCGAGCTCATCTGATTCAACAGTGTTGTAGATCTTTTCTCTGTGTTCTTCAGATTTTCCAGTGCATTGGATCTTCAGGGTTTATCTGAACCGGCCCCCTTCAATCCACTGGTTCTCTTGATTCTTGCTAAGAACAGGGCAATCTTCATAAATAAAGTTTGTTCTCGAATCAACAGTCTTCAAACCTTCTACAGGATACTCGAGTCAAAACTGAGCGAATTCAAAGATACGTCGCGTCTAATTTAGCCACATCCCACGGTGACCATTCCTGTTCTAGGGTTCAGTTTCAGTTATTTAGCCCAGTTCTGGCAGAGTAAATTTGGGCTGCTGTTTCTTTGATTTTTGTATAACAACTAAAGAGACTGTCTGCATCAAAGTTATTCTCGTATAATAGCTCTACAAAATTGATGTGATGACCTAGGGCAAAAACTTTATAATTTGAAAACTATAGGGCTTCAAAGTTGGTCCAAAAACACTGATTTCAGACTTAAGAAATGTGCACAAATGTGCTTTTTGCAAATAAGCCCAAAACTTGGGGTTTCATTTGCAAATCCCCACATATGTGAATTTTATGACTTCAAGTACCTTAATGTCTTGGTTTTTGCACTTTAGTCCAAAAGTGCACTAATTTTGCACTTAACCCCTCAGGGTTTTACTCTAGGGTTTTCCAGGGTTCTTTTAGGGTTTTGGGGGATTCTAGGGTTTGAATACCATGTATATCTATTCATGGTGACATTATATGGTTATTCCAATTGAGTTTTTAAGTTTTCTCTTGTTTAGGCTTTGGTTACCCCTTTAAGCCCAATCTAGGGTTTAGATATTATACCCTAGGGTTTCACTAGTAACATGTCACTTCAATACAACTTGTTTAAAATTTTTACCTAGTGAATGCACTCTAGATGTGACAAACACATGAAATGCCAATGCTTATGATGTTATGCTCAAATTTTAGTGATAGTAACACCAGGGGTGTTACAGACATGTCACTCAATTCAGCTGGTACCAATTCTAAATAATTATATAACTACTCTCTCGATCAATAAAAATAATATAATCCTTGTTTCAAATAAAATATCATTAGATTGACTATCATAGATATTTTTAGGCTGGTGCCAACGCGAGCGAGAGAAGGGCGGGATATGACCAGGCCTCGAAAGCTCTGATCCCTTTGACAACTGACATACCCAATGTTGCCAGCGGTCTCAGCGACCTCCAGCCCGGCCCCCTCTGCAGGAGTGCGGGCCGCAAGGCTCACCACGACCCACGCGTACCGAGGTCGTAGGAGTATTGGACCCCGTCCAAGATTTATCCCATTACAAGTTGTGATTGCTATCTACTTGCTTATCTCCTTCTTTGTCATAGATCGTGTCCCTGCATATCCGGAGCTTTCATCGCCTAACCACCCGAGTTATCGCCAAATGTCAAGCCCTTCAGGTGTTTGCAACTGCATCGTCCGACACATCCGGGCTTGGCATTCCCTTCGGGTGTTTGCAACTGCATCGTCCGACACATCCGGGCTTTGACGGCGCTTAACTCAGACATCGGCCTCCATTAGCTTGGGTCGAGTATACCTGAGTTGGCTATATCCTACTCGTTCGTCCCGCAGGGTGACTCAGCAGGAAACCCATCAGGCGACCCATGACATGTTTTAGTGCTCATGAGGACCCGGGGATATCTATCCCCCACAAGCCCCCGAGGCTCAAGCCAACTTTTGACAGTAGCTGGCTCAAGACTCTAAAAGAGAAC
This sequence comes from Zea luxurians, assembly GCA_029449295.1. Classification (NCBI taxonomy): domain Eukaryota; kingdom Viridiplantae; phylum Streptophyta; class Magnoliopsida; order Poales; family Poaceae; genus Zea; species Zea luxurians. The sequence goes on along the minus strand of JAOPSE010000053.1, from coordinate 7,417,628 downwards.
GATGTCCTTTGCTCCTTCTAAGCTTTTTGAAGTTCGCTTTGCTTTATTGATGTATCCGCTGGGTGCACCGTAGGTGCACCCAATGGGTGTAACCCCCGAGCTTTGAATTTATTTGAGTACTAATCAACTCAAAGGTCTTCATTGCCTGCTTTTGAGTTCAACATTTCCTTTTTGGCCCATGTGTCCATTGGGTGCACCAGGTGTAGCCCCTGAGCTTTGAATTGATTTGAGTACTAAGCAATTCAAAGGTCTTCATTGCCTACTTTTGAGTTCGACATTTTCTTTTTGGTGCACCCAATGGGTGTAGACCCCGAGCTTTGAATTGATTTAAGTATTAATCAACTCAAATGTCTTCACGAACTATTCTTGGAAAACTCTGATTTATTATAATGATTGTGCTTGAATTGCTCCTGCTCATAGATGGACAATTGTTTATTTTGCACCCCCAAAGCCAAAGGCATGTTCTCCTGCATCAACACAGCCACTATGCCATCATCACAGGCATCAGTCTCCACCACAAAATATTTGTCAAATTGTAGCAGTGCCAACACTAGGGTTTTAGTCATAGCCTGCTTAAGCTGTTCAAATGCTTGTTGAGCTTCTTCAATCCACTTCACCAACCTTGCTTTCCTTACAAAATCTTAGTCATAGGTTTAGCTATCACACCATAATTCCTTACAAATTTTTTGTAATATCCTATCAGCCCTAGGAAAACCCTGAGCTCTGTGACAGAAGTTGGTCTGGGCCACTTCACCATGGCTATGGTCTTTGATGGGTCTGTTTCTATCCTTCCTTTGAAATAATATGCCCTAAGTATTGCAGCTCAGCCTTTGCAAATGAACACTTCTGTCAGTACCGCGAAACTAGGGTACCCCTTACTACTACATAAAGACGCAGTACCCATGCGGCTATTTTTAGCCGCATGGTAAAAGAGCTGCATGTGGGACCAGGCCATGACTCGCCCCAGCCTCGGGCGACTACTCTGGGCCAGCAACAGCACCTGAACCCACCACATGGGCGGGCCCGGTACCGCCACATGTCCAGAGAAAGTGACATACTCTGGGTCATCACCAATGAGTCCGGACCCCTGTATATACGGTCCGGGCCTCCAAGTTTGGTCCAGGACCTCCATGTGCGCAAACCGGACCCTTGGAATGGGATCCGGACCCCCCCCCCCCCCCCGTATGGGGTCCGGGCCGCCCACAATGGGGTCCCAAGGTTCCAGGATAGAACATACTCGGGCCTTAATCAGGACCCGGGCGGTGGTCCGGTGCCGACATGTGTCCAGACCTGATCTGGAGGGATCCAGACCTTATCACATACACTCCTGCTCCCCGCTCAGGCGGGGACCCGATGCTGCCACATGGCCTACTATGCACGGCGTAAGCCAACGGGCGGAACCTAGCATGAAGCCTTTGGACTACGCGCGTCTTCGCATTCATTACGGAGAAGACATGCGCCTGTCCATTCCAATGACAGGCGGCGTGCCCAGTCCACGATACGTGGGTTGTGCCGTTACTCACACGTTACCATAGCAAGGACAATGACTCACCATTACTCACGCATTTCCAAGAAAAGGGGCACTGCCTATCAATGCTGCATAGACTGCAGTCATCATGACCTCTGCTAATTACTCATGTGTTACTAAGGCGGGCAACACAGCGTTCGGCAAAGATCTCTGTGTGTTGTCTGTATTTATTATTCACATAATGTATTCCTTCCATTATGCTCTTGGGCCCGCATGTCGGAGCTCAGCATCCTTGTATGTACCTCCCTTAAACTATAAAAGGGAGAGGACACACACTCAAGACAACTTACAGACAGTGGAGGTAGGGTATTACGCTCCTGCGGCCTAAACCACTATAAACCCTTGAGTGTTCTTGTGTTCATCGTCAATTCACCAAACAGGCAATCGCTTAGGCCCCCTCCTCATCTAAGGATTAGGGCGGGTGCATTCCACCATCCGGCCGGAGGATTTTCTCTCTGACATTTGGCGCACCAGGTAGGGGCCTGGCCTTGAGATTTTCGCCTGTTTCCTTGCTCGGCATGATGGTTCAGATCGTCGAGCACCGCGACTTGTCTCCCGAGGGCTTCCTAATGGAGGAAGGGGCAGCATCTTCCGTGCCACGGGGCTCTAACCGCCCTGCGCCTGGTGCTGCTGCTATGCACGCTGCGCAGCAGCACACGCCTGCGCAGACATCCAGAGCTCCATCGAGGGCCGCTCCTGCTGGGGCACTGTCTGCAGCCAGGGAGTTGCTACGCAACCCTCCAAGCTCCACGGCTTTGCCGAGGGCCATCAGGCAGTGGCGCGAAGATGTCGACCGTCTCCTTGGCATGGCGCATTTTGGCTTGGCTAGACCCATGCCTCGATCATTCCGGCGTCAACACGAGGAGTCGGCATCTATGCGCTCACCCTCAGTGAGGGCTGCACGGACTGACGACCTGCGGGCAGAGCTCAACCACAGGCGTGTGGGCGAGGATGCTCGAATCTCTCTAGAGAGGGCTAACGACCTGCGGGTAGAGCTCAACCGTAGATGTGCGGGCAAGGATGCTCGAGTCTCTCTGGAGAGGGCGTGTGAGCGCCGGCAAAACTTCGAGGGTCGCAACCTCAACCAAGACTTTGCCCTAGTTGCGCCACAAACTCCAAGGGGCGCTCGAATCCAAGCGGGTGTCCCATTGGTCGGCGTGGGCTGTGCCGCGCTATCGGATCATCTCCTCGTGGCGACTTGGCCACCCAAGTTCTGGCCACACCTGCCGGAGAAGTACGATGGTACGTCAAACCCGTCGGAATTCTTGCAGGTCTACGTCACCGCCATTACGACAGCTGGTGGAAACACTGCCGTAATGGCAAGCTACTTCCATGTAGCATTGATCGGGCCAGCCTGGACCTGGCTCATGAACCTTACCCCGGGGTCCATCTACTCCTGGGAAGAGCTCTGTGCACGGTTCACAGCAAACTTCACCAGTGCTTATCAGCAGCATGGTGTGGAGGCTCATCTCCATGCCATAAGGCAGGAACCCAGGGAGACTCTCCGGGCTTTCATCTCCCGCTTCACCAAAGTACGAGGGATTATACCTCATGTCTCTGATGCCTCCATTATCACTGCTTTCCGACAGGGGGTGCGTGATGAGAAGATGTTGGAAAAATTGGCGACGCATGACCTGGAAACTGTCACTATGCTCTTCGCTCTGGCCGACAAATGTGTCAGCGCTACCGAGGGCCGTGCATGGCACTCTGTACCGCAGACCGGAGTTACCCAGATGGGTGGCTCAGGTGCCGCCACCCAGGGTGGCAATAAGAAAAAGAAGAAGAACCGTGGTCACGATAGGCCGCAGTCTGCTGCTCTGGTCGTCGCAGCTGTGGCTGGGGGCCGGAACGAGCGTGGCAAGCGCCCACTGCAACAGGGAGGTAACAGTGGGTCATGCCCTATCCATCCCAACAGTCGCCACAGCGCCTCGGAAAGCTGAGAGATCATCAAGCTCGCGAAGCGCATCAGCGAGCGGCGCGAGCAGGCCTCTAGGGATGGCTCACCACCTCGTTGCTGACCTGGCAAGGAGAAGGTCGACGAAGGTGACGTGGCCGCGGGAGAATGGGACCTCGGGTATTAGTCCCTCAAGCAAGTCCTCAAGGACGTCTTCACTAGAGACTCTGACTCCGGTGACAACAACGACCGCCGCAAGAAGCTGTACGCGAGGTCCTTTCGACGATCCCAGGGGTCCTGAAGGCAGCTCTACATCAGCGGTGGTGGAGCACCACAATCTCCTTCGGGGCATTTGAATGCCCTAAAAACATGGCAGGGGTCGGCATACTACCACTCATCACCACCCCTGTCATCGCCAACATGAAGCTGCATCATGTCTGTGACACCCCAGTGTCACCTAGGGCTTCTCTTAAAATGCCAAACCAAGAACCATCATTCTATGTGAACCAAAGTAGGCATGACCATCAAATTAACTTAAGAATGAAGAATTCCCCAAGCATATACTTAGAAGTATCATGATCAAGACAATTGAGTCTTCCTAAAAGGTAAGAATGTGTAACCCTAATAAAAACCCTAAATAAGCCCCATGAGCAAAATTTAAGAAAATAAGGAGAAGGGTATAAAAAAATTTAAAATTTTGACTTGAGCCAATTATAAAAGTTAAAGTATCTTAAATAAGCAACAAGAAAGGTTGAGAAAGCTTAGCCAAAATAACTCAAATAAATCCCCAAATCAGCCCTTGAACTATGAACCCTTGGAGAAGTTCAGATTTCTGAATTTCTGAAATTCAGACCTCTTTCCAAAGATCAACTGCGTTCTCTGTTTTTCGAAACTCAAAACCAGGAGATCCAAATATCAAAGTTGTGCCAAATTCCCTTGAACACATCCTGGAAAAGTTTGAACTCAAACCAAATTCATTTGACACGGTTTTGGCACGGTTTGACCTCGGGACCAGACATTCTGACACTGGCACCTTGGTGACGCTACAACTCCCTGTCCCTAGCCTAAAACCGCGCGACGTCCATACATAAAAGACAAAGCTTGGTCAGGTGAACAAATCCTTCACAACGATCTTGCCCAAATTCGCGAAGATTTGCTCCCAATCAGCGCTTGAACTCGGGCAGAAGCATCGGGCACACGTGTTCGACCGTGGCTGACACCTCCGGTTCACGCCCGTTCGCGCACCCGCGCCTTCCAGTGCACGCCCGTGCGCGCTCGCCGGTCCACGACCGCCCGTGCACCGTGTCGTGCCTATAAAGCCTTCCCAAGCACGCCCCACTTCGCCCTGCACTCACCAGCACCGGCCAGCCACCTTCCCTTAGCTCCGGCGAGCTTAATTCCACCCGCCATTGCCGCCAGAGCTTCGGCCGCCGTGGCCAGCCCACCCCAGCCACCCCCAAGTCGAGCCAGTGCTTCGGCTAGCTCCGCCAGTAGCCCGTGAAGCTTGCCAAGCCCTCGGACCAGGCCGGACTTCACCGGAGGCCCGATATCGACCTCACCGGACTTCGGTCTTCCGCCGCCGCGCGTGGACCGAGCTAACCAGTGAGTCTCCGTCCAATTCCTTGCACCCATATCTTCTCTGGCATCCCGTGAACCCCTCTGACCCATCCAATTGTTCTATCTCGCCGTGACCAGGCCGGACTCCTCGCCGCCGACGAGCATCCCCGCCTGCGCGCGTGGACCGACCGACTCCGGCCATCCCCGACGGCGACCCGCACCTCGTTGTGATCCCCGAGACCTCCCCTACGTCCTCGACCACTTCACCGGAGCCATCTCGCCGCCGGTAAGCCCCTCCGCCCTTTCTTCCGCCGCGGTTACTGTTTAACTTAGAAGAAGGACCTCGGGTTAGGAGGTGAAGAACCCGAGGGGTTTTCTGTAACGTCAGTGACTCATGTGAATAGTAGCCTAAGGACTAATCTGTGAAGAAAACTTAGAATATCCGCCAGGGACCCCAGTGCAAAGTGGTTTTCCATTTAATCAATTCTGTTAATCTTTTTAAATAACCAGAGAACTTGTAAAATCCATAACTTGATGAATTCGTAGTCAAAAGATGTCAAACCAATTTTGCTAGATCCTAAATTTTATGAACTATCATTTAAAAATAATAAACCCTATGCTTTCTGTTCTAAATTTTTGAGTTTAAAATTAAAAACAGAAACCTACCAAACCTAGTTTAAGTAAGGAAAATTAGTTTTTCTTCTGTACTAAACTCAAGAAATTTTGTGAGTATTCAAACCTCATTTAGACACTGTTTAAAAATAGTAGGAACCCCAGTATTGAAAAATGTGATGTAGATATTCATTTAAAGCTATTTTGCCCAAAACTTAGAAAAAATCAGAAAGGCATTAGAAACTAATGAACAGTGAGTGAAATTATTTTTCCTAGTTTGCTTAAGTAACAAAGAACCTAGGAAAAATAAAGAGACCATTAGTCCAGATAAGTTTTAAATTAGAATGCTTTATTTAGCCTTATTTGAACTGAAAAACAATTATTAGAATTACAAAACTATACCCAAAATGGATAATAAAAATCCAGTGGACTTACAACCACCAGAACCCCACTACAAAAATAAAGAACACCTCAGCCCAACCTTTTAAGTAAGGGGAATAAATATAAAATGATAATGAGGCATTTTCCAAAGAAATCATAAACAACCCCTAATAATGTGATAATGGGCAACCAAAAATTAGCTAAGTCCATAATGAGATAAACCACCAGAGAAAAATGCAAACCCATGAAAAAGAAGCAAACTCTTACTTATTGCTAATGATATAAGAGAAAGGCCACTTAACTCAAATAATGCATACCACCCCCTTCCCTTAAGCAAAAAGATACCAAACTTCAGAATGATTGCTCTTGCACAAAATAATAACCAAGAAAAATAAGAACTCTGTTGTTTGATATTTTTCAAATGTGTGCTAGTAGAAAGCACCTATCTGGCTAGAAACTTGAGAAAACCATAGTAAAATAACTAAAAGGTATTAATGGCTAGAAATTTGTATCAAGTCATGTTATAACACCTAAAAGCCAGCAAAAATAAGTTTTAGAGAATTACCCACTGTTAAATAATAGTTGTAGTTCAAAGCACCCCTTCTGCCCTAGGATTTAATAATTTTGGCCACAGAAAACTATTCACTTTCTGATCCCCAAATTTTGAAACAAAGAAACATACCCCAGTGCCAAGCCACTGTAATTTTTGCATAATTTTTAGAACTTTATAAAAAGCAACTTGTAGTTCAAACCCACTCCAAAACATTAAAGGGAATAAAAGAAAAGGAAAGAAGACATAAACCTCACTCTAATAAGCCTATCTTGAATACTTATTAACTCTCAATAAGACTTAAAAAGAATTCAGTGGAACCCCAAAAAAACAAAAAACAAAACCTACCACTTGCCTTAGCTAAGTTTAACTTAATTTACCAAGTATACCACCCAAGGGTCTTACATAGGTAAAGTTAACCTTGTTTAACTCAAGTAGATCATACACTGTCAAAAGTTGTAATTTCTAAAAGCACATATCATATCATGCATGTATCTTACGCATTGCATTCATTAGATTGTAATCTTGCCGACGGAGAGTACGTGCTCATCCCCGAGCAAGGACCTGTCCAAGAGGAGGACCAGGAGCAGGCTTCAGAGGCTGCTAGTGAGGATCTCCCAGCAGCCCCAGCAATTGAAGGCAAGCCCCGGTTTTATGCATAACCGTTTATATATGCTATTTTACCACACTTAATGTTTGTAGGTTTGTAATGTGCACTTAAGTGTAGGAGTTGCTTGAAACCTCTAGTTGCATGAACTTAGGATTCCTTTTTGAGATGGATACTAGTATGCTAGGTCGAGTAGCTGCTTTGCTAATCAGGATCTCGGTAGAAGTCGAGTGATTTTTCTAGCACTCGCGCGAGGTCAGGAATTGATTGTATTCATCTTGATAACGGGGTATATGTTGGTCTATGGACTTGGATCCAGGGAGGATGTCTTGTCCATGAGACGGGAAAAAGAATTAAGGATTAATGTGTGGATACCTGAGTCAAGCTTTTGAACGTACTAAGCACATGCCGGGAAATATGGTAACCGGTAAACCTAGTACCTGAGTGAAGCCGGGCGCGGACTTTATCCCTCATGCGACCTGAGACTGGGTCTCCCATGCTAGCTATGGTGGGTACAAGTGCGGTCACTGCACGGCGGCAGCCGGGGTCAGTGGAGCATTGTATGCCAAGGCGGTGAGGCCTGGACGCGAACGGGGAATCGATGGGGACGGTTGTCATGTGTGGGGTCGGAGTACCCTGACATGCCGTGTGTTTAGGTTTCCCTTGCAAGGTTAAAACTTGATTCGAATCGTCTGCTTCTCGCAGCTAATAAGACTGCTTGATTCCTTGTACTGCATCGAGTAAGAAGTGAAATGAGGTTACATGAGATAACTTGTTGATTGAACTAAATGCTTGTCACCATGTATGCTTAGAAGAAGTAAATCTAGCTAAGTTAATGATGATAGAATTTGAAAAGCTAAAAGTTGATTTTAGAAATAGCTAGTGCTTTTGGCAAACCAAACCCCTCAGCCAAACAGCTGCATAGTCTAGAGGTAGAGGAGTAGATTCCTCACACCGGGTAAGTCTAGCTGAGTATTAGTATACTCAGCCTTGCTTGTGGCACAATTTTTTGCAGGTACCATTCAGGAAATGGTTGATGGTGTGACTTGTCCTACCACCCTGCCACCGGGTTGGACGGTCGAGTGGGATGTTGCTCCGGCAGGAGAGGAGCACGAGGAGTAGTGGGCTAGGCCTTGCCCATTTCCTCGATACCGACGACATCGATTATCCGCTGCACTTTATTTTGTGAACTCTTATTGGCTACTCAAAAACTCCGATTTATGTAATAACTCAGTACTTAATTTGCGGATTCCTGTTTTATTGTATTTCTTCTGTGACTCACCTTCGAGTGAGATTGTGGAATTTGATCCTGGTTAAGTGGCTCCATCAGACTAGATCTGAGGGGCAGACGGGTTATTCCGCTTTAATTGTGTTATGGCCCTTGAGGCGTGACTTAGGCACTTAAGCTGGAATAATTCGGGTGGTTCCGCCACAGCTGGTATCGGAGCAAATTCCACCACAGAGAAGGACAATAAACCATGAATACCAAATTTTCAAAATCTAAAACTTGCCTAGAAACTGCTAAGGATCGTCAGGACTAGACCGTTAGACCTAGGACGAAAGGCCTTAGGCATAGAGGGAAAGTGGGTGGCTAATTACTTAGGCCCCGTGGGCCAGTACTTATATTTCCAGGGATGCCCTAAAAAGCACCCTATTTTCTTTCGAGAGGCAACGTTTTTCCCAGCATGCATGCATCATAAAACACAAAGAGGAATTAAAATTTGAGCTAACCCACTTTCTTTAGAACCATCCGGGCTCTCTTTTTCTTTTTCCTTCCACCATAATCTTTACCTTTGATTCCCTTCCGCAGATGAATTCACCCACCCCCGCCAGTGGAGGAGACTCTAGTTTCAGTCCTGACTTCCTTTCTCACGATGGTTTTCCTTCCATCTTGTGGGAAGTGCTTAACTCCGCCGGTTACCCTACGCCCCCGTTGTACACGGTGCAGTTGTATGAGGAGCATCGGGTACCTCGTTGTCGGGTCTGGCTGACTTTGGAGGCTCATCCCCTTTAGCCGGGTTGGCGTTCTCTTGATTCTGAGACGATTGGACTCAGGACGGATGACACCGTTGAAGCAGCAGCCATGAAGGCTCTGACGACTTTTTGTGGCTACCATCCCCTGGAGATGGTGATGCACCCCTTGGGACTCTTCCCTGCTGAGAGGAAGGATGATCCCATGTGGTGTAACCACGTGAGCCATGTGAAGGATGTGTGGGCAATGTATCCTGACTTGGTTGGGAGGGTCACTGTTCAGTGCATGAGTGCGCTGTACCGCCTTTAGGCCCTTCAGAGCGATGCTATGGCACTCCTCGCTAACATCGCTCAAACCACCAAGCTCACTCTCGACAGTCGAGAAGATTTTGTGGTTGATCTATCCACCGAGTTGGTAGAGAAGGATCTGCAGGTGGAGAGGCTGAGCCAGCGCATCACCACCTTGGAGCAGCAGGTGGAAATCCGAGACAACACTATTGATGTCTTGGAGAACCAGCTTCACGATGTGCAGAGGGAACTCGAGGAAGCAAATGACCACCTGGACATGCACCACTTGGAGATGGAGGCCAATGAAGCCGGAAGCGAGGGAGAAGAGGATCCCGAGGAGCTAGGACCAGCCCCTGGTGCCAATGGGACTACCTCTGTGATGCCTCCTTCACCCGTATCCAGTGTCGCTTCCATCGCTCAGGGTTAAGCAGTCACTTCGACACTCTTAGGCGGATAGAAACCTATGCGAGCTTAGTTAATATCAGATTTTGGACTAGGCTTATGGGTACTTTCTCCTAATTGATGTAACCCTGTGAACTTTTGAACTCTGTGGGATGTTTGTCACCATGTTATCTTAAATTCGAACCTAATATTATGATTATGGCATTTTTCCTTCCATATGGGATAATATTCTGACGTTCGAAACTATGAGTTGGGATAACAATGGCGGCAATCTCTATTTTCAGATGGTAGCTAGGCAGCGTCGCGGGCATAACGAGCAGGTTCCCCCGCCACCTCCTCCAGCTCCCACAGTGCAGGAGCTGTTGGCTCAGCAGAATGAGATTCTGCGACAGCTCTTGCAGCGCCAGCCCCACCCTCAGCAGCATGGTGGAGGCCAGCATCAGCGACCTCCGGCTATGGCAACTTACCAGGAGTTTCTGAGCACGCAACCACCTTTGTTTACCAAGGCAGAGGATCCGTTGGACGCTGATGTATGGCTTTGCGTCGTCGAGTCCAAGTTTCCCCTCCTCATGGGAGACTGCCCTGATACTACCAAGACCCGCTTCGCCACGCAGCAGCTTCGCGGATCTGCTCGGACTTGGTGGGATCACTTCTGTGCCATGCTCCCCGCTGATCGTGAGGTATCTTGGGAGGAATTCAAGACTGCCTTCAGGGGACACCACATCCCAGTTGGCATTCTTGATTGGAAGCTGAATGAATTTCTGGCCCTTAATCAAGGAACCCGCACGGTACTGCAGTATGTGCAAGCCTTCAAAGACCTATGCCAGTATGCAGGGTACCATGCTGATTCTGATGAGAAGAAGAGAGACCGCTTCCGCAGGGGTCTTAATACCAAGCTGCGGGAACGACTCAACACTGTCCGAGCTGATAGCTTCAACGAGTTGGTCAATATGGCCATCTCCCAGGAGGATTGCATTGTTGCTCACCGGGCAGAGAAAAAGAGGAAGGCACCAATGGCAGCACCATCCGCTCAGGCTCAGAGGTTTCGGATTGTTTCTCACAACCAAAGCAGGGGTTTTCAGCAGCAGGCAGGCAGATGGGTGATCAGGCCATCTCCGCAGCAGCAGCCAGCACCCAACCGCTTTCCAGCTCCCGCTCCAAGAAATAATCAGCCTCCGCAGCAGCAGCAGTTCCGCCAGGGCAATGGGAACAAGTGTTTCACTTGTGGCAATGTGGGCCACTATGCCAAAAATTGTCCCAGGAACCAGCAGAGGCAGTTGCCAGCACCAAATCAAGACAAGGGAAGAAAGCAGAAGGTACAAGTCAGGCAAGGGAAGCTCAACTTCACCACTCTGGAGGAAATACCTGAAGGAGCTCCTATAATGATCGGTATCTTTTTAGTTCATAATCAACCTGCTTTAATTCTGTTTGATTCTGGTGCATCTCATAGTTTCATTAGCCAAAGGTTCAGTGCTAAATGCAAACTGCCATTCTCTCACTCTAAAGGGTCATTCATGATAGTCACACCTAGGGGTAAAATTGCAACTAATCAATTAAACCAAAGTGTGCCTATTCAACTGGGAAGCCACATTGTCAAAACCACTCTTCTTGTGTTGGGATTGGAAAATGTGGACATTATTCTAGGAGCTAATTGGATGACCTTGCACTAAGTTGTGCTTGATATAGCCAGTCGTACCGTGGAAGTTAATTCTCCGTTCTGCGGGAACTTCGCTTTAATTCTGCCCAGTCAAGGTTCTACTCAGTCATGTGCTTTCTCTATGACGGAGTTACCTTTGAAGAAGATCCCAGTGGTCTGTGAATATGCAGATGTATTCCCTGATGAATTGCCAGGAATGCCACCGGACCGGGATATTGAATTCGCCATCGAGTTGCAACCGGGAACGGCCCCAATTTCCAAGAGGCCCTACCGAATGCCACCCGCTGAGTTCGCAGAATTGAAGAAGCAATTGCAAGAGTTGCTGGATAAAGGATTTATTCGCCCAAGCACTTCGCCTTGGGGATGTCCAGCACTATTTGTGAAGAAGAAGGATGAAAGCTTGAGGCTGTGTATAGATTACCGCCCTCTTAATGCGGTAACTATCAAGAACAAGTATCCTTTGCCTCGTATTGATGTTCTTTTTGACCAGTTGGTCGGGGCCAAGGTATTCTCCAAGATAGACCTTCACTCTGGCTACCATCAGATCAAGATACGAGCAAGTGATATTCCGAAGACGGCATTCTCAACCAGATATGGGCTATATGAATTCTTGGTGACGTCATTCGGGCTGACAAATGCACCAGCATATTTCATGTATCTGATGAATTCTGTTTTCATGCCTGAATTGGACAAGTCCGTGGTGGTTTTCATCGATGACATCTTGGTGTACTCAAAGAACGAAGAAGAACATGTCGGGCATTTGCATGTAGTGCTTCAACGTCTGCGAGAGCACCACCTTTATGCCAAGTTATCCAAGTGTGATTTTGGCTAAAGGAAATCAAATTCTTGGGTCACACTATCTCTCAGGCTGGAATAGCTGTTGATCCTGATAAAGTGCAAGAGGTGATGAACTGGAAGCCACCAACAATTGTTCGTCAGATTCGGAGTTTTCTGGGATTAGCTGGTTATTACCGAAGATTTATTCCGGATTTCTCTCGAATTGTGAAGCCTATAACTGAGTTGCTGAAGAAAGAAGTCAAATTTGTTTGGAGTCAGAAGTGCGAAGATGCCTTCCATGCATTAAGGCAGCATCTGACCACAGCACCAGTATTGGCGCAGCCTGACAACAGCAAGCCTTTTGATGTATATTGCGATGCCTCTGGCACCGGGCTAGGTTGTGTCTTGATGCAAGACAACTGAGTCATTGCTTATGCCTCAAGAGCACTTAGGCCTCATGAGCAAAACTATCCCACTCATGACCTCGAGTTAGCAGCAGTGGTTCATGCATTGAAGATGTGGAGGCATTATCTAATGGGGACCCACTGCAACATCTTCACTGATCATAAGAGCCTTAAGTACATTTTTACTCAGGCTGATCTCAACATGAGGCAGAGAAGATGGCTAGAGCTGATCAAGGATTATGACCTGGAGGTGCATTATCACCCAGGGAAAGCTAATGTGGTAGCAGATGCCTTGAGTCGGAAGATGCAGTGCAATTGTATTCTGATGGATTCTCGCATTAACACCTTGTGTGATGAGTTGAGCAAGATGCAAATTGAAGTGATTCCTTCTGGTTCTTTGTCTCACACTTCTGTTGAGCCAGCTTTGCAAGACCAGATCATCATGGCCCAGCTCAGTGACAAGGGAGTGCAGATTATCAAGAAGAATCTCCATCAGAAGGTTGAGAAGTATAGTTGTTTCCGCCAGGATGAAAAGGGTGTGTTATGGTTCAAAAGCAGATTGGTGATTCCTAAGGACCAGGATCTCAAGAGGAAAATCTTGGACGAGGCTCATCTCTCCAAATTCTCTATGCATCCGGGAAGCACCAAAATGTACCATGACCTGAAGCCTTTGTACTGGTGGACCAGAATGAAGAGGGAGATAGCCCAGTATGTATCAGAATGTGACACCTATCAGAGGGTATAGGCTAGCCACTTGAAATCAGCTGGAGCTTTGCAACCCCTGTCCATACCTTCGTGGAAGTGGGATGACATCAGCATGGATTTCATTGTGGGACTGCCCAACACCTCTCGTCATCATGACTCAATTTGGGTTATTGTGGACCGATTGACAAAAGTGGCACATTTTCTTCCTGTGCACACCACTGATAAGGCTCAGAAGTATGCAGAATTGTATATTGACCGGATCGTGTGTTTGCACGGATTACCTCGGACCATTGTTTCTGACCGAGGAGCCTAATTTGTTGCCAGATTTTGGGAACAATTGCAAGAGTCTTTGGGAACCAAGCTAATCAGGAGTTCAGCTTACCACCCACAGACTGATGGTCAGACGGAAAGGGTAAACCAAATTCTGGAGGATATGCTGAGAGCTTGTGCGATCGATTGTGGCAAGAACTGGGATAAGCACCTCTCCTTGGCAGAGTTTGCTTATAACAATAGTTATCAATCCAGCCTAAAGATGGCACCTTTGAAGCTCTCTATGGAAGAAGGTGTAGGACACCACTCAATTGGTCTCAACCTGGAGAAAGAGAAGTTTTTGGACCTGACTTAGTGACTGAAGCCGAAAGGAAGGTCAAACTAATCAGGAAGAATCTAGAAGCTGCTCAGGCCAGGCAGAAGAGTTACCATGATAAAAGAAGGAAACCTCTCCAGTTTGAGGTGGGAAGTTTTGTATACCTCAAGGTATCACCCACCAAGGGAGTGCAGAGGTTTGGGATCAAAGGCAAGCTAGCCCCTCGTTACATTGGACCTTATGAGATCATAGAAGCATGTGGACCCGTGGCATACAAGCTGAAGTTACCTTCAAAAATGTCTGCCATTCACGATGTATTCCATGTATCTCAGCTGAAGAAGTGTGTTCGATTGCCGACTGAGATCTTAGCAGAGCCAGAATTGGAGATAGAGCCAGATCTATCGTACCAAGAGTACCCCTCCAAGATTCTGGATTACAAGGAGAGATCAACTCGGGCTAAATCGATCAAGATGTACAAGGTCTAGTGGAGTAATCACTCAGAGGAGGAAGCTACTTGGGAAACCGAGGAATTCCTGAGATCCAACTTCCCCGATTGCCTACCCAAGGAAGCTGGTATGTAATCACACCCAACCCCTCCTCCTGCCCTTCGAATCTAATTTTCAAAAATATAATCTTAATTCAGAATGAAGTAACTATGGAGTAAAACTTAAAAAGGACTTCCTTCTGAAGTTGCAAAGAGAATGACATTCGAAGAGCAGTTTCACCCTAATAATAACAGTAATCACCCGTTTCCTTAAGTCTCACCCTTCGCTTCACCCGGGAGGACTCTGGCCCGAATCTCGGGACGAGATTCCTTTAAGGGGGGAAGGCTGTGACACCCCAGTGTCACCTAGGGCTTCTCTTAAAATGCCAAACCAAGAACCATCATTCTATGTGAACCAAAGTAGGCATGACCATCAAATTAACTTAAGAATGAAGAATTCCCCAAGCATATACTTAGAAGTATCATGATCAAGACAATTGAGTCTTCCTAAAAGGTAAGAATGTGTAACCCTAATAAAAACCCTAAATAAGCCCCATGAGCAAAATTTAAGAAAATAAGGAGAAGGGTATAAAATTTTTTTAAAATTTTGACTTGAGCAAATTATAAAAGTTAAAGTATCTTAAATAAGCAACAAGAAAGGTTGAGAAAGCTTAGCCAAAATAACTCAAATAAATCCCCAAATCAGCCCTTGAACTATGAACCCTTGGAGAAGTTCAGATTTCTGAATTTCTGAAATTCAGACCTCTTTCCAAAGATCAACTGCGTTCTCTGTTTTTCGAAACTCAAAACCAAGAGATCCAAATATCAAAGTTGTGCCAAATTCCCTTGAACACATCCTGGAAAAGTTTGAACTCAAACCAAATTCATTTGACATGGTTTTGGCGCGGTTTGACCTCGGGACCAGACATTCTGACACTGGCACCTTGGTGTCGCTACAACTCCCTGTCCCTAGCCTAAAACCGCGCGACGTCCATACATAAAAGACAAAGCTTGGTCAGGTGAACAAATCCTTCACAGCGATCTTGCCCAAATTCGCGAAGATTTGCTCCCAATCAGCGCTTGAACTCGGGCAGAAGCATTGGGCACACGTGTTCGACCGTGGCTGACACCTCCGGTTCACGCCCGTTCGCGCACCCGTGCCTTCCAGTGCACGCCCATGCGCGCTCGCCGGTCCACGATCGCCCGTGCACCGTGCCGTGCCTATAAAGCCTTCCCAAGCGCGCCCCACTTTGCCCCGCACTCACCAGCACCGGCCAGCCACCTTCCCTTAGCTCCGGCGAGCTCAATTCCACCCGCCATTGCCGCCAGAGCTTCGGCCGCCATGGCCAGCCCACCCCAGCCACCCCCAAGTCGAGCCAGTGCTTCGGCTAGCTCTGCCAGTAGCCCGTGAAGCTCGCCAAGCCCTCGGACCAGGCCGGACTTCACCGGAGGCCCGAGATCGACCTCACCGGACTTTGGTCTTCCGCCGCCGCGCGTGGACCGAGCTAACCAGTGAGTCTCCGTCCAATTCCTTGCACCCATATCTTCTCTGGCATCCCGTGAACCCCTCTGACCCATCCAATTGTTCTATCTCGCCGTGACCAGGCCGGACTCCTCGCCGCCGACGAGCATCCCCGCCTGCGCGCGTGGACCGACCGACTCCGGCCATCCCCGACGGCGACCCGCACCTCGTTGTGATCCCCGAGACCTCCCCTACGTCCTCGACCACTTCACCGGAGCCATCTCGCCGCCGGTAAGCCCCTCCGCCCTTTCTTTCGCCGCGGTTACTGTTTAACTTAGAAGAAGGACCTCGGGTTAGGAGGTGAAGAACCCGAGGGGTTTTCTGTAACGTCAGTGACTCATGTGAATAGTAGCCTAAGGACTAATCGGCAAAGAAAACTTAGAATATCCGCCAGGGACCCCAGTGCAAAGTGGTTTTCTATTTAATCAATTCTGTTAATCTTTTTAAATAACCAGAGAACTTGTAAAATCCATAACTTGATGAATTCGTAGTCAAAAGATGTCAAACCAATTTTGCTAGATCCTAAATTTTATGAACTATCATTTAAAAATAATAAACCCTATGCTTTCTGTTCTAAATTTTTGAGTTTAAAATTAAAAACAGAAACCTACCAAACCTAGTTTAAGTAAGGAAAATTAGTTTTTCTTCTGTACTAAACTCAAGAAATTTTGTGGGTATTCAAACCTCATTTAGACACTGTTTAAAAGTAGTAGGAACCCCAGTATTGAAAAATGTGATGTAGATATTCATTTAAAGCTATTTTGCCCAAAACTTAGAAAAAATCAGAAAGGCATTAGAAACTAATGAACAGTGAGTGAAATTATTTTTCCTAGTTTGCTTAAGTAACAAAGAACCTAGGAAAAATAAAGAGACCATTAGTCCAGATAAGTTTTAAATTAGAATGCTTTATTTAGCCTTATTTGAACTGAAAAACAATTATTAGAATTACAAAACTATACCCAAAATGGATAATAAAAATCCAGTGGACTTACAACCACCAGAACCCCACTACAAAAATAAAGAACACCTCAGCCCAACCTTTTAAGTAAGGGGAATAAATATAAAATGATAATGAGGCATTTTCCAAAGAAATCATAGACAACCCCTAATAATGTGATAATGGGCAACCAAAAATTAGCTAAGTCCATAATGAGATAAACCACCAGAGAAAAATGCAAACCCATGAAAAAGAAGCAAACTCTTACCTGTTGCTAATGATATAAGAGAAAGTCCACTTAACTCAAATAATGCATACCACCCCCTTCCCTTAAGCAAAAAGATGCCAAACTTCAGAATGATTGCTCTTGCACAAAATAATAACCAAGAAAAATAAGAACTCTGTTGTTTGATATTTTTCAAATGTAGTGGTAGTAGAAAGCACCTATTTGGCTAGAAACTTGAGAAAACCATAGTTAAATAACTAAAAGGTATTAATGGCTAGAAATTTGTATCAAGTCATGTTATAACACCTAAAAGCCAGCAAAAATAAGTTTTAGAGAATTACCCACTGTTAAATAATAGTTGTAGTTCAAAGCACCCCTTCTGCCCTAGGATTTAATAATTTTGGCCAGCGAAAACTATTCACTTTTTGATCCCCAAATTTTGAAACAAAGAAACATACCCCAGTGCCAAGCCACTGTAATTTTTGCAGAATTTTTAGAACTTTATAAATGCAACTTGTAGTTCAAACCCACTCCAAAACATTAAAGGGAATAAAAGAAAAGGAAAGAAGACATAAACCTCACTCTAATAAGCCTATCTTGAATACTTATTAACTCTCACTAAGACTTAAAAAGAATTCAGTGGAACCCCAAAAAAAACAAAACTTACCACTTGCCTTAGCTAAGTTTAACTTAATTTACCAAGTATACCACCCAAGGGTCTTACATAGGTAAAGTTAACCTTGTTTAACTCAAGTAGATCATACACCGTCAAAAGTTGTAATTTCTAAAAGCACATATCATATCATGCATATATCTTACGCATTGCATTCATTAGAGTGTAATCTTGCCGACGAAGAGTACGTGCTCATCCCCGAGCAAGGACCTGTCCAAGAGGAGGACCAGGAGCAGGCTTCAGAGGCTGCTAGTGAGGATCTCCCAGCAGCCCTAGCAATTGAAGGCAAGCCCCGGTTTTATGCATAACCGTTTATATATGCTATTTTACCACACTTAATGTTTGTAGGTTTGTAATGTGCACTTAAGTGTAGGAGTTGCTTGAAACCTCTAGTTGCATGAACTTAGGATTCCTTTTTGAGATGGATACTAGTATGCTAGGTCGAGTAGCTGCTTTGCTAATCAGAATCTCGGTAGAAGTCGAGTGATTTTTCTAGCACTCGCGCGAGGTCAGGAATTGATTGTATTCATCTTGATAACGGGGTATATGTTGGTCTATGGACTTGGATCCAGGGAGGATGTCTTGTCCATGAGACGGGAAAAAGAATTAAGGATTAATGTGTGGATACCTGAGTCAAGCTTTTGAACGTACTAAGCACATGCCGGGAAATATGGTAACCGGTAAACCTAGTACCTGAGTGAAGCCGGGCGCGGACTTTATCCCTCATGCGACCTGAGACTGGGTCTCCCATGCTAGCTATGGTGGGTACAAGTGCGGTCACTGCACGGCGGCAGCCGGGGTCAGTGGAGCATTGTATGCCAAGGCGGTGAGGCCTGGACGCGAACGGGGAATCGATGGGGACGGTTGTCATGTGTGGGGTCGGAGTACCCTGACATGCCGTGTGTTTAGGTTTCCCTTGCAAGGTTAAAACTCGATTCGAATCGTCTGCTTCTCGCAACTAATGAGACTGCTTGATTCCTTGTACTGCATCGAGTAAGAAGTGAAATGAGGTTACATGAGATAACTTGTTGATTGAACTAAATGCTTGTCACCATGTATGCTTAGAAGAAGTAAATCTAGCTAAGTTAATGATGATAGAATTTGAAAAGCTAAAAGTTGATTTTAGAAATAGCTAGTGCTTTTGGCAAACCAAACCCCTCAGCCAAACAGCTGCATAGTCTAGAGGTAGAGGAGTAGATTCCTCACACCGGGTAAGTCTAGCTGAGTATTAGTATACTCAGCCTTGCTTGTGGCACAATTTTTTGCAGGTACCATTCAGGAAATGGTTGATGGTGTGACTTGGCCTACCACCCTGCCATCGGGTTGGACGGTCGAGTGGGATGTTGCTCCAGCAGGAGAGGAGCACGAGGAGTAGTGGGCTAGGCCTTGCCCATTTCCTCGATACCGACGACATCGATTATCCGCTGCACTTTATTTTGTGAACTCTTATTGGCTACTCAAAAACTCCGATTTATGTAATAACTCAGTACTTAATTTGCGGATTCCTGTTTTATTGTATTTCTTCTGTGACTCACCTTCGAGTGAGATTGTGGAATTTGATCCTGGTTAAGTGGCTCCATCAGACTAGATCTGAGGGACTGACGGGTTATTCCGCTTTAAGTGTGTTACGGCCCTTGAGGCGTGACTTAGGCACTTAAGCTCGAATAATTCGGGTGGTTCTGCCATAATGTCCTGATTGATGGTGGGGCTGGGCTCAATGTCATCAGTCACGCTGCGTTCAAGCAGCTGCAGATCCCACGATCCCGACTGGGACCCTCTCACCTGTTCTCTGGAGTGGGCCCTCAACCGGTGTATCCCCTTGGGAGCATCACACTCCCGGTTACATTCAGGACTGAGGAGAACTTCCGCACTGAGAACGTCCAGTTCGACGTTGTGAAGGTTAACCTCCCTTTCAATGCCATCATTGGCAGGCCGACCCTGTACCGGTTCATGGCCATTGCCTATTATGGGTACTTGGTCGTCAAGATGTCATCCCCTGCTGGGGTCCTCACCGTGCGGGGCGACCGCGCCGCTGTGCTTGCAGCTGTCGAGAAGTTGCACGCCCTGGCGGTAAAAACCGCTCGCCCGGATGACGGGAGGAAGGACCCCTCGACTTCCTATACCAAGGTGCCTACCAAGGTGCCTAAGGTGCAGCCATCTAGAGCAGACGGTGGTCCCGTCAAGACTATCTAGGTCGGCGTGGATTCCTCCCAGATCACCCGCATCGCGGGCAATCTGGAGGAGAAATAGGAAATCACGCTCGTCGCCTTCCTCCAGGCAAATGCCAACGTATTCGCATGGGAATCGTCGTAGATGCCTGGGATCCCCAGGGAGGTGATCGAGCACCATCTAAAGATCCACCCTGACGCCAAATCGGTGAGTCAGAAGCCTCGGAGACAGTCCATTGAGCGGCAGGATTTCATCCGTGAGGAGGTCCGGAAGCTGCTACACGCTGGCTTCATCGAAGAGGTCCATCACCCAATATGGCTAGCCAATCCAATCATTGTTCCCAAGGCAAACGGGAAGCTTCGGATGTGCATCGACTACACCAACCTCAATAAGGCCTGTCCTAAGGACCCATATCCACTTCCATGAATAGATCAAATTGTGGATTCTACCTCTGGGTGCGACCTCCTGTCCTTCTTAGATGCTTACTCTGGTTTCCATCAGATCCAGATGTCTAGACAAGATAGGAAGCATACCGCTTTTGTAACTGTGGATGGGCTTTACTGTTATTTTGTAATGCCTTACGGTCTGAAAAACGCCTTGCCGACATTTGTACGGGCAATGAGTAAGACCTTTGGTGACCTGATTAGGGACAGGATAAAGATATACGTCGATAACATCGTGGTCAAGACTAAGAGAGGGTCGACCCTAGTGGAAGACTTAACCCTGGTCTTTGACAAGCTGCGGGCAACACGCGCGAAGCTGAACCCAGAAAAGTGCGTCTTTGGTGTCTCCACAGGGAAGTTGCTGGGATTCCTGGTTTCGCACCGGGGCATTGAAGCAAACTCAGAGAAGATCAAAGCAATTGAGGCAATGAGGCCTCCAGCCCGAATCAAGGACGTCTAGAAGCTTATGGGGTCACTGGCCGCCCTTAGCCAGTTCATCTCAAGACTGACCGAGAGGGTGCTACCCTTCTTCAAGCTATTACGGAAGTTCGGCCCATTCTCTTGGACCGAGGAGGTAGAATGAGCCTTTCAAGAGTTGAAGCAGCACCTTGTGTCCCTACCAATACTGGTAGCTCCAGAGCCAGGGGAGCCATTGTACTTATACATTGCAGTGGCTATAGAAGCGGTGAGCATGGTGCTGGTCATCGAAAGGACGGCACAACATCCCCAGGGGAGTCAAAAAGTTCCCCTAGGAGAAGGTGGTGGTCCGGGAACCACGATGCTGATGGAAGGTCAAGAGTTTGAGGGCTCGGGACCAACCGCAGGGGTCCGAACCATCCAGAAGCCAGTCTACTACGTCAGCGAAGTCCTCCATGAGGCAAAGGCTAGGTACCTTGAGACACACAAGCTTATCTATGCTATACTTGTTGCGTCCAGGAAGTTGCGCCACTATTTTCAGGCACACAGGGTCGTGGTGGTGACCTCCTTCCCGTTAAGGGTCATTCTCCACAACTCTAACGCCACAGGAAACATCGCCAAGTGGGTCATGAAGCTTGCTGAGTTCCAACTGGACTTCCAGCCTTGCCATGCTGTCAAGAGCCAGGTTCTGGCAGACTTCATCGTGGAATGGACCCCTTCCCCGAGTGCTCCTAGGGGTCCGGATCCCAATTTGGACCCCACACCTGCGGAGCCCAGGGCTCCGGTCTTCACCGAGCCTCACTAGACGCTCTTCTTCGACGGATCCGCCCGCCAGCAGGGTGGCAGCATTGGAGTGGTCCTCATCGACCCAAGCGGGGATCAAGTGAAGTACATGGTGCACCTTGAGTTCAAGGCCACCAACAACATGACAGAGTATGAAGCACTGATCTTCGGCTTGTTTGCGGCCCTATCCCTAGGGATCCGCCAGCTCCTCGTGAAGGGGGACTCCCAACTGATTATCAAGCAGGTCCGCGGAGAATGTAGCTGCAACGAGCCCAGGCTCGCAGCTTACCTCCTCCACGTAAGGAAGCTGGAAAAGGACTTCATTGCCCTAGAACTGCAACATGTTCCTCGGGCTAACAACTCAGCGGCAGATGAACTCTCCACGAGGGCATCAACTTGGGCACCCGTACTTGAGGGCGTCTTCGAAAGACGGCTGCTGAGACCTTCCGCCTAGCCTGCCGAACCGGGTGAAGGGGGCGAGACTAGCACCTCGAAGCTAGCGGTCCTAGTGGCGTTCCATCTGCAGAACCCGCCAAGGATTGTGTGTGCTACAGAGGGTCTTGCCAACCGCTTAGCGCCACAGCCAGTAGCTCAGAGTGGTCCCAATGCATGGATCTCTGAGATCCAGGACTACCTGAAGGAAAATATCCTTCCTGAAGATCATGTATCCGCAGAGCGCATAGTGTGGTTGGCTAAACGATACACGATGGTAGAAGGGGATCTATACCGTCGTGGCGCCAACAGCATTCTCATGCGGTGCATCACCCAGGAGGAGGGTCGTGAGTTGCTCGCGGAGATCCATGGAGGTGAGTGCGGAAGTCATTCATCATCCCGCACACTGGTTGGTAAGGCCTTCCGACACGACTTCTATTGGCCAACCGCTCTCCAGGAGGCAACTGAGTTGGTAAAGTTCTGCAAAGCATGTCAGTTCCATGCAAAGCAGATACACACACTGGCTTAGGCTCTGCAAATGATTCCACCCTCCTGGCCATTCGCCGTATGGGGGGTGGATATCCTAGAACCATTCCCTAGGGCTGTCGGTGGGTACCGTTTCCTCTTTGTCGCTATCGACAAATTCACAAAGTGGCCAGAGGCCACCCCTGTGGTCAGTATCACCCAGGGTGCTGCTGTTGCCTTCCTCAAGTCGATTATCTGCAGATTTGGGTCCCAAGCCATATCATTACGGACAACAGGACCCAGTTCAAAAGTCGGCTCTTCCAAGAGTATTGCGAGGGCATCGGCACCCAGCTATGCTTTGCGCCTGTGGCTCATCCCAGGAGCAATGGCTAGGCTGAGAGGGCAAATGCAGAAATCCTCAGAGGACTCAAGACACGCACCTATGACTGCTTAAAAAAGCATGGTGCAAATTGGGTCAACGAGCTTCCGTCCGTACTATGGGGGAACCGGACCACACTCAGCCAAGCTACCGGGGAGACCCCGTTCTTCCTGGTCTCTACAGGGCTGAAGCTTGTCTTCCCCCGGAAATCATTATAGGCTCGCCACAGGTCTAGTCTTTCGATGAATCTATGCAAGAACAGCTACGGCGTGAGGACGTGGACTTCATCGACGAACGCAGATGGCAAGCGGTGATCTGAAATGCACGGTACAACCAAGCGCTCAAGCGCTACCACCAACGGTTTGTGCATAGTAGGGAGCTCAGGGTCGGGGACCTAGTCCTAAGGTGAGTACTGAACCGAGAAGGGCTCCACAAACTCTCCCCCAGTTGGGAAGGACCCTTCAAGTTGACGGAAATATGCTGACCCGGGTGTGTCCGCCTTGCCACAACAGAAGGAGTACCTCTTCCCAATCCTTGGAACATAGAGCATCTCCATAAGTTCTATCCATAAAAGCAAAACTGGGAGGTTGAGTTTTCTTCCTTTGTAACTAGGTTGCGCACATGTGTATGTCAATCCGATGAGGCCCGCCCTCGTAAGCCTAGCCTGTTGGTCTGCACCCATGTATATCAAGTTATAAGGAAAAGATTTACCCTCTAGATGTGCTTTTGTGATGGTTTTATTCTACTTCAGTTTACAAGCATTATTTTTTATCTAACCCACCCATACAGTTTCCCACCCTTGCTGGTATGACGACATCCGAATTGAGTAGCCAGGATTGCAGTTCAGGACCCCTCTACTGCTACAGGGGGTTCGACAACCTGCGGACCAGTTCTAGAGAATGGGCGCTCGTCTCCTGGAGTGGTCCGGATCTATGTAGCCGCTTAGCATGGTTCCGTACCCTAAGCCTGCACACTCCACCACTCTGCAACGGGTACCCTAGTATTTGGAACTGTGATCCTGTGGGTCCGGGCATATGGCTTGGCTTCCTAGGCTAAATCCTGCAGGTCCTGTTGCATGAATCAAAGGATGAAAGATACCAGATGGTGGGTCCTATGGGTGTGCTCCTAAAACTTCAAAGTCAAAGTTGTGTGCAGGTCTAGGTCCCAGTCTAGAGGTAGGTAGTCTCAAGCTGTAGAGACTACCTCCTAGGGGCCGGGTCATCAATTTTTTCTTTGGTATACTGGTATCCAGTCTCGACACGTCGAGCCTACCTCCCAAGGGGGCCAAGTACCAGGCGGAAGTTGATGACGCTACACATAACAAGGACAAATAACATACAGATAAGTTCCAGTGTTACTTGATTAACGGTTCTTAGAATATGTTACATAGCCAAAAGTTATTATAGCTGCCCCCAGCGGAACCCTCGCCTTGTCTCTACAGGTTTAGCTATTCGGCGTCGGTAGGGTCACGCTGAAGCACGCGACCACCATCTCCACTGCATCCTGTACACTCTCCCGAGCGGCGTCTTCTGTGGCGGCTACCGGATCATCGATCACCGACGCCAAGGATATGGCGGGTCGTGACTCTGAAAGCACGTCAGGACGTATTCAACCACCGCCTGATAGAGCTTGCTGCCCTCTGCCTCCAGGCGGGCACCGAGGATCTGATCCAGGCGCAGGAGGCGATCGACGATGGAGTACAGCACCGGGAGGGTATCAGAGATCGACACTGGCAGCTCCGACACTAGGATGGGGCTCGTCCCTAGTGGCACCAGTGTCGTGCCTGCCTCACCGGCCCACTCGGCAATACGCTGGACCCTAGCGTGGTGTTCTGCCTGGAGATCCTCGAGGGCCTTTCTGGTGGCCTCCAATGCCTGGGGGCCCGGCGCTTCCTATGCTGCATTGAACTGGCTAATCTGCTCCTCCAACTTCCTCTCCTTTTCTTCTACTTCGAGCTCATGCTTGGCCAACAACTTGCCTCGTCGGGTGAGCATTTCTTCCCTGAAGGCGAGATAGTCTCTTGCCTGGCAAGATCCGTCTCCCGCCTGTCCAAGGACTGCTCCTTCGACTTAAGGTTTTCCTTGGTGAGGGCGGCGTCGCTGGTCTTGCCCTCGAGCTCTTGCTGCCATTTCTGCAGCCTTTCCACGGCCTTCACCTGCTGGGCCCGCTAGGCTTCCAGAGTTCGGTCCAGAGCACTCAGCTTGGCCTGGTACTCCGTCGTGAGGGCCTCCCTCTGGGTCACGGCTTCCTCCCTCCTGGCCACCTTCTTCTCCCTCCGGGACGCCTCTAGCTCCCTGGCACACACCTTCTGGAGGTCTTGTACTCCTTGCGGTCCCGCTCGAGTTGGGACCGCTCAGAGATGAACTGTCGGGACGCCGTCTTGGTGCGCTCCTCCAATTGGGTGCGCCAGTCACTGAGGCGTTGGTGCTCAGCTTCAAGCGCCTCCCACTCCTGCAAGATTGTTGCCTCAGTTTCACTAAGAACCTGGTGGGCGCGGGACATCATGCGGGGGAAGGGGACCGGCGCCGCTTCTTGTTCGGTACCTGGCCGGAGTCGCCGCCCAAATACCACCTCCATCTCCTCCGGAGCAGGCAGGGGGATGGAGTTGGACGTGCCTTCTGTGGCACCCCCAGTGGTGGGAGTGGGCACAGATCCCCCAGCTGGGACCTTCTCCGCTAATGCGACGCCGCCTGACGCTGGCGTCGCTGCTGCCGGATCCCCAGCTGGGGTATGGGAGGCCGGTGGCGCTGTCCTGGCAGCAGCTGGGAGTGGACCGCCGGCACCACCTTCAGCGGATCCCGGTTGTTGAGAGCCAGACCCGTCGGAGGGCCTGGTATCTGGTGGAGGAGGCGTGGCCTTGGAGGCAGCGGAGGAAGAAGCCCTGGCAAATAGATGATGGGTTAAGACTTGTCGGCATGATGATTAGGTACGTGGAAAAGGGACTACACTTACTTGGGGCCCTGGACTTTCCAATGACCCTAGAAGCGGGGCGATCACCGCTCCTGCTGCTGTTGTGGCTGCTGCTGCTGAGGTCGCTGCTGCAGCCTCTCCTGCTGCTGTTGTTGCTGCTGGTGCTCCCGGGGGTGATCACCCCCGGATGGTGGTGGTGGCGGCGGGATTGGGGGACTGACGTGCCCCTGCGCGTCGCGGGCCTGGGAGCTGGCCTCCTCGGTCCCGCCTGTAGCCCTCTGGCGCTTCTGGGGGGGCTCCAAAATGAGCAACCCATCAGCGCGACGCAGCCTACGTCGCCTCTCCTCCTCCGACCCCCAGAGCTACCTGGGGCAGAGGTACTGCTTGCAGCCCCTTTGCCCTTGTCCAACGGGCTGGAGGCCATGGCGGGATTGGCGCTGGGAGCCACACCGGCAGGCTAGGGACCGCCAGCCGGTGCATCGGAGATCCGGATTCCGCGGAGGGGGTCCCGGCCGCCGGTCTGGCGAACCGCCACGCCGCTGTCATCGAGGGTCGGCAACGTGGCCAGGATCACCGTCCTCAGGCCCGGGTCATCACAGAGCGCTGGGATGGCCTGAGGGAGTATCAAGGATTCAGGGACAAAAGTCTCCCCAGTAATCCCCCACCAGGAGTTCCAGCTCGTCCTAGGATAGATCGATGCCTGGCCCGCGCTGGATCCTGCCGATGTCGTTCGGGCCGGTGAACCAACAACACAGGCGTGGCCTCCTTTGCAGCGGCATGATCCGGCGCTTCAGGAGATCGCCGACCACGTGCATTGATGTCAGGCCGGCCGTGGCCAAGACCTTGATCCTGTCCAATACGGGTAGGAACTCTGGCGAGAGGAACGGCTTGGTCCTCCATTGCTTGCGGTCGAGTGCTGGCCCATTGGACGGCAAGACGAGGCGGTCGTTGGCCTCGGTGCTGGCAATCACCCAGTCGCTGCGCCAGTTTTCCCACCTCGCTCCACCAAAGGTGGGATGTAGACTACGGCCGGATCTGGCCTTGTCTAGAAATAGTAGGCACCGATGTGGTCCCTAGTCTTCCCAGACCAGACCAGCACGAAGAAATAGCGGAAGAGGGAAGTACAGGGGGCCACACCTACGAACATCTCACAGAGGTGGACGAAGATTGCTGTCTGGAGGATGGAGTGGGGCGTGAGGTGTTGGAGCTGAAGCCCGAACTCCTCCAGCAGTAGTAGGAAGAAGGGCGAAATCGGCAGCGCCAACCCGCAAGAGATGTACGAGGCGAACAGCACAAACTCCCCAGCGGCGAGATCACCAAGGGGACAACGCCGGCACTGATCCTTCCGACGAGCCCTGGTGCGCTCCACCCAAGCAATCCACGCACCAGATTGAGCTCCTTCTCAGCCTGGAAGCGGTCAAGATGACCGAGCGAAGCCATGGCGTGTGCGGCGGCGCGGGCGTGGAACAGAGGAGCGCAAAGGCAAAGGGGCACAACCGATTGGGAGAGAATGCGAAATGGTTACTGCTGCAAGCGGGGTGAATCCTTTTTCAAGGAAACTTGAATCCTTTTTCAAGGAAACTCTCCCGCGTGCCCCTGAAATGCCGCAAGAAATCCCGTTCGGCGAGCACCTAGGACCCAGGCAGCCTAATGTCTGACACGAGGGCCCGGGTCCACGAGTCACCGAGCTTGGGTGCCAGATTTTGGGTGCGGGAACCGCCGCACGTGGTAGCGCGCCTCCTCGGGGCCGCCACAGGAGGCAAAAGGTTATTTTTAAAACCAACACAGCGGCAACGAGGCGCCCCGCGCGTGGCCCAATGAAACCACCAGGCGTGGGGGCCGTGGGGACAAATATGGCAGTTGACGTGACCTAAGGCGGATTGACAGTGGGCGCGTCAGCGGACGTGCTAAAACAGCGCGCCAATCACCAATCAGGCCATGTTGAGGCAAGGTACAAGCTTTGGCCCCACCTGCAGGCTCGCATCCTCCCCTGAGGTGGGCCCGGGGGCCACTGTCGGTACCCTGAAACTAGGGTACCCCTTACTACTACATAAAGACGCAGTACCCACGCGGCTATTTTTAGCCACGTGGTAAAAGAGCTGCATGTGGGACCAGGCCATGACTCGCCCCAGCCTCGGGCGACTACTCTGGGCCAGCAATAGCACCTGACCCCACCACATGGGTGGGCCCGGTACCGCCACGTGTCCAGAGAAAGTGACATACTCTGGGACATCACCAGTGAGTCCGAACCCCATGGGAAGGTGCCGGACCCCTGTATATACGGTTCGGGCCTCCAAGTTTGGTCCAGGACCTCCACGTGTGCAAACCGGACCCCTGGAATGGGATCCGGACCCCCCCCCCCGTATGGGGTCTGGGCCACCCACAATGGGGTCCCAAGGTTCCAGGACAGAACATACCTGGGCCTTAATCAGGACCCGGGCGGGGGTCCGGTGCCGACACGTGTCTAGACCTGATCTGTAGGGATCCGAACCTTATCACATATACTCCTGCTCCCCGCTCAGGCGGGGACCCGATGCTGCCACGTGGCCTACTGTGCGCGGCGTAAGCCAACGGGCGGAACCTGGCATGAAGCCTCTAGGCTGCGCGCGTCTTCGCATTCATTACGGATAAGACGTGCGCTTGTCCATTCCAATGACAGGCGCCGTGCCCAGTCCACGATACGTGGGCTATGCCGTTACTCACACGTTACCATAGCAAGGACAATGACTCACCATTACTCGCGCGTTTCCAAGAAAAGGGGCACTACCTATCAATGCTGCATAGACTGCAGTCATCATGACCTCCGCTAATTACTCATGCGTTACTAAGGCGGGCAACACAGCGTCCGACAAAGATCTCTGTGTGCTATCAGTATTTATTATTCACATAATGTATTCCTTCCATTATGCTCTTGGGCCCGCATGTCAGAGCTCAACATCCTTGTATGTACCTCCCTTAAACTATAAAAGGGAGAGGACACACACTCAAGACAACTTACAGACAGTGGAGGTAGGGTATTATGCTCCTGCGGTCTGAACCACTATAAACCCTTGAGTGTTCTTGTGTTCATCGTCAATTCACCAAACAGGCAAACGCTTAGGCCCCTCCTCATCTAAGGATTAGGGCGGGTGCATTCCGCCACCCGGCCGGAGGATTTTCTCTCCGACAACTTCTTTTCTTTAAGATAGAATTGATGTGCTCTTAGTGTCTCAAATACCAATCTCAAATGCAGGATATGCTCCTCAATAGTGGGACTATAAATCAATATATCATCAATGAAAATCATATCAAACTTCCTAAGATAGGGTTCCAAAACTGAATTCATAGCACACTAGAACGTAGTTGGGGCATTAGTAAGACCAAAGGGCATTACCCTAAATTGATAATGGCCATGGTGAGTCTTGAATGCAGTTTTATTATTCATCCTCAACACTCATCCTGATCTGGTGTTACCCAGCAATCATATCCAAACTTGTGATGTATTGAGTACCAGATAATTCATCCAATATCTCATCAACCAAAGGCATAGAAAACTTATTCTTTATAGTAATGTCATTCAGCTTGCGATAATCCACATAGAACCCCAAGTTCCATCCTTCTTTTACACTAGCAATACTGGAGATGCAAATGGACTAACACTAGGCACAATCAACCCAGGCTTCATAAGTGCATACACTTGTCTTTATATTTCATCCTTGTGTAGAGGGGCATACCTATAGGGTCTTGAATTCACTGAAACTGACCCTAGCAGCAGGGGTATATGATGATCAAAAGCCCCACTAGGGGGTATAGACTTAGGTGCAGCAAACAGATCCTAAAAATCAGCCACCAATTTAGTAATGTTCTCATCCTCCACTTCACCCTTGTTTGTGTCTGTTGGTTCCATCAACACACACACACACACACACCTAGACTTAATTTCCCTTGAGCCATTTCTGCACCTATATGGCCTACACAGATGACACTTCTTCCATCTTCACACAATCTCCTTGCAGTTGTATACATTTTTCTTGATGCTCAAAACTCAGAGTCTTGTGAACCCAAACACATGGCATGGGACTATATGATTCCAACCAATCTATTCCAAGAACACCATCAAAGACTGAAAGTCGCCTAGAGGGGGGGTGAATAGGGCAAAACTGAAATTTACAAAATTAATCACAACTACAAGTCGGGTTAGCGTTAGAAATAATAATGAGTTCGAGAGAGAGGGCGCAAAACAACTCGCAAGCAAATGAAGAGTGTGGCACGTGGATTTGTTTTACCGAGGTTCGGTTCTTGCAAACCTACTCCCCGTTGAGGAGGCCACAAAGGTCGGGTCTTTTTCAACCCTTTCCCTCTCTCAAACGGTCCCTCAAACCGAGTGAGCTTCTCTTCTCAATTCAAAACCGGGAACAAAACTTCCCCGCAAGGACCACCACACAATTGGTGTCTCTTGCCTCGGTTACAATGGAGTTTTGATCACAAGAACAAGTGAGAACAAAAAGAAGCAATCCAAGCGCAAGAGCTCAAAAGAACACGACAAATCTCTCTCGCTAATCACTAAAGCCTTGTGTGGAATTGGAGAGGATTTGATCACTTGAGTGTGTCTAGAATTGAATGCCTAGCTCTTGTAAGTGGTTGAGAAGTGGAAAACTTGGATGATTTGAATGTGGGGTGGTTGGGGGTATTTATAGCCCCAACCACCCAACTAGCCGTTTGGGTGGAGGCTATCTGTCGTATGGTGCACCGGACAGTCCGGTGCACACCGGACATGTCCGGTGCCCCAGCCACGTCACCCGAACGTTAGGGTTCCGACTGTTGGAGCTCTGACGCTGGGCCCTCCTGGATGTCCTGTGGTGCACCGGACATGAACTGTAGGGTGTCCGGTGCGCCAGCATGGGCGTGCCTGACCTCTGCGCGCGCTGGCGCGCATTTAATGCGCTGCAGGTAGCCGTTGGCGCCTGAAGTAGCCGTTGCCCCACAGTTACACCGGACAGTCCGGTGTACACCGGACATGTCCGGTGAATTATAGCGGAGCAGCCAATGCGAATTCCCGAGACTGGCGAGTTCGGAGCCGCGTCCTCTTGGAGCACCGGACACTGTCCGGTGTACACCGGACAGTCCGGTGAATTATAGTGCGCTGGCTCCGAGAATTCCCGAAGGTGCAGAGTTTGAAGTCGATCTTCCCTAGTGCACCGGACACTGTCCGGTGGTGCACCGGACAGTCCGGTGCGCCAGACCAGGGTGCCTTCGGTTGTCCCTTTGCTCCTTTGTTTGAACCCTTTTTCTTGGTCTTTTTATTGGCTTATGGTGAACCTTTGGTACCTGTAGAACTTATAAACTTGGGCAAACTAGTTAGTTCAATTATTTGTGTTGGGCAATTCAACCACCAAAATTAGTTTAGGAAATAGGTGTAAGCCTAATTCCCTTTCAAAGACTCCCAAATCTAATACTCTCACTGTAGTCACAAAAGTATGCCCCCAGCCCACCACATCAACTCCTTAACTTGCCTGTCGCTTCTTAACATCTCTCCGCTGGCAACCTTCACCACCATTGGACTACACTCCTCAGTCTTCAAACCTAATTTCTCTACCATCTCCTTGCAAATAAAGTTTACATAACTCCCTGCGTCCACTAACAACAGCATCACCTGATTCTTAATCAATGCCCTGATTCTAATGCACTTAGAACCATAATTTCCACTGATGGCATTTAGAGACAACATATTGTCACCATCTTCCTGCACTTCTTCTTTTTCCACCTGCTCTAGTTCTTCTGGGGACAGCACCCTAGCCATGTCTTTTGCTGTCAACAAATTTAAATGAGCTACAACTCCCTTCCCACACTTTGCCTAGTGCCCTGGTTCATATTTCTCCCACAGGTGTAACACAAACCATTAGCTCTTCTATACTCCTTCAACCGCCTCTCCTTACTCCAAGTTCCACTCTCTATTCCTCCCTTTCCTTCACTTATCCCTACTCCTCCAGACTTGGAAATCAACACAGTCTGGCCGAACATGCTTCTGGTCTTGTCCAGAATTTCTTGTTGTACTTGTGCCAATAACACAGCTCTGTCCACAGTGGCAGGTAATTGAGCCATCACCATACCTTGCATTTATGACTTCAATCCCAGAATGAATTAGTTCACCAAGAATGTATCATCCAACCCTGGGTTGTGCACAATGGCAACATATCTTGCTTCTTTAAAATCTTGTATATATTTATCAAGGGTTCCTCTCTACTTGATTGTTTGTAACCTCCTCATCGCCCTTGGGTACTCATCTGCCCCAAATTTGAGCTGATGGCTTGACTGGTGGTGACGTGGTATCTTCAGTGGAATCCTCCCTGGATCAGGAAGGATTGATCAGGAGCACCTACGCTAGGATCATCGGCTTTGATACCAGGTGTAATACCCCCTTGCCGCCGGTGAATCAATGAGGCATGAGGCTGAGTTCTCCCTCCAGCGATTGAGTCGAGGAAGAAGTCCAATATAAGTAAGAACCGCAGGGAGACACGTTCCAGGCAAGGGAAACATAGGTATGCGGTTTTTATTTCTATTATTGCCTGATTTCTGACCTATGCTGATTACAACTATTTATAGCGGTTAACCACCGACTTAATCCTACTACAAATTCTATAGATCACACTTGACTCACAGATCTAGACTCACATGGTATTATTACCTGCCATACCCATAGGGTCATGACACCCGACCATGTGCCCAGTCAGAGCGGCATGGCAGCGTTAGCGACCAGCGTCCGTCACTCCCCGCCACCGGTAAACAATAGATTTTGTTATAGAAGTTAAAACATGGCGCTGGACCTATTTAAAATTGTTTCGAGTATTTGATGATTGCTCCTCACACAAGGTTACATGCTAAACCCGAGGCCTTCTAAGATCCTGTTTGGAACTAATCCGGTTTTTAAGAAACCGGTTTTTATCTTTTAGCTAGGAGAGGCTAGTTTCTTGTTTTTAAGAAACTAGTAATCTAATTTTTATAAACTAAGATATAA
Organism: Zea luxurians; assembly: GCA_029449295.1. Lineage (NCBI taxonomy): Eukaryota > Viridiplantae > Streptophyta > Magnoliopsida > Poales > Poaceae > Zea > Zea luxurians. The sequence continues at coordinate 7,384,875 of JAOPSE010000053.1, read as the reverse complement.
ACTGATATGTATGGAACCCTCAATTTCTATAAACCAGTTTCTTAACAACCGGTGCTTTCAAACGGGCCTAAGTTATTCAATTTTCCTCCCTGCAATTTACATTGATATGAGTATTACTTTGCTCTTCAAGTGTTTATATATTGCTAAATGGAAACCAATTCAATTCTGACTTTCACCAAGAACTCTGATTACCTCTTTTGCGTTGACCTTGAATCATCAATGACTCATTTTTAGGCTCGATGCACACAACCTGTTGGCAACTTCGCCCGTTTCACCCCCGGAGGACCGACAGCGACGACGCCAGTAGTAGATGCACTACTGATGCCACTGGCCAACCGTGAGGACAGGACAGCGGTCGCCTCTGGCCGCGGATCGGCAGATTTCGTCTTCTTTGGTGCCATGGATCCAGTCGCCGGCACGGCGGAGCATCGGGGACCGGTGGAAGTGCGCGCCCGCGCGCCCGGCAAGATCATCCTCACAGGCGAGCACGCCGTCGTCCACGGCTCCGCCGCCGTCGCCGCTGCCATCGATCTCTACACCAACTCCTCCCTCCTCCTCCGCCCCGCAGGCCCAGGTGCTCCCGCCAACCATGGCTTCTTCTGATTCTTCGTGTCGTCGCGTCGCCGTGGCCGCTGGTACCCTTCTCACAGCTTCTCTTCCTCGTTCCCACCCAGGAGAGGGTGGCGGCGCTGGCTCCGGCGCGGTAAAGCTGGACCTCAGGGACTCGGGCCTGACCTTCTCATGGCCGTGCTCGCGCCTACGCGGGGCGCTGGGGGAAGAGATCAGCGCCAACCCCGGGGCTCCGGCGCCGTGCTCCCCCGACCAGCTTGCCGCTATTGCCAGGCTCTTGCAGGACCAGGACATCCCTGAGGCCAAGATCTGGCTCTCCGCCGGCCTCTCCGCCTTCCTTTTCCTCTACACCTCCATTTTGGGGTTGGTTGCTTCTTCCACCCAGATCAATCAATCTTGCATTGTGTGTGATGCCTGACTCTCGCCCACGTTAACTTTTTTTCACACGTGTAATTGGTTGTATTCTTGTGCAGATGCAGGCCTGGCAAGGCAGTGGTGTCCTCGGACCTGCCCATGGGCGCAGGGCTTGGCTCATCGGCAGCATTTTGTGTCTCCATGTCGGGGGCACTATTGACGGTTGCTGGCGCAGTAAGTGTTGGAGCACAAAGGGGTGCTGAGGGTTGGGAGGTGTTGGAGAAGGGTGCTCTTGAGCTGGTCAACCAATGGGCGTTCCAAGGGGAAAAGATTATTCATGGCAAGCCTTCTGGCATCGACAATTCCGTCAGCACTTTTGGTATGCTGTGAAATTGACTAGTTTTGAAACCTTTATTTAAAACTGGTAGTATTGAAATGCCTTTTCATTCAGGGTTGACCTCTAGTGGAATCCGTATTCAGGTTGTTTGCAATAACTTAATGGTTGATTGCTGAATGGCACCCCCACTCTAGTCACAGTTAGGAATTCAGGATTGCTTCTAGTTTATTTTTTTTTCCAAACAACTCCCCTAGTTATATATGTCCTAATGAGTTATATATGTTCTTGACTTACAACTACATATAGATGATGCATGTATGTATTGAAATCAATAATTTAACCAAAAATACTTGTACTCTTGTTAGTTTTAGGTCCAAGGCATGGAAAGCTTCGCTAATGGGCGTTAAGTAATTTATTAGGAAGCATGAGATCATCTGAATGTTAATTGCCTTATCATTTCTCCTAATTTGTTTTGGTTGACTAAATCTTCTGTTTGAATCTAGGGAAAATGATCAAATTCAAGAAGGGGGAACTGACAAACCTTGAGTCCAGGAACCCAGTCAAAATGCTTATTACTGATACAAGAGTTGGTAGGAACACAAAGGCACTGGTTGCTGGTGTGTCTGAAAGAGCATCTAGACATCCAGATGCTATGGCTTCTGTATTCCATGCAGTGAACTCTATCAGTGAAGAGCTTTCAAGCATTGTTGAGTTAGCAGCCGAGGATGAGATAGCCATCACCTCTAAGGAGGATAAGCTAGCAGAGCTTATGGAGATGAACCAAGGTTTGCTTCAGTGTATGGGAGTCAGCCATTCTTCTATAGAAACTGTGTTGCGGACCACTCTGAAATATAGCTTGGTCTCAAAGCTAACTGGAGCTGGTGGTGGAGGCTGTGTGTTGACTCTAATACCGACGTGTATCCTTTTTTTATATCCCCTGGTTGCATCTTTTTCTTCATGGTTTTATACAAAATAAACACCATACAACTTATGTGTGATTTCTGTTAATCTTTAACATTTCAACTCAAAGCTTTTCAGAAAACTGGGTCTTGATATGCATTAATAATGAATCTGACAGTTTGGAACTTCAGAATTACAGTGGCCTGTCTTGTACTCTCTCCTTTTGAAACCGTAGTCATTTTTGGCTGTCCTAAGTCAAATTTCTTTAGCTTGGAATAGAGTGCTCATTACTTAACATTATATAGTCTTGTAGAATGATTCTAGGTTCCATTCCATCTAATATAGATGAGTTTTTTATTAAATCTATCGATGTGGAAGGACAGGAGCTGTAGCAGTTTAAATTCCTAAATATCCTTAGATCTCATTGTATCTGAGTTTCTGTTCTGTACCTACTTAGAGACGCTTTTCATCTGTTTGACATTTCAGTAATGCCAATGATTCCTTGACATGATTATCAGTATCGTCCAATATTGTTCTGGAGAAAGTCGCCACGGAGCTCGAATCTCATGGTTATCGCTGCTTCAAAGTTGAGGTTGGTGGGCGAGGTCTCCAAGTATTCCGAGGATAACATAACACTCAACCTATTTCAAGGAGATGTTGTACCATACTTTTAGAAGATGGCTTACCTGCACTGAATCTGTTTAGATTCTCTTCTTGAGTTATTCCAAGATCATGATAGGATATTCTTCTCCTAAGCCTAGCAGGTTCTTGTATCCAGTACTTGAGTTGCTCCAGGATTAGGACATTCTTATGCTATCCCTAGCACTCTTGTATCAAATAAGCTCATAGATGCCTGATCATTGCTGGTATGATTGTTGTATTAACTCTATTAAGTAAACAAACTTTTAATTGCTCCAAATGTTGTATCAAATAAAAAAATATCATCGACCTCATGAAGCCAATAGCTACCCATATGTGGGGCCTCTTCACAGGCAGCTTCAACAGCGCCACACTTCAACACCAGTGATCTGGCTGTGGTGTGGTCACCACCTATGCGCCCGCCCCGGTCACAGGTGCCAAAACCTTCTATGGATCTAGCTCCTCAGATTTACAGCTCTGGGGTACCATCTTGTCCAGTTAACTCTGCACATCAGTTGTATGTCAACCATGCTTTGCTATGGTTATGAGTTTTTCCAATTAGATGCCTCAAATTGTACTCTTGTTGCGTGAGAATGCCTTTGGTAGGTACCCTAATATTTTTGGCTGCTTCAAATTGTACTCTTGTCTGTAATGCTACTAGGCCAGAGGTCCCCTTAAGGCACTGGATTTGTTTAAATGATGTGCTGTTGTTAGAATTTTTTTGACAAGTGCTGCTGTTAGCTGTGTTTTGTATGTGATGTAAGATGATGTAATATTGCCCATCTTTTTCACTAGTTTGTGTTTCTTTTTATATATTGATAATGATTGATATATGCTGAAAAGGTTGCAACTTTTGTGCTACTATAAATTTTTTAAGCATGTAAATAACTGAATAGGAATAAACTCGTGAACAGTTTTAGTTTGTTGCCGCCAGACATTATTGCCATTTTTTATTTGATGCTACTGCTGATACAGTTTCTGACATTCTTGTGCATTCTGGAAATATGGCGGGATGTACAGTTCCTGTGTTGCACTACTTGTCTACTTCGTCCACTCATCCGGGAAACCTGCAGATGATGAATGAGGATCTGCTCAAAACGTATCATGAGAGAGCTGTTTCCACTGATGCTCGCTCGCTAATCACTTTGTTCAGAGAGGTCAGGTCTTCCCTTGCAAATTTTCCAATGTTCTTCAACATGTTGGAATTCCTTATCACTAAACCTCTGCTAGTTGAAGTTCAGATCTGCCCTTCATTGTTAGTGAAACGTCGAGGCCAAAATTAGTACTAGTTTAAGACCATTTTTATAGGTAGTCTAACAAAATCTATGAGCTCAGCAGCGTTTCAACTACGCTTCAAGTTCCTGCTTTACCTGCAACAAAATGTATGACAGTATGAGCAACCACCTGTTTCAGTGCTGCATACAAGTCGGTTTCAGGACAGCTGTTTCAGTGTTCTTGGATAAAAAAGAAGAAGAAGGCATGCTTTGCAGCTGACAAACTCACAGCAGTTAAGTGGCAGTTGCTTATCAGCATTTGTCCCTGAGATGGCTGCACTTATTGTTAACCTTCAGGTAACAGCCTGCTTTTAACTACCGTCTGCACCTCTACTTTCCACTGGACAAATAATTTCTCCCAGCCACCTCTCTAGTAGTTTAATGAATGACCATCCATGAATCTGCAAAAGTTGCCATCACTAAACCAGACGCGGTAGTGCAAGGCACCAAAAAAGATGTGTTTTTTTTTGCTAGGACATGGTTAAAAAACAGCATGATTTCTAGGGTCAGCCACATCACTGTTGTTATGTAGGGACATATGGAGTTATTTTGTGTGGTCATGTGTTTAAAATATCCATCTCTGGTGGTGTTTTCTTTCTGTTCTTTGTGGATCTAGAAAAAAACAATGGAATCTAGAGGAAAGTTCGATGCAAATGTCTGATCAGTGTGAGAAATGTTGGCTCCTGCTTTCTCTCTAGTAGTTTCAGTCTCAACCAGTCTCGACGCATTAGTTCTCACTTTTTAAAGGAACAAATGGGAGAATCTACTTCCTTAAAAGATGACCCATTCTCAAGCGCTCTCCGCGATCCCGGCTCTTCGCCTGCCCTACGGTCGACGCGTGGTGCCACGGGCCCGAAACTTTCCTTTGATTCAACGGAGCATTGCGTCCCGTAGCTATTGGCGTCCGCTGTCCACGTTGTCCCGTCCTGCCGCGCCACACCCGCACCCCAAACCCTAAACATCATTTCAGTATTTTGGTTGGTGTCCTTTATGTTGCGGCGTGTACTGGTTTGGTTGTTATTTAGTATCGCATTGTCTCCATGTTCAAACATGGTCTACTCTACTAACTTCAACAAGCCATAGATCGTCCAATAAAACATAGCAATCTGAAACCATACTTCAGAGTTCCAAAATAACTGATATAGTTTCTCACTTATTTTATGGCAAGTGAGCTGTTACCAAGACCACTTTAGCTCTTAAGTCTTAACGCTCTGCAAAAACCCTCTAATCCAACCAGCGTGCACCAGAAGTCCTCAGGATCCTTGGCTGGTTCCTTTAATGTATGCCAGTGATAGAAAATATGCCTTTGAATCATACCATAGATACTCCTCACCACACTTTGTACAGCCAAGGGATTTCCTTGCCCCGACATCCCCATTTTTTGGCAAAAACAGTATTGGAACAAGATCATATTCAGACAAAAAAGTTACGGTGTCTTAGGAGTCAAAATAGTTTGTCGTACTTACCTTACATGCATGGTTTATATAAAGGTCAACCTCCACATAATCAGTATTGGCCGTAGGTCGTTCCACACTATCATGTACTCAATGGCAGCATCAACATTACCATCCATTTCTCCCAAAACCTGTATGGTGGTAGCAGATTTCACACTAGAAGAAAAATGGCTAATAACAAGGAATCTAAATTCTCTCCTGCGCATTCTAGAAAAACAAGGAATCTAAATTAAAGACACAACTGAACTGCAAAAGAATGTGATTGATCATATAGTTCATACATGCTCAGCTATAGCAGTGTCAGAACGTTCAGTTCTAGCCATGACCAATTTAACTGGTGTGTGGTCATAGGTTGACCTGTGTGAAGATTTCTCCACCTCCTTTCTTCTAGCTTTTGGTGAAGTTGGCGTCCTGCTTGTGTAGCCTTACCCTACCTATGTACTCTTACGCATTAGTTTTACAACACAGGTTATGCATTTTGCCTGTAGTCAAGGATGGTGAAGGTCCAATCATGTGCATATTTTTTGTTTTCTCTTGTTAGGATGAAGAGATCTGGATTCAATACTTGATTTTTCATTTGTTTTTAAATATTTGTTAATTGTTATGGTGTATGTCAATGGAATTTGGGCATTGGTTGCTTTGACTGTTTCTTGGATTGCAGATAAACTACGCCTCTGCTCATGACAATGAAACACTATTTGATATTATTAGTGTAAAGGTATGGAACTTATCAGTATATCAGGAAATTTACTGCAATTTATGTATTTTGGTATCAATTATCAATCTGCCAATCAATCATTTTATTTTGCTTTCTTCAAGAAAACATTTATTGGCAAGACAGATTAGCATGAATGTTTTGTTACACTTTTTTTTGACTGCTTGCTGTATTTTCTACCTTTTGAAATTATGCTTTATAGTTGTAAACTAAACATGTATTTATGTGACAATTTAGTTTTCCAGAAACAGTTTTCTTCTCTATTTCAGAACATGATCTGGTACTTTGTGAAGTTTTTTTGTTTGTTTGCTTATGCAGACTCCGATGAACCTCTCAATTGACGAGCGATGTAGGATAAATAATTTGTCCACAAGCATGATTGCATTATCCCAAGTGCTTATGAAAGTTTTTACTTTTTCTTCAATATGAATAGTCTGAATGTGTGGTGTGGCCTGTCTGATCTATCTAGCAGGTTTAGTGGTAGTCGCATCAGCTAAACCTTAAACTTGTTTTCTTCTTACAACAACAACAACAAAACCTTTTTGTCCCAAGCACGTTGGGGTAGGCTAGAGATGAAACCCCGTATGAAAACCTCAGAGCTCAACCCCAAAGAAAAGAAAAGGGAAACAAAGGCAAAGGAGAACCGAAAAAACGACGAAAAGAGAAAAAAAATATAAAACCCACAAGAACCAGCAAGATCTAAATGGGCACAAGAAAAGGTCAAACGATTAAGGAGGAAAAGCGAAACTATGAATCAAGGTTCTGGCACGTGAATTGCACACTTCCACCCCTTCCTATCCACGGCGAGCTCTTTATCAATATTCCACTCCTTCAGGTCCCTCTTCACAGTCTCTGTCCATGTCAAGGTTGGTCGACCTCTACCTCTCTTCACATTCTCGGGACGCCTAATTATTCCGATATACACTGGTGTCTCTTCAGGTCTTCGTTGGATATGTCCAAACCATCTCAAGCGATGTTGCATAAGCTTCTCCTCAATTGGTGCCACTCCTACTCTCTCTCGTATATCATCATTCCGGACTCGATCTCTCCTTGTGTGGCCACATATCCAGCGCAACATACGCATCTCTGCTACACTTAGTTGTTGGACATGTCGTCTTTTAGTGGGCCAACATTCTGCTCCATACAACATAGCCGGCCGGATTGCTGTCCTGTAGAATTTGCCTTTTAGTTTGTGTGGCACCCGGGGGTTGCATAAGATACCCGCAGCTTGCCGCCACTTCAACCATCCAGCTTTAATTCTAAGACTGACATCCTCATCGATGTCTCCTGCCTTCTGAAGCATTGATCCTAAATAACGAAAAGTGTCTTTCTTGGGTACCACTTGCCCATCAAGACTGACGGGTTGTTTTCTTCTTAATGTAATATAATTATACATGGTTCTACTACTTGTTTGAAAAAAAAACTTAAACTTATTTCTACATATGGAATTACTAAATGGTCGTATTTTCCAATACCAATTGCAGATCCCTTCGTTTTGATAAGTAAACATGAGACCCCTTTTGCTAGGATGTTTGTATTTGTAAATATTGGGACACAACTAAAAATATTATGAGTCTTAGCTAAACTCCTTCAGAGGCACATTGTACTATGAACTAACCTGATTTGTTTTTTCAGGTTTCAGCACTTCCATATTCTGCTCATTGTGCAATTTTTTTGTTTTCTTAATATCCCTGTGCTTTTCATGCATTGACCAATAACTTAGCGTTTGGAATAGGTTTCTCCTTTTTGTATCATTATGTACTTATGTGTACTTCCAGGGAATACCATTTTTTTCATATACTGTACTAAATTGTTTGAACTAATAATAAAAAAACCCGAAAAGATTTCTCATGGCCTTCCGCAATTGCAGTTAACTGCAAAAGGTCAGATCTTTATGCCTTTCACACACTGAAACTGCTCAGGTATGGTTTTAAAATGGATGGAGTACTGCACAGTGTAATGAATATGCCAAAAGGGAAATATGATAATATGGCTGGTACCTTGGTACAGTCACCAAGCCGGTTCATGATAATATGTGTGATGTGTCTTGGCTAATTGACCGGTTTAGATCCTATAAGGATTTGCCACTTTGTGATGTAAGCTTAAGATGAATGCGAGTTTAGGTCATTACAATTCAACGTTTCCAAAGCCCCATTTGTAATCTCACTCTGTTAGAAATAAGACAGTTCTTTTTTTTGGGAAAAAACATTTTTTTGCCCCATATGCATGTGCCTTTGATTTAATATGTGAACTGAGTACTCAGAGCTGGCACATGCTTCTATAAACTGGTCAGTGGTAACCAAATCTAAATTGGGCCATGTAATGTGACATACTGAGAACAGGTATCCTTTGCTGCAGGTTTGAACTTAGAAGATGGCCCTGCACACTCTGCCTCGACGTCATCTTCACCAGAGCAGACTACTGATGTTGATGGAAATACCACTGGTGATGTCACCTTCTAAGTATAACTTGGGTAACCTTATTACCTCTTCCTCTTACTCCAAATGCTGGTTCGGTGTTATCCATGTTCTCAGCATTAACCTCTTAAAGTTCTGAAAAGACAAGGATGAATGCACACTGCACTTCCTACTGCACTTCTTTTGAACCTATCATGCATTTCCAACTTGTGAATAATGTCCTTCTGCTTGGGTGTGAACTTCAAAAACACACTGAAATCTACTAAGCCAGTAGTTCATCTAAGGTAGTTCATCCAAAAGAAAAGGTGTGTGCTCTGTTCTTTCTATCCAGCATAATTGGCTTCTAATTAGAGATAGACTTCAATACTAAGCACCTTCTGAGTAAGAAAAACAAGGCACTGAATGATTATAGTTATGTTCTGTGTAATAATGGCTGTGTGGGAACCAGCATCCACCTTCCATTTGAATGCAGTTTTGGTTAATCATGCTGGAACACAATTCCCATCCAATGTGATCTGAGTCTGCCACCTCTAGACATGATGATTGAAGCCAGGACAAACTTTGGTGATCTAATTTAAAGAGAAATAGATATTAAAGGTGGTTGGATTATTTGGACTACTCGCAATTAATAGCATTATCTTTGACAATGCTACCTGTAACTTCAATATTTGGAAAAGACGAAACAGGAGCTTAGCTTGGTGCGTCGAAGCGAAGCAGAGTAGAAGAGATCCCCTCACCCTTTGGAGAGACACTACTCTTGTATCTTCCTCTGTTATAATTTTGTACATATGTAACTTTCTTCATTTTTATAGATATACAATAAATAAACAGGTAGAGGGCTCCCCTGTCGACTTGCTAAAAAAACGTTTGTTTGGTAAGTTTGTGTTCCTCTCCTGTTGGCTGTTGATGCCCATATACTTTGCTCATAATCTGATTCGATGATGTTTTGCAGTTGGAGGAGCTAAGAAATGATATTGTTGACCTAAAAGAGATGTAAAAGGGACGGATGGATGCCTGACCCAAACCGTGGCCTCGGATCCGGAGATTCTGCAGCACACACCGCATATAACAATTGCATCTCATCCTGGTGTGGCTCATGGCCATGGAGGCAATTGCATGCCACCGCTGCCTCGACTAAACCTGTTGTCAAGTGAGGCTTAGCCTAAACCTAGCCACCAATCCACCTACTCCTGGCTTCGGAAAGCTGCAGAGCCACCTTCTCTGCTGCTTTCGGCACAAGCAACGACACAGATTTGCAAGTGACACCAGCTGCAGCTGATCCTACAGCATGACCTCACCTCATCCCCTTCATCGGCTTCATTCATCCTATAAGTTTCTTTGCTCATAACCTGGCAACACTTGAGCAATTGTTTGTCTAGAATCTTTACTGATTTTGGGCATTCCATACAGTTTCTTATTTTCTTTTTGAGAAAAGTCAGTTTTACATCTGCCAGCGATGGGCTTATTCTAGGATTGTTGCACTCCATTCATTTTTTTAATAGGAAAGATAGTTGCACGTGTGATTGATTAGAACCTAAATCAGTTTGATAATTGATATGGAATGCAGTTTTGTTGGATTGACGTTGTGGAAAGTGTTAGTTTACTCTTTAGATAGTATTTGTTTTGTTGTACTGTTACACTTTCTTTTACTTATAAAAAACTTATTTAGATGGTTTCAAAATCTTAAAGCCATGCATAAGTTTTTTAAGATTCAAATACTATTTAGCTGCAAGTGAACTTTTCTCTTTCATTCTTCGCTTTGAATAGTAGGCGCCATGACTTATGTTTTTTCATATCTATAACTATCAATTACAGATTATATTGATTGTGTCGGTCTAATGTCATGTTTGTTTTAGATTATAATCTCTCCAGATTATATAATTTAGCATAAATAATTCAATAGTTAAACAAACACATAGATTATGGGTTCAGATTATATAATCTAAACCTCAGATTATGATAATCTCATAATCTTCTTAAGACTAGCTTATTTAAGATTATTTTGGTAAAAGATCTACTACCCATGGTTATGTAAATAGAGATTACAATACATGTCATCCTTCTTTTCTCACCTCAAATAAACAATAAGTGTATTGTTATCTTTGTGAATAATCTATATCTGTATAATCTAAACTACCAAATAACTACATATAGATTATAATATATCTAGATTATAATCTGGATTATATAATTTAGATTATAATTCAAATTATATAATCTATAAGCTGAAACAAACAAGCACTTAATGTCCGGCTTTTCTGCGTGCAGTACAGTCCCTTGTGTGGTTGAGCTATTATGTATATTGACTATAGGCCCTATTTGTTTCGGATTATAATCTCTCTATATTATATAATCCAGCGCAAATAATCTAGCAGGTAAATAAACATCTAGATTATGGGTTCATATTATATAATCTAAAGTCCAGATTATGATAATCTCATAATCTTCTCAAGAGTAGCTTATTTGAGATTATTTTTGGCAAAAGACCCACTACTTATGGTTATGTAAATAGAAATTACAATATATGCCATCCTTCTTTTCTTACATTAAATAAACAAACAAGGGTACTGCTGTCTTTATGAATAATTTAAATTTGTATAATCTAGACTACCAAACAACTACATGTAGATTATAATATGTCTAAATTATAATTTAGATTATAATCTAGATTATATAATCTACAAGCTGAAACAAACAGACCCTATATATGAGAAACAAACGGGCCCTATATATGAGAAACAAACAGGCCCTATATATGAGGGAAAAATTGCAGATTGTTTTGGATTTTTATTTGGTTTGTGACTTCGTTGGTGTGATTCTGTGCCTCTTTAGAACTAGTTTGTGACTTCGTTGGTGTGAATTTTATTATATGGACACTGCTGTGTGTGTTTAGATCACACTGTTACTATCAAATTATTATAGTTGCACAAAGCTATGTTGTCTCGACATTAGTCTCTGTCTTTAGCCAGAGCAAGGCGCCCGAATTAGGCCCACTACAACAAGTGGGAGCCCAAAATAACTGAAGATAAGCAGCCCGCCCAACCAAGCTGGCGAAAGGGAATCAGATCCGTCACGTACTCAGATAACAGTAAGCCCACTACGAAATATTATACTCCATCTAGTGCGGCCCATCACTATCAAGTCCAGTGTTGACTCCACGCGCTTGTTGTTTGGCCGCCACACGGAGGGCCTGTCTTTTGTGCATCCTCTGTGCCTCTCAGATCTGTGGTCTATCTTAGCATATTGTTATCTACTTCAAATACATGTTTCTCTCACACAAAGAGCATGTAAGTCTTTCCAATTATGTAAACTTCTTATCCACAATCTTCATATTGTCTTTTTTATATATAAACAAAAAGTAAACATAGAACATAAAAGTGGCACACATGTTGTTGCATAAATCAGTTTCTATCTTTCTTACACGTGACTTTTGCTATAAGATGAGATATCGGAGTACATATCCAACATAGTCACCTGAATACCATAATAATAAGACATACTATGTTATCCCTTGTTATGAATTATAAGATGCTTTTCTTTTAAAAATACATAGTTCTTAGTATGCACTTAGACATACACTATGTCTACATATATCTCGTTTAGCACCGTTGCTAGAGGCTCTCACTCTATGCAATGTTGTATCATGTATCTGTCAAATTTATCAAAATGCAAACTTGGCTAAGCCGAGGAGCCAGTGTGCCTGCAGTAGCAACAAAAAATATATTTATAAAAGTTAAAATATTTTTATAATTTAGAATAAATAAAGTATTTTAGTACCATTAGGTCAGACTTAACCAGGGTTTCTTGCCATAATTTCGATCGCACCCATATTTTAGACACTATACATAAGAGTTATCTCCAAAAACTATATCTGCATTCTGCTATCATAAAGCTCTTCTCATCTCTATCCATTAATATAGCGTTATATCAACATATATCTATATCTATACTACTTATTAAGAATTGCCATAATTTCGATCGCACCCATATTTTAGACACTATACATAAAAGTTATCTCCAAAAACTATATCTGCATTCTGCTATCATAAAGCTCTTCTCATCTCTATCCATTAATATAGCGTTATATCAACATATATCTATATCTATACTACTTATTAAAAAGGTAAGAGTAGTCTGCCGTTCTGCCCTCCCATGTGTTCTGCCGTAGGGATCGAACCTTAGATCTATTGAGTAAAATGCCTAGCCTTGCACCCTCTAGCCAATGTGACTCATGTTGAATTGTGTACAATTACAACTAAGACTTTATTTGTGTTTAACCCGCCGTCCAGTCTGTATGCTCACTAAGTCTAGAAAAACATTTATAGCTTGGCCCCTGATCTTTCTGGAATTTGGGACGCAGTCCAGGAAATAAAGAAAATAGGGAAAAGGAGTTTAGAAATTGATTTTTAGTTTAAAAATAATTGCAGAAACCCATATAATTTATGGAAATTTCATATTAAATCTAAATGAGTTCATTCCAATTTCTATAATTCTATAATATTATTTTTTTATCACATAATACTTCTGTTTTGTCATGAAAACAACAATAAAATTGATTTCCTAATTAATCCTATATCAAATACATAGAAACTTTGGAAATTCGTAACTTCCCCATTTTAATTCTAAATTGAACCGTTCCAGTTGTGTTTGTCTCGTATGAATATTTACTACGCAGTAACAACATTGATTATACCATGTTTCATAATTTTATAATTAGATATTTATTTATCCTATGTTAATTGGGTTAATCTATGTCTATTGGATTAATTTATTTAATAATATATTAATATAGTATTCTAACTTTATGGTTATACGATGTTTGACCATTAGTCTTGCAAACACACACAGTTACCTTTTTGTTTAAGCAAAAGCGTATGGTGGTACGTGTCCGATGACTAACGATGTATGAGGGAATTTCTTCCGGTATGTGTGAAACGTGCTCTCCAATAATGAGACCATGCAAATCGTGACATATATCGAAGTCTGCATGATACTGATGGTTGCAATATAGTTGTGAAACAGATAGATTATAAATAACAAAATTTATGTATGGCTAGAATCACAAATTGATTATGAAATATTTTCTCATAACGGTATAACACATATTTTGTATATAAGTTATCGTAGTATACTGGTATTATATATTCCCGTTGTAACGCACGAGCATTCAGCTAGTTTAGTATAAAGCTCAAATGAAATTTCTACATGAAACTACAAGCGGGACCACAGGGCACCAAACACAGAGCATCCATCCATCCCTGATCTTCACGTGGCCATATCCCATCACCCCTTTTTCCGCCCACCACCAACCAACCCCCCACCAACTTCATCGCATCAAGGCCCCTGGCGTCTCCCGAAAGTCCAAAGGGCCCCTCCCCCGCGCCTCCGCGGGGACCTTGTTAACAATCTGGGCCGCATCCAGGGGGAATTCTGCAAAGCGCGAGGCCGGTTCGTTCTCGACCTTTCGTCTCGCTCTCGCCCGCCCGACCCCGCGGAGCCCTAGCCTAGCCTTTCCCCGACCGCGGATTCCCCCTCGGCCGCCGCGCGCCCGCACCCGCGATGATGAACTGCGCCGGAGGCGGAGACCCCGTGGAGGACTTCCTGATCTCCGGCGCCGTCGACGACGAAGATCTAGCCATCTTCTGCGACGGAGGGTACGGCGATGCCGACCGGAACAGTCCTTTCCCGTAGTATATATGTAGACTGCGTTTCTGTTTATGGCGCGGCGCACCTAGGTCGTTTTCGCTGCAGATTGCTTTTTGGGCTTGTTAAAAAATTTGTGGGCGGTGGTAGCCTAATTATTTGATTTGGCTGACGTATAGCGTCTAAAAACTATTGGCATATTATATTTCGTTTTTTGTCAAAAGGAAAGGACGAAGGCTTATGCATCTGACAGTTGAGTCTGCAATTCTGTAACCTTTGATATCTGCATCTGAAGTTCAGATATTTGAGAGATTTGCAGTACTAGTTGGTTCGGGAACTAATACCTGTACGAAATGTTTTTACTGGTTCACCAACACACACTTACTGCTGCTGTGATCATGTACAAACTGTACCTTGAAGCAATTGGAGTTTGTTTGCTAGCTGGTATAACCTTTTCCGCTGCTCAATCATGCATTATAGTATAATATATCGATTCAAGTGATTTGCGTTATCATGATCATAGACATTTGATTCTTATCTTTTGACTGGAATGCAAGCATGAAGCAGCACAATGGTTTATTAGATATTTGAGAAGCTATTCTGCACGTGCATTTCCTCTGTATGTATTTCCTGCTGTGGCATTTGTTTGGTACTTACTTTGCAATTGTAGCAGACTTGGGATTGAGGGTGTCAATGGAGATGCTTGTGGATTTGAGCAGTCTAATTTGGGCAAAAGGTACTGTTTCTTGCCTCAACTCTTCATTCTGATTGTGAAGTGCGTGCATGTGGGTGAACACTGTCAAGTTTCTATCCATTATGTGTGTCTATTTGGGCATCTTGTCCGTCCTTCTCATGGGGTTCAGGCCCCAAACAGGAAAACCTCTCGGTTTCTACAAGATGGCAACAAGTTTGTAAAATATCAAGTGTGCAAATGCAATCAGATGATAGTGATTGTATAGCATATTGCTATGAATTATCTCCAATCAAATTTCAATTCCCATGTGATCTGGTGTGTTTCATTTTCTTATGCTTGGCAATGGCATCACTAACACTATGAACATAGCATTCGGCTTGTACATGGTATTTCCTTATGTTCTGCTCTATAGTAATATAAATATTTGTTCTGTGCAGGGGTAGAGATGAACCATGTTCATCTGGTCTAAAATCCAAAGCTTGTCGTGAAAAAATGAGGAGGGACAAGCTGAATGACAGGTACTGCAAAATCAATGTTTAAAAGGCTGCTAGGCATCAAGGCAAGCTGGGTACGCCTGGACGCGTAGGCCACACCTTTGAAACACTGCTGCGAATAAATCCTATACCTCACAAGTTGTTGCTCAGAAGAAAAGGAACGGTGAATGCAATTACTTGCACATATCTTAGTTCTCATCTGTTACTTTGATTTGTAGGTTCCTGGAATTAAGTGCGGTTATGAATCCTGGTAAACAAGCAAAGTTGGATAAAGCCAATATCTTGAGCGACGCAGCCCGGATGGTGGCACAACTTAGAGGTGAGGCAGAAAAGCTTAAAGAATCAAATGAGAAGCTGCGGGAGAATATCAAGGACCTGAAGGTATCTTTCCCATACACCCTACCTATCTTACAAATCTTTGTCTAGGATTTCAGAATCTTAGATGCCCTCCACATGCTTCTCAATGCCTTCTAAGGTTTTGTTGTTTCTTGAAAATGCATGATATTTTTTGTCTTCTGCTTATTCACCAGAGTCCAAGGCTCCAAGTAGGCAAACCTACTGAACTCATAACCATGTCTGCAGCCATTGTTTGGTCCAATTTAGTTTCTAGACTAGATTTGCCATTTTTAAACATGCAAGTTTAGGCATGGACAGGACAGTGTAACCTCCCACGCATACTGTCCGACCAAATTTGTTAGTTCGAATTAAGGAAATGTTCTATTATTGTTTCAGGAGGAGAAGAATGAGCTCCGCGAAGAGAAAGTGAGGCTGAAGGTAGAGAAGGATAGGCTGGAGCAGCAAGTCAAAGCCATGAGTGTAGCTCCTACAGGATATGTTCCCCATCTCCCTCATCCAGCTTCATACCACCCGGCTGCATTTGCTCCATTTGTGCCGCCACAGCAAGCTGCAGGCAACAAAAGTGCTCCAATCCCTGCACCTTTCCCTGGGATGGCAATGTGGCAGTGGCTGCCTCCGACCATCGTGGACACAACTCAAGACCCAAAGCTCTGGCCGCCAAATGCTTAGCTGCCTTGGGGTGCTGACTCGCCGTGCCGTTTCATGCATTGGGCGGCAGATCAGAGTGTCAGTTAGTAGGTCCCTGGAAGAGGAGGAATCAAGTTTCGCAACTCGCGTCATGTTTATGCTGTAACAGTTGCTTCCAGCAGTCGTCATCAACTTTCTTTGTTCTATTGAAGGGTGGATGCATGTAATTAATATGTGGATCTTAACCCTTTGCTGCGTTGTGCCCTTTGCCCCGTTCGTGAGTGGCCTGTGGAGGCCGTTCCTGTTCTTGGTGTCCGAGATTTTGCCATTAGCTTTGTGAGACACATACATAGCAGGAAAAGAATTCGATGAACAAATTCTTTTAGATGTGTTTCTACGCCTCCACAACATCTTGCACACATACAGAAAAAAAAAGAGCAAAGATTGGTAGCTGTCAACAAATTCTTTTTCTCCCTTCCCTGTGTTTTCCTCCCTGCAAATTTAGGATCAAAATGACATAACAAACCACCTCTAAACTGCTAACTAAAAAGTTGTATCCTGTTGTCCGTAACGGCACTGAACTGATTCTCCGGCGATGAGCTTCTCCAGGGCATCCGGCGGAAGGCCAACCATCTCCAGTGTCTTCTCCCAGACCAGCTGCGAGGTCTCAAGATTGTGCGCTTCTTCAGACGCATTCATCGGACTACAGTCATAGTTAATGCAGGCACAAACTGGCCAGTCCTCCGACTTGAGCGTCTCGCAGTACTCCGGGACTTGGGGGTCGGATGCGGCAAACAGTGCACTCCTAGAACCTGAACGGGACGCAAAACAGAACATTTGCGTGTATCAGAAGATGCACAAGCTGTTGACTGACTGACTGACTGACGGGAGGTGACAGCACAAGTTCGGTAACTTAACTTTACCTTCTTGAGCGTCAAATATGAAGTAGGGAATCAAATGGTACGCAGCTACGACAATCTTAGGAAGATCTCTTGCCTGCGTCATGGGGACAAGTGTCAAGCTAACATTTATATACACTTATACAGTGAGCAGAGGCAGATAGAAAGAAGAACAGGTTGCTAAATTGTGGTCATCAGGATAAGTGATAAATGCACTTTGTTTAGGGAGCGGTAGAATAGAAATTACGATACATGTGAATCAATCATCCGACAATATATGCATTTTTTAATTTGAGTTTTCTTCTCTATCATTGTGTTACAATTAATCATGAGTGGTAACTATTCAAACATCTAGATTTCTTGAGATGCGAATGTTGGGTAGGCATACATTTTATATATACAGCACACAAATGAACTCACAACGTTCGTGTCGACAATTCCAGGAGAAGCGCAAACTACACCGATGCCAGCCTCTGCAGGAATTTTCTTGTGAAGCATGCTACTGAATTTTACCTGAGAGTGCAACAAGAAAGAGGAATTCAGATCTACTAGATTAGAGACACATACTTTTGTTCTGATAGGACAGAGAAAATAAACAGTTCGAAGATACAAAAGGGGTACTAGCATTTCAAAGGGAGCGACTTTTTGTCAGCAGTCTTTAACCACCTGTGCCAGCTTGCTATTTGAGTATCCTAACCAACTTCTATATTTATGTTTTCTCAAGTTCATATCTTCAGCGTCGACAAAACCTACAGTGTGCATCTGCGATTGGAAACACACGCAGATCAGGTCGTGGTAATGTAGCCACAAAAGAATTGTAGAGTTGCAACTTCATTGATTCTAAACTGACATTGGAGTTCAAAAATATGGTAGAAAACCGTGCCTGCAGTACCACTAATGGTGAGAAAAGAAAACTCACGATTGAATTAACGTTAACAATTCTGCTGGGAGAACCTCGGAGAAGGGAAGGTATAAGCAGCATCGCCAGTAACGCAGGTGCAAGATGGTTCACTTGCATGTGTTCTTCATGTCCGTCCTTTGAGAAACGCTGGGGTTCTACATAGGATTGAAAAGGTTGATAGCTCTGGTACAGTTTAAAATACATGTCTAACTGAACCCTGAGATTTAGTATGTCAAAATCCGAACGGTTGGGTTAATGAATAATCCTGCAGACCTCCTATAGCAAAGATGCCGGCGTTGTTGATCAGCACGTGTAGGGGTGCCATACGAGCATTCCAAGCGTCAGCAAAATTTGCGACCGAGTCGAGGGAGAGTAGGTCAAGTTCCATCACCTTAAACCAATGTAAGGTGTAAACAATGTAAAATAGCAGACAACTAAACCAAATTTAGGATTACCAAGGTATGACTTGTAGGTTATCTAGGTGCACTCTCCATCTTTACGAATCATGATATGCATACACATAGGTAATATATGTAGTTAAGTACATAAATATTGCTTAATGTTCACACGGAAGTCATTTTAAACAAATAGCAGGAGCTCAGATTTACGTTTAAGTGCATCAGATTGGAAAACAACAGTAATATGCCAGCAGGCACAATCCGGCCATGCCGTACAGAATTTAGGCAAGTTAAAAGAGCCTCGTTCACCATCCAGGGCCGCACAGCAAGCATCTTAAAAAATTACCTCAGCGTTTAGTGGCCTTCCTGTTTCTGAATTTTGGTTCTGCCACCTCTGAATCAAGTCTTGTGCCACCTTGGGCCTTCTAACGGCCATCACAACGTGTGCCCCAGCGAGAGCGAGCTGCCTGATGTGTCCATTATTAAGGTATAAGGATCCAGTTAGTACCATCCTTTTGCACTCGCTTTCTCTCTCTACAGTTTACATATACAAGGGAGTAAAACTGAAACGTCGGGTTGAACAAATGGGCACACAAAAAGTCAGCAACACTAATGACAGTACCCGGACACTAAACCGATCTGCTCTCGAATAAATTATCAGTCGTTTGAATGAAAAGGCAGCAGCTATCCTCGCGCAACTCTTGTAAAGATCCGTCCAGCACAAATTCACAATCACATCTTGTGGCGTGTGGGCAGATGAAAACAAGACGAGGGAGCGGGGGAGGAAAGCAGGTACCTTGCGATCTCGAGCCCGATGCCGCTGGTGGCGCCGGTGACGACGACGGAGACGCCGTCGAGCGGGGGCAGCTCGAGCGGGTTGGCGAGGTGGCTGGCGGCGATGCGCTGGAAGAGGAACTCCCCCACGACGGCCATCCACCCGCGGGCCCACTCCAGCCACCCGAGCGCGTCCCTCTTGCCGCGCCGCGGCTCCGCCCCCTCGGACGCCGTGCCGGCCTTGCCGTTGCCGGCGGCGGGATCGGGTCCTTGAGAGGCGGCGCCCTCGTCCCCGTCCTCCGACGGCACGCGGCGGTGGCGCAGCTCGCCGGCCATGTGGGAGTGGGAGGGAGGAGGGAATCGAATCTTTGAGAGGCGTGGCGGTTTGTGGACTGGACTGGACGGCAGGAGGAGGACCCGACCGACCCCGACTCGGTGCAGCGGCCAACCGGGGGGGTTTGGGTCGAGAACTCGAGATGGAGATATGTGCTGCGTGTGCGAGTGCGAGTGCGACAGGGCTCTCCAGCTGTGCCCTCTTTTTTGTGTGTGTGTGTCGGACATTCGTCATGTCGTCCATGTCCATGGAGGTTGGAGGATTCATCGTTCATCTATAATTCTTTCACGATACTAGTATCTGTCTGTCCCTCTCTTTCGTTATTACCGAAAAAGGCCCTGACTTTCCGTTCGACGGTCCTAGCCACTCTTGTCGGGGGTAAGGCTGTCTCCAGCAACGTACTTTAAATTTGATCCCGAATATTCTTTGTCCTTTACAGTACTCTCTAAAAGATTCTGTATTTTATATCTTCTTCATCTCCAGCAATATCCCCTAAATTCCATCCTCTATATCAACAGTGTACTAGATTTGACATTCTATATTATTTTTTATTACTCGTTACCACGTGAGCGTACAGACACAAAAAAGTGTACAGTGTATAGAACACTTTCTACAGATAGCGGACGCATGCCATCCTTTAAATTTTAGAGAACGTTTTAGAGTTTCTTGCTAGAGGGATAAAGGACCTGACCGTCCCCTACATTTAGAGTACAGAACCCTTTACGGTCTGCTGGAGATAGCCGTGCTCCACGGCTCCTGCTCTGCTGCAAGACCATGCCTTCGCTGGAAAATAAAAGCAAAAAAAAATCAACTGGACTCTGCACCCATGCCTTCGCTGGAGCTGTTGCAGTGTTTCCTTGAACTCCAGCGGGAAAATAAAAGGCAAAAAAAGGAGAAATGCTCGAGACAAAACAGGAAAATGTTGCTAGGGAAACAAAAAAATTACAAAACAGGAAAATGTTGCTAGGGAAACAAAAAAATTGGCTTCGCCCGGGTTCGAACCGGAGACCTTCAGTGTGTTAGACTGACGTGATAACCAACTACACCACGAAACCTTCTTGTTATTTTTGCTGAATTTGCAATTCTTGTTGAAGGCAGCGTATGTTGTCAATGGCACGCAGCCATGACTCTTGCCAAAAATAGGAAAACCCGTACTACGGGCATGCAGCTGCACGGGATTGCATGACGACCGTCCGTTTGCGTGCCTACATACTCGCCCTGGAAAATGGTGACCACAAGAATGTAATCTTTTCTTCACCCCAAAAAGAAATAAAATAATTTTTTTAATTGCTAGGGGAGAGAGAGAGAGAGAGAAGAGAAGAGAAGAGGAGTGTAGATTAATCAGTTTATTCGCAAGATTTCACTTTCCGGCGAGCAAGATCATACTAGGAAATCGCGCGCAATTATATGTCCCACAGCCAGGAATTAGCTCCGGTCCATCCTCCGCATTGCTTTCTCTTTCTCCCCACCTCCACCTCCACCGCCCCTTCGCCATCGATCGCCCTGTCCCTGTCCGGCCGGCGGTGCATGTCATCTCGTACGTACGTCCAAGCTAGGCACCGTTCGTACCAGCAGCAGCAGGGCCGCCGGGGCAATCGCAGCGCCACTGGGGGAATCACGATCGAAGACTACCGCGCCGGCCGGTGTCGATAACAACAACAACTAATGGAGGGGTCAGAAGCGGCGGCGCGTGAGGCGCTGTCGACGGAGAAGGCGTTCGAGGGGGAGCGGCTGCCGGCGTGGTCGGAGCAGATCACTGTGCGCTCCGTGGTGGTGAGCACGGCGCTGGGCCTGTTCCTGAGCTTCATCGTGATGAAGCTGAACCTCACCTCCGGGATCGTGCCGTCGCTCAACATGTCGGCGGGCCTGCTCGCCTTCTTCCTCATGAAGACGTGGACCAGCGCGCTGGAGCGCTGCGGCGTCTTCCCCAAGCCCTTCACCCGTCAGGAGAACACCGTGGTGCAGACGTGCGTCATCTCCTGCTCCAGCATCGCCTTCAGCGGCGGCTTCGGCACCTACATCCTGGGCATGAGCAAGAAGATCGCCGAGGGCTTCGACGAGGCCAAGACCAGCATCAACGTGGAGGAGCCGTCGCTGGGCCGGATCATCGCCTTCCTCTTCCTCGTCAGCTTCGTGGGCCTCTTCTCCATCGTGCCGCTGCGCAAGATCATGATCATCAGCTACAAGCTCACGTACCCGAGCGGCTCCGCCACGGCGCACCTCATCAACAGCTTCCACACGCCGCAGGGAGCCATCCAGGCCAAGCAGCAGGTCTCCATCCTCTTCAAGTCCTTCGTCGGCAGCTTCCTCTGGTCCCTCTTCCAGTGGTTCTACTCCGCGGGGCCCGGCTGCGGCTTCAGCTCCTTCCCCACGTTCGGCATGGAGGCCTACCGCCGCCGCTTCTTCTTCGACTTCTCCGCCACCTACGTCGGCGTCGGCATGATCTGCCCCTACATCATCAACTTCTCGCTGCTGCTGGGCTCCGTCGTCTCCTGGGGCCTCATGTGGCCCTACATCGAGAGCAAGCGCGGCCTCTGGTACGACGCCGAGCTGCCGCGGAGCAGCCTCCACGGCCTCAACGGCTACCAGATCTTCATCTCCATCGCCATGATCATCGGCGACGGCCTCTTCAACTTCCTCTCCATCCTCGTCCGCACCTCCTACGACATGTACCTCAAGCGCACCCGCCCCGCCGAGGCCGCCGCCAAGCCCTTCGCGGGCGTCGACGTCACGGAGCGCCAGGCGCTCAGCTTCGACGACCGCCGCAGGACGCAGGTGTTCCTCAAGGACCAGATCCCGACGTCCATCGCCGCCGGCGCCTACGTGCTGCTGGCGGCCATCTCGGTGGTGGCCATCCCGCACATCTTCCGCCAGCTGCAGCCGAGGCACGTGGTGTGGGCCTACGTCGTGGCGCCCGTCTTCGCCTTCTGCAACGCCTACGGGACGGGGCTCACCGACTGGTCCCTCTCCAGCAGCTACGGCAAGCTGGCCATCTTCATCTTCGGCGCCAACGTGGGCGCCGCGGACGGCGGCGTGGTGGCGGGGCTGGCGGCGTGCGGCCTCATGATGGGCATCGTCTCCACGGCGTCCGACCTCATCCAGGACTTCAAGACGGGGTACCTCACGCTGACCTCGCCGCGCTCCATGTTCGTGAGCCAGGTCATGGGCACGGGGCTGGGCTGCGTCATCAGCCCCGTCGTCTTCTGGATCTTCTACAAGGCGTACGACATCGGGATGGAGGAAGGCTACCCGGCGCCATACGCCAAGATCTACCGGGGCATCGCGCTGCTAGGTGTCAACGGCTGGAACCAGCTGCCCAAGTACTGCCTCCGCTTCTGCCTCGCCTTCTTCCTGCTCGCCGTCGCCATCTGCGCGCTCAAGGAGGTGGCCAAGGCGCGGCGGTGGTGGGTGCAGGACTACATCCCGAGCGCGCTGGGCATGGCGGTGCCTTTCTTCCTCGGCTCGTTCTTCACCATCGACATGTGCGTCGGGAGCATCGTGCTGTACCTGTGGAGCAAGTCGGACCGGGTGAGGGCGCACATGTTCGCGCCGGCCGTCGCGTCGGGGCTCATCTGCGGCGACGGGATCTGGTCGCTGCCGTCGTCCATCCTCTCCCTGATCAACGTCAACCCGCCCATGTGCCTCAGGGTCTTCTCCGCCGACACAAACTACCAGGTCGAGGAGTTCCTCTGGACGCTGCGAAACCCAGCCGCCACATAAGAATAGCCTTCCTGTCCTGCTTCTTTTCTATATTGTTGTCGTCGTCTTCCTTCAATGTTGTTCGTCTCTGATAGCTTTTTGTTGTTAGCCTTTAATTTTTATGTATGTATCTCGTTACAGACAGCATGTAATGTGTACGTACGTTGTGCGTCATTATTTTTCTCTTGTACGTCGACTTGTAGAAGAAGCTGGTGATTATTGGTCCTATATATATCCTCGTGTAAAACAAAAACACAGCATCCGTTCATGTAAAAAAAAACTCGAGAAATTAACATACCGTATAAGTAGTTTTGATATTAAAGAACTGTTGGAACTTGCTCACAGGCGTAAGTTGATCCAACGGGGGTGTAATAGCGCAAACAGGGTTTCAGCACGTGATGGCAAAAGCTCTGTTCATCCAGCCTCTTAAGGGCACTGTGCGGGGGTATTTATAGGTACCTGAGTGCCCAGCGTCCAGTGTTAAGGACGCATGTGCCCTCAGGCATCTAGGTTATCCCCGGAATATTCCCATAAAGCGGGGTTACAGACTGTAATTACAGGGATGCCTTTACAAATTAGGCCCGTAACGCGCAGCGGCCACGCAGGGCCTGTTACAATGGACCGGATCACACGTGGGCCTCCATGCTGGACGAGGTCGCAATGATGGGACGACCTCGTCACAGGTCTTCGTCCGATGACGTGTGGGACGAAGGGTGAGCCTGCCTGTTGTCTTGTCTCCGCTGGTCCGACGATTACGGCGAAGGCATCGAGCGAAGGGTGGCGTCTTCGCCTTCGCCCCAACATTTGCCCTCCGAGGGACCAGTTCGACTAAGTCATCTGGTGCCGAAGACGTCGCTAGATGGCGGAGACAATGCCCTCGCTCGAAGTGGTTCCGCGGGGGGTTTTTGACATGACCGTTGATTTGACGTCGTACTGTTGGACTGCGGGTTTCCCGAAGCGCCGCGCTCTGTGTATAAAAGGGGGCGGGGGGCGGCGCGTTTTAAACCTTATCTTTCCGCGCTCCGTGAAAACCCTAGCCGCCTTTTCCGCCATCCTGCTGCTCGTCTGCCCTCCTTGCTCTTGTTCGCCGGAGATCTGGCCCGAGTGAAGCAGACCGCCCGCCGCCGCCGACGGTACGTAGCGATGCCGACCTCTTCTTCTTCTGCTGCCGCTACGCCGCCGGCCGACGCGTCGTCTCAGGAGACGCCGAGTATAGTGGCGGCGGAGGAGTTGTGCGCCGGCGAAACGGTGGATTTCGGTGTGTCGCGGATGTCCTCGGTCCGCGTGCAAGATATGCAGCAGCTTGGTTACTTTGGCGGGGGAGTCGCTCGTGTCCCGGGGACGGAGGAAGTCCCCGAGCCGGAGGGCGAGTTGGTTGTGTTCGAGGCGTTCTTTGCCGCTGGTCTTCGCCTGCTTGCGCACCGATTTGTGGGAGAAGTCCTGCGCAGAATTAACGTTCAGATCCATCAGCTGACTCTGAATGCCGTGGTGGCTCTGTCGAAGTATGTCTGGGCGACGACTTCGTACGGCGGACAGCCATCAGTCGAAGTCTTCGCGAAGTACTATTGCCTGCACTGGCAGAAGAGGGTGATTGGAGATGAAGTTGCCCAGTTTGGGTCTTGTACATTTACGCCGAAGACCGGCAAGACCACGATGGAGGTAGTTGAGTTGGTTCCTTGCGCCCGCAACAAGTGGGGCAATTGGCATGAGTTTTGGTTCTATGTCGCGGAGGGCACAGTCGAAGACCATCTGGGGCTCCCCGTGTCCGAGATGTGCTCGCATTTTTACTCAGCATACCCGCTGTTTGAAGTGGCAGAGGAGGATGCAGACGAAGGGGCCCTTCGGTGCGCCGCCGGCCTGAGCAGCGGGCGCGATTTGGTTGAGGAGTTTGTGGCGTACGGGGTATGGCCTTTGGCGCATGGCTGGGCGTTGGGCGAAGTATGCCCTCGCCAGATGCCTTCCTATGGTGGGAAGCTGGTGCGAAGTCCCGCCTTCGCGCTGGATCTGCATAGCCGCGATCCGGCCGCCTTTGTGCGTGAGGCGGAGGATGGGGCGATGCGGATCGTTGGTCGGTACGTGCCGAAGACAGAGGGCCAGCGTAGCTGGGATATTCGCGGGTCGAATGACCGTTTGAATAGGGTTTTTGAGTTGAATCGTCTGCCGTATGGCGGTTATCCCGGCCAAGACGATGTGGATCGTCGCGGGAAGAAACCGGTGGTAGAGACAGGAGACGACCCCGCGCCGGCGGCCGCCCCGTCCTCTAAGAAGAGGAAACTAGGTACTGCTATGGGAGGACTTGGGGTTTCCGATGGTTTTGCTAGAGAATTGATGAAGACATGCGTGGCCCCGGGGGGAAGGATGTCTTCACCCGAGCTCCGGGAGTCTTCGGCGCGGATGCTGAGGGTTACCGGGGGTTGGTGGCCTAAGAATGTTCCTATCCCCCGCGCGGCCGGCGAAGACTTTTTTACATCCCGCATGGTTCGTGATTGGAAAGTGTTTCTGTTGGGGCGAAGGCGAAGACGCCACCCTTCACTCGATGCCTTCACTGTAATCGTTGGACCAGCAGAGACAAGACAACAGGCAGGCTCACCCTCGTCCCACACGTCATCGGACGAAGACCTGTGACGAGGTTGTCCCATCATTGCGACCTCGTCCAGCATGGAGGCCCACGTGTGATCCGGCCCATTGTAACAGGCCCTGCGTGGCCGCTGCGCGTTACGGGCCTAATTTGTAAAGGCATCCCTGTAATTACGGTCTGTAACCCTGCTTTATGGGAATGTTCCGGGGATAACCTAGATGCCTGAGGGCACATGCGTCCTTAACACTGGACGCTGGGCACTCAGGTACCTATAAATACCCCCGCACAGTGCCCTTAAGAGGCTGGATGAACAGAGCTTTTGCCATCACGTGCTGAAACCCTGTTTGCGCTATTACACCCCCCCCGTTGGATCAACTTGCGCCTGTGAGCAAGTTCCAACATTTGGCGCCCACCGTTCGTGCTACGAAAAAACCACCCATGATGGCACCCAAGAAAGCTAGCTCGAAGGCTGACGAGGCTGCGAAGGCAGCACTGCTGGCCGCAAAAAAGGGCAAGGCCCTCGCACTCACCCACTCCACCCACCAAGAGGCTGCTGAAGACGTTGTTCCCCGCACCTGCGAAGACGACACTCTCCGCACCTGCGGCCTTGAAGGACAACCACAACCTCCCCCAGGCTTCGCCCCACCGGAGGGCGCGGACCTCACCGAGGACGGTGAAGTCCTCGGCGTTTCAGCGGAAGAACAGCTACAGCTGCGCGCCCTGCGCCTCAAGAACCGCAATCTCTAGAGGCAAAAAGAGATACTGGAGGCCAAGCGCCAGCGCGTGTCTGCACTAGCTAAGGTGCGGCAAATGATACGCGGCGAAGAGCAGAAGGCCCAGGACCTCGAGCAGGAGATCACGCTGATGCAGCGCGAAGGCCACCTCGGCTTGCAGCACGGGGCACCCCTGCAACAGCGTGCGCAAGTTGAAGACATTCGCGAAGGCCATCTCGGCCTGCAGCACGGGCCACCCCTGCAACAGCGCGCACAAGTGGAAGACCCGCACTTCCCCCAGCGCGACTACGCCTTCCCACACGCCGCGCCATTTCAAGGGGTCAACTACCTCGACGAGCAAAGTCCCCTGGCGCCACATCTGCAAGTGACACCCTGGCCTGCCAACTTCCAGGCAGGGACCTATCCCAAGTACAACAGCAGCACGGACCCAACACAATACATCATGAGTTATCAGGTCGCCGTTGCATCTTCCGGAGGGGACGACGCCACAATGGCCAAGTCTTTCATCATCGCCCTCGAAGGCCCAGCTCTCACCTGGTTCATCAGGTTGCCTCCGCTGTCCATTGACTCCTGGAGAAGCCTAAGGGACAAATTCCTACTCAACTTCCAAGGGTACCGCCCAGACACCGACGCCTTGGCCGAACTCTCACTCTGCAAGCAACTGGAAAAAGAGACTCTGCGGGAGTACTACCGCAAGTTTCTAACACTCAAGTCACAGCTGCCCTCAGTTGATGACCAGATCGCCATTCACTACGCCATCAGTGACCTTCGCGCCGGCGTCCTTTACAGCCACTGCATCAGGGACCCGCCCAAGAACCTCCAGGAATTATGTCAGCTATTCGAAAAATATGCCAAATCCGAAGAGCTCCACCAGCGCAAGGTTGAGTCTCAGAGGAAACCCAAAGATGCTCCGCAATCCAGCCACACGTGGACGAGGACTCCGCAGCCAGACTCTGGTCGAGACGGCCGTAATCAGCAGCAGGTGCACAACATTGCCAACTAGCACCCCGCTGCTGATGCCCCTCGCCGCCAGGAATATCCCCCCAGGGTCGCGGAAGTGGAACTCGCGGTAGGGGCCGGGGACGCGCGCAGCCGCCGCGCCGATTCTACTGTCTCTTCCACGGTGAAGACTGCGCCCACCAAACCAAAGACTGCCCAGAGACGAAGGCCACCAGAGATAGGATGGCACGGGCGCAACCGGCCGACAACCCAAGAGTCGTCGCACACACTTATCAGCACCGCCCTCCACCATACATCCACGCCCCCGCCCCACATCCACCGCACCACGCTTACCAACACCATCAGGAAGTACAAATCGTACCTCCCCCACCCCCACCTCCACACCAGCAACAACAAAACATCCCCCACCCCCACGCCCCCAAGCAAGAAGACTTCGCCGATCAGCCGTATCGCGGAGTCATTCATATGATCACTGGGGGGTCTAGAGTCGACTTCGACACCAAGCGACAGAAGCGGGACCACTACCGCAACATAAACCACGTCGCCATCACCGGTCCAGTCGTGCAGACGAAGTGGTCCCATGTACCGCTAACTTTCGACACCCGAGACGTCGACCTGCGCAACGCCCCCCCATATTGACGCCATGGTCATCAACTGCAGCGTGGCAGGCTGGGACCTGCACAAAGTCCTCATCGATAATGGCAGTCAGGCAGACATCATTTTCCTCCATGCCTTCGACCGCATGGCCATAAGCCACAGCTTGCTCAAGCCTTCGGACAATCCATTGTACGGCTTCGGCGGCAAGGGCACTTTTCCTATCGGCAAAATAGAGTTGCCTCTCTCCTTCGGTGTAGCGCCCAATGCTCGAAGTGAACAAATAACCTTTGACATCGTCGACATGGTGTATCCGTACAACACCATCATGGGCCGGGGCTCCATCAACAAGTTTGAAGCAGCCATTCACGGATTGTACCTGTGCATGAAGATACCAGGTCCGTTAGGCGCCATCTCGGTCTACGACAATCAGCAGACTGCGCGCAATATAGAGCGAGACTTTGTCCTCGGGCAAAGAAATGTCCACTGCCTTACGGCCCAGTGCGAGGTCCCAGTGCCCGCTAGCCCAACTGAAAAACAACACAAGGCGCAGCTGCAAAGCAACGACGGGACCAAGACTGTTCCCCTCGACCAGGCCACACCCAAGCAAACAGTCACGATCAGCGAAGACCTCACTTCGCATGACGAGGAAAAACTCCTGTGCTGCTTGTCCAAGAACAAGGACGTCTTCGCTTGGTCAGCCCTCGACCTGGTCGGGGTCAGCCGATCCATAATTGAGCACAGCTTGGGAATCGACCCCTCGGTGAGACTGAAAAAACAGCGGCTTCGCAAAATGTCCGACGAGAAGACAGAGGCCGCCAAGGCAGAGGTACACCGCCTCCTGGAAGCTAAATTTATCGAGCCAGTGGCTTACCCCACGTGGCTCTCCAACGTGGTAATGGTGCAGAAAAAGAGCGGCAAGTGGCGAATGTGCATAGACTTCACCAGTCTCAACAAGGCCTGCCCAAAGGACAACTTCCCGTTGCCCCGGATCGACAAAATAGTCGATAGCGCGGCCGGGTGCGAGGTCATGTCACTCCTCGACTGCTTCTCCGGTTATCATCAAATATACATGAAGGAGGAGGACAAAGCCAGCACCAGCTTCATAACACCCTTCGGCACATATTGCTTTATCAGAATGCCGGAGGGACTTAAGAACGCCGGGTCCACCTTCTCCCGGCTCACTAAAACAGTGCTCGAAGGGCAAGTCGGCAGAAACGTATTCACATACGTGGATGACATTGTCGTCGCCAGCAGGAACAAAGAGGACCATCTCGCAGACCTCGCCGAGACATTCGCGAACATGCGGGACGCACGACTTCGCCTGAACCCCGATAAGTGCGTCTTCGGCGTTCGCTAGGGGAAAATATTGGGTTATCTGGTATCACACCGCGGCATCGAGGCCAACCCAACCAAAATCCAGGCCATTATCAACATGACGCCCCCGCAGTCAGCCAGAGAGGTCCAGCGTCTGACGAGCAGATTGGCCGCCCTCAACAGATTCATTTCCAAATCTGCTGAGCGAAGTCTTCCCTTCCTCAAAACACTCCGCGGCGCAAAATACTTCGCTTGGGGGCCAGAGCAGGCGGCGGCCTTCGCCTCACTAAAACAGTACCTGATGGAGTTGGCCGTTCTTACGAGCCCCGACTCTTCGCTACCACTGTTGCTTTACGTTGTGGCTTCGCCGCACGCGGTCAGCGCGGCACTGGTTCAGGAGTAGACAGTAGAGGGTGTGATCAGGCAGTGCCCAGTTTATTATGTCTCCGAAGTGCTCACACCGTCAAAATGCAACATGACGGAACTCGAAAAGATTGCATATGCAGTTCTTATGTCTTCGCGCAAATTGCGCCACTACTTTGAAGCATTCAAGGTCCGCGTCACCTTAGATAGGGGACTCGGCGAATTATTCAGAAACCCGGAGGCATCGGTACGGATCGCCAAATGGGCGGCCAAACTTTCCGGCTACCACATCACTTTCGAGCCCAGGACAGCGATCAAGTCACAAGTTCTAGCAGACTTCGTCGTCGACTGGACCGGGCCGATAACACAGCCGGATCCGTCCGTAGAGAAGGTTTGGACAGTCCACTGCGACGGTGCCTGGTGCCATGCGGGGGCAGGCGCTGCTGCGGTCATCACCTCACCCACCGGGGTCAGGCACAGATACGCGGCACGCTTAAGCTTCGCTCTGGAATCCGACAGATGCACAAACAACATAGCAGAATACGAAGCTGTCATCCTCGGCCTCCGCAAACTAAGAGCCCTCGGTGTCACCACCTGCATAGTCCGAACAGACTCCAAGGTAGTCGCCGGCCAAGTCGAGAAAGACTATGCAGCAAAGGACCCCGCACTTATGCAGTACCTCGCGGCCATCCGAAGTCTCGAGAGACAATTCAAGGGATTCACATTTCAGCATGTGGACAGGGCCAAGAATGAAGAAGCTGACGCATTGGCCAAGGCAGCCACCAGGGGTGAAGCCCTACCCTCCGACGTGTTCTATCACGTCATCGGCACACCAGCCGTCCGCAGCCCTGAAGGGCTCCAAATAACCAACGACAGCGAGGGCCACCGCATGATCAACCTTATCATGACCGAAGACTGGCGGACACCAATAACCCTGTACCTGCAGGGGTACTATCACCTAATCGACAGCAATGAGGCCAAGCGCCTCCACCACCGAAGCCGGGACTTCGCACTGATCGAGGGCCAACTTTACAAAAAGGGGGGTCAGTCAGCCGATGCTTAAGTGCGTCACCGAGACCGAAGGCGTTCAAATTCTGCGCGAAGTCCACAAGGGGACCTGCGGCTCCCACGCAGGCCCCAGGGCCCTAGCGGCAAAGGTGATATGCCAAGGTTTCTACTGGCCCGCCATTATCTGCGCCGCAAATCGGGTTGTCAGATCCTGCGAGGCCTGTCAGAAATTTTCCCCACACACGGGACGCCCCTCGCAGTTCATGAAGTTGATCACCCACACATGGCCCCTTCAGCGCTGGGGCCTAGACATTGTCGGGCCCCTGCCCACGGCTCAGGGGAACCTCAAGTTCACCTTTGTAGCCGTTGAATACTTCACCAAATGGATTGAAGCGAGGGCAGTGTCCACCATCACATCAAAGACGGCCCAGAAATTCTTCTGGCAAAATATTGTTTGCCGTTTCGGAGTACCATCCGAACTCACGGTCGACAACGGCAAGCAGTTCGACAACCAAGATTTCAAAGACTTCTGCTTCTCCATCGACACCAAGCTTGCCTTCGCCTCCGTGTACCACCCCCAGTCCAACGGAGTCGTGGAGCGTGCCAACGGCAAAATTTTCACAGCTGTCAAGAAAATGCTCCTCGACGACAAAAAAGGCAAGTGGCCCAACCTGTTACCCGAAGTGGTCTGGGCACTGAATACAACTGAGTGCAGGGCGACTGGGTTTACTCCCTTCCGCCTATTATACGGATCGGAGGCCATGACTCCGCAAGAAATAAAGCATGGGTCACCTCGGACAGCCGCGTCGGCCGTCCCAGACGTAGACGAGCCGACTTCGAAGGATCTCATCGACGGAGACCGCGTCTTCGCCCTACAGGCTCTGGACAAATACCAAGCCTAGACAAAAGCATGGTGTGACCAGGCAGTCATCCCAAGGGAATTCAGCGAAGGGGACCTCGTACTCGTCCGGACAGCTCGAACAGAGTCCAGAGGCAAGCTGGAGCCCATGTGGGAAGGCCCTTACATTGTCAAGTCGAAGGCCTCCCCCAGCGCATACAGGCTTGCAACGCCAAACGGCGAAGACTTAGAGCATTCCTGGAACATTGATAATCTGCGCAAATTTTTTGTTTGACTCATCAGGGCCAGCTCGCCCTTGTAATTTGCAAAAACAATTTTGTTCTGGCCCGCACTCTTTTCCTCCCGGGGGGTGAGGTTTTTAACGAGGCGGAGTCATGTAATATACAAGAGAAAAATCCCCCGCAAAATCCACGTCGAAAAAGACCGCACCGACGGTCTTCGACATTCGACTAATACAAAGTCACCGCGAGGCCCAGCGGCAGCCGCCCTCGCGTGCGACAACTCCGCGCAGAAGTCGCCTAAGGGTGCAGCCGGACTAGCACAACAAGTGCGAAAAATCGAAGTCTTCCACGAAGACTATCCACGCAGAAGTCGCCTAAGGGTGCAGCCGGACTAGCACAACAAGTGCGAAAAATCGAAGTCTTCCACGAAGACTATCCGCGTAGAAGTCGCCTAAGAGTGCAGCCGGACTAGCACAACAAGTGCGAAAAATCGAAGTCTTCCACGAAGACTATCCGCGCAGAAGTCGCCTAAGGGTGCAGCCGGACTAGCACAGCAAGTGCGAAAAATTGAAGTCTTCCACGAAGACTATCCGCGCAGAAGTTGCCCAAGGGTGCAGCCGGATTAGCACTACACATACGAAAAATCGAAGTCTTCCGCGAAGACTACCCGTGCAACAATCGCCTAAGGGTGCAGCCGGACTAGCACAACAAGTGCGAAAAATCGAAGTTTTCCGCGAAGACTATCCGTGCAGAAGTCGCCTCAGGGTGCAGCAGGGACTAGCACAATAAGTGCGAAAAATCGTAGTTTCCCGCGAAGACTATCCATGCAGAAGTCGCCTCAGGGTGCAGCAGGGACATCGCAACAAGTGCGACGAATCGACTACAATGGTACAGCCGGACGACGCTTAACGAGTGCAAAAACGACTACACCAAACCGTCCGCACAAAGACCGACTACATGCGCACCAGACCAACATAACAAAAACACCAGACCAAGTACGTAACGCCTTCGCGACCATAGCCGAGTGTGCGAAGGCACACAACCTCGTCACACAAGCCATTACACATGTACAAGCGAGGGCATCACACTCTACATCGGCTCAACCTTCGGAATAATTCCCATCTCCCTATAGTTAAATAACATTATCCTAAGCTCCTCACCCGCAAAAAGACTTCGCAACTCCCCCTCACCTGCACTCACAGCGGCCGGCAGGGACAACAGTTCCTGCCTGCTAGCCCCACTCACACGAAGCTGACCGCCGTCCGCCCCACTCACTCTATGCTTCGCAACCGCCCTCCGCCGCCTACGCCCAGTACTCGGACCAGGCACAACTTCAGCATCCGCAGCTTGCGGCGAAGCCTCCGCCGTTGCCACATCCAAGGCCGCAAAGTAGTCCAAGTCCTCATCCGACGACTCCTCAGTCCACTCAACCGAGCTCCCAGAGTCACCAACATCAGAAAACTTAGATGCAGTCCCGTCCGATTTATTATCATCGTCCACGGTTGAAGCCGCCAAAAAATTAGTAGTAGCGGTTGCGTGCGCAGGCCCAAAATCTTGAACCTGCGTAGCAACCAAGATTCAGCAACATATCCAAAATTCCCTAACTACCCACACCGACTAAGCCACCTGCGAAGGCCGAGCCGTCGCGGGATCCTCCGCTCCCGGCTCTGCCGCCATCTGCATAGGATCGTCGGCCCTCGGCGCGGAAGTTGGCGACGGGCCTCCGCCGGCCACGGTGGCTGCGGGGGCGTCGGGAACGCCTTCGACGATTTCCGGGGGCGGCTCCGGGGCGGTCTCGGGCACAGCCACCACCGGGTTTGACTCCGACTCAGGCTGCGCGCTGTTCAAGGCCCCGAAGTCCTCCACCCTCTCACCACGCGCCGCCTAAGACAGGGCACACAGATTCAGCACACCCACATATAACCCACACGCAACAAACACTAGACAAACGCCAAACATTACCTGACCCCTCGCCGTCTCGGCCCGCTCCCTGACCACCTCCCGACCGTGGGGGCCCCACATCCGGTCGTAGAGGGCTCCGACGGATTCCTTCACTATAGGGTCCTCAACCTTGTAGACATCACGCTTGAAATCCTCATTAGCTTGGTCGAAGACCTCATAGTGCCGGCACCCTTCGCGAGATAACGCGTTCATCGCCCCCTCGCAGGTGACCAGGGAGGCATAGGACATAAACCCCTCCACAATGGTGGGGAGCGCCAGCAGCTCCTCTTGTATCCACTCGAAGCAGCGAAGTCCGGGCTCTCGATCCGGCACTTCGAAGTCAGCGGTCCACGCGCTCAGCTCATGGTATGAATCCACAAGCTGTTTGCGTGTCCGCTCAGCCTCCGAGCGCGTCGAAGCCTCGGCCCTCTCCACTCGGGCCAGCAGAGCGTTGAGCCGCCCCTCCAACTCCTCCGCGCGCTGCCTGGCAAGACTGCCCTCCGCCCGCGCCAAATTGGCCTCCGCCTGCGCAGACTGCGCCTTGGCAAGGGCCTCATTAGCCTCCTTCCTTTCCTCCGCTAGTTGGCGCCGGAGGTCAGTCCTCTCACCCTCCAGCGCGGCCACCTTATCCGCCAGCTTGCGGCATTTGCTATCGGCGGCCGACTTTTCCCGGACGGCGTCAGCATGTTGCGTCCAAAGTCTCTCGACTTCGGTAGACACAACTGCCGTCAGGGCTCCCGACGCCGTGCAGTCAGCGAAGTCAGCCGCTTACAAGACACACATAAGACCACAGCCCCAGCAAAGCCGGTAAAAAAAACCGAAGTCTAGCTCAACGTACCTGACTTAGTGCCTCCTTCAGCTCCTTCAGCCGGCGGGCCACAGCACCCGCCTCGTCCCTGACGGCAGTGAGTGCCGGTATCTCGCCGCCGGCACTAAGAGCACTGCCCTTCGCCCTTGGCACTACGGCAGCCGCCGTGGTCGCCGCGGCAGGCGGAACAACAACAAGTTGGCCTTCGTCCGACCCTGCGACGCATCAAAAAATTTAAGAAAAAAAAACTCGAGCCAACAACATACCAACAAGATAATCGTCCACACTAATGTCGGTGGCGAAGTCAGCGACGCGCTTGCCCGGCGGCGGCAACCCTCGGGCCGCCTTCGCGGCCTCCAGCACCCTGCTGGACGTAGGGGCAGCCTTCGCAGACTTGGAACCGCCGGCGACAGCCACCTTCACAGCCTCCGGCGCCCTGCTGGATGCAGGGGCGGCCGACTTCGCCGCCAGCGGCGACTGGCCTCCGCCAGGGGCAGTAGCCTTCACAGCCCCCCACTGCCTCTTCGACCTGGCCTCATGAAGCCTAACGACCGCCTGGCGCTTCTGTGCAGCTCCCTGGCGATCCTTGTCCATCACTGCCGACACAACAGCAGCAATATTCCGACCATAAGGAAACACTTTCCAATCACGAACCATGCGGGATGTAAAAAAGTCTTCGCCGGCCGCACGGGGGATAGGAACATTCTTAGGCCACCAACCCCCGGTAACCCTCAGCATCCGCGCCGAAGACTCCCGGAGCTCGGGTGAAGACATCCTTCCCCCCGGGGCCGTGCATGTCTTCATCAATTCTCTAGCAAAACCATCGGAAACCCCAAGTCCTCCCATAGGAGTACCTAGTTTCCTCTTCTTAGAGGACGGGGCGGTCGCCGGCGCGGGGTCGTCTCCTGTCTCTACCACCGGTTTCTTCCCGCGACGATCCACATCGTCTTGGCCGGGATAACCGCCATACGACAGACGATTCAACTCAAAAACCCTGTTCAAGCGGTCATTCGACCCGCGAATATCCCAGCTACGCTGGCCCTCTGTCTTCGGCACGTACCGATCAACGATCCACACCGCCCCATCCTCCGCCTCACGCACAAAGGCGGCCGGATCGCGGCTATGCAGATCCAGCGCGAAGGCGGGACTTCGCACCAGCTTCCCACCATAGGAAGGCATCTGGCGAGGGCATACTTCGCCCAACGCCCAGCCATGCGCCAAAGGCCATACCCCGTATGCCACAAACTAATCAACCAAATCGCGCCCGCTGCTCAGGCCGGCGGCGCACCGATGGGCCCCTTCGTCTGCATCCTCCTCCGCCACTTCAAACGGCGGGTATGCTGAGTAAAAGTGCGACCACATCTCGGACATGGGGAGCCCCGGATGGTCTTCGACTGTGCCCTCCGCGACATAGAACCAAAACTCATGCCAATTGCCCCACTTGTTGCGGGCGCAAGGAACCAACTCAACTACCTCCATCGTGGTCTTGCCGGTCTTCGGCGTAAATGTACAAGACCCAAACTGGGCAACTTCATCTCCAATCATCCTCTTCTACCAGTGCAGGCAAATAGTACTTCGCGAAGACTTCGACTGATGGCTGTCCGCCGTACGAAGTCGTCGCCCAGACATACTTCGATAGAGCCACCACGGCATTCAGAGTCAGCTGATGGATCTGAACGTTAAATCTGCGCAGGACTTCTCCCACAAATCGGTGCGCAGGCAGGCGAAGACCAGCGGCAAAGAACGCCTCGAACACAACCAACTCGCCCTCCGGCTCGGGGACTTCCTCCGTCCCCGGGACACGAGCGACTCCCCCGCCAAAGTAACCAAGCTGCTGCATATCTTGCACGCGGACCGAGGACATCCGCGACACACCGAAATCCACCGTTTCGCCGGCGCGCAACTCCTCTGCTGCCACTATACTCGGCGTCTCCTCAGACGACGCGTCGGCCGGCGGCGTAGCGGCAGCAGAAGAAAAAGAGGTCGGCATCGCTACGTACCGTCGGCGGCGGCGGGCGGTCTGCTTCACTCGGGCCAGATCTCCGGCGAACAAGAGCAAGGAGGGCAGATGAGCAGCAGGATGGCGGAAAAGGCGGCTAGGGTTTTCACGGAGCGCGGAAAGATAAGGTTTAAAACGCGCCGCCCCCCGCCCCCTTTTATACACAGAGCGCGGCGCTTCAGGAAACCCGCAGTCTAACAGTACGACGTCAAATCAACGGTCATGTAAAAAACCCCCGCGGAACCACTTCGAGCGAGGGCAGCGTCTCCGCCATCTAGCGACGTCTTCGGCACCAGATGACTTAGTCGAACTGGTCCCTCGGAGGGCAAATGTTGGGGCGAAGGCGAAGACGCCACCCTTCGCTCGATGCCTTCGCCGTAATCGTCGGACCAGCGGAGACAAGACAACAGGCAGGCTCACCCTTCATCCCACACGTCATCGGACAAAGACCTGTGACGAGGTCATCCCATCATTGCGACCTCGTCCAGCATGGAGGCCCACGTGTGATCCGGCCCATTGTAACAGGCCCTACGTGGCCGCTGCGCGTTACAGGCCTAATTTGTAAAGGCATCCCTGTAATTACGGTCTGTAACCCCACTTTATAGGAATATTCCGGGGATAACCTAGATGCCTGAGGGCACATGCGTCCTTAACACTGGACGCTGGGCACTCAGGTACCTATAAATACCCCCGCACAGTGCCCTTAAGAGGCTGGATGAACAGAGCTTTTGCCATCACGTGCTGAAACCCTGTTTGCGCTATTACACCCCCCCGTTGGATCAACTTGCGCCTGTGAGCAAGTTCCAACAGTTTCCTTACGGTCGGAATATTGCTGCTGTTGTGTCGGCAGTGATAGACAAGGATCACCAGGGAGCTGCACAGAAGCGCCAGGCGGTCGTCAGGCTTCATGAGGCCAGGCCGAAGAGGCAGCGGGGGGCTGCGAAGGCTACTGCCCCCGGCGGAGGCCAGCCGCCGCTGGCGGCGAAGTCGGCCGTCCCTGCATCCAGTAGGGCGCCGGAGGCTGCGAAGGTGGCTGCCGCCGGCGGTTCTAAGTCTACGAAGGCTGCCCCTGCGTCCAGCAGGGTGCCGGAGGTCGCGAAGGCGGCCCGAGGGTTGCCGCCGCCGGGCAAGCGCGTCGCCGACTTTGCCACCGACATTAGTGTGGACGATTATCTTGTTGGTATGTCGTTGGCTCGAGTTTTTTTTCTTAAATTTGTTGATGCGTCGCAGGGTCGGACGAAGGCCAACTTGTTGTTGTTCCGCCTGCCGCGGCGACCACGGCGGCTGCCGTAGTGCCAAGGGCGAAGGGCAGTGCTCTTAGTGCTGGCGGCGAGATACCGGCACTCACTGCCGTCAGGGACGAGGCGGGTGCTGTGGCCCACCGGCTGAAGGAGCTGAAGGAGGCACTAAGTCAGGTAAATTGAGCTAGACTTCGGTTTTTTACCGGCTTTGCTGGGGCTGTGGTCTTATGTGTGTCTTGTAGGCGGCTGACTTCGCTGACCGCACGGCGTCGGGAGCTCTGACGGCAGTTGTGTCTACCGAAGTCGAGAGACTTCGGACGCAACATGCTGACGCCGTCCGGGAAAAGTCGGCCGCCGACAGCAAATGCCGCAAGCTGGCGGATAAGGTGGCCGCGCTGGAGGGTGAGAGGACTGACCTCTGGCGCCAACTAGCGGAGGAAAGGAAGGAGGCTAATGAGGCCCTTGCCAAGGCGCAGTCTGCGCAGGCGGAGGCCAATTTGGCGCGGGCGGAGGGCAGTCTTGCCAGGCAGCGCGCGGAGGAGTTGGAGGGGTGGCTCAACGCTCTGTTGGCCCAAGTGGAGAGGGCCGAGGCTTCGACGCGCTCGGAGGTTGAGTGGACACACAAACAGCTTGTGGATTCATACCATGAGCTGGGCGCGCGGACTGCTGACTTCGAAGTGCCGGATCGAGAGCCCAGACTTCGCTGCTTCGAGTGGATACAAGAGGAGCTGCTGGCGCTCCCCACCATTGTGGAGGGGTTTATGTCCTATGCCTCCCTGGTCACCTGCGAGGGGGCGATGAACGCGTTATCTCGCGAAGGGTGCCGACACTATGAGGTCTTCGACCAAGCTGATGAGGATTTTGAGCGTGATGTCTACAAGGTTGAGGACCTTATAGTGAAGGAATCCGTCGGAGCCCTCTACGACCGGATGTGGGGCCCCCACGGTCGGGAGGTGGTCAGGGAGCGGGCCGAGACGGCGAGGGGTCAGGTAATGTTTGGCGTTTGTTTAGTGTTTGTTGCGTGTGGGTTATATGTGGGTGTGCTGAATCTGTGTGCCCTGTCTTAGGCGGCGCGTGGCGAGAGGGTGGAGGACTTCGGGGCCTTGAACAGCGCGCAGCCTGAGTCGGAGTCGAACCCGGTGGTGGCTGCGCCCGAGACCGCCCCGGAGCCGCCCCCGGAAACCGTCGAAGGCGTTCCCGACGCCTCCGCAGCCACCGTGGCCGGCGGAGGCCCGTCGCCAACTGCCACGCCGAGGGCCGACGATCCTGTGCAGATGGCGGCAGAGCCGGGAGCGGAGGATCCCGCGACGGCTGGGTCTTCGCAGGTGGCTTAGTCGGTGTGGGTAGTTAGGGAATTTTGGATATGTTATTGAATCTTGGTTGCTGCGCAGGTTCAAGATTTTGGGCCTGCGCACGCAACCGCTACTACTAATTTTTTGGCGGCTTCGACCGTGGATGATGATAATAAATCGGACGGGTCTGCATCTAAGTTTTCTGATGTTGGTGACTCTGGGAGCTCGGTTGAGTGGACTGAGGAGTCATCGGATGAGGACTTGGACTACTTTGCGGCCTTGGATGTGGCAGCGGCAGAGGCTTCGCCGCAAGCTGCGAATGCTGAAGTTGTGCCTGGTCCGAGTACTAGGCGTAGGCGGCGGAGGGCGGTTGCGAAGCGTAGAGTGAGTGGGGCGGACGGCGGTCGGCTTCGTGTGAGTGGGGCTGGCAGGCAGGAACTGTTGTCCCTGCCGGCCGCTGTGAGTGCAGGTGAGGGGGAGTTGCGAAGTCTTTTTGCGGGTGAGGAGCTTAGGATAATGTTATTTAACTATAGGGAGATGGGAATTATTCCGAAGGTTGAGCCGATGTAGAGTGTGATGCCCTCGCTTGTACATGTGTAATGGCTTGTGTGACGAGGTTGTTTGCCTTCGCACACTCGGCTATGGTCGCGAAGGCGTTACGTACTTGGTCTGGTGTTTTTGTTATGTTGGTCTGGTGCGCATGTAGTCGGTCTTTGTGCGGACGGTTTGGTGTAGTCGTTTTTGCACTCGTTAAGCGTCGTCCGGCTGTACCATTGTAGTCGATTCGTCGCACTTGTTGCGCTGTCCCTGCTGCACCCTGAGGCGACTTCTGCACGGATAGTCTTCGCGGGAAACTATGATTTTTCGCACTTATTGTGCTATTCCCTGCTGCACCCTGAGGCGACTTCTGCACGGATAGTCTTCGCGGAAAACTACGATTTTTCACACTTGTTGTGCTAGTCCGGCTGCACCCTTAGGCGATTGTTGCACGGGTAGTCTTCGTGGAAGACTTCGATTTTTCGTATGTGTAGTGCTAATCCGGCTGCACCCTTGGGCGACTTCTGCGCGGATAGTCTTCGTGGAAGACTTCGATTTTTCGCAATTGCTGTGCTAGTCCGGCTGCACCCTTAGGCGACTTCTGCGCGGATAGTCTTCGTGGAAGACTTCGATTTTTCGCACTTGTTGTGCTAGTCTGGCTGCACCCTTAGGCGACTTCTGCGCGGATAGTCTTCATGGAAGACTTCGATTTTTCGCACTTGTTGTGCTAGTCCGGCTGCACCCTTAGGCGACTTCTGCGCGGATAGTCTTCGTGGAAGACTTCGATTTTTCGCACTTGTTGTGCTAGTCCGGCTGCACCCTTAGGCGACTTCTGCGTGGAGTTGTCGCACGCGAGGGCGGCTGCCGCTGGGCCTCGCGGTGACTTTGTATTAGTCGAATGTCGAAGACCGTCGGTGCGGTCTTTTTTCGACGTGGATTTTGCGGGGGATTTTTCTCTTGTATATTACATGACTCCACCTCGTTAAAAACCTCACCCCCCGGGAGGAAAAGAGTGCGGGC
Organism: Zea luxurians; assembly: GCA_029449295.1. NCBI lineage: Eukaryota > Viridiplantae > Streptophyta > Magnoliopsida > Poales > Poaceae > Zea > Zea luxurians. The sequence continues at coordinate 7,343,923 of JAOPSE010000053.1, read as the reverse complement.
CAGAACAAAATTGTTTTTGCAAATTACAAGGGCGAGCTGGCCCTGATGAGTCAAACAAAAAATTTGCGCAAATTATCAATGTTCCAGGAATGCTCTAAGTCTTCGCCGTTAGGCGTTGCGAGCCTGTATGCGCTGGGGGAGACCTTCGACTTGACAATGTAAGGGCCTTCCCACATGGGCTCCAGCTTGCCTCTGGACTCTGTTCGAGCTGTCCGGACGAGTACGAGGTCCCCTTCATTGAATTCCCTTGGGATGACTGCCTGGTCGCGCCGTGCTTTTGTCTGGGCTTGGTATTTGTCCAGAGCCTGTAGGGTGAAGACGCGGTCTCCGTCGATGAGATCCTTCGAAGTCGGCTCGTCTACGTCTGGGACGGCCGACGCGGCTGTCCGAGGCGACCCATGTTTTATTTCTTGCAGAGTCATGGCCTCCGATCCGTATAATAGGCGGAAGGGGGTAAACCCAGTCGCCCTGCACTCAGTTGTATTCAGTGCCCAGACCACTTCGGGTAACAGGTCGGGCCACTTGCCTTTTTTGTCGTTGAGGAGCATTTTCTTGACAGCTGTGAAAATTTTGCCGTTGGCGCGCTCCACGACTCCGTTGGACTGGGGGTGGTACACGGAGGCGAAGGCAAGCTTGGTGCCGATGGAGAAGCAGAAGTCTTTGAAATCTTGGTTGTCGAACTGCTTGCCGTTGTCGACCGTGAGTTCGGATGGTACTCCGAAGCGGCAAACAATATTTTGCCAGAAGAATTTCTGGGCCATCTTTGATGTGATGGTGGACACTGCCCTCGCTTCAATCCATTTAGTGAAGTATTCAACGGCTACAAAGGTGAACTTGAGGTTCCCCTGAGCCGTGGGCAGGGGCCCGACAATGTCTAGGCCCCAACGCTGAAGGGGCCACGTGTGGGCGATCAACTTCGTGAACTGCGAGGGGCGTCCCGTGCGTGAGGAAAATTTCTGACAGGCCTCGCAGGATCTAACAACCCGATTTGCGGCGCAGATAATGGCGGGCCAGTAGAAACCTTGGCGTATCACCTTTGCCGCTAGGGCCCTGGGGCCTGCATGGGAGCCGCAGGTCCCCTTGTGGACTTCGCGCAGAATTTGAACGCCTTCGGTCTCGGTGACGCACTTAAGCATCGGCTGACTGACCCCCTTTTTGTAAAGTTGGCCCTCGATCAGTGCGAAGTCCTGGCTTCGGTGGTGGAGGCGCTTGGCCTCGTTGCTGTCGATTGGGTGATAGTACCCCTGCAGGTACAGGGTTATTGGCGCCTGCCAGTCTTCGGTCATGATAAGGTTGATCATGCGGTGGCCCTCGCTGTCGTTGGTTATTTGGAGCCCTTCAGGGCTGCGGACGGCTGGCGTGCCGATGACGTGATAGAACACGTCGGAGGGTAGGGCTTCACCCCTGGTGGTTGCCTTGGCCAATGCGCCAGCTTCTTCATTCTTGGCCCTGTCCACATGCTGCAATGTGAATCCCTTGAATTGTCTCTCGAGACTTCGGATGGCCGCGAGGTACTGCATAAGTGCGGGGTCCTTTGCTGCATAGTCTTTCTCGACTTGGCCGACGACTACCTTGGAGTCTGTTCGGACTATGCAGGTGGTGACACCGAGGGCTCTTAGTTTGCGGAGGCCGAGGATGACAGCTTCGTATTCTGCTATGTTGTTTGTGCATATGTCGGATTCCAGAGTGAAGCTTAAGCGTGCCGCGTATCTGTGCCTGACCCCGGCGGGTGAGGTGATGACCGCAGCAGCGCCTGCCCCCGCATGGCACTAGGCGTCGTCGCAGTGGATTGTCCAAACCTTCTCTGCGGACGGATCCGACTGTGTTATCGGCCTGGTCCAGTCGACGACGAAGTCTGCTAGAACTTGTGACTTGATCGCTGTCCTGGGCTCGAAAGTGATGTGGTAGCCGAAAAGTTCGGCCGCCCATTTGGCGATCCGTACCGATGCCTCCGGGTTTCTGAATAATTCGCCGAGTCCCCTATCTGAGGTGACGCGGACCTTGAATGCTTCAAAGTAGTGGCGCAATTTGCGCGAAGACATAACAACTGCATATGCAATCTTTTCGAGTTCCGTCATGTTGCATTTTGACGGTGTGAGCACTTCGGAGACATAATAAACTGGGCACTGCCTGATCACACCCTCTACTGTCTGCTCCTGAACCAGTGCCGCGCTGACCACGTGCGGCGAAGCCGCAACGTAAAGCAACAGTGGTAGCGAAGAGTCGGGGCTCGTAAGAACGGCCAACTCCATCAGGTACTGTTTTAGTGAGGCGAAGGCCGCCGCCTGCTCTGGTCCCCAAGCGAAGTCTTTTGCGCCGCGGAGTGTTTTGAGGAAGGGAAGACTTCGCTCAGCAGATTTGGAAATGAATCTGTTGAGGGCGGCCAATCTGCCCGTCAGACGCTGGACCTCTCTGGCTGACTGTGGGGGCGTCATGTTTATAATGGCCTGGATTTTGGTTGGGTTGGCCTCGATGCCGCGGTGTGATACCAGATAACCCAATATTTTCCCCTGGCGAACGCCGAAGACGCACTTATCGGGGTTCAGGCGAAGTCGTGCGTCCCGCATGTTCGCGAATGTCTCGGCGAGGTCTGTGAGATGGTCCTCTTTGTTTCTGCTGGCGACGACAATGTCATCCACGTATGTGAATACGTTTCTGCCGACTTGCCCTTCGAGCACTGTTTTAGTGAGCCGGGAGAAGGTGGACCCGGCGTTCTTAAGTCCCTCCGGCATTCTGATAAAGCAATATGTGCCGAAGGGTGTTATGAAGCTGGTGCTGGCTTTGTCCTCCTCCTTCATGTATATTTGATGATAACCGGAGAAGCAGTCGAGGAGTGACATGACCTCGCACCCGGCCGCGCTATCGACTATTTTGTCGATCCGGGGCAACGAGAAGTTGTCCTTTGGGCAGGCCTTGTTGAGACTGGTGAAGTCTATGCACATTCGCCACTTGCCGCTCTTTTTCTGCACCATTACCACATTGGAGAGCCACGTGGGGTAAGCCACTGGCTCGATAAATTTGGCTTCCAGGAGGCGGTGTACCTTTGCCTTGGCGGCCTCTGTCTTCTCGTTGGACATTTTGCGAAGCCGCTGTTTTTTCAGTCTCACCGAGGGGTCGATTCCCAAGCTATGCTCATATATGGATCGGCTGACCCCGACCAGGTCGAGGGCTGACCAAGCGAAGACGTCCTTGTTCTTGGACAAGCAACACAAGAGTTTTTCCTCGTCATGCGAAGTGAGGTCTTCACTGATCGTGACTGTTTGCTTGGGCGTGGCCTGGTCGAGGGGAACAGTCTTGGTCCCGTCGTTGCTTTGCAGCTGCGCCTTGTGTTGTTTTTCAGTTGGACTAGCGGGCGCTGGGACCTCGCACTGGGCCGTAAGGCAGTGGACATTTCTTTGCCCGGGGACGAAGTCCCGCTCTATATTACGCGCAGTCTGCTGATTGCCGTAGACCGAGATGGCGCCTAACAGACCTGGTATCTTCATGCACAGGTACAATCCGTGAATGGCTGCTTCAAACTTATTGATGGAGCCCCGGCCCATGATGGCGTTGTACGGATACACCATGTCGACGATGTCAAAGGTTATTTGCTCACTTCGGGCATTGGGCGCTACACCGAAGGAGAGAGGCAACTCTATTTTGCCAATAGGAAAAGTGCCCTTGCCGCCGAAGCCGTACAACAGATTGTCCGAAGGCTTGAGCAAGCTGTGGCTTATGCCCATGCGGTCGAAGGCATGGAGGAAAATGATGTCTGCCTGACTGCCATTATCGATGAGGACTTTGTGCAGGTCCCAGCCTGCCACGCTGCAGTTGATGACCATGGCGTCGATATGGGGGGCGCTGCGTAGGTCGACGTCTCGGGCATCGAAAGTTAGCGGTACATGGGACCACTTCATCTGCACGACTGGACCGGTGATGGCGACGTGGTTGATGCTGCGGTAGTGGTCCCGCTTCTGTCGCTTGGTGTCGAAGTCGACACTGGACCCCCCAGTGATCATATGAATGACTCCGCGATACGGCTGATCGGCGAAGTCTTCTTGCTTGGGGGCGTGGGGGTGGGGGATGTTTTGTTGTTGCTGGTGTGGAGGTGGGGGTAGGGAGGTACGATTTGTACTTCCTGATGGTGTTGGTAAGCGTGGTGCGGTGGATGTGGGGCGGGGGCGTGGATGTATGGTGGAGGGCGGTGCTGATAAGTGTGCGCGACGACTCTTGGGTTGTCGGCCGGTTGCGCCCGTGCCATCCTGTCTCTGGTGGCCTTCGTCTTTGGGCAGTCTTTGGTTTGGTGGGCACAGTCTTTACCGTGGAAGAGATAGTAGAATCGGCGCGGCGGCTGCGCACGTCCCCGGCCCCTACTGCTGATATTCCTGGCGGCGAGGGGCATCAGCAGCGGGGTGCTGGTTGGCAATGTTGTGCACCTGCTGCTGATTACGGCCGTCTCGACCGGAGTCTGGCTACGGAGTCCTCGTCCACGTGCGGCTGGATTGTGGAGCATCTTTGGGTTTCCTCTGAGACTCAACCTTGCGCTGGTGGAGCTCTTCGGATTTGGCATATTTTTCGAATAGCTGATATAATTCCTGGAGGTTCTTGGGCGGGTCCCTGATGCAGTGGCTGTAAAGGACGCCGGCGCGAAGGCCACTGATGGCGTAGTGAATGGCGATCTGGTCATCAACTGAGGGCAGCTGTGACTTGAGTGTTAGAAACTTGCGGTAGTACTCCCGCAGAGTCTCTTTTTCCAGTTGCTTGCAGAGTGAGAGTTCGGCCAAGGCGTCGGTGTCTGGGCGGTACCCTTGGAAGTTGAGCAGGAATTTGTCCCTTAGGCTTCTCCAGGAGTCAATGGACAGCGGGGGCAACCTGGTGAACCAGGTGAGAGCTGGGCCTTCGAGGGCGATGATGAAAGACTTGGCCATTGTGGCGTCGTCCCCTCCGGAAGATGCAACGGCGACCTGATAACTCATGATGTACTGTGCTGGGTCCGTGCTGCCGTTGTACTTGGGATAGGTCCCTACCCGGAAGTTGGCAGGCCAGGGTGTCACTTGCAGATGTGGCGACAGGGGACTTCGCTCGTCGAGGTAGTTGACCCCTTGAAATGGCGCGGCGTGTGGGAAGGCGTAGTTGCGCTAGGGGAAGTGCGGGTCTTCCACTTGCGCGCGCTGTTGCAGGGGTGGCCCATGCTGCAGGCCGAGGTGGCCTTCGCGAATGTCTTCCACTTGCGCGCGCTGTTGCAGGGGTGCCCCGTGCTGCAAGCCGAGGTGGCCTTCGCGCTGCATCAGCGCGATCTCCCGCTCGAGGTCCTGGGCATTCTGCTCTTCGTCGCGTATCATTTGCCGCACCTTGGCTAGTGCAGACACGCGCTGGCGCTTGGCCTCCAGTATCTCTTTTTGCCTCTGGAGATTGCGGTTCTTGAGGCGCAGGGCGCGCAGCTGTAGCTGTTCTTCCACTGAAATGCCGAGGACTTCACCGTCCTCGGTGAGGTCCGCGCCCTCCGGTGGGGCGAAGCCTGGGGGAGGTTGCGGTTGTCCTTCAAGGCCGCAGGTGCGGAGAGCGTCGTCTTCGCAGGTGCGGGGAACATCGTCTTCAGCACGTTGATCCAACGGGGGGGGGGGTGTAATAGCGCAAACAGGGTTTCAGCACGTGATGGCAAAAGCTCTGTTCATCCAGCCTCTTAAGGGCACTGTGCGAGGGTATTTATAGGTACCTGAGTGCCCAGCGTCCAGTGTTAAGGACGCATGTGCCCTCAGGCATCTAGGTTATCCCCGGAATATTCCCATAAAGCATGGTTACAGACCGTAATTACAGGGATGCCTTTACAAATTAGGCCCGTAACGCGCAGCGGCCACGCAGGGCCTATTACAATGGGCCGGATCACACGTGGGCCTCCATGCTGGACGAGGTCGCAATGATGGGACGACCTCGTCACAGGTCTTCGTTCGATGACGTGTGGGACGAAGGGTGAGCCTGCCTGTTGTCTTGTCTCCGCTGGTCCGACGATTACGGCGAAGGCATCGAGCGAAGGGTGGCGTCTTCGCCTTCGCCCCAACAAGAACCCTACTACAGAAATAGTTTTTAATATTAATATGTATTCTTTTATTTAAAAAAAGAGGTTTAAAGTTTTTTTTATCATATCTAGGCTTCCATATTGATGTTGTAATCTTCGTTATATGCGTGTTTTACCTTCTCTAGCTTAGTCATAGGCTAACTTATTGGACAAGAACCTAGGTTTCATAACTCTTTGCGGTAGAGATAATAACACTTATTCAAAGTCTTCGTTATACGCATATGTTTTAATTAGGAAAAAATAGAGGTCATATATTAGAGCGAAATTAGATTGACTAGTTCACCTCCTTTTAGACATCACCCTTCCCTTCAACTTTTCTAATGTCTTTATATCAGTGCTAAATTGAACTTCCATGGGATGTTGATGACAACGACAACATCGTCGAATTGAACATTGATCCGACAATGATGACCACCAACGACGACAACCAAAACTGGTGGTGAAAGAGGGTTTAGAATCGGACGTGATAAAACTTTCTACAGCAGTGTCTACAATGCACAAGCAAATCTTTACTACTTATTAAGGCGGTAAGAGGTAGGCTGTCATTCCCATTCCAGCCTCCCCGCAAAGCCCATTTCCATTCCTGGCTGTCATTCCGTGTTCTGTCTTTCTCATTCCCCCTCCTCGCAAAGCCTATTCCCATTCACATTCCCGGCTACTATTCCGTGTTCTGTCATTCCCATTCTGCCCTCCCCGCACTGTCTTTCTCATTCCCCCTTCCACAAAGCTCATTCCCATTTCCACGTGCATCCCACGCCTAGCTAAAATTAAATTAAAAAAACACTAGCCCCAATAGGATTCGAACCCGCAAACCCCTCAAGCAAATGTGCTCGTAGCTACCACTACACCATATGTGTGTTTATGTCAATATTTGTTACAGTAAAAATATCTACCACATCTCTCCCAAATCCCACCTGCTACCCTTGCACAATGTATAGTAGTAGATAATTATCAACGAGATTACTGAATTATATTTTTGGACGGAGGCAGTAATATTTAAGGAAGAGCTTTGCATGTAATTTCTTTTGTTTTATAATATTTTCAACTTAAATTCCTTTTTTTATATGTGTGACATTTATTCTTCGTAATATTTTTTCCATGGATCTGACTTGTAAGTCATTTTCATAAACCAACGCCAAAGATGAATCCATGTTTCTTACATGGAAACCCCGAACAAACACCACTGGCAGGAGGCGCTCGTGTTGGCGTTGCTCATCGACGACGAGAAGAATCTTGGTGACGCCAGTTCGACCTCTGGAAGCTGTCCTACGTGTCCGCATGCGCCGCTGTGTTCGGCAAGCTCCAGCGCAGCCGCCGCTTGGACATGGTCCAGAGCGGCTACACCGCGCTGTCCATCTTCAAACAGGGGGACCTCATGGTCGTCCCCAACGCTGGCGACTCTCGGGTTGTTCTAGACACCACATCCGACGACGACGCTGTCACGCCGTCCAGCTCATCATCCATCTGAAGCTCAACCTGCCACGTAAGTCGCTACTGGTCGGCCATGAATTCTTGTGCGCTGGGACGACGGCCGTTGCTGACGTTGTGTGAGTGTCCTCGAACAAGATGTATGTAGAGGAGTAGCACATCTGGTGGTGCAATGACTAGGTGTACTACCTCGCTGATGAGCCTGGGGTGCACTTCGTTTGGCAGCCCAGTCAAGAGTCGTCGGTACTCGCCATGTCGTGCGCGTTCGATGACTACTATATCAAGGTATGTTGCGTCATCTTGGCGCCAGAGGTGACGCAGAGGAGGACCGACATAAATGACCACTTGCCATCGTCAGGGTAGCTTTTGTGCCGACCTGCCTTTAATTCTCTTCATAGACACATACACTTGCCTTTTTTTGTTTAAGCAAGCGTGTATGGTGGTGCGTACCTGATGACTGACAATGTACGAGGAGACTTGTACCAGCAGGTGTGGCACGTGCTCTTCAATGATGGGACCATGCAAATCGTGGCATATATCGAAGTCTGCATGATACTGATGGTTGCAATGTAGTAGTAAAACAACTAAATTAAAATAACAAAATTTATGTATGACTAGGATTACAAATGGATTATGAAACATTTTCTTATAACAATATAAGACACATTTTGTATATAAGTTATCATGTTATTATATGTTCCCGTTGCAACGCACGGGCACTCACCTAGTGCTTCTAAAAGCCAAAAGACCTTGCACTTGAACCACCCCCTTCACAATTTGACTAATAGCATGCACCAAAAAGTTTGTATGACCATAGTAACTAGCCACCACAATCAGCTCCATTGTTGACTCAACCCAACAACATACAGTTGCAATCAAAGTGAAGCTAGGATGGGGATGCAAACTTCTAGCATGTCTAAGTTGTGTGTGCGAGCGGGCAACACTACTCAAATGTGCAAATGAAATCTATATTCAGTCCAAAATTGGTGAGATGATCTCGACCCCCCCTGCTGGTGATGAAATGCAAGAAATGAAAGGCAAAAAACCACTTGTGAATCCCATTTCATCATCGAAGGGCATCAGGAAAAGCTTCAGGCTTGAGAAGAATGAAGATGTGAAGGTGGCAGATAAAGCTATATTCAGAGCTGAAGCTAAAGATGCCTTCCTCAACAAAGGTATGAATAATAACTCTTTCTCCTTACTTGATACTAATAATGAAGATTTGCTAGACATTTCTAATAAACTAGGATTTTCTTTGGGACATTCTGATTCAGTAGCTATGGCCAATCTTGATCTGATTAAAGAGCTGGAACTATCCAGAAAGATTCTAGCAATCCAATCTTGTAAAAATAAAAAAATAGAGGAACCTCTCCTAGATGACCATAATGATGTGGACAGTAGTGTCCATGCCGATTCTGACAAGAACAATGATTATGACTTTTTTGGATGTCATGGTTCTAAGGAAAGGAAGAAAAATTAAACATCGAAAAAAACGACAAAAAAAGTTTCCCCCAAGTTTAGGTGTACACCTAATAGAAGGAAGGAAGCAGGTGAATTTGTCCTTGAGAGCACCTAGAGGGGGGGTGAATAGGTGATCCTATCAAACTTGAAACTTAAGCCACAAAACTTGGTTAAGTGTTAGCACAATAATCGCCAAGTGGCTAGAGAGGAGTCTCAACAAAACACAATAACCAACAAGAGATCAATCACAGAGATGGCACGGTGGTTATCCCGTGGTTCGGCCAAGACCAACGCTTGCCTACTCCACGTTGTGGCATCCCAACGGACGAGGGTTGCAATCAACCCCTCTCAAGCGGTCCAAAGACCCACTTGAATACCACGGTGTTTTGCTTTGCTTTTCTTAATCCCGTTCGCGAGGAATCTCCACAACTTGGAGCCTCTCGCCCTTACACTTGAAGTTCACAAAGAAGCACGGAGTAAGGGAGGGATTAGCAACTCACACAAGACACTAAGATCACAGCAAATACACACACACAAGACCCAGACTTAAGCTCAAAAGACTAGCACACTAGAATGGAGCTCAAATCACTAGAATGTCGAACAAGTGCGCAAGAATGGAGTGTGAGTGATAAAGAGTGCTCAAGGAATGCTTGGTGTACTCCTCCATGCGCCTAGGGTTCCCTTTTATAGCCCCAAGGCAGCTAGGAGCCGTTGAGAGCATTCTAGAAAGGCTGATCTTGCCTTCTGTCGCCTGGCGCACCGGACAGTCCGGTGCGGATATCCTTCCTTATTTGGTGAAGCCGACCGTTGGGATTTGAGAGCCGTTGGCGCACCGGACACAGTCCGGTGCACACCGGACAGTCCGGTGCCTCCTTCTAGCCGTTGGCTCGGCCACGTGTCCCGCGCAGATCACGCGGCCGACCGTTGGCCCGGTCGACCGTTGGCTCACCGGACAGTCCGGTGCACACCGGACAGTCCGGTGAATTATAGCCGTACGCCGTTGATGGTTTCCCGAGAGCGACGAGTTCGCCTGTGAACGGCTCACCGGACAGTCCGGTGAATTATAGCCGTACACCGCCGTCGAAGTCCCGAGAGCAGCAAGTTCGCCAGAGTCAGCCTCGCGCACCGGACACTGTCCGGTGCACCACCGGACAGTCCGGTGCACCCAGACTGCGCTGACCTTGGCTGAACTTAGCCATCTCTTCTCCAACTCGATTTTTCCTGTTTCCAGCACTTAGACACAATACATTAGTCCATAAAACAATGTACTAAGTCTAGAAACATATCTTTTGACATGATTTGCACTTTGTCCACCACTTTGCATAGATTAGCACAAAAGCACTTGTGTTGGCACTCAATCACCAAAATACTTAGAAATGGCCCAAGGGCACATTTCCCTTTCAATCTCCCCCTTTTTGGTGATTTATGCCAACACAACATAAAGCAACTAGAACAAGTGCAATATCAATGCAAATGAACACTCAAAATTGTTTTGATTCAATTTTGACATATATGGATCATACTTTGCCACCACTTGGTTTGTTTTTGCAAATCAAACTCAAATTACTATCTCTAAGTCAAATCCACATGTAGAGACATAAAGAGAGGTATTCCAACAGAAATTGATCAAGATTTCAAAAACTCCCCCTTTTTCCCATAATCAACACTTCTCCCCACAAGAGGCCAATTTTTGACAAAAGAGACAATAAAAGAGTTTTGACAAACCAAAAGCTCTATTCTACTATTTTCAAAATTTCTCAAGTGGTAGCTGATCCATTTATTGCTTTGGCCTTTATTTTCTCCTCCTTTGGCATCAAGCACCAAAACAGGATCAATCTTGGCCCTTAAACCCCATTGCCTCACCAAAATCTTCAAATAAGAGTACAAAGGCAATAAGAGTACATGAGATGAACTTGGAATAAGTTACCTTCTCATCGGAGTGCAGTGGAAGTCTTTCATGGTCCAAGTCCACCTTTTCCCTTTCAAACCTCCTTTGAGACTAATTCAAGCAAACTCAAGCACACGGTTAGTCTCAAATGGTCAAGTTGTAGCACATCTCCCCCTAAATATGTGCATCACGTGCAAAGGACTTGCGAGGTCTGGGGAGTGCTTGTACAACTTGAGCACCATACATAAGCAACAAAATGCATAAGGAACATGATCAAAGGCATAAACACATGTATGCTATGAATCAATCCAAGTTCCGCGAATCTAAGACATTTAGCTCACTACGTAGCCTGCAAAAGGTCTTCTCATCTAAAGGCTTAGTGAAGATATCGGCTAGCTGGTTCTTAGTGCTAACATAAAACACTTCGATATCTCCCTTTTGCTGGTGGTCTCTCAAAAAGTGATGCCGGATGTCAATGTGCTTTGTGCGGCTGTGCTCAATAGGATTTTCCGCTATTCGGATAGCACTCTCATTATCACATAGGAGTGGGACTTTGCTCAGATTGTAGCCAAAGTCCCGGAGGGTTTGCCTCATCCAAAGTAGTTGCGCGCAACACTGTCCGGCGGCAACGTACTCGGCATCAGCGGTGGATAGGGCAACAGAAGTTTGTTTCTTAGAGTTCCACGACACCAGGGACCTTCCTAAGAATTGGCACATCCCCGATGTACTCTTCCTATCGACCTTACATCTAGCATAGTCAGAATCTGAATATCCAATCAAGTCAAAGTTAGACCCCTTTGGATACCAGATCCTGAAGCAAGGTGTAGCGACTAAATATCGAAGAATTTGCTTCACAGCCACTAAGTGACACTCCCTTGGATAGGATTGAAATCTAGCACACATGCATACGCTAAGCATAATATCCGGTCTACTAGCACATAAATAAAGCAAAGAGCCTATCATGGACCGGTATGCTTTTTGATCAACGGACTTACCTCCTTTGTTGAGGTCGGTGTGTCCGTCAGTTCCCATCGGTGTCTTTGCGGGCTTGGCGTCCTTCATCCCAAACCGCTTTAGCAAGTCTTGCGTGTACTTCGTTTGGGAGATGAAGGTGCCATCCTTGAGTTGCTTCACTTGGAACCCAAGGAAGTAGTTCAACTCGCCCATCATCGACATCTCGAATTTCTGCGTCATCACCCTGCTAAACTCTTCACAAGACTTTTGGTTAGTAGAACCAAATATTATGTCATCGACATAAATTTGGCACACAAAAAGATCACCATCGCAAGTCTTAGTGAAAAGAGTTGGATCGGCTTTCCCAACCTTGAAAGCATTAGCAATTAAAAAGTCTCTAAGGCATTCATACCATGCTCTTGGGGCTTGCTTAAGTCCATAGAGCACCTTAGAGAGCTTACACACGTGGTCGGGGTACCGTTCATCCTTGAAGCCAGGGGGTTGCTCCACGTACACCTCCTCCTTGATCGGCCCGTTGAGGAAAGCGCTCTTCACATCCATTTGGTACAACCTGAAAGAATGGTGAGCGACATATGCTAACAAAATACGAATTGATTCTAGCCTAGCCACAGGAGCGAAAGTCTCCTCAAAGTCCAAACCTGCGACTTGGGCATATCCTTTTGCCATAAGTCGAGCCTTGTTCCTTGTCACCACCCCGTGCTCGTCCTGTTTGTTGCGGAACACCCACTTGGTTCCCACAACATTTTGCTTGGGACGAGGCACTAGTGTCCAAACTTCATTACGCTTGAAGTTGTTGAGTTCCTCCTGCATGGCCAACACCCAGTCCGGATCTAGCAAGGCCTCTTCTACCCTAAAAGGCTCAATAGAAGAGACAAAGGAGTAATGCTCACAAAAATTAACTAATCTTGAACGAGTAGTTACTCCTTTGCTAATATCACCCAAAATTTGGTCGACGGGATGATTCCTTTGAATCATTGCTCGAACTTGGGTTGGAGGTGCCTGAGGTGCTTCTTCCTCTTCACTTTGAACATCCTGTGCTCCCCCTTGATTATGCGCCTCCACTTGAGGTACCTGTTTGTCATCTTGGGTTGGGGGATGCACCATTGTTGAGGAAGATGGTTGATCTTGCTCCAATTGTTCCTGTGGTCGCACATCGCCAATCGCCATGGTGCGCATTACGGCCGTTGGAACGTCTTCTTCATCTACATCATCAGGATCAACAACTTGCTCTCTTGGAGAGCCATTAGTCTCATCAAATACAACATCGCTAGAGACTTCAACCAAACCCGATGATTTGTTGAAGACCCTATACGCCTTTGTATTTGAGTCATAACCTAATAAAAACCCTTCTACAGCTTTGGGAGCAAATTTAGAGGTTCTACCTTTCTTCACAAGAATATAACACTTGCTCCCAAATACACGAAAATAAGACACATTGGGTTTGTTACCAGTTAGCAGCTCATATGAAGTCTTCTTGAGGAGGCGGTGAATATAGACCCTGTTGATGGCGTGGCAAGCCGTGTTCACGGCTTCCGACCAAAAACGCTCGGGGGTATTGAACTCTCCAAGCATAGTCCTCGCCATATCGATGAGCGTCCTGTTCTTCCTCTCTACCACACCATTTTGCTGTGGTGTGTAGGGAGCGGAGAACTCGTGCTTGATTCCTTCCTCCTCAAGGAACTCCTCCACTTGAAGGTTCTTGAACTCGGACCCGTTGTCGCTCCTTATCTTCTTCACCTTGAGCTCAAACTCATTTTGAGCTCTCCTGAGGAAGCGCTTGAGGGTCCCTTGGGTTTCAGATTTATCGTGCAAAAAGAATACCCAAGTGAAGCTAGAAAAATCATCAACTATAACAAGACCATACTTACTTCCTCCTATGCTTAGATAGGCGACGGGTCCGAAGAGGTCCATATGAAGCATCTCCAAGGGTCTTGATGTGGTCATCACATTTTTGTTGTGATGAGAGCTTCCCACCTGTTTCCCTGCTTGACAAGCTGCACAAGGTCTATCTTTGTCGAAATGCACGTTAGTTAGACCTATCACGTGTTCTCCCTTTAGAAGCTTGTGGAGGTTCTTCATCCCCACATGTGCTAAGCGGCGATGCCAGAGCCAGCCCATGCAAGTCTTAGCAATTAAGCATGCATCTAGACTGGCCTCTTCTTTTGCAAAATCAACCAAATAAAGTTTGCCGTCTAGTACACCCTTAAAAGCTAGTGAACCATCACATCTTCTAAAGACAGACACATCTACATTTGTGAATAGACAATTATATCCCATTTTGCATAATTGACTAACAGACAACAAATTATATCCAAGAGACTCAACTAAAAACACATTAGATATAGAGTGCTCGGATGAAATAGCAATTTTACCTAACCCTTTTACCTTGCCTTGGTTCCCATCACCGAATATTATTGAATCTTGGGAATCCTTATTTTTGACGTAGGAGGTGAACATCTTCTTCTCTCCCGTCATATGGTTTGTGCATCCGCTGTCGATAATCCAGCTTGAACCCCCGGATGCATAAACTTGCAAGGCAAATTTAGGCTTGGGTCTTAGGTACCCAACTCTTGTTGGGTCCTACAAGGTTAGTCACAATTGTCTTAAGGACCCAAATGCAAGTTTTATCTCCCTTGCATCTTGCCCCTAACCTCCTAGCAATTACCTTCTTATCCTTTCTACAAATGGCAAAGGAAGCATTGCAAGCATAATAAATTGTAGAAGGTTCATTCATTAACTTCCTAGGAGCATGAACAATATTCTTTCTAGGCACATGATGAATAACATTTCTCCTAGACATATTTCTATCATGCATATAGGAAGAACTAGAAGCAAACATGGCATGAAAATCAAAAGCATCATAAGCATTACAACTCCTATAAGCATTTCTAGATTGTCTCCTATCATGGTACATAAAAGCATGGTTCTTTTGCACACTACTAGCCATAGGGGCCTTCCCTTTCTCCTTGGCGGAGATGGGAGCCTTATGGCTTGTTAAGTTCTTGGCTTCCCTCTTGAAGCCAAGACCATCCTTAATTGAGGGGTGTCTACCAATCGTGTAGTCATCCCTTGCAAATTTTAGTTTGTCAAATTCACTTTTGCTAGTCTTAAGTTGGGCATTAAGACTAGCCAATTCATCATTTAATTTGGAAATTGAAACTAGGTGTTCACTACAAGCATCAATGTCAAAATCTTTACACCTATTGCAGATCCTAACATGTTCTACACAAGAGTTAGATTTACTTGCTACTTCTAGTTTAGCATTTAAATCATCATTTACACCTTTTAAAGTAGAAATGGTTTCATGACAAGTAGATAGTTCATAATAAAGCATTTCATTTCTTTTAACTTCTAAAGCATGAGATTTTTGTGCCTCTACAAATTTATCATGTTCTTCATACAACAAATCCTCTTGCTTTTCTAAAAGTCTATCCTTTTCATTCAAGGCATCAATCAATTCATTGATTTTATCAATTTTATTTCTCCAATCCCTTGAACAAACTAGAGTAATCTATTTCCTCATCGCTAGACTCATCATCACTAGAAGAATCATAAGTAGTACTGTCTCGAGTACATACCTTCTTCTCCTTCGCCATGAGGCATGTGTGACGCTCGTTTGGGAAGAGGGATGACTTGTTGAAGGCGGTGGCGGCGAGTCCTTCATTGTCGGAGTCAGAGGAGGAGCAATCTGAATCCCACTCCTTTCCGATATGTGCCTCGCCCTTGGCCTTCTTGTAATTCTTCTTCTTCTCTCTCTTGTTCCCTTTTTCCTGGTCACTTTCATTATCGGGACAGTTAGCAATGAAATGACCAATCTTACCGCATTTGAAGCATGAGCGCTTTCCCTTTGTCTTGGTCTTGCTTGGCTGTCCCTTGCGACCCTTTAGCGCCGTTTTGAAGCGCTTGATGATGAGGGCCATCTCTTCATCATTGAGCCCGGCCGCCTCAACTTGCGCCACCTTGCTAGGTAGCGCCTCCTTGCTCCTCGTTGCCTTGAGAGCAATGGGTTGAGGCTCATGGATTGGATCGTTCAATGCGTCGTCCACGTACCTTGCCTCCTTGATCATCATTCGCCCGCTTACAAATTTTCCAAGGACTTCTTCGGGCGACATCTTGGTGTACCTAGGATTTTCACGAATATTGTTCACCAAATGTGGATCAAGTACAGTAAAGGACCTTAGCATTAGGCGGATGACGTCGTGATCCGTCCATCGCGTGCTTTCGTAGCTCCTTATTTTGTTGATAAGGGTCTTAAGCCAGTTGTATGTTTGGGTTGGCTCCTCGCCCCTTATCATCGCGAATCTTCCAAGTTCGCCCTCCACCAACTCCATCTTGGTGAGTAAGGTGACGTCGTTCCCCTCATGAGAGATCTTGAGGGTGTCCCAGATCTGCTTGGCATTGTCCAAGCCGCTCACCTTATGGTACTCGTCCCTGCACAAAGAGGCTAACAACATAGTAGTAGCTTGTGCATTTTTATGAATCTGTTCATTAATAAATATAGGACTATCCGAGCTATCGAATTTCATTCCATTCTCAACAATCTCCCATATGCTTGGATGGAGAGAGAACAAGTGACTACACATTTTGTGACTCCAAAATCCGTAGTCCTCCCCATCAAAGTGTGGAGGTTTGCCAAGAGGGATGGAAAGCAAATGAGCATTTGAACTCTGAGGAATACGAGAGTAATCGAAAGAAAAATTCGAATTAACCGTCTTTTGTTTCTCGTAGTCGTAGTCATCCTTTTGGGAAGAAGTGGACTCATCGCTGTCGTCGTAGTAGACGATCTCCTTGATGCGTCTCGTCTTCTTCTTCTTCCCATCTTTGCGTTTGTGGCCCGAGCCCGAGTCGGTAGGCTTGTCATTCTTTGGCTCGTTGACGAAGGACTCCTTCTCCTTATCGTTGATCACGATTCCCTTCCCCTTAGGATCCATCTCTTCGGGCGATTAGTCCCTTTGTGAGGAGAACGGCTCCGATACCAATTGAGAGCACCTAGAGGGGGGGGGGGGTGAATAGGTGATCCTGTCAAACTTGAAACTTAAGCCGCAAAACTTGGTTAAGTGTTAGCACAATAATCGCCAAGTGGCTAGAGAGGAGTCTCAACAAAACACAATAACCAACAAGAGATCAATCACAGAGATGGCACGGTGGTTATCCTGTGGTTCGGCCAAGACCAACGCTTGCCTACTCCACGTTGTGGCGTCCCAACGGACGAGGGTTGCAATCAACCCCTCTCAAGTGGTCCAAAGACCCACTTGAATACCACGGTGTTTTGCTTTGCTTTTCTTAATCCCGTTCGCGAGGAATCTCCACAACTTGGAGCCTCTCGCCCTTACACTTGAAGTTCACAAAGAATCACGGAGTAAGGGAGGGATTAGCAACTCACACAAGACACTAAGATCACAGCAAATACACACACACAAGACCCAGACTTAAGCTCAAAAGACTAGCACACTAGAATGGAGCTCAAATCACTAGAATGTCGAACAAGTGCGCAAGAATGGAGTGTGAGTGATCAAGAGTGCTCAAGGAATGCTTGGTGTACTCCTCCATGCGCCTAGGGTTCCCTTTTATAGCCCCAAGGCAGCTAGGAGCCGTTGAGAGCATTCTAGGAAGGCTGATCTTGACTTCTGTCGCCTGGCGCACCGGACAGTCCGGTGCACCACCGGACACTGTCCGGTGCGGATATCCTTCCTTATTTGGCGAAGCCGACCGTTGGGATTTGAGAGCCGTTGGCGCACCGGACACTGTCCGGTGCACACCGGACAGTCCGGTGCCTCCTTCTAGCCGTTGGCTCGGCCATGTGTCCCGCGCAGATCACGCGGCCGACCGTTGGCTCGGTCGACCGTTGGCTCACCGGACAGTCCGGTGCACACTGGACAGTCCGGTGAATTATAGTCGTACGCCGTTGATGGTTTCCCAAGAGCGACGAGTTCGCCTGTGAACGGCTCACCGGACAGTCCGGTGCACCACCGGACAGTCCGGTGAATTATAGCCGTACACTGCCGTCGAAGTCCCGAGAGCAGCAAGTTCGCCAGAGTCAGCTTGGCGCACCGTACACTGTCCGGTGCACCACCGGACAGTCCGGTGCACCCAGACTGCGCTGACCTTGGCTGAACTTAGCCATCTCTTCTCCAACTCGATTTTTCTTGTTTCCAGCACTTAGACACAATACATTAGTCCATAAAACAATGTACTAAGTCTAGAAACATACCTTTTGACATGATTTGCACTTTGTCCACCACTTTGCATAGATTAGCACAAAAGCACTTGTGTTGGCACTCAATCACCAAAATACTTAGAAATGGCTCAAGGGCACATTTCCCTTTCAGGCCTTCCCCCAGATCCTTTCTGATGATAGGTCTCATTTGGAATTGTCAGGGTCTAGGGAGAATTTCTAAGTTTGAGTTTCTGAAAGAACTCATTAGAGATGAGAAAGTAGATTTTATTGGTTTGCAAGAAACTAAAAAAAATCAATTTAGTGATTCTTGGTTGTCCTCGATTGCGGGTAACAAACTTTTTGCCTGGTTTTCTTCACTGCCAAATGGGAGATCTGTGGTCTCTTGGTGGGCTTTAACTTTGAGGTGTTTGATGTAAGAGAACATGAAGCAGGTGAGTTTATGATTCGCACTCTAGTTCTGCACAGAAAAAAAAACTTTATCTGGAATTTTGTTAATGTGTATGGGGCTGCTTAGAAGGAACACAAAAGCAGATTTTTGAGTGAATTGTCATCGTTCTGTCTGAGAAGTCAGGTTCCCTTGCTCATTGGAGGTGATTTCAATATTTTAAGGAAAGCTGAAGAAAAAAATAAACCTGGTGGTTTTAGCAAGTGGAGTTCTCTTTTCAACAGTATTATTGATCAACATGGTGTAGTGGAATTTGAATTGAAAAAACAGGTTGTATACTTGGTCTAATAATCGTAGTGATCCTACATTTGAAAAATTGGACAGATTCTTGGCTAGTCCTTAATGGGATCTTGTTTATAACAACATTAGTGTCCATGGTCTGAACAGGTCTTTTTTGGATCATGCTCCTTTGTGTCTTCGGACTGATGCTATCCCCACCGTGTGTAGAGATTTTAAATATGAGCCGTGCTGGAGACTTAGACCAGATTTTCACAAAAAAGTGATAGATAATTGGTCTCTCCCGGTGAGGGCAAACCATAGCATTGATATTTGGAAATTGAAAATTAAGCGTCTAAAGCAAATGCTCAAAGGATGGAATATCAATGTTGAAGGTCACTATAAAAAGTTGAAGAAGGAGCTTATGTCAAAAATTGACAGCCTCGATAAGACCAGTGAAGTTTCAGGTTTATCAGAATCAGATAGGATGGAGAAACTTGGCTTTGAAATGAATCTCAGAAAGTTAGTTGATGAGGAAAGTGTGAGACTTAAACAGAGGGCTCGTGACAAGTTCATGCTGGATGGTGATGAGAATTCAAAGTATTCCCATTTATTAGCCAAGTGTAAAAGAAGGAAACTAAAAATCATGACTCTTTCCCATGAGGACAAGGTTGATCAAGATGAGATTGAAATCAATCAGCTAGCGACTTCGTTTTACAAAAATCTCTTTGGCCCTTCTCAAGAAACTAGTATATCTTTGAATAATCTGAACATGAAAAGGCTTGATGATGTTAGTAGAGATCTTCTTACAAGACCTTTTTCTATGGAGGAGATTCAAGAAGTGGTGTTTTCGCTGAAACATAATAGTGCTCCTGGTCCAGATGGCATCCCGTCTGAATTTTTTCAGGAATTCTGGGACACGATCAAAAGTGATCTGTTTAATCTTTTCAAATCATTTCATGACGGTTCCCTCAATATTGAGAGACTTAACTTTGGGATGGTTACCCTTATTCCAAAAATTCCTAATGCGATTGACATCAAAGCCTTCAGACTAATTTGTTTGCTCAATGTTTGTTACAACATTATTACTTAAGTCTTGACTAATAGATTGGCCTGCTGCGTTACCTCTGTGATTAGTGATTTTCAATATGGATTTATCAAAGGTAGATATATCATGGATGGAGTGCTCTCTCTTCATGAGATTATTCATGAAGTAAAGCGAAAAAACAAAATGGAGTGATTTTTAAAGTGTATTTTGAGAAAGCTTATGACAAGGTTAACTGGAACTTTCTTCATAACATGATGGTTAAAAAAGGGTTTGGTGATAAATGGTGCGACTAGGTTTTGAAGACTGTTAAAGGTGGAAAAGTGGCTATCAAGACGAATGATGTGGTTGGTCCTTACTTTAGGACTCACAAAGGTGTTAGACAAGGTGACCCTTTTTCTCCATTACTTTTTAATATTGCTGCAGATGGGCTTGCTTGCATGATTCAAAAAGCTAAAGACGAAGGAATTATTAAAGGTCTCATTCCTCATATTATCACCAATGGTTGCTGCTGTTTGCAATATGCTGATGACACTATATTTTTACTCCAAGATGATCTTGAAGGTGCTAGAAATCTTAAGTTTATTCTCTGTATTTTTGAGCAGATGTCTGGTCTCAAGCTTAATTTTCATAAAAGTGAAATCATTTGTTTGGGTAAAGCAGTAGAGAGAGATCATTATTATGCTGACATTTTTACCTGTCCCCACAGCTGCCTCCCTATGAAATACTTAGGGGTCCCGATTGATAATAAAAAGCTCTGTAAATCTTTGTGGTCGCCCACAGTGGAAAAAATCGAGAGTAAGCTGGGTTCCTGACAAGGTCGTTCCTTAGCTTGGGTGTCCGGTTAGTTTTGATTAACAGCAGCCTTACTAATGTTCCCCTGTACATGCTTTCAATGTATAAAGCTCCTAAATGTGTGTTGAGGAAAATGGATATTTTTAGAAAAAGATTGGTATGGAAAGGTGTCTATCGGTACCCTGAAACAGGGGTACCCCTTACTACAGCATGAAGCCGCGGGGCCCACGCGGCTATCTCTAGTCGCACGGTGAACAACACCCGACTCCACCACGTGGACGGTTCCGGGGTCGCCACGTGGCCGAAGAAGACAATACACTCTAAGATGCCAACAGTGGGTCTAGACCCCCATGGGAAATTGCCGGACCCCTATACATGAAGACCGGACCTCCGAGCAAGGTCTAGGACCCCCGCGAATGCAACCCGGACCCCCGGGATGGGTCCCGAACCCCTCTGTGTGGGGTCCGGACTACCCACAGTCGGGTCTCGGGACTCTGGGATAGAGGATACCTAGGCCTTGCTCAGGCAGGGATCCGGTACCGACACGTGTCCAGGCCCGGCCTGGTGCGGACCTGTCCGCATAACGCTACTGCTCCCCGCCCAGGCGGAGACCCGATGCTACCACGTGGCCTACTGCGCGTGACGTAAGCCAGCGGGCGGAGCCTGATGTAAGGCCTCCAGGTTGTGCGGCCCCTGCATTTATTGCGGATAAGGCGCGCCTCCTGACAAGCGATGTGCCGCCTCGGCATTTAATGAGGCCTGCCCACTCCGCTGTCAGGCAACGACCTGTCCACTCTACTGGCAAGCAATGTGTCGCCTCAGCATTTAATGAGGCCTGCCCACTCCGCTGTCAGGCAGCGACCTGTCCACTCTACTAGCAAGCAGTGTGTCGCCTCAACATTTAATGAGACCTATCCATTCTGATAGCAGGCGATACGCCCATGCTGCCGCGTGCACTGTGTTTATCATCACTTGTACGTTGCTAGGGAAGCTTCCGCGGCACGCCAATGCCACGCAGACCACGGAAACCAGGACACAGGAAGATTGCACTGGCAACTAGCATTAGTTGCTCCAAGTATTACATTCGTTATGTTCCTGGGCCCATATGTCAGGGCTCAGTACCCTTGTACGTGCCCCCCTTAGACTATAAAAGGGAGGGCACATTGCATTACAAGGCACGCTCACTTAGACTCTCAGACTCACAAGTTCATACAAGCTCTCAAGCTTAATACAACACACAGTGGAGTAGGGTATTACGCCCCGACGGCCCGAACCACTCTAAACTCTTGTGTGTTCTTGTGTTCATCATCCATCTAGCAATAGGCAAAACGCTTGGGCCCCCTCCTCATCTTAGGATTTTGGGTGGGTGCATTCTGCCACCCGGCCGGAGATTTCCTCTCCGACATTTGGCGCGCCAGGTAGGGGGTCTTGGCATTAGGTTTTTTGCTTGTTTTCTTGCTCAGCATGATGGTGCAAATCGTTGAGCACTGCGCCGAGACTTTGAAGGACTTCCTGGTGGAGGAAGAAGCTACATCTTCCATGCCATGAGTGTCCAACCGCCCTACGTCTAGGGCAGCTGCTGTGCATGCAGCACGGCAGCACACGCCTACACAGGCGTCCCGGACTCCAACAAGGGTAGCGCCTGGGGCAATATCAGCGGCCAGAGAGTTGTTGCGCCACCCTCCTAGCTCCACGGCCTCGCTGGAGGCCATGAAGCAGTGGCGTGACAACGTCGACCGCTGCTCGGCATGGCACATTCTAGCTCGACCAGATGTAGGTCTCGGTCATCCCAGCGCCATCATGAGGCAATGGCGTTTGTGCGCTCACCCTCGGTGAGGGGTGCACAGATCGATGACCTCCGGGCAGAGCTCAACCGCAGACGTGCGGGAGAGGATGCTCGGATCTCTCTAGAGAGGGCGCGGGAGCGCCGACAAAACTTCGAGGGTCGCGAAGACGCTCGAGTCTCTCTAGAGAGGGCGCGAGAGCGCCGACAGAACATCGAGGGTCGCAACCTCGACCAAGACTTTGCCGCGGTCGCACCGCAGACCCCAACGGGTGCTCGGATCCAAGTGGGTGTCCCATTTGCCAGCATGGGCTGCGCCGCACTCACAGACCATCTCCGCGCGGTGACCTGGCCATCCAAGTTCTGGCCGCATGTGCCGGAAAGTACAACGGTACATCCAATCCATCGGAATTCTTGCAGGTTTACGTCACCGCCATCACGGCAGCAGGTGGAGATACCACCATGATGGCAACATACTTCCATGTTGCCTTGTCTAGGCCGGCCCGAACTTGGCTCATGAACCTTGCCCCAGGATCGGTCTACTCCTAGGAAGAGCTCTATGTGCTGTTCACACCGAACTTTGCCAGTGCTTACCAATAGCATGGCGTGGAGGCCCACCTCCACGTAGTGAGGCAGGAGCCCGAGGAAACTCTCCGGACGTTCATCTCCCGCTTCACCAAGGTACGAGGCACCATACCTCGTATTTCAGACGCTTCCATCATCACTGCTTTCCGCCAGGGAGTACGTGATGAAAAGATGTTGGAGAAGTTAGCCACGCACGACGTGGAGACTGTCACCACACTCTTCGCTCTGGCCGACAAGTGCGCCAGAGCTGCCAAGGGCCGTGCATGGCACTCGGCGCCACAGACCGGGGCTGCCCAGATGGGTGGCTCAGGTGCTGTCGCTCAGGTCAGCAAAAAGAAGAAAAAGAACCGCGGCCACGAGAAACCGTCGTCTGCCGCTCTGGTCGTAGCAGCTATGGCTGGGGGCCGGAGCGAGCGCAACAAGCGCCCACGGCTGTAGAGGGGCAACAGCGGCTCATGCCCTGTACACCCCAACAGTCGCCACAGTGCCTTGGAGTGTCGCGTAATCATCGAGCTCGCGAAGCGCATCAGCGAGCGGCGCGAGCAGACCTCCAGGGATGGCTCCCCTCCTTGCCGCCGACCTAGCAAAGAAAGGGTCGACAGCGGTGAGGTGGCCGTGGGAGAACCGGACCTCGGGTATCAGTCACCCAAGGGGGTCCTGAAGGATGTTTTCACTGGAGACTCCGACTCCGGTGACAACAACTAGACGGGCCATCGGGGGGACCCCATGCTCCCTGGACTGCAGGGCTAAAGCCCGCCTTCCCCAGAAACCCTCCTAGACTCCCTGTGGGTCTAGTCTTTTGATAAGTCTGTGCAGGAGCGGCTGCAGCGCGAGGACATGGACTCCATCAACGAACGCAGATAGCAGGCGGTGATCCGAGGTGCACATTACAACTAGGCGCCCAGGCGCTACCGCCAACGGTTTGTGCATTTGTAAGGAGCCCCGGGTCAGGACCTAGTCCTACGGCGAGTACCAAACCAAGAAGGGGTCCGCAAACTCTCCCCAAGTCGGGAAGGACCCTTCAAGGTGAGGGAAGTATGCCGACCCGGGTGTATCCGTCTTGCCACAACAGAAGGAGAACCTCTTCCCAGCCCTTGGAACATGGAGCATCTCCGTAAGTTCTGCCCATAGGAGCAAGTCTAAGGGGTTAAGTTTTTCTTCTTTTGTAACTAGGTTATGCATATGTGTACGCCAGCCCAGTGAGGTCCGCCCTCATAAACCCGGCCTGTTGGTCTGCACCCATGCATGTAAGGTTATAAAGAAAAGAATTACCCCCTCAGATGTGCTTTTATGATAGTCTTATGCTCCTGCTCCACGGTTTTATCCTGCAGTTTTCGGAATATTATTTTTTATCTAACCCACCCATACAGTTCCCATCCCTGTTGATATGACGACATCCAAATTGAGTAGCCAGGCTTGTAGTTTAGGACCCCTCTACAAAGGCAGGGGGTCCGGCAGTTTGGGGGCCAGTTCTAAAGAACGGGAGCTCGTTCCATGGGGTGGTCCAGGGCTGTGTAGCCACTTAGCCCGGTTCCGTACCCTAAGCCTGCACACTCCACCACTCTATGACGGGTACCCTAGTATTTGGAGCTATGGTCCTGTGGGTCCGACAATCTGGGGTCCAGTCCTAGAGAATGGACACTTGTCTCCTGGGATGGTCCGGAGCCATGTAGCCGTTTAGCCTGGTCCCGTACCATAAGCCTACGCGCTCCACCACTCTGCGACGGGTGTCCTAGTATCTGGCACCGTGGTTTAGGGGGTCCGAACACACAACTTGGCTTCCCAGGCTAAGTTCTGCAGGTCTTGTGCATGTAACTGTTGGGGCCATGCTTCGTTGCGCCGAAGGTCTTACACGAAGAAGCAGCTTCAGCTGAAGTTGTCCCCAGGAGATGGCCGAAGGTTCCTTTTCATGGAGCTTCGGCATTACAAACCGACATAGAGATAGAATGACCTTTTTATCCATAGAGGTCTGAGTCAATGTTGTAAACTTTTGTAAGGGGCATAATTGTAATTCGTCACAGGCTGTGTCCTGTGTCTATAAATAGATGAACAGTACCCCCGTACTGTTCACGCGAACCTGTCATTTGCTTTCGCATCACACTTGTATTTTTGCCTTCCTCAGGACCAAAGGTACATTTGTAAATTGAAGTCATTTATATTTATCTATGATAATAAAAATAGAGATGATTCTATGATAATATTTAAATGTTTGTTTTATATCTCATGATTTGTATGAATACTTCGTTGCCTAATGTTATACTCACGAAGGTACATCTTTCGTAACCTTCGTCTGAAATTCATTATATCCTGAAGGGGTATAATGTTTTGGAGGACGAAGGACTTTAACACTTAACATTTTCTATGTTGCCTTGTTCTTAACTCTTAGCATTTGAGAACAAGCCCCCAACATTGGCGCCCACCTCCGGTGAACTCACTTCCACTTTTCTGAGCTGATGGCTTCGTTCAACAATCAAGCTGAAGCTGCTTCGGCTTCGAAGATGGTGCTCCCGATAACAGGCGGTTCTTGCTCAGAGCCGGCTAACAAGAAGCAGAAGAAGGAGGCTCAGAGAAGGGTGCAGCATGTTGGAGTGCAGGGACCCTTCATCAAGTCAAAATGGTCCCACATTCCAATTACTTTCTCTCAGGAAGACCTTCAGCTTAAGGATTATCCTCACAATGATGCCATGGTTATCTCTTGCGTGATCAAAGGATTTCTGGTCCACAATGTCTTAGTTGATACAGGCAGTGCAGCTGATATTATATTTGCTAAGGCCTTCAGACAAATGCAAGAGCCCGAAGACAAGATCCACGATGCTACGCACCCTCTTTGTGGCTTCGGAGGGCGGCAGATTGTAGCACTTGGGAAGATTACCATGCCGGTAACCTTCGGATTTGTTAACAACACAAGGACTGAGCAAATTGTGTTTGATATTGTTGACATGGAGTATCCTTACAATGCTATCATTGGTCGCGGTACTCTTAATGCCTTCGAAGCAATTCTTCACCCAGCTTATCTCTGCATGAAGATACCTACGGACCAAGGGCCTATTGCTATTCATGGAAGCCAGGAAGCTGCTAGGAGGGCCGAAGGAAGCTGGACTGACTCCAAAGCAATCCATAACATAGATGGAGCTGAAGCTTGTGAACAGTACAAATTCAGAAGGGAGAAAGCAGCTTCAGCAGATCAGCCGAAGCCCATGCTATTGTGTGAGGACATAGCAGAGCAGAAGGTGCTGTTGGGCTCGCAATTATCTGAAGACCAGGAGAAAACCTTGATAAGGTTTTTATTCAACAACAAAGATGTTTTTGCATGGTCAGCTAATGATCTCTGTGGAGTAAATCGGGATGTTATTGAACATTCGCTCAATGTTGACCCATCCTTCAGACCCCGAAAGCAGAGGCTTCGGAAGATGTCGGATGACAAGGCCGAAGGGGCTCGCAATGAAGTAAAAAGACTCCTCAGTGCAGGAGTTATCAGAGAAGTAAAGTATCCAGAGTGGCTAGCTAACACTGTTATGGTGAAGAAGGCCAATGGCAAGTGGAGAATGTGTATCGATTTTACAGATCTCAACAAGGCTTGTCCGAAGGACGAATTCCCGCTGCCAAGGATAGACTCTTTAGTCGATGCAGCAGCTTCTTCAGAGCTCATGAGTCTCCTGGACTGCTACTCAGGCTATCATCAAATCTGGATGAAGAAGGAAGATGAGCCGAAGACTAGCTTCATAACCCCAAGTGGCACATATTGCTATCTTCGGATGCCTGAGGGGCTCAAAAATGCTGGAGGAAGTTTCAGCAGAATGACTGCGAAGGTCCTCCAGTCTCAGATAGGCAGAAATGTGTTGACTTATGTCGATGACATCATTGTAAAAAGCACGAAGCAGGAAAATCATATTGCTGATTTGCAGGAGACCTTCGCCAGTTTCAGGCAAGCTGGTTTGAAGCTGAATCCAGAAAAATGTGTCTTCGGGGTAAAGAAGGGGAAATTTCTTGGATGCTTGGTTTCAACAAAGGGGATCGAAGCTAATCCAAATAAAATCGAAGCTATACTTCGAATGGAGCCACCAACCACAAGAAAGGGGGCCCAAAGATTGACAGGAAGGCTGGCATCTCTCAACAGATTCATATCCAGATCAGCAGAAAGAAATTTACCCTTCTTCGAGGTGCTGAAGTCAGCTGAAGTCTTTCAATGGGGACCAAGTCAACAAAAAGCTTTCGAAGAGCTGAAGCAATATTTGATAGATCTAACAACATTAACTCCACCAACGCCAGGGGCTCCTCTGTTGTTATATGTGGCAGCTTCGCACTCAGCAGTAAGTGCGGCACTTGTTCAGGAGAAGCTTGATGGCCAAGTCAAGAAGCAGGTTCCAGTGTATTTTGTATCTGAAGTCCTTAGTGTATCAAAGAAAAATTATACAGAGCTGGAGAAGGTATTGTATGCCGTTTTAATGGCATCCAGGAAGCTTCGGCATTATTTTCAGGCATACAATATTATTGTTCCTTCTTCGCAGCCGTTGAAGGACATCATGAGAAATAGAGAAGCTACTGGACGGATTGGAAAATGGGCTGCAGAGCTCAATGAGTTTTACATTGATTATGTGCATAGATCCTCGATCCAGTCTCAAGCATTGGCAGATTTCATTGCCGACTGGACGCCAGGGGCTCAGGATGAAGAAGCAAATAAAGATGCCGAAGTGTGGACAGTGTTTTGTGATGGCTCTTGGGGAACCTTCGGAGCAGGTGCAGCCGCTGTGTTGGTCTCACCATCCAAGGTTAAAACTTGTTATGCAGCAAGACTTGATTTCAGCTGTACAAACAATATTACTGAGTACGAAGCCCTGCTCCTGGGCCTTCGGAAATTAAAGGCAATGGGAATCAGAAGGGCGATTCTTAAAACTGATTCCCAGGTTGTTTCGGGTCATATTGACAAAAGTTGCAAGGCTAAAGATCCGAAGCTTGAAAAATATCTAGACACGGTCCGAAGGATCGAAGCCTCCTTCGAAGGATTTTCTGTCAAGAATATCCCTCGAGGACAAAATGAGCATGCTGATTTGCTAGCCAAGTCTGCAGCACAGGGGCTGCTGTTACCTTCGGATGTGTTCTTCAAAACAATAAAGGCACCTTCAGTGGAGCTCCTGGAAAGAGCAGT
Organism: Zea luxurians; assembly: GCA_029449295.1. Taxonomy (NCBI): domain Eukaryota; kingdom Viridiplantae; phylum Streptophyta; class Magnoliopsida; order Poales; family Poaceae; genus Zea; species Zea luxurians. The sequence goes on along the minus strand of JAOPSE010000053.1, from coordinate 7,315,923 downwards.
CCTCAACATATCTCCTGTTTACAGCGAAGATTGGAGAACTGAAATCATCTCTTACCTTCAGGGTAAGTTCCTTTCAGATGACGAAGCTTATAATAAAAGGATAGAGGCAAGAGCTCGTCCGTATGTCATGATAGAAGGGGAGTTATACAAACATGGAGTTTGCGCTCCGCTGCTCAAGTGCTTATCTAGAACCGAAGGTATAGAGTTGATGAAAGAAATACATGCAGGCCTGTGTGGGTCCCACATTGGATCTAGGCCGTTACTTGGAAAAGTCTTCCGCCAAGGGTTTTATTGGCCGAAGGCAGCTTCGGATGCAGCGGAGTTAGTTCAAAAGTGCGAAGGTTGTCAGAAATGTGCAAGAGATCAAAAGCAACCTTCGTCTTTGACACAGCTGATACAACCCATCTGGCCATTGCAAAGGTGGGGCCTTGACTTGTTAGGTCCATTACCACCGGCTCAAGGGAATCTAAAATATGTTATAGTAGCTGTGGAGTATTTTTCTAAATGGATTGAGGCGAAGCCATTAGCCACAATAACTTCGGCCACTGTCCAAAAGTTTTTCTGGCAGAATATTGTCTGTCGCTTCGGGGTACCGAAGGCCATCACTGTAGATAATGGAACGCAGTTCGACTTTGAAGCTTTCAGAAATTTTTGTGATCAAATCGGTACGAAGATCCACTTTGCATCAGTCAGGCATCCGGAGTCAAATGGGCTCGTTGAAAGGGCCAACGGCATTATAATGACATGAATAATGAAGTTAATCTTCAATCAACCCAGGGGAAAGTGGCCAGATCAGTTAACCAAAGTGGTGTGGAGCCACAATACAACAACATCAAGGTCTACAGGCTTTACTCCATTCAAATTATTATTTGGTGACGAAGCAGTAACTCCGAAAGAAGCTAAAGCTGGATCAATAAGAGTAGTAGCTTCGGCAGAATTAGGTCCTGAAGATGCTTGCCTTGTGGAAAAAGATGCCTTAGAGGGGATCAGGCTTCAGGCCGTGGAGAATATCAATAAATACCAAGCTGAAACAGTCAAGTGGCGAGATAGAAAGGTCCGGTTAAAAAATATTGAGCCGGGACACTTGGTGCTTCGGAGAGTAGCCAACCCAGATACAGTGGGCAAGCTACAGTTGAAATGGGAAGGACCTTTCTTAGTAGTATCTTCGTCAAGGCCTGGTTCGTACAGATTGAAGGACATGGATGGCAACGAAATTCCAAGATCTTGGAATGCGAATGAGCTTCGGCGATATTATGTATAACTTGATGTAACTTTTTATGTTTTTTCTTTTCTTTTCTTTTTCATGGCACCCTTTTCCTTTCTAAAGGGGGAGAAAGGTTTTTAATGGGGCCATCATGTGTAATTTCCTTTTTAGTCTTATAAGAGCAAAATCCCCCAAAAAATGTAAATGTAAAAACTGAGAACACACCATCGAGTGCCGAAACTGAAAAAGCGAAGAAGCTCCAAAGACGTCCCTAAGGGGATGCAGAGCTTACAGCGAAAAGTCAACGCTGATTCCGCCGAAAGTAAAAGGCGAAGAAGCTCCAAAGACGTTCCTAAGGGGATGCAGAGCTTACAGCGAAAAGTCAACGCTGATACCGCCTAAGTAAAAGGCGAAGAAGCTCCAAAGTCGTTCCTAAGGGAATGCAGAGCTGATGTGTGATTGTTTCTAAGGAAATAATGGCTGAGAGTGTGGCTTCGGATATATGTTTTGGACATTCATTCGCACATTACATTACATCATAGCATTTGCATTCATAAGCATTCATTCATAGCATTTGCGTTTCTAAGTGGTTGTTTCGGCAAAAAGAAGAAGCGGTCTTTTATGCTTCGTTGTGTACAAAAAAGAAAAGCTTCGGCAAAAAGAAGAAGCGGTCTTTTATGCTTCGTTGTGTACGAAAAGAAGGGAAGGTGTTTTTTCGCCTTCGGCTCAAAATACTAATTTCGTCCACATCAAAGCGCCTCAATAGAAGGGTAAGAATATATTACAAGGTATGTACAAAGTTCCTTGAGAACAGTTTAATTGTATTTACAAAAGTTGTTACAAAAGTCTCCTGAGTTTTTTCTATAGTATACTCCTACTGATCTTCACTGAGCTTTAGCTTCGGCGACATATTTTAAGCATCATCTTCAGCTTCGTCATCCTAAATGAATCAAGGTATCGCGAGTAAAAATCAAGTGTGAAGGAGAAGGTAAGTACAAAGTATGATTTCTTACTGGTTCAAGATGACTTCGAGCTTCGTCTCCAGCCTTCTCTCGCCCGCCTTTTGTCCATATCATTTTTATAAATCTATTTGAGATGCTTCGGGCGAGGTCAGGAATATCGTCTAGAATTGATGGAGACAGGACGAAATTGGGCCTGTTGACGATTTTTCCATGCTCGCAGCCGGCCTTCAGGAACGCTGCAGCGGTACCCCGAGAAGCTACCCAGGCACAGAAGTCACCGTGCCCGGCTATAACTTCGTCAAGCTCTTCAATTTCAGCTTCAATATGATCGAAGGCTTTTGGCAAATTTTCAGCTGAAGGGTTGAACTTCCCACTGCTGGCTCCAACTGAGTAAAAGATCTTTTTTAATTGTTCAATACAGTTGTTGCTAAATTTCAAACATTTGTCTTGAAGGCTTGTTAATAATTTCTTCAAATCTGAGCTGGTTTGGACTTCGGCCTCAAGTTTTGAATTAAGCTCTAGCTTCTCTTGTTCAAATTGTTTTGATTGGCAGATAAGCTTCGAATTCAATTCTGATACTTTAGCTTCAGTCTCTGCCAGCAAGCCTTCAGTTGTTTGGAGTTCAAAGTCTTTCTTTTCAATAATAGCTGATTGCTCTTTTATCTTGCTCTCTAGATTTTCGATTATAGCTTCGTGCTTCTTATCCTCTAGATCTTGCTGCATCCTCAAAGCTTTGCTTAGTAGCATGCTCTGCAAATAAACAACCTTCGTTAGGAATATTTCCATTATTAAAAAACAATAGAAGTCAGAGAAAAGTTGTTTACCTTGAAATTGGAATAAAATAAGCTGCCGACGATATGTTGTCGTCGGTAGCGGCTGATATCTGTTTCTAGCTTCGGAAAACCGATACTCTTTGATAGAGTACCGATGACCTTAGCCCCAGCTTGATCCCGGATGCAGCCCAATTTCTCATCATCAATGCCTCCAAATAGAAGAGCTCCTGGCTTGTATCCGCAAGATTTGGCATATTCCTTAAGCTCTTCTATTTCAGCCTTCGACAGTTCTTGTCCAACTAAATTTTGAAATATGTAGGCTTCGTCTTCCGAAGTGTCTTCGACTATTTCTTTTCCCTTCCCAGGCACTGTGGCCATGGTTTCTTCACCAGCGGTGGCAGCTTCTTCTGCAGCCATGTCTATCAAAATTTTGTCGATGTCTTCAATGGTAGTTTCTAAGTTCACATCTTCGGCTGAAGCGGCTTCGGTAGCCGCGACCTCCGAAGGTGCGACTTCGACATTTGTTGTGCCCTCAACAGCTGGCGTTTTCTGAATTGACGCCCTCGGTGGCGTCTTGTCAATAACTTCGGTCACTGCAATAATTCTTTGCCTCTTTGTTTTGGTTATCTTCGTTTTTTCCGGCTCTTCCACCTTTCGAAAAAGCTTCGTCAGTTGAGGCCCTAATGGACTTAGCTTCGTGGGCAGGGGTTCAGTCATTACCTTTAAGATTTCCTCCACGTCACTGGTAGAAGGTGGTGCGGGGGTCCCCTCTTCATCGGATAATTTTCGCTTTGGAGTTGATATTTTTCTCTTCTTGGGAATTTTCTTCTCTTTTGGTGGTTTTTCTTCATCCTTGTTCAAAGTTTCGGCCACTCTTTTCCTTTTTTGGCCCTCAGCACCCTTGTTCAGCCGTTCATAGTCAGGGTACTCGAAACCCAGAGCATCAAGCACTCGGTTCAGCCTTCGCTTCGGACGGGTGCCGAAGGCCGCGGTCATCAGTTGATCTTCTTTTTTGGAATAATTCCCAAGAATTTCATTGCACATTACCTCAACTGTGTCCAGCCACTCTTGGCAAGGTTTTTTAAAGTATTTCTTGAATTTGAAATGGTAAGGAAGCCGGACAAGCTCCCCCTTCTTCTTCTCCCCCTCTAGCTTTGGCATTTCCCATTCTTTTAGAGTAGGGAAGACTCTGAACGCCAAGAACTCTTGAACCAGATCTCTGGTACCGATATGCTCTGAAATAATTTCAAACTCACCTAGTGCAGCCCAGGTGGGACCTTCCAATGTCATGTGGCATCGCGGCCTTGTTTCTCCGAAGATTAATTCAAGTGGGCTTTGTACCAACTTTTCTTCGTCTTCGTCAACTCTCACATAAAACCACTCTGACTTCCAGCCCGCCGGCCATTTGCTTCGGTAGCTGATAACAGGAAACTTTGTTGTTTTTCGGTAGGCAAAATTGTAGCAACCGAAGTTATCATGTAATCCATCTTTTCTGGCCTTCGTTTGATAATGTAACTCATGAACTCGACAAAAACTGTCGGCAAATGGCTCCACTGCTTGGCTTCGGAGGCCCAGATATAAACATTAAGCCTAACGATAGCGTTAGGGGTCAATTGATGAAAGTAAATACCAAACTTCTTCAATACATCTGCAATAATTCCATGAAGAGGGAATCTCAGCCCAGCCTTTAAAAAGCTCTTGAAAATGACTATCTCGTCCTTCTCTGGCTTCGGGGTAGTTTCTTCTCCCCCGAAGCGAAGTAGCTTCTTCTGATTTTCACTGAAATAACCTGCCTTCACCATCTTGGAAAGATCAGCCTTTGAAACAGTCGATTTCCCGAAGTCCAAGTGGCTGGGCTTGCTGGGCATGGCAATGCGATAGTCATCTTCGGGATCAGTTTCTTCAATGTTCTCTTCTTCTCCTTCGGTAGTTGTCGGGTCTGCTTCAGCAGCGGGCATTTCTTCCGCAGTCACTAGTTCGGAACGTTGCATTGCTTCGGAGATGGGCACAGTCTCCGAACCTTCAGCTTCGTCTCCTTCACGTTCAACTCTGGCAGTAGATCGCACTCTGGCCATTTGATTCTGAGTTTGGGGAAATTAAATACTTTTTTCTTTTTCCTTTTCTCCCGAAGCCTTTCTTTCTGACGAAGCAGACTTCAAGATGGACCTTCGTTCGATTCTGAGAATCAAGCTTCGGCTATAGTTAAAAATTTTGGCAGCAAAACAGTGCAAATAGCAATGAATGCTGTGGTAACTTCACACCTACTCGTCTGTTTATATAGTGCTGCAGGTAAGAAGGCGAAGCGCCAGGATTTTTACACCAGGCGGGCAGTCACTTGTACTCGCTGCGCAGTGGACCGCAAAGATCAAACAGTAACTCTGCAAGGTGGGTCCGACACAAGCTCGGAAATTGAATCGTTTCTCGGCAACGAGCTCAGGGAAGGTGTTTTTTGGACCTTCGGCTTCCCGAAGCTTAAGAGGCTTTTTTCACGGATCAAGCTCGTTACGAAAAACGATCTAGCGCCGCGAAAGGGGCTACTGTTGGGGCCATGCTTCGTTGCGCCGAAGGTCTTACACGAAGAAGCAGCTTCGGCTGAAGTTGTCCCCAGGAGATGGCCGAAGGTTCCTTTTCATGGAGCTTCGGCATTACAAACCGACATAGAGATAGAATGACCTTTTTATCCATAGAGGTCTGAGTCAATGTTGTAAACTTTTGTAAGGGGCATAATTGTAATTCGTCACAGGCTGTGTCCTGTGTCTATAAATAGATGAACAGTACCCCCGTACTGTTCACGCGAACCTGTCATTTGCTTTCGCATCACACTTGTATTTTTGCCTTCCTCAGGACCAAAGGTACATTTGTAAATTGAAGTCATTTATATTTATCTATGATAATAAAAATAGAGATGATTCTATGATAATATTTAAATGTTTGTTTTATATCTCATGATTTGTATGAATACTTCGTTGCCTAATGTTATACTCACGAAGGTACATCTTTCGTAACCTTCGTCTGAAATTCATTATATCCTGAAGGGGTATAATGTTTTGGAGGACGAAGGACTTTAACACTTAACATTTTCTATGTTGCCTTGTTCTTAACTCTTAGCATTTGAGAACAAGCCCCCAACAGTATCAAAGGATGGCTAATATCAGATGGTGGGTCCTATGGGTGTGCTACTAACGCTTCCTGACTGAAGCTGTGTATAGGTCCAGGCCCCAGTCAAGGCTTCCTCCTGTGGGCCGTTGCCAACTCTTTTAAGTATGCTGGTATCCAGCCTCAACACGTCGAGCCTACATCCCAGGGGGGCCAGGTACCGGGAAAGAGTTGGTAATGCCACATACAATAGGGACAAATAGCATATAGATAAGTGCTAATACTGCTCGATAAGTAGTACTCCAAAGTATCTTACAAAAGCAAAGTTATTACATCCGCTTTCAAGCGGAATCCTAGCTCCATTCCTACAGGTACGAACTACTCGGCACCAACAGAGTCGCGCCGAAAGCGCGCTGCCACCGTCTTCATGTCCTGTACGACCTTCTGGGTGGCTTGCCAGCGGCGATGGCCTCCTCGACACATGTGCCGGGACAAAGGGGCCCTCATCGTTGGAGGCAACGTCGGGGCCATTAAAGCCAAAGAGTTGGAAGCGCGACGGCACGCGGCGCCCAGCGGCCTGGCCACTGAAATGGAGCAGGAGCTCGACCAGTTCATGAAGGCATGCCACGAGGCTGCTGTAGGAGACAATGAAGTTCATGCAGAAGATCGAGCCGCAGCTCAACTCGCTTTTCACCTCCGCAAGGCTGATGAACATCCTTGAAACGGAGCACTGGCGGAAGAGCGCCACCTCCCACAAGGTCGCGCTCCTCCAGCAACAGCAAGAAGAAGGGCGAGATCGACAGCACCAAACCGCAGGGGAGGTCGAAAACGAAGAGCACGAACTTCCTGGCGGCGAGATCGCCGTGAGGAGAGGCGCCAACACGGATCCTTCCGGCGAACGCCGGCGCACCACATCCGAGTAGGTTGCGCACCAAGTTGAGTGCCACCTCGGGCTAGAAGCACTCGGGAGGATCTAGCAAGGCCATGGCGGCTACGGCGGCAGAAGAGCGCGGAGGACTCAAGGGCGAAAGGGCGGTGTGAGTGATGAGAATGACTACCACGCTCGGGGAAACCCCTTTTTAAGAAAGATTCCTCCACTGACGCCCCGAGACGCCACAGATCTCGCCCGACGCACACCAAGGTGACCCAGCTTCTAACACGGGGACCCAGGCCCACGAGTCATACTCCTTGGGCGTCGGTCTCCGTGTGCGAAGAAGGCGAACCGCCACGCGAGGAGCGAATCGCTGCGCCTCTTCGTCTCCGCCGAAAGCAGCGGCCCAGCCACTGACATGGGGGCCCGAGCCCATGGGTCATGCTCCATTGGCGTCGGTCTCCAAGTGCGAAGAAGGCAAACCGCCACGTAAGGAGCATGCCGCCGCCCGCGGCGGTGCGCCTCTTCATCTCCGCCGAAACCAACCGCCTAGTCTCTGGCACGGGGGCTCGGGCCTATGAGTCATCCTCCTTGGGTGCCGGTTCCTGGGTGCAGAGAAGTCGAAACGCCGCTTGCGGTAGTACTGCGCTTCCTCAGGGCCGCCGCAGAAGACAAAAGGTGAATTTTTAAAGGCAGAAAGACCGAGGCCATCATGCATGGGGGCCATGCATCAGTCAGCAGCAAGGACAAACACGACAGTTGATGTGACCGATGGCAGACTGACAGCGCGTGCGCGCCGAGTTAATGCGGCGCGCACTGAGGTGGCGCCCCAGTCACTGGTCATGTCATGCTGACGCAAGGTATAGGTTTTGGCCCCACCTACAGGCTCGCATCCTCCCCTGAGGTGGGCCCAGGGACCACTGTCAGTACCCTGAAATAGAGGTACCCCTTACTACAACATGAAGCCGCGGGGCCCACGCGGCTATCTCTAGTCGCGCGGTGAACAACACCCGACTCCACCACATGGACAGTTCCGGGGTCGCCATGTGGCCAAAGAAGTCAATACACTCCAAGATGCCAATAGTGGGTCCAGACCCCATGGGAAAGTGCCGGACTCCTATACATGAAGACCGGACCTCCGGGCAAGGTCCAGGACTCCCGCAAATGCAACCCAGACCCCCGGGACGGGTCCTGGACCCCTCTGTGTAGGGTCCGGACTACCCACAGCCGGGTCCCGGGACTTTGGGGCAGAGGATACCTAGGCCTTGCTCAGGCAGGGGTCCGGTACCGACACGTGTCCAGGCCCGGCCTGGTGCGGACCTGTCCGCATAACGCTACTGCTCCCCGCCCAGGCGGAGACCCGATGCTGCCACGTGGCCTACCGCGCGTGACGTAAGCCAGCGGGCGGAGCCTGATGTAAGGCCTCTAGGTTGTGCGGCCCCTGCATTTATTGCGGATAAGGCTCGCCGCTTGACAAGCGATGTGCCGCCTCGGCATTTAATGAGGCCTGCCCACTCCGCTGTCAGGCAGTGACCTGCCCACTCTACTAGCAAGCAGTGTGCCGCCTCATCATTTAATGAGGCTTGCCCACTCCGCTGTCAGACAGCGATCTATCCACTCTACTAGCAAGCAGTGTGCCGCCTCAGCATTTAATGAGACCTGTCCATTCTGATAGCAGGCGATACGCCCATGCTGCCGCGTGCACTGTGTTCATCATCACTTGTACGTTGCCAGGGAAGCTTCCGCGGCACGCCAATCCACGCAGACCACGGAAACCAGGACACAGGAAGACTGCACTAGCGACTAGCATTAGTTGCTCCAAGTATTACATCCGTTATATTCTTGGGCCCATATGTCGGGGCTCAGCACCCTTGTACGTGCCCCCTTGGACTATAAAAGGGAGGGCACATTGCGTTACAAGGCACGCTCACTTAGACTCTCAGACTCACAAGTTCATACAAGCTCTCAAGCTCAATACAACACATAGTGGAGTAGGGTATTACGCCCCGGCGGTCCGAACCACTCTAAACTCTTGCGTGTTCTTGTGTTCATCGTCCATCTAGCAACAGGCAAAATGCTTAGGCCTCCTCCTCATCTTAGGATTTTGGGCGGGTGCATTCCGCCACCCGGCCGGAGATTTCCTCTCCGACAATGGCCATAGTAAAAAAAATACCATTTAGCCGATTGGAATTTGGTCTATTCTCCCAGAGATCAGGGCGGTCTTGGTGTTCTAGATTTGCATAAGATGAATGAAGCGTTTCTTGCTAAATGGATCTGGAATTTGGAAAACTCTAGTGGTTTGTGGCAGACCATTATCAGTCACAAATATGTTAAAGGGAAACCTATTATTTCAGTTAGGAAAAAACAAAGTGATTCTCACTTCTGGAAAGGCATCCTTGCGGTTCGAGACAAGTTTTATAAGTATTGTAAAAAAGAATTGGCAATGGTAAGAACACAAGCTTCTGGAATAATATCTGGTGTGATTCAGAAACGTTGGCGTACAAATATCCTAACTTGTTTGAGTTTGCTTATGATAAAGATAGCATAGTGCATAAAGCTCTCTCTTCGGATTTTCAGGCGTTAACTTTCAGAAGGAGATTATTGGGAGTTTTAGATAATGATTACAATAACCTCATTGCTCAGTGTAACAATTTTGTGCTTTCGGATGATAAAGATAAATCTTTGTGGCTTCTAGGCAATAAGGGATTTTCTGTTAAATCTTTTGTCACACCCGGTTTTAAGGAACAAAGCCAGGTGCATCTCATATATGCGCCAGAGAAGACAACACATATAATAACAGAGTGCATAGAGATAAATGTCATAGATATCATAAATGTACTTATTACATAGCGGAAGTCTTACAAAAATAAATGATAAAATAAGCGAACTAAATAATATTCCTTGGCGCCACAAAGCTGACTGGGAGACGCCACCTAGATCAAGTCGAAAGCCTCAGTGTTAGGCGGCTCCTCTTCGACCACCTGTTCTTCTCCTGTGGGGGGGGGTGTGAGACAGCAAGAGTAAGCTCACACATGTTCATCACTCAACAAGTTGTGGGGAATAATGTGCATGAACTCACCAAAGGTGGGAGTTCATGTGAGGTGTAAGGCAGATCAATGTAATAAAGGCTAAAGCTGAGCATTGCTTTTATAAGTTGGTCAAAATTTTATTAGCAGTTACTGAGTGTAGGTAAATACCAAACCGTAGTAATACTAATAATAAGTAAAAGTAATAATAAAATAATCCCAGATGCAATGAAATGACAAATTGAATTTAAGTTCCATAAATTAATCATGTGAGTGTCCGAGCCGCTCATGACCGTGAGCACGGCTAGTATACCAGTTTTACACTCTGCAGAGGTTGCACATCTTTACCCACAAGTCGTGTTACCCATTTGCCACGAAGTTGATCAGACCCCATACACCTCTACCAAGGAAGCGAGGCAGGGTACCACTACGAGGCCTTTACAAAGTCACACTAGCTTCAGAAAACCCGCTACAGTTTATAGGAAGCTCCAGTGCAGGAATCCCTCGCTTGACCACCATCGCAGCAAAATCAACCCAAGGACCTCCCTACACTGACCACTCCCCTACTACCCTTGCCCCTTTCGGGTAAGGTAGTCATCCACTAGCTTTCCTAGTTAATCAGCCAAGGGCGTCCCATTAAACCCTTGTGGTAGCACTGTTTTCCTAGGTGGTTCTCCATGTTTCCATTAACATAATGATCTTATCATGAATAGGAAACAATAAATAGATAATAAAAAGTATAACAATGAGTGCTAAATATCTCTATACCCAAAGCCACATAAAGCAATAGTATATACTACTCAAAAATTTAGTAGTAAAAACAGTGGTGAAACAAGGTATAAAGATAGTCAAAATCTAGGGTAACCTATTGGGTCCCATCAAAATTAACCTATGCAGATCATTATGATTAATAAGAATATGACTGGGTAAAAGAAGTGATCAAGGGCACAACTTGCCTTCAACGAGCTCCTGCTCAGCAGTCTCTACCAGCTGAACCTCGGAATCCTCTGTAGCTTGCTCGTCTACTCGCATCAACACAATACATACATAGTATAGCAAAAATTAACATCACACCAAACATGTAAATAAAATATACAGTAATAATCTAGACACTAAAATAAGATCATAGGAACTGGAATCATTAAATTTGGAGTTATAGATTTTAAGTTATGAATTTTCCAAGGTTTTATGTGCTTAATACAAAATTAAGTAATAGATAAATTTTAAATTGTCTTTCATGTCAAAACAGTGACACTAATTGATAGAGAATAATATTATAAAATTATAGGAATTGGAATGGGTCAGTTTGGACTAAAAATGAATTTTCTATGCATTTTACAAGTTTCTAGATTTGTTTTTCTATTAAAAACTAATTTCTATAATTACTTCTCCATTTTTAGTCCTCTCTGGACTGGGCCTCAAATCCCAGAAAAGGCAGGGGCTGTCACGCAAGAATCCCTAAGACACGGTGTACTGTTCCCCTAGACCGTGGGTTGTTTAAACAAGAAGGCAGGGGCTCATTTATAAAATCACCAGCCAAAGGGGTACGCGCTGATTCAAGCCGTTGAATCTGGAATAGGCGCCCCAGATCAGATCAACCCTGGTCACGTCTCTCGCTCCCTCCTAAACCATAGGATCCGGAAACGACGTCCCAGATCAGACCACGTCATTATGAACTAGTACGTGCTTACATCCACCAGATCCACGATCGACGGTTCAGATCAGGAGGCGCGAACAGGTATCTTCACTTCTAGTTTGGACTGCCCAAAACCATCGGACGGTCAGCAACCCTTCTTCCCTTCCTTGCCGCAGAAGCGCGGTGACGCGGAACACCGGCATGGCGGTGCCATTACCGGACGCTCAGACCACGAATTTAACGCGCTAAGCTTTGAATCGATGAGTGAAACATGATGCCCTACACTAGAAGGACACGAGGGATGGATACTTACCCCTCCACGCTATGCGGTCAGACGCGGCGACGGTGGGTGGCGATTTCGCAAATCCGACGAGCAATCAGATGGACGCCAGTCAACTGCTCGAGTGGACAAGCACACCAACACTATCCCCGGCTTCAGGTGAACTCCCTGTGAACGCCAATTGTGGCCCGAGCGACGATAACCGTGGCAATCGCGGAGGCGGCGGCGAGGTCGCCGCGATTCGCACTCTCTCTGGTTCTACGGCACTGGCGGCTGGGTAAGGTGGACACAGGGTGCCACGGACGGGTTGGCTATTTTATATTCGCGGGAATAGCCAATGCTCGACGCCGCCCGCCCGAGATCTCCGGCGAGGCCGATGCGGAGCGCGTGGAGGTTCGTTGCGCCGTTGCGGAGCTGGTACGGACCCGACGGTTTGGGCCCACCAGTCAATGGCTGATACAAGGGCACAGTCATGGGTCCATGCGCCAGTGACAGAGGCGAAGAGAGCGGCGCGGGCGAGAAATAGCTGGTGGCGGCTGACAGCCGGGCCCCAAGCGCAAGTGGGATCGGCCATGGCGACGTTGGGCTGGTGGGGAGAGCATGTGTAGTGGGCCGAATTGGTTAGGAGCCGGCTCAAACAACATTTTTGACCTTTTTCTTTTTATTATCCCACCTTCTTTTCTTCATTTTCAATTTCAAACTCATTTAAAATTTAAATTCCATTCTTGTGGCCATTTTATCCTTAGGTTTATATTGTGCCATTAAAATACTGATTTTGAAGATACATATTATATATATTTATAAATTTCTATATTCTTTCTCTTTCTTCTCCTTTTCTATGTTATGTTCCAAATTCCTAAGTGTAACTTAGGTCAACTTCAAATTTGGATAATAGTATATTTTATTAATATTGCTGGTATTAAATGCAAAGACAAATAAATCCAACATGATGCATAGGTTGTTTAGGTGTCTTTTGTTAATTGTTTATTTGTTTAAGTGAGGTTTTCACATGTGATGATAAATAGATACAATATGCACATATACATAAAGGAAATAATTTTTTCCCTTTATATGATCTCTTACAAATTGGGTATTACAAATCCTACCCCCCTTAAAAAGAATCTCGTCCTCGAGATTTAGGAAGGACTGGGGAAAAGACGGGGAAAGTCTATGCGAAGCTCTTCTTCTCTCTCCCAAGTAGCTTCATCTTCTCCATGGTGACTCCATTGTACTTTTCACATCCTTATCACCTTATTCCCTATAACTCGAGTCAAAGTGTCCAGAATCTTGATAGGGTACTCAGCATAAGTTAGGTCCTCCCGAACACTAAGGTCCTCCGTTGGTAGCTGCTCCTCAGGAACCCTGAGGCACTTCTTCAGCTGAGATACATGGAATACATCATGTACATCCGCAAGATGATTGGGTAGCTCTAATTGATATGCAACTTCTCCCACTCGCTTTAATATCAAGAAGGGTCCAATGAAGCGAGGGGACAACTTTCTTTTAATTTTAAATCTCCTCATACCCCGGATTGGTGACACCTTCAGATATACATGATCACCCTCCTTAAACTCCAGTAGTCTTCTCCTATTATCAGCATAGCTCTTTTGCCTTGATTGTGCAATTCTCAAATTCTCTCTTATCATTCGCACTTGTTCTTCTGCCTCATGTATAAGTTTAGGCCCAAAGAATTGTCTTTCTCCTGTTTGATCCCAATACAGTGGAGTCCTGCACTTTCTGCCATATAGAGCCTCAAATGGTGACATCTTCAAACTGGCCTGGTAGCTATTATTATAAGAGAACTCTGCATATGGTAAGCTCTTATCCCAACTTCCACCATGTTTAAGAGCACAAGCTCTTAACATATCCTCCAGCACTTGATTAGTCCTCTCTGTCTGCCCATCAGTCTGAGGATGGTAGGCTGAACTAAAATTCAACTTTGTATCCAAGCTCTCATGCAACTTCTTCCAAAACCGCAAAGTAAACTGTGATCCTTGATCAGACACGATCTTCTTAGGCACCCCATGTAGACAAAATATTTGAGTAATATACAATTCTGCTAGCTTGGCTCCCGTGTAATTAGTCCTCACCGGTATGAAATGAGCCACTTTTGTCAATCTGTCCACAATCACCCAAATAGAGTCATACCCTGCAGGAGTGCGGGGAAGTCCAACAATGAAATCCATACCAATTTCTTCCCATTTCCACTCGGGAATCTTAAGCGGGTGCAATAGTCCAGCTGGTCTTTGATGTTCGGCCTTGACTCTTTGACACACATCACACTTAGCCACGTGTGCAGCAACATCTCTCTTTAATCTATACCACCAATACTTTTGCTTCAAATCTTGATATATCTTAGTGCTACCAGGGTGAATAGAGTAATCAGAATCATGGGCTTCTTTCAATATAGTCTCACAAAGGCTATCAATCTCTGGAACACATATTCGATCTTTGAACCATATAGTGCCTTGCTCATCCTTCGTGAATTCTAGACCTCTTCCTTCCGTAATCAGATCCTTAATCTCTTGAATTTTAGCATCACTGTGACGGAACCTCCCAAGTTAATAGGTCCACCTATAGTTGTCCTTGTCCAACGGACCTCAGACAACCCTGCAGGTGCCCCTGAATCACTTGACAAGTTCGGTATCTGAATGTCTTACCTTTCCCAAGAGCGTTTCACCCGTCACACAGACATTACAATACATCGGAGGCAAGAAAATGCGAAAGCAGTTACAATAACTTACTTTATTTAAAACAGGAAAGAGTAGTATTATTACAAATCAGAGTTAAAATATAGGAGTGCTGAAATATTACTATTACATCACTGGGAGGCAAAAATCCCTCCCAATAAATATTAAACAAAAGTTTTTAACAGAGGACCCTTCCTCCCGAAGCTTCACTCCTGGTTTTCTTCTTTGGGCACCACCTTTGAACAAAAGCAGCAAAAGTTTGCTGCTTCCTCACCTAAAACAACATGGGACAAAGCCCTAAGTACGAAGTGTACTTTCACAAGTCTTACCCATCAACATAAAAGACTCTCAAGGATATGTTGGCTTTTAAGGGAGTCAAGGTAAGGCTTAACAATAGTCCAAGACTCTGTTTGCAGAAATGCTTACTAATAGTGGATCCTTAGATATCCAGTTTTAATTGTCAGGTTAAGTAAAGTTACCTGCATCTAGAGTTCTTTCTACCCTAGTTCAATCACTTGACATATACTAGCCAATTTCTTAACAACCCTTCTTATTCACTGGAATGCTACGTGTAGGTCAGTGACCAAGTCTTCATACCCGCGAAGTTACGGCGATCCGAATCGATTATACTCAGCTGATGATCTCTAATCACACGACATATGTAGCACTTAACCCTTGCATATGTCAACTCGCCACCGGGGTTCTTAAGACCAGATCAGGTTTACGCCAATCGGAGAGCATAGATACACCACCGTCCAACCTCTTGCCACGGAGGGTACACGCTACTCTCGCCATCTCTCCACTCCCATTGCGTGTTATCTTATTCTGGTATTAGTCTACCCGAGGCAAAGCTTACCTATGACGAGGCATGTGACCAGTTAAAGAGTCCTCGATCATCAAGCCTACATCGACAAGGTCCTTAATCGACTCAGACGGAGACACTACACTGAGACTCTCTTCTCGTGCAAGTCACCCGCCCGGTCTTAGCTTTACCATTTCAAACCCAAAGTTTGGTACCTGGCAGAGGTACATCTTTTCTGATGTTGAACCCATCATGGCCATGATGGATCCACCATCAAGTTTTATTTTTGAAAACATCCCACCCACTTTGAAGCATCATCTTTTGTTAAAACAAAACATTTTGTTTTCCTAGAGCAAAGCTAAGCATAAGAAAACCTTTTGTAAATCAGGGATTAGGGTAATCAATTCCAAGGAAGGAAATGCAGCAATTGGTTTAACACACAACTCCTATCACCTAATGCATCAAGTAAGTGAGAAAGATTTCAAAATAACAAGGAGGGGGCAAATGCATCGGGGCTTGCCTTGTGTTACTGGTGAGTCAGGTTTTGCTCCACAGATATCAAAATAAAAGCAGTTTCCTGCTTGAAGTTCTTCAGGTGGTGGTAGTGTAGTCCTTGCTTCTTCGACTTCTACTTCCTCTTCGTTTTCTAAACATAGCCATATAATAATGAATGCTCATGTAATGCTCATGAAGATGCAAAGATAATAAAAGTTTATTATCTATTACCTTGAATACAACTTTTCTTCATGGATCTCCGAAAAACTAGGGTTTTCGGAGTCTATAGTGAAGTTCATAGAGCAGGGGGCTAGGGTTTTGGGTTCTAAGTACCAAACTTGGTCCAAATCATACCAAACTTTACCCAAGGCTTCAAAATATTATTTAAAGTTTACTTAAAAAGTTTGGTGAATTTTGGATTTATAAATTATTCCCTAAAATTCCAGAAGTATGGATTTTAGCTATTTTAAATGTCCCAAAATTCCCTATTGGGCCTAAAAATCATGAGATTATTTTTATTAAATACTATAGAAAATTAGGAGTCTAGCAAAATTGGTCTGGTATTTTTAGCATTTTTTCTACAATTTTCTAGAAATTCTTAAACCCTGACAGAAAAAGAAAAAGAAAAGAAATGAACAGTGTTGGATCTGAACTGGCCCAAGTCGGCCCAACCTAAACAGAAAACGGGAACGTGCCCGCGGTTGCGGATTTGCACAGAGGCCCCCGATTGCTTGGATAACTCGTTAAGAACCCCTAGCCACTATTCATCGTCTCTCTGACAATTATGCAGAGGTCCCTCGGCTTTTGTTTCTTCTCCAAACAGACCCATGGCCACGACACGCTCACCGTCGACCACCACGCGGCTCGTACTGGCCATGACCAGAGGCGGCTGTCCAAATTAGCTATGGGGTGAGCATTACCGACCCAAGGCGACCCAAGAACAGACTTCAATTTTGGCTTGCACACTTAGAGAATGTTCTACACACGCGCACGGCAAAAACCGTGAGGTCGAGCCCGCGTTCCCACTCAATCACGCCCGAAATGGCCAAATGGTTGCCACGATGAGCTTCATGGGTACACAAAGCTGCTAAAACAACACACGAGAAGTGCAGAGCCATACCAGAGTGATCCGGCCACGGAGCGTGGAGAATTTGAACTCACCGATGACTGAGAAGGGGAAAATGGCGTCGCGACGGGCTCGGGTGAAATTGGGGGGTGAGATTGGGGCTATACGGTCGCAAAGTGCTACTGATTCACCATGCACACTTAATTTGGGGAGAGGTGGAGAAGGCAATACAAATTTTGGCTTTTCCCAAGCTCGCTGGTGAAGCAGTGAGGGCATCGCCGTGGTCCATGGCGCTATTTATAGGCACGGCAGTCCGGCTAACTATCCACGACCACAGATAACATCGTTAGCGCATGGTTACCACGTAGGGAAGAGACACAGTGAGGGAAGAGCAAGGCATGGGTGACACCACGGTGGAATTGACTGAGTTACGGCGGCCGCCGGTGAATAACTCCGGCCACGCCCGACTGGATTCGCGAGATGGTGCCACATCCGAAGTTATCCTCCCCCGCGATCGATTCCCATCACTGGATCACTCGAGCACATCCTGTTCAACAGTGCCCCTGATCTTTACCGTGTTCTTCAGATATTTTCAGAGTTTTGATCTTCAGCGCTCTACTGAACCGAACACCTTCCATCCTCTCTATCTCTCAATTCTTGTTAAGGACAAAGCAAACTTCATTAATAAAGTTTGTTCACCTAACAACCGTCTTCAAACTTTCTATAGGATACTTGGGTCAAAACCGAGTGAATTCAAAGATATGGCATGTTCAATTTGGCCCCATTCCACTGTGACCATTTCTGTTTTCAAATTCAGTTTCAGTTATTCAACACAATTCTGACAGAGCAACTTTGGGCTGCAGTTTCTTTAATTTTTGTATAACAACTAAAGAAGATGTCTGTATCAAAGTTATTCTCCTATAATAGCTCTAGACTTTTGATGTGTTGACCCAGGGCAAAATTGAAAGTTCCCTTTGACCCGGGAACAGGACCTGGATGTCGCCTAGGGGGGGGGTGAATAGGCGAATAAAACTTATCACTTTAAAACTTAAATTCTTACTCTACTCGAAGACTTAGTACGCAGTGGAGTGAGAAGACCCTTCGAGTAGGTTGCAGCGTAATAGAAGATCCTGTCTCAAAATGTCCTGCACTTCAAATAAAGCTTATACCACAAATAAGTATTGAAGTGTAGATATAAAGGCGAGTAAGACAGAGAGTCAGGATACAATACAGAGCAGAGCACACAGACACAAAGATTTATCCCGAGGTTCGGCCAAGCCTGAAATGCTTGCCTAGTCCTCGTTGGAGTTAGCCACACCTGGGCTTGGAGTCTATCTCAACTCCTTCCTCCGTTTGCTCAGATCTGTCAGTATGACAGATAGAGCCTTTCACTATGTTGAGTTGGGTTACAACAGAACCGCGGCTGCTTACAGACTTCTTGGCAGCACCTCGGCAGAGTAACTCTACGCTCAAGACCTTGCTCTAGCTCTTTGCAGCACTTCTCCTCTCTCTAAAGGCTTATAGCTGTGCCTTCTACACAAACTATAGAGTTACACACAAGAGGGAGAGTGAGAATTGATTCGAGTAATGTCTAAACTTGTTGGCTGCACTTGTTTTTGTGCTTGAGGCGCCTAGGGGTCCCTTTTATAAGCATAAGGGGCCTAGGAGCCATTGGAAGCAATCCAGGAAGGCAAATCTTGCCTTCTGTCGGGTGGCGCACCGGATAGTCCGGTGCACCACCTGACACTGTCCGGTGCCCGATTTCCTTCCAGAAATGGAGCAGTCGACTGTTGCAGTCCTGGAGCCGTTGGCACACCGGACGCTGTCCGGTGCACACCAGACAGTCCGGTGCCCCAATGTGACCGTTGGCTCGACCACGCGTCACGCGCGGAATCCTCGGCCGACCGTTGGCCCAACCGACCGTTGGCTCACCGGACAGTCCGGTGCACCACCGGACAGTCCGGTGAATTATAGCCGTACGTCGCCAGACTCCTCCCGAGAGCGGCCTGTTCACCGGAGTTCAACCTGGCGCACCGGACACTGTCTGGTGCACCACCGGACAGACCGGTGTGCCAGACTGAGCTGAGTCTTGACTGTACACAGCCAAGCCTTTTGCACCTCTTTCCTTTTCTTCTTCTTTCTGTTTCTAACACTTAGACAAGTATATTAGTACACAAAACCAATGTACTAAGTCTAGAAACATACCTTCTCTTAATTATTACATCTATAGCATTTGACATGCTTGAGCTTTGATGTTGGACTTATAAATCATCAAGTCAGCTTGACTTGATCTAGATTGACATCTCTTAGCTCCAACATCCTGCAAAGGTCACATAGAACATCTCCAAACATAGGAACAACCCAAACTAAAGATCAAGGTGAACTTAGCTCTTTTGGGCTGCTTCCAGTTTTGGTTTTGACACTTGTTCTCCTTCTAGTGACCTTGATCTCCTTCTTAGAGCTTGATCTTGAGCCTTATGACTTACACCACATAACTGTAGCTGTTACCTCATTGGTTGTAAGTCACGTCCTTATGTAGTGATCCTTGATGTGTCGTAACTGTTCTCAACTCGATCACCCTTGACTTTGCAAGCCTTCTTCTTCACCCTTGGCTTTGGGTTCCTCAGCCTCCTTGACCTTCTCCCGTGCACTTGGTACCTCGAAGCTCTTCTTGCCTCCGTCCTTGGCTTGATCAGTTGTCTCCGAGCTACGCACCCGAGTATCACTTTTGCAATGTCCATCTTACTTGTGATTCCCATTATCTATCATCATCTAGTTCTTGGACTATCATTTGTTCACTTGTGTTGAACCCTGTTAGCTTTACCTTAAGCACCTGTTCAACACTTAGTACACTTGTTAGTCCTTTAATTGAGTTGTCATCCAAACACCAAAACTCACAAGAGAGCTTTCAATCTCCCCCTTTTTGGTGATTGATGGCAACACAATTAAAGCTTACATAAGAATAAGATTTGAAGCACAAATTTTGAATTCTAAGTTTATAGAGTGCTCCCCCTAAATATGTGCTTACTTCAAAACATAATTTTGGCCTCAGATGCCAAATTGCACATACTTAGGCAATTCGAAACATTTCTACACCTTAGCATTTTTTGGGATGCATTGTGTCAAGAATCAAACCATGATGCTATAACACACAAATGCACATAATCAGAGTTAAACACCATTCAATTTAGTGGATATATCACAGGAATATCAACCTACCACTATTCACCATTAAGATACCAATTTAAACTAATATACCAATTTAAAGCAATCTTAAAGCACCTTAAATCTTTAAAGCACCATTAACCACATGACTATCTATTACACTATAGAAGCCAATTAATTCATAGCAGCGGAAATACTAAACACTAGTCCATATGATGCAACACATATAATACAAACACTAGTCCATATGATGCAACACATATAATACTGCAAGAAGCATATGATAAGACTTATTAATAACACACTAACAATGCTCAAACTAACACATCACCCCTTAGGATAAGCTTTCCTCTCAGGTTGAGATAAGCTTTAATGCACATATTCTCCCCCTTTGACATCAAACACCAAAACCATATTCAAGCAAGAACATAGGATGATGTCAAGGGACAGCAGGGTGTTAAGGAGGAGAGACACATTATCAAAACTCCCCCTTACTTATTGAGCATATGCACTACCAACATTTAAGTAAGATACATATACACAAAAAGATTAATACTTCCTTTTGTACCTTTACCATGTTGTAGTGTACTTCCCATCTTTAAAGTATTTAATCTCTCAAGAGCTTCTCCACACTTGTGCATGATTCTTTATCCTAACCTTTTCTTGTTGCTAAGACACCAAACTTAGAACAAGTTATAGTATTGGGCACAAGAAGAAACTTCTATTTTAATGATTATCAAAGGATGTCAATTGAAGCAAACTATCACAGCTACCAATTGAAAGATACCAATTGCAAGATCATAGCTCCATGATATTTAAGGATAGGCATAGAGTATCACCAAATATTATAGAGCATGAGCAATCTAAAAATATGCAATTACTCATGACTTAAGATACCAATTACTTGACTTACAGAGGTACCCAAGTCCTGATTGCTCCATTTCTTGCTCATCTTCTCTTTTCCACCTTGAGACTATACAAGATCACTCAAGAAACAGTTAGTCTCACAAGTTATGTGTGCTCCCCCTGAACTTGTGCATCAAGTATTTGAATGACTTGCACTTTGCACATTCTAGCTTCCTCAGAACTAGAGGGGATCACAACATACCTTGATCAAGGCATACTCTATCACTTTCATCACACAAAGAGATATCAATTAAATACCAAATTGAAAGCCACTTAATACCCATTGAAGACTAAATGAAAGGTTGACTAAATACAACGATGCATGCCTCAGGAGCACCTAAGCCAATTGAATACTCACAGGAAGTATAACATTTTCACGCAACTTAGACATGCTTCATACTTAACTATCATTGCATCACATATACCAATTGAAAAACAACACGATCATGTCTAAGCACATCATAGTTAAGAAGGTTCTTTAGGTACACCAGAAGAAACAACATTTTAAAGTAAGGAGCACCTAAGCCAAGATACTACCAATTCAGAGGCAAGACCATAGCTATGATCACAATTAATGGAACTTCAAGATATTCAATGAAATTGCATAGTTCCATTCTCCATACCTTTGCCTTTTCCTGAATTGCTATGAGAGCACCAGTTGTCACTAATTAAGGGCTCCTTTTGTTCATGCACCTTATAGCTCAAAAGAGTGCATTAGAGGCACAACATGGAGTTGGTATTCACACAATACCAGACTAGAGTAATCGTGTGAACATTAACTAAATAAAATATCATATTTGCATCATTAAAACCATATAGCATAACTCACAAAGGAATACATGTTTATTCACAAACACGAAAAGAGTTAATCATGGTGGATATATTTAATGAAAAACTACCCATTAAATGTTTCAAGAGACAAAACCTCTAAAGCATACAATCATGATTAAGCACGCATGGTTACGATCTTGGAAATCACTAATCATTGATTGTAAGGTACTTAACACAAGCAATCAAGAGGCATAACTACTCCAAGGACAGGTAGCACAACAATCAGTTTAAAGAGAAATACTAATTATCAACAAGGTACTTAGGATACAAGGGTACCATCCTATGGAGAGCAAGTTGAAGAATCTCATCAAGGTCCTTTGTTTGATTCACCAATAATGATTAAGGACCTATTCACCTTACTTCACTTGAGATGAACATGGGATTAGTGTCTCACAATAATTCAACCTTGGGTCAATAAACACCAAAACAATTAACAGCTTAAGCATAGAGTTTTAGATAACCGCCTTAAGCTCTCCCATGGTCTCCAGTCCATCTCAAGGCACCTGCATGGTCTAGTTAGCATAATTTGGTACCCACCTCGGGATGGGTCCATGATGTTCAACCAAAAGTGCCTTTGGTACCCAAATAGTCTTTGTGCTAGTTCTAGGTGATCTCATGATTAGTCTAGCACAAGAGTATGATTTGGGTCTCCTAAGCGAATAAGATTGAGACAAATTTACTTGCTTAGGAATCTCACCTTTATTACATACCTTGGATAGATGACCCTGCTCACCACACTTGTAGCAGAAGCGTCGCTCACCTTGACATGACGCTTGCTGTTTGTCATTTTTCTTGGTGAGAGTCATCTTGGAGACTGCACATGCTTGGTTCATCATTAGCGGACAAGAAGTGATCGTGTGGTTCTTGTCATTGCATCCGAAGCATCTCCTTATCCCTTCACCCTTGTTGGTGTATGGACACGACGCAATGAGGTGTCCTAACTTGTTGCACTTAAAGCACCTCCTTTTCCCTTTTCTCTTTTTGTTCTTGGATGACATAGAGAAACGGTCAGTGCAAACAACATGATTAATTGAATTTTTACCTTTTTCCAAGCTCATGTTGATTTCTTCATCTTTAGGAACATTCTTCTTATGGAGCTTAACACTTGCTGCAGTTTTTCCTTTCTCAAGCTTCTTCACCACGCGCCTGTGGATATCTTGAGAAAGTCGAGCAATGCGTCTTCTCCTTAGCTGTCTTTGCTTCTTGTTCCCACATAATTTCTTTTGTGACCCTGCAACTTTTTGTTCATTCAAACATTCGCTTCCTCTTGAGCGACAGGGGTTAGCACATGACGATATATTATCCAGATGTGCACTTGTGAAAGAATGAGGTTCACATGAATTTAAGTTCGTAATTACGACCTCATGAGCAACATTAAGCATGATATGGTCATCAACTAATTTATTATGAGAATATGATAGCATATCATACTTTTCTCCTAGAGCAAGTTTTTCTAAGTTTATCTTTTCAACTTGACTTCTAAGCATGAAATTTTCCGTTTTAAGTTGAGCAACATTAGATAATGCGTCATGACTATTTCTTTGCTCAATTAAAACAGATTCATACCATTGGACCAAATTATCATGAGAGCACTTTAGCTTCTCATGTTCTTTGGTCATTCTCTCCAGGCTGTTGTTAGTTTTGATGAGGGACTCCTCTAGCCTAAGAAGTGTCTCGCCTTGTTCCTTGTTCCTTCTCAACAGTTTAACCAGGAGCGCTTTGTCCTCTTTGTTGAGATGAATGTAGAAACGACGAATCTCCTCTTCTTCCACATCGTCGGTCTCATTTTCCCTGTCATCAATGTTAGTGGAAGCAATACAGGAAAATGCACCTTGTGGTGATGAAGATTCATCCTCGCTATCATCCTCATATTCCTCCTCATCATGGCTTTCGTCTCCACCGTCATTGTTAGCAATAAAACATTTATTACTAGTGGAGAACAAACCTGTTGATGAGGTGGATTCATCGTTTGGTGCCCATCGTTCTTGTTCTTCTCCCTTTGAAAGGTTAGCATCACAAGTAATATAGGGAGTAGGAGCAGTACAATTTGCCACAATATATTTTACTTTAATTCTATTCCATAAATCATGAGCATCAGCAAATAAATCATTATCACTACTCATGATGGCAAAATAGGCATCTCTAGAAAGAGAATCAACTAAGATGTTGCAAGCATGGTGATTTAGAGATAGACATCTTAGTTCATCATTAGAAGGATTTTTACTGACATTAGAGGGAAAAATACTTCTACTAAAGACCTGTCTCAAATCAGGATCAACACTCATGAAAGCATTATAAATAGAGACAGACCAAGACTTGTAATTAGAGCCATCGCTTAAAAGAAGTTCTACAGTTACCTCTTGTGACGACATCGTCATCTCCGGACGGCTAAGCCCACACTGGAGAGGCCTAGCTCTGATACCAATTGAAAGTTCCCTTTGACCCGGGAACAGGACCTGGATGTCGCCTAGAGGGGGGGGGGGGTGAATAGGCGAATAAAACTTATCACTTTAAAACTTAAATTCTTACTCTACTCGAAGACTTAGTACGCAGTGGAGTGAGAAGACCCTTCGAGTAGGTTGCAGCGTAATAGAAGATCCTGTCTCAAAATGTCCTGCACTTCAAATATATCTTATACCATAGATAAGTATTGAAGTGCAGATATAAAGGCGAGTAAGACAGAGAGTCAGGATACAATACAGAACACAGCACACAGACGCAAGGATTTATCCCGAGGTTCGGCCAAGCCTGAAATGCTTGCCTAGTCCTCATTGGAGTTAGCCACACCTGGGCTTGGAGTCTATCTCAACTCCTTCCTCCGTTTGCTCAGATCTGTCAGTATGACAGATAGAGCCTTTCACTATGTTGAGTTGGGTTACAACAGAACCGCGGCTGCTTACAGACTTCTTGGCAGCACCCCGGCAGAGTAATTCTACGCTCAAGACCTTGCTCTAGCTCTTAGCAGCACTTCTCGTCTCTCTAAAGGCTTATAGCTGTGCCTTCTACACAAACTATAGAGTTACACACAAGAGGGAGAGTGAGAATTGATTCGAGTAATGTCTACACTTGTTGGCTGCACTTGTTTTTGTGCTTGAGGCGCCTAGGGGTCCCTTCTATAGGCATAAGGGGCCTAGGAGCCATTGGAAGCAATCTAGGAAGGCAAATCTTGCCTTCTGTCGGGTGGCGCACCGGACAGTCTGGTGCACCACCGGACACTGTCCGGTGCCCGATTTCCTTCTAGAAATGGAGCAGTCGACCGTTGCAATCCTGGAGCCGTTGGCGCACCGGACACTGTCCGGTGCACACCGGACACTGTCCAGTGCACACCGGACAGTCCGGTGCCCCAATGTGACCGTTGGCTCGGCCACGCGTCACGCGCAGAATCCTCGACCGACCGTTGCCCCAGCCGACCGTTGGCTCACCGGACAGTCCGGTGCACCACCGGACAGTCCGGTGAATTATAGTCGTACATCGCCAGACTCCTCCCGAGAGCGGCCTGTTCACCGGAGTTCAACCTGACGCACCGGACACTGTCCGGTGCACCAGACTGAGCTGAGTCTTGACTGTACACAGCCAAGCCTTTTGCACCTCTTTCCTTTTCTTCTTCTTTCTGTTTCTAACACTTAGACAAGTATATTAGTACACAAAACCAATGTACTAAGTCTAGAAACATACCTTCTCTTAATTATTACATCTATAGCATTTGACATGCTTGAGCTTTGATGTTGGACTCATAAATCATCAAGTCAGCTTGACTTGATCTAGATTGACATCTCTTAGCTCCAACATCCTGCAAAGGTCACATAGAACATCTCCAAACATAGGAACAACCCAAACTAAAGATCAAGGTGAACTTAGCTCTTTTGGGCTGCTTCCAGTTTTGGTTTTGACACTTGTTCTCCTTCTAGTGACCTTGATCTCCTTCTTAGAGCTTGATCTTGAGCCTTATGACTTACACCACATAACTGTAGCTGTTACCTCATTGGTTGTAAGTCACGTCCTTATGTAGTGATCCTTGATGTGCCGTAGCTGTTCTCAACTCGATCACCCTTGACTTTGCAAGCCTTCTTCTTCACCCTTGGCTTTGGGTTCCTCAGCCTCCTTGACCTTCTCCCGTGCACTTGGTACCTCGAAGCTCTTCTTGCCTCCGTCCTTGGCTTGATCAGTTGTCTTCGAGCTACGCACCCGAGTATCACTTTTGCAATGTCCATCTTACTTGTGATTCCCATTATCTATCATCATCTAGTTCTTGGACTATCACATTTGTTCACTTGTGTTGAACCCTGTTAGCTTTACCTTAAGCACCTGTTCAACACTTAGTACACTTGTTAGTCCTTTAATTGAGTTGTCATCCAAACACCAAAACTCACAAGAGAGCTTTCAAAAATCCTTACGGTTTGGAAGTTACAGAGCTTCAAAGTTGAGCCAATTTTCTGAAATTCAGACAGCCATTGGAGCATAAATGTGGCTTTTTGCAAATATGCCCAAAACTTAGGGTTTCCTTTGCAAATCTCCAAATATGTGAACCATATGACCTAAGGTACCCTAATTTCATGGTTTTTGCACTTAGGTCCAAAAATGTGCACTTTTTGCACATAGCCCCTTAGGGTTTTAGTCCAGGGTTTTCTAGGGGTCTATTTAGGGTTTTTGGTGCTTCTAGGGTTTGGATGCTACTTAAGTCCATCCATGATGATATTTTATGATCATATCAACTAAGTTTTGAAGTTTTCTCCTAGTTAGGCTTTGTTTACTCTTTTAAGCCCAGTTTTAGGGTTAAGTACCCTATTCTAGGGTTTCACCCATGAAATGCCACATCAATAAAACTTGCTTAAAATTTTTGCCTAGTAAATGCACTCTAGGTGTGACAAACACATGATATGCCAATGCTTATGATGTCATGCTCAAGTTTTAGTGGCAGTAACACCAGGGGTGTTACACCCTCCCCCCCATAAAAGAATCTCGTCCCGAGATTAAAAGTCCTAGGGCAGGTAATGGAAAAGGAAACGTGTTATACTTTTATTTCCTTATTTTTGGTACCAGGCAGGGGTGGTATGGGGCTCATTCCTTTATTACAACAAATGTACACACCTTATAATTTACACGAAGCTAAAAAGCCTGGGAAATTCTTATCTAAAAAGTCTTGAGTTTCCCAAGTAGCTTCATCTTCCGTATGTTGGTTCCACTGTATCTTGTAAAATTTGAGAGTTTTCCTTCGGGTAACCCTGTCCTTTTGATCCAAGACTCGAATAGAATGCTCAGAATATGTCAATTCTGGTTCTAAGGCAACATCCGTTACTTCAATGGTGCGATCGGGAACCCGAAGACACTTCTTCAATTGAGGCACATGGAACACATTATGTACAACAGACAATGTTTTAGGTAACTGGAGTCGGTATGCCACTGGTCCATATTGTTCAAGAACAAGGAAAGGACCAATGTACCGGGGTGCAAGCTTCCCTTTTACCCCGAAACGTGATACACCCTTCATCGGTGACACTTTGAGGTAGACATAATCTCCAACTAGAAAGTACAAGGGTTTTCATCGCTTATCTGCATAATTCTTTTGTCGAGCTTGAGCTTCTTTCAAATTATGAATTATTCACGAACCTTCTCTTTTGTCTCCCTTACCATATTAGGCCTAAAGAAACATCTTTC
Organism: Zea luxurians; assembly: GCA_029449295.1. Classification (NCBI taxonomy): domain Eukaryota; kingdom Viridiplantae; phylum Streptophyta; class Magnoliopsida; order Poales; family Poaceae; genus Zea; species Zea luxurians. The sequence goes on along the minus strand of JAOPSE010000053.1, from coordinate 7,288,465 downwards.
ACCTAGTTCAGACCAGTTTAACGGAGTACGACACCGTCGCCCATACAACGCTTCAAAGGGTGCCATTTTGATGCTTTCTTGATAGCTATTATTGTACGAGAACTCCGCTAATGGTAAACAGTCATCCCATTTCTGTGGAAACTCCAGAACACATGCTCGCAACATGTCTTCAAGTATCTGATTTACCCTTTCAGTCTGACCACTAGTTTGGGGATGATAGGCCGAACTGTGGAGCAATTTAGTACCCAAGGATTTGTGAAGTTCTTCCCAGAATTTGGATACGAATTGAGGTCCACGATCCGACACTATAGTCTTCGGAACACCGTGCAAACTGAGAATGCGAGCAATGTATAGTTCCGCATATGTGAGGATCGGGTAATATGTTTTGATTGGTAGAAAAAGAGCAATTTTCGTAAGCCGATCAATTATAACCCAAATAGAATCATACCCTTTTGCGGTCTTGGGCAAGCCCACAATAAAGTCCATGCTTATATCTTCCCATTTCCATGTAGGGATGGGCAAAGATTGCAATGGACCAGTAGTCTTCATATGTATGGCTTTGACACGTCTGCAATTGTCACATCTTGCCAATAGCGTGCAATTTCAATCTTCATCTTTGTCCACCAATAATGTTGTTTTAGATCATGATACATCTTAGTGCTTCCGAGATGAATAGAATAGCGACTAAGATGGGCTTCATCTAAAATTTGCTGGCGGATCTCTTCATTTTAGGCACAACTATGCGGTTGTTAAACCATACAACACCTTGATAATCTTTTCTGAAGCAGTTGGCTTTTTCGGCCTCCATTTTCTCATGAATGTGCTTCATACCCACATCATTTCTTTGTGCATCAATTATCCTCTGTAGGAGGACTGACTCAAGCTTCAAGTGATTCAAAGTTCCATGTTGAATCATTCCTAGGTTCAACTTCTCCATTTCTTGGCATAACATAATGTCAGAAGTCTTCATCGTCAGACAATGGCAGGAAGTCTTACGACTTAACGCATCTACCACTACATTAGCCTTACCTGGGTGATAGTGAATCTCTAGTTCATAATCCTTAATAAGCTCAAGCCATCTCCTCTGCCTCATATTCAGCTCTGATTGGGTGAAGATATACTTCAAGCTTTTATGATCTGTATAGATGTGACAGATATTCCCTAGTAGATAATGACCAGATTTTTAGGGCATGAACCATAGCGGCTAATTCCAGGTCATGAGTTGGATAATGCTCTTCATGCCGGTGCAACTGCCTTGAAGCGTAGGCTATCACTCGGCCTTCTTGCATTAGAACACGGCCTAGACCACTGCCTGATGCATCACAATACACATCAAAGGGCTTTTCAATATCCGGTTGAGCCAATACCGGAGCAGTGGTCAATAATATTTTTAGCTGCTCAAAGGCTTCATTACATTTTGAAGACCAATTAAATTTGGTATCATTCTTCAATAAACTTGTGATTGGTTTCACAAGCTTGGAAAAATCTAGAATGAATCGGCGGTAATAACCAGCCATTCCAAGGAAACTTCGGACTTGACGTACAGTGGTTGGGGATTTCCACTCCAAAATATCCTTGACTTTGCTGGGATCCACCGCAATCCTCTTGGCAGATAATACATGTCCCAGAAATTGGATCTCCTCCGGCCAGAACACGCATTTACTGAACTTAGCATATAGTTGATACTCCCTTAAGCGCGTTAATACGATCCGTAAATGCCGAGCATGCTCCTCTTCATTTTTAGAATATATCAAGATATCATCAATGAATACCACCACGAATTTATCCAACTCAGGCATGAATACCGAGTTCATAAGATATGTGAAGTGGGTAGGAGCATTTGTTAGTCTGAAAGACATAACCAGATATTCGAACAATCCATACCGTGTAGTGAATGCGGTCTTGGGTATATCTTTGGGTCGGATATGGATCTGATGATAACCCGACCTGAGGTCAATCTTGGAAAATACCCGAGCTCCGGTAAGTTGATCAAATAAGATATCGATCTGGGGAAGAGGGTACTTATTCTTGATTGTGACCTCATTAAGGGGTCTATAATCCACGCACAGCCGAAGTGTTTGGTCCTTCTTCTTAACAAAGATGGCTGGACAACCCCATGGTGATGAGCTTGGTCGAATGAATCCTTTCTCTAGTAGATCTTGTAGTTGGGTCTTGAGCTCTGCCAATTCATTTGGAGGCATTCGGTACGACCTTCTAGAAATAGGAGCCGTACCGGGCTTCAACTCAATCACAAATTCTACATCTCTTTCTGGAGGCAATTCAGGCAAATCTTCTGGAAAGATGTCTGGGAACTCACATACTACCAGAATATCTTGGATCTCTGGTATGATGGCTTCATATACCCTGCCAAATGGTTTAGCTGGAATAGCTACGGGGATGGACAAGAGAACCTCCTCTTGGCCATAACTCAACCTGATAGTTCTCAAATCAGTGTTGAGGATAGATTTATGTTGGGCTAACCAATTCATGCCCAGAATTACATCTACATCTTGGCCTTTCAGAACAATCATATTAGTAGGAAAGTCTCGTTCAGCCAATGTTACGGGCACTTGGAAAGCCACTTCTTTAGTGAATATTTGTCCCCCGGGCGAATGAATAGTAAACCCTTCCCTTGATTCAGTATGTGGAATGCAATGTTTCTCCACAAACTTCTTGCTTATGAAAGTATGCGAAGCGCCAGAATCAAAAAGAATAACTGCAGGGTGATTGGCCACGAGAAACGCACCCATCATGACCGGTTCTCCTTCCGGTGTTGTGGCCACTTGCGTATAATAAATCCACCCAGTTTTCTTCATATTTTTGCCCATGGTATTGTTCGCCGCATTTCCCTTGCCTTGAGCGAAACTCCCTGAACTCTGCTGATTATTTGATCTGTTCTGCTTTGGGTATGTACAGTCCTTGATAAAATGTTCGGACTTTCCATAATTAAAGCAGCCTGTTGAAGAGCTTGGGAGGGCGAAGAAACGAGTACCAGGGGCACTCGGCTGACTTGTTGAGGTGGGGGCAGTGACAGGACGGATAAAGACCGGTTGTTTAAAAGGGTAGGAGGGTGGGCGTGGTGAAGAGCGATTTGGATTAAAAGGTTGAATCACCAACCTTTGTCTTTTCTCAGGCCCCTGATTGGGCCGGTCACCTCCATAGCCCTTTGATTTTCCTAGGCCTGCATATTTGGCTTCGACTAATAGTGCCGTGCTGATAGCCTAGCTATAAGTGAGGTCGAGACAAGTGGCCATTTTCCGCTGCAACCGATCACTGAAGCCCCTCATAAAACAATTTTTCTTCTTCAGGTCAGTATTGACCTGATCGATGGCATACTGGGACAGGTGGTTGAACTTATTGAGATATTGCGTGATAGTATCTCCACCTTGTTTGAGCTTCATAAATTCTTCTTGTTTCATGTGGAGCACCCCTTTAGGATTATAGTGCTCCCAGAAAGCCAGTTTGAATTCGTCCCAAGTAACTTGGTTACCAGCAGATTGGATAGCCACATAATTTCCCCACTAGGTACTGGCAGGGCCTCGCAACTGCTGTGCTGCAAATAAGGGCTTTTAAGTCTCCGTGCATCGGAGAAGCCCAAACTTTTGTTTGATAACCCGGATCCACTCTTCCGCTTCAAGATGATCTTCAGCCTTGACAAATAGCGGAGGACGTGTCTCAGAGAAATCCAAATATGAAGTTTCGCGGAGTCCTTGCGGATATGCCCGCCTTGCTGTTGCATTTGTTGCCCCGCCATTTCCCGCAGAAAGCGGGTGTTGTCGGCCATGGCATTAACTAAGGCAGCGATGGCCTCAGCTAATGTTGGAGGTACTGGGGGTGGATTAGGAGTTGCTTCCCTCCCATGGGAGGTTCCTGCGCTATCCTGTGCACGAGTCTTGGACGACATCTAAGGCAAAGAACATTTGGGAAAAAAAAATAATATGCCAAAGCAAGCCATCCATTTTACATTACTAAAAAGGGTAATGATACAGACTCTAATTTACAACAGGATTACATTACCTATTATACATTAACACTATGTCTATACTACACTATTTTAGATTCTTATCGCTTTTGGTAGCTTCACTGTCAGGCGTAGGAGACCATTCATCAACCAGCTTCATAGAGGGAGGAGGCCTAAAAAGGTCCAGTTCACCACCAAGTGCTTCTCCCGCTATTTCAGAAGGTCTGACTCCCATTCCGACAGGATCCGCAGGTACGTTAGGGTGCAATTGTGAATACAACACATGGATTTCCTCATGTAGTGTATTACAATAAACCTGCAAGTGGTCCATGGCTGTGCTAAGCTCCTCCACGCGGTCTCGAGCTTTGGCTTCCTTGGCCCAAGTGTGACACTATAAAAATCGTCAAATAAAAATAATACATTTAGTTTATTAGTGGTATTTATTTTAATAATTTTTCATTGAAGTGTTTGTTATTTATTTAATTTGGAATGATTTTTGATTGCTCATAAGTAATATTGAATATTGAATATCATTTCTTCTTAAATAAAAATTCACCTAAATAATATAATAAATATTAGTCCAAGAATTAATATGTTATTTATAAATAATTTTGGTTTGATTCTTATGAATTTTATGATTATTTAAATACGTATTTCGAAATTAGAAAAGGAAATTAGAAAAAAAAGAAAAACTAACCCTAACCGCCTCGGCCCATTAGGCCCATTATCCCTAACCCTAAACCTGCCGTCGCCCCTGGCTTCCCAGCCGCCGCCACCCAACTTCTCTCTCTCACGCGCTCTCTTCTCCCTCCTCTCTCCCATTCGGCTCTCTCTCTTCTCCCCTGCTCTCTCTCCCAGGCACCCGCACGCTAGCACCCAGCGCCCTGCCCCGCGGCCGAGCAGCCGAGCCCGACCGCGACCGTGCATCGCGCCAGGACAGAAGCCGCGCCCAGGCGCTTCACCGAGCAGCGGCCGAGCCCAGCCGGGCCCCCGCCGCGACCCTGCACCGCCCCGACGCCCGAGAGCCCGACCGAAGCCGAGCGCGCCCTACACCCCGACCCGCGCAACCTCGACGCCCTAGCAGGAGCCGAGCGGACGCCATGCCCAAGGACCAAAGCCCGACCTCGTGCCGTCCGTTTCTGCATCGCGTTAATGGAGATTCACTATTTCCGTTACTCTCCCCACTTATTCTTCCTTGAAGACACGCCATTGATGGCGTTAACACCGACCGTTCCTCAGCGATTCTCTCTCTCCCCTCGTCCTCGCCTATAAAATGCGACGCCGAGCCCTCTCCCTTCCTCCCACCGCCGAGCTCGCTCTCTTCTCGCGCCCTTCTTCCTTGCCGAAACCTCGTGCCAGAGCTCGTCCGCGCAGCACCCCGGCACCCGCAACAACGCCACGTACTCGCCGTTGAGCCCCTGCTCGCATCGTGCCCAGCTCGCCATCTCACCATCGTGATGCTTGTCGCCGGACTGACCGCATCTGTACGCCGTTCGCCATCTGTGGAACCCCGTCGGAGCTCCGTGGAACGCAGCACGACGATCGCGCCCGTTTCCCTGCCCGTCGAACCCCGTTCGTCGTCGTCCGTTTATCCAAGGTTGAAGACAACCCAAAACATTAATTTATTTTTCTATAGCATGTGTTGAATTAATTTATGAACTATTGTTTTAATATCGAGATGATGTGACTTGGCGATTCGTGTATGATTTTAGATATTCCGATGTATACGTGTAACCAAAATCGAATTCCGCGACAATATTTTAAAATGCATATGATTTTATAGTTCTAAAAATGAGCACAGTCACTATTCACTACTTCCGTGATTTTCGTACTAGAATATGTTTACGGATTTAATTTTGCTTTAATGTGTGGAGCGATAATTGGTTAGTATTGCGATAAGTGTAATCTTAGTGATCTTAGTGATATAAGGAATTGAAATAGATATTAAGCCACGTATTTCCGGTCGAATGAAAAATGTATAGATTTTACTATTCACTAGTCATGATAAATATATTCATAAGTATAGCACTTAATTACTTAGAATTAGTAAGGTATTTATTTATATCATAATAACCATGAATACGTGATTAAAAGTCCCATTTAGTAATTTACAATTAATGCTTAGTATATTGATGCTAGAAGAATTAAATAAACAATTTTTAGTTACATGTATAAATTTTATTTAGAAAAGAAAGGAGAAAACTGAAATAGTAGAATTTATAATAGTGTTAAAATGACTTAACTAGTCACTTATACTTTCCTAATAAAGAAAATGATAGTATGTTGATAAACATAGGTTTCTTACTAAAGAATTAGATAATTTGTTTCTAACTTTAAAATAATCTTTTTAATAATTATCATATTTAACAAGATTCGTATAGATGTTTAAGTATAGCCATATTAAATGGAAACCTAAAAGAATATGTAGACTATATGTTTCTTGATAAAAATAGAAAATAAACATATGTCCAATTAATAGAGTATTTACAATTTCTTAATTAAAAGATAACAAGAGTCATTGCTTTTTACAAACTAAAATGATAGTTTATACTTTTTCCTATCAAATGATTTGGGTCATATGTTCCTAAATTGAAATTAAATATAATCAATATATTATTTATATTTTCTCACAATTTAATAATTAGACTTACATTTCAATTTGTCCATAACTAGTAATGTAAGCGAGATTAATCTGTTCATCACATTGAATCCATATTATTTATCATTTAGTGGTCCCTAAAAGATAAAATAAAGAAAATTAGTGTTTATGTTTTTTATATAATTAAATGTTAGTTTACATATTTGTTTTGTATATAGCTTTCTTAACAAAGAATATAGGACATGTACTTTCTAATAAAAATAAAATATAGTTGTTTGTTCATAAAAGTTCAATTAAGGCATATATCATAACTTTTCATAAATAGGTGTTTAATAATAATGACCTTTTCACATAAAACCTATTTAGACTTATATCTTAATTTGTCATAAGTGATTAGTTAACAATATTTATAATATGCTCCATAATGCTTCTAAAATTAATAACGTGATAAGTAGCCCATTAACCTTAGATATATAACATATATCTTTTCTAAAAGGTTAAAAAGGTTTAATATTGTTAAAACGTATTTTATCGTCTTATAAACCCTTAATCTTAGACATATCACATATGACATTTTATAAAAGAATAAATTAGTGAACCTAATATTTGTAGATTTTAATTAAGATATTTTTAAACTTATGTCTTGTTTTATAAAGTATAGATCACACCTTTTTGAAAAGAATATCTTTTTATTATAACCCTTGCGACGTTTTTGAAAATCAAACGCTCTTTTCGTTAGGATTTCTTTTAGCTTTACGTATGGAGAATGTTGTATGTTATTGAGTGGTGTTTGTTTCTTCTTGTTTGTTTGTGTGATATTCAGTGATTGACCCCAAATTTGAGAATCAAGATTCAAGAACCTCAAGTTTTTTGTAAGCAAGGCAAGTGGACTTCTCCCTCTGCATACTCTGTTTGATCCCAAACAATACATTTAATAAAGTTTATTCTTTTGGATATATATGCATAATTTGACGGGTTACCTATTTAGATAACCTTTCCAACCTTATTCCTTGATCAAACCTGGGAATTATACTTTACATTCGTAGCTATGCTATTGCTACAACTTAAGTTTATGCAGTCACTCCTGTTTATGATATTAATGTTCCAAATGGTAAGTTTACTTTATTGTTGTTAACCCGATGGTTAAACAAGATTATTGCATATTAATTGGAACATGGAGTGACCACCCGGAAAAACAGTGCTACCATGAGGACTATCATGGCTCTTGTGGGGGATAGATATCCCCCGGGTCCACTAAAGGAGTAAAAGACCTCACGAAAGGCCCAAGGGCCCAATAAATCGTAAGGTCATTCTTTCGTGGGCCTGGGGAGAAACAACCAACAAAGCAGAGCGACGTGAGACCAGATTGGTGCAAACCCGGACGGCCCACAACGTCGAGCGAGTAAATCGCAACAGAGACCCGACTTTCCCGCACTGAAGCCCCCATGCGGCGGAGCCATGCGAGGATAAGTCGGCCAGGGTTACATAGGGATAAACTCAAGAGGTTCACTACCTTTTAGCTACTTGTTGTTATCATACCCACGTGTACTGCCCCACGGTCGAGTATATAAGGCCTAGGGGGCACCCCTTCAGATCGATCGACCTTTTACTTAGCCACCCACGTCAACTCTCTGTAATCTCAATTCAGAGAGCTCTTTTGTAACCACATCCACCAAGCATACTCACCAGGACGTAGGGTGTTACGCATCTCTAAGCGGCCCGAACCTGAAAACCCTGTCCACTGTTCCTCGTGTGATCGGCACGAACCATTTTGCTATAGTTGTCGACACCGTCCTACTCCAAAAAACACCTTGAGGGGCAACCCCGGGTGTGCGGTCGGACCCAAAACACCGACAGCTGGCGCGCTAGGTAGGGGGTGTGTCGACGATCCAAGCTAGCTCAATGGCCGTCACCTTCTACAGCAAGATCACCCTGCGTCCCGGATCCGTATTCCGCTTCGGAACAATCTCATCTGTAGCGGATGAAGAAGGAATTCTGCACCGTATCGCGGATCCGCCGGAAAAGAAGTCTCCCCCAACGAACTCCGAAAATACCGGAGAAGCACAACCTCCAGCTTTCCGGAAGAAGATCGTCTCCGAAAAGTCGGGGACCGAGGACTCGCTGACCCGGAGAACTCCACTGCCTACCTCTTCGACAAAAGAGTGGACACAGATCGCAAGGAAGAAGGAAACCGGGGAAAAGCGAGTTGCTCTTTCCGTTCCTCATGCCTCAAAGGAAAACGGGAAGAAGCTCACCACGACAGCAGCACCATTCTACCCCGACGTCCTCTTCATCGGGAGAGTGGAGTCGCCTATCGTCTCCGACGACGAGCCGACCATACCCGGGGAAGAACCGCCTCAACGAGAGTCCCAACGACGGAGAAACCGGCACAGGAACGTTCGATGACATCACGCGGCCGGGGAGCGGGATCCGGAGCAGCCTGTCTCGCGAGACGAGGTCTCGGAGATAGGAGAAACTCCAGAAGAACGCGTCTTCAGAGAACAAAGGAACTCCCGACGACGTGATCGCCGACGAGCTCAAAAACAGGCTGAGCAAGATGCAAGGCAACGCCGGGAGAATCCATTCTTCGGGCGTAACTTGAATCCCGACTTCGCCCGAGCTATGAACACGCCGAGCGAAGTCGGAGGAGTATTGGCTCGGATAGCTGATGGACTTCCTCGAACTCCTGACGCTGAGGGCTACCGACGACTGTTCACCCAGGCGGACAACCACCTTCTACCGCTTGCTCACCCGCCGAACGATCTACGGCACGCCATCAACAGTCGCCGAGATGCGCGAAGCTCCATCAATGCTTCGCGCGAGCGGCGGCATGAGAACGAGATTCGCCGTCGGGAGGAGTACGACAGGGATCATGGCATCCCGACTCAGAGCCAAGCCACCGGAACTGAGTCGGCAACGGCCTCAACTGGCGGAACCACCCGGGGACGGTCGAGGAACCACAATCACAACTCCCCTCCCCGGGACAGACATCGTCCCCGACGACAGGAGGACACGTACGGAGTGTCCGCTCTTACTCCGCGCCTTAGGGCCATCCAATGGCCTCCCAACTTCAAGGTATCCAATGTCGACAAATATGAACCTAAGCAGGATCCAGGGGGTTGGCTAGCCGTCTACATCACCGCCGCTCGAGCTGCCGGGGCATCTGAGGACATTATGACCGCGTATTTGCCCATCGTCCTTGGGCAAGATGCGCTACAGTGGCTACGACATCTACCCCGACACTGCATCGACGACTGGGGAGACTTCAGTCGACGTTTCACCGCCAACTTCCAGTCCCTCTCTGACAAGCCAGCGCAACCGTGGGACCTCAAATCCATCAAGCGCCGGGGGGATGAGACTCTTCGGTCGTACCTCAAAAGGTTCCAGACCATGAGAAATCGTATCCCCGAGGTCACGGAGGCGGCCGTGATCGAGGACTTCTACAGAGGATCCAATGACTCGGCTTTCGTCCGAGCCATACTACAGAAGGCGCCGACTACCTCCGAAGAGCTGTTCCGCGAAGCCGACCTCTACATCACCGCCGACGAGTGAGCTCAGGACCTCATCGGAGGAGCAAAGCCTGCACCGGTAGCACCACGACACGACATGAACCAGCCACCCGACAAACGCTGGGAGAAGAGGCCTCGCGAAGAAGTACACGCCGCCAGACCACCTGCCTCTCGCGCCCAAGGAGGACCTCGCGGAGGCGAGCGCACGCTGGACGACATCCTCGACGCCCAGTTCCCATACCACAAGGACATGCGCCACACTCTTCGCAACTGTCGGGACTTCAAGCACTCCATTGGGCATGGCCGACCCTTCCAACCTCTACCTCCTCCTCCGCCGAGGGGAGGACTGGATGAACCACGACAACCTCATCGGCCGGAGGAGGAAGGAGGAGGAGCTTTCCCACGCATCGACAGGGAGGTCAACGTCATCTTCGGCGGACATGGGTCACAGGAGAACAAGAGACAACAAAAGCTCAACGACCGCCAGATACTGGTGGCGACCACCGGTCCTCCCGCCCCATACCGGTGGTCAAAACACCCGATCACCTTCACTCGGGGAGATCAATGGCTCAACTACGACCATCCAGGCAAATATCCGCTCCTCGTCGATCCAGTGATCCGAGAAAGCCGGGTAAAGAAAGTGCTGGTGGACGGGGGGAGCAGCATCAACGTCACCTTCCCCCGGACACTCCAAGGCTTAGGAGTTCGCCTTAAAGAGCTCCACGAGTCGGACACTCCTTTCTTCGGCATCGTGCCGACAGAAGGGGAGTACCCGCTGGGCCACATCTACATGCCAGTCACCTTCGGAACTCCGGAGAACTACAGAACCGAGTTCCTGAGGTTTGAAGTGGCGAACTTCGACTGCGGGTACAACGCCATCATCGGGAGGCCTGGATTGGCCAAGTTCATGGCCATTCCGCATTACACATACATGATACTGAAGATGCCAGGACCGCAAGGGATCATAACTGTGCGCGCCGACTTCCAAGGTGCCGCAGAGTGTTTCCGAGTGGCTATTCAAGCAGCCCTCACCGCCAAGCCATCGACGATCCCTTCCACACTGGCAAACTCTAAGCCTGAGGAAGACCTCGCTGTACCGGCAAGCGAAGCTCACACCGCGACTTCTATGCGGCCGACTGAAGAAACCAAGAGAATCAACCTGGGGTTCGCTGATGAGCGCAAGACGGCTATCATCAGCTCCAGCTTGGACGACAAATAGGAAAGCGCGCTCGTCCAGTTTCTGCAAGATAACCGAGATGTATTCGCATGGCAACCTGCGGATATGCCGGGAGTCCCAAGAGAACTGGCCGAGCACAAACTGAAGGTCTATCCCCAGGCAAGGCCGATTCGGTAAAAACTACGTCGTTTCACGCCCGACAAGAGAGAGGCCATTCGCACCGAGTTAGCTCGCTTGGTCGCGACTGGATTCATTAGAGAAGTGTTACATCCCGAGTGGTTAGCCAACCCTGTTCTTGTACTCAAAAAGAATAGAGTGGATTGGCGCATGTGTGTTGATTATACTGATCTCAACAAACACTGTCTGAAGGATCCTTTCGGGCTCCCGAGGATAGATCAGGTGGTGGACTCCACCGCTGGATGTTCTATGCTGTCTTTCCTGGATTGCTATTCCGGATACCATCAGATTAGTCTGGCAAAGGAAGATGAAGAAAAAACAGCATTCATTACTCCGTTTGGTGCTTTCTGTTATACCTCCATGCCGTTTGGCCTCAAAAACACTGGGGCAACTTACCAGAGAGCCATTCAAACATGCTTAGCCGACCACTGGGGCAAGCGTGTGGAGGCCTACGTGGATGACGTGGTAATCAAAACGCAGGACTCAAAAAACTTCATCAAAGACTTACAACTGGTTTTCAACAGTCTGAGGCGGTATAGATGGAAGCTTAATCCCGAGAAATGTGTTTTCGGGGTACCAGCAGGAAAGTTGCTCGAGTTTATCGTCAGCCACCGGGGAATTGAGGCTAATCCCGAAAAGATTGAAGCTATCATGAAGATGGAAGCGCCTCGATCGCAAAAGAAGGTTCAGTGACTTACTGGATGTATGGCAGCTCTGAGCAGATTTATATCCAGGCTAGGAGAAAAAGGTTTGCCATTTTACAAGTTACTCAAGAAGGTGGATAAGTTTCAATGGACTTCAGAAGCACAAGAAGCTCTAGATGCTCTGAAAAAATTCTTGACCACACCACCAGTACTGAAACCACCCCGACGAGCTACGTCGACTCAACCAGTTGAAGATTTGCTACTGTATATCTCTTGCACGACTCACATGGTAAGCACCGCGTTGGTAGTCGAGCGAGTAGAAGAAGGACATGCCTATCCAGTACAACATCTTGTTTACTTCATTAGTGAAGTCCTAGGCCCCTCAAAGAAAAAGTATCCTCAAGTTCAGAAGCTATTATACGCAGTACTTCTAACTGCCCGCAAGCTACGTCACTACTTTGACGACCACAAAGTCATAGTAGTTACAAGTTTTCCAATAGGGGATATTCTTCACAACAAGGAAGCCATCGGTCGAATAGCCAAGTGGGCTTGCGAGCTGGGATCTCATGACATCGAGTTCCGACCTCGCACTGCCATCAAAACTCAAGCACTGGTTGATTTTGTATCAGAGTGGACCAAACAACAAGTACCAGACAACCCGGAGACTGCAGAAGTATGGCGAATGTATTTTGATGGCCCACTGAAGTTGCAGGGAGCAGGAGCAGGGATTCTCTTCACTGCGCCTGGAGGCGAACACCTCAAGTACGCCCTCCAGTTGCTATTCCCGGCCTCCAACAATGCAGCCGAGTATGAAGCTTTGATCCATGGATTGAACATTGCCATATCGTTGGGCGTCAAAAGATTGATGGTATACAGAGACTCTCTGGTAGTCATCAGCCAGATAAACAAGGAGTGGGATTGCTCAAGCGATTCAATGGGAAAATACTGCACTGTTGTCCGAAAGCTGGAAGATAAATTCGAGGGTCTGGAATTTCATCATGTAGAAAGAGATCGGAACACAGCAGCCGATGTATTGTCCAAGCCAGGGTCCAGTCGAACTCAGGTCCCACCCGGAGTTTTCGTGCAAGAAATTCTGCAGCCGAGTATCTCAATGGATCAAACAGAAGAGTGCAACATCATAGATCAACCCGAGTCAGACCCTGATGACTGGAGAAGGCCGATCATTAAGTATATAAAGAATGAAGAAGAACAAGACGACAAGAATTCGGCAGAGCGCATTGCAAGACAGTCAGCTCACTATACACTTATTGGGGAGACATTATACAGAAGGGGTGCATCAGGCGTCCTCATGAAGTGCATTCTCTCGTCTACTGGGAAGCAACTTCTGGAGGAGGTCCATGCTGGGCAATGTGGAATACATGCAGCCTCCAGAACACTAGTCGGGAAGGTCTTCAGGTCAGGATTCTATTGGCCAACAGCAAAGAACGATGCAGCCGAGTTAGTTCAGAGGTGCGAAGCCTGCCAATATTTGTCAAAGCAACAACACATGCCAGCACAGCAACTGCAGACCATACCAGTAACTTGGCCTTTCGCGTGCTGGGGACTGGATATGATTGGACCATTCAAGAAAGCTCAAGGGGGATACACTCATGTATTGGTAGCGATTGACAAATTCACTAAATGGATAGAGTTTAAGCCCATTGCCTCTTTAACCTCTGCTAAGGCCGTGGAATTCATACAAGACATAATATTCAGATTCGGGATACCAAACAGCATCATAACCGATTTAGGATCCAACTTCACAAGTTCGGAATTCTTCGACTTCTGCGAGCAAAAGAGCATTCAGATCAAGTATGCATCTGTAGCCCATCCAAGAGCCAATGGGCAGGTTGAGCGAGCCAACGGGATGATATTGGAGGCACTCAGGAAAAAGGTCTTCGATAAGAATGAAAAATTTGCAGGAAAGTGGATAAGGGAATTGCCCTATGTCGTTTGGAGCCTAAGAACCCAACCTAGCCGAGCTTTGCATGGAAACACTCCTTTATTCATGGTCTATGGATCGGAGGCAGTGCTACCTGCTGATCTCAAGTTTGGGGCGCCAAGGTTGATCTTCGAAAGCATAGCAGAAGCTGAGGCCACCAGGTTGGAGGACATTGATGTACTTGAGGAAGAACGGCTGAATGCGGTAATCCAATCAGCACGGTACCAGCAGACTCTAAGGCGCTATCACGACAAGGCTGTGCGGCAACGGTTCTTTTCAGTAGGAGACCTCATCCTCCACCGAATTCTAACGGGGGAGGGACGACACAAGTTATCACCCTTATGGGAAGGACCCTTCATAGTAACAGAAGTCACTCGGCCCGGATCGTATCGCCTCACTCAGATGGATGGCACAGAAGTTGGGAACTCCTAGAACATAGAGCACCTCAGAAAGTTTTATCCCTAGCTGTATTTCAAAACTGCTGGGGCGACAATGTATTCTGAAAAGTGGAAATATGTCATCAATAAAGAGAGATTTCAAAGATACTCAGCTCGTTTACGATTGACTTGCATTCTTACTTAACTCGGGGTGACCACTATGCCCTACCAACGGAGCAATCGACTTAAGTCGACAACGACTTAAGGCGGTGCAACATGCTCACGCTTACTTAACTCGGGGTGACCACTATGCCCTACCAACGGAGCAATCGACTTAAGTCGGCAACGACTTAAGGCGGTGCAACATGCTCATGCTTACTTAACTCGGGGTGACCACTATGCCCTACCAACGGAGCAATCGACTTAAGTCGGCAACGACTTAAGGCGGTGCAACATGCTCACGCTTACTTAACTCGGGGTGACCACTATGCCCTACAAACGAAGCAATCGACTTAAGTCGGCAACGACTTAAGGCGGTGCAACATGCTCACGCTTACTTAACTCGGGGTGACCACTATACCCTACTAACGGAGCTATCGGCTAAAGTCAGTGGCGACTTAAGCCGGTGCAACATACTCGCGCCTATGTAATTCAGGGGATGACTACCATATCCCGCAAACAAATTTCATAATCATCATGCGTCATTTCATTACCACAAATTTACGAACCAATAAATTCTGATACAATAAGAGAGTAATTATGTCATTCGAATGATAAATTGATGTCCTCTAACAAATACTCGATCATGCTAACCGCGCGCTCAGAGCACGCAAAATGTTTCTCTATTTCGCAATGTCTTTCTCAGGAGCGACCGACGAAGAAGGGTGACTCGAGGAATCAGGGGCAACATTCACGTCAGCCTTTATGTCTTCAGAAACAACCACGCCGGGTCTCCTCATTAAGATTCGTCCCGCCCGAATAGCCTTGTCCATGGCTTTATCGCGCTGGGCTTTGAGAGTAGCAGCAGTTTCTTCGGCAACTTTAGCAGCCAGCCGAGCAGCCTCTAACTCTTGGGCAATGGATTTCTTGGAAGCTCGGAGTTCTTTGATGGTGGCATCCTTTGCTGATATCAATTGCTTAAGGCGGGTCACTTCGTCCGCAGATTCCTGCAGCTTACAACGTTGATTGTCCAGTTCCTCCATTGTAAAACGGTGACTCCTCTCCAAGATTGACAGCGAGTTGCTAGAATCACGATACAATCTGTCAAGATTGTCACGAGAAGCAGCAAGGATACGCTTTTCTTCCTGCAAACAAAAATCAACTCCTTCAGAAACCAAGCAAGTAATAGGAACATAGAAAGGCAAGGCACAGTTTTGTAAGTTACCTTTTCAGAGTCAAGCCGAGCATGAAGAGAAGAACTCAGGGCATTGGCGTCATCCAAGGCAGCGGAGACCTGATTTAGTTCAATTTGGCTCTGAGAGTACTTCTCCTCGAAGTCAGCGCACCGTTGAACCATTTCAGCCTGATCTCGGGAATGATTTTCCTCAAGAATTGCAATCTGCCGAGTCATTCCTAGCAAGAGGTAATCAAACAAAACGAGGTCAGAAGGTAAAACAGTCCACAACAAAGACGAAGAGAAGAAAAAGGGCACTAACCAGCGTTAGTTGCCTCCAACTCGGATACACGACGATGAAGTGACACTGGATTCCAACACGCAAGAGACGAAGCCACTTCTGGGACGGAAGCACCCTGCAATCTCAGCTGGCTGGCCATCCCATCCACCAAAACCTGATGAGAAGAACAGATGAGCATAATAACAAAAGTTCATGCAATGTAAAGATCAAGCTAAAATACAGCACAGTACCTGGAGGTTGGAAAAGAACGAAGGGATCCCCAAATCAGGAGAAATCAGCTGATAACCAGGCGCAAGGCCACCACCCGAAGCAGCTTGCAACGGACCAGTAGGAATCAGCTCAGCGCCTTCAACAGAGCCAAACGCCCGATCAGCGGGGACACTACCCTCTAAAGCGACTCCCTGGTCCAAAGTTTGGGCTACCACCATGCAGCCAGAGTGTGGAGGTGATCCCGCGTGAACGTCCATGGAAGTGCAGGAAGGAGACCCTGCTTGGGTACCCTCGGGGGCTGGGTCATAGTTGGCACTGCCCACTTGAGCCAGATCATCCCCGGCAGCACCCTCGGGGGCTGGGCAGTGGCTTACACTCTTCACCCGAGCTAAGTCATCCCCGGCGACATCCTCGGGGGCTGGGCATGTGTCAGCACCATTCTTGAGGTCCAGACTCTCCGCAGTAACCACCTCTAAGGTTGACGGGCCTTCAGCCACTTCCATGGGACCAGGACATTCCAAGTTAGCATCCCGACCCTCGAGATCGCGCTCTAAGGTCGACGAGGCACGGGATGACCTCAACCCAGCATCAGGCACGGCAGCGCAAGCCTCCGTTGCATCATCATCCACTGGCTCTGATAACAAGTCCTCTGGGACCATATCCTCAAGAGTTTGATCAAAGTTGGCCAGGGACAGTTCTTGCAGACCAATGAGGGCAGACAAAGCAGGAGAAGGAACTCCGCTACTTTCACCGCTGGCGATGAACTGCCGACTGTTTTTCCGAGTTAAAGGAGCCTCATTTTCTTCCTCCTCATCTTCCACAGTGACAACACAAGGAGCGCCCACATTGGGATCAGTAGCAGTTTGGGTACACCCATTGGGGTCAATGTTAGTAAGTCCAGTCGCAGGCACTTCTTCAGTAGCAGGAACTGAGGTACCAGCGTCCTCATTGTAGGAAACGGGTGACGCCTAAGAGGGGGGGGGGTGAATTAGGACTTCTAAAACTTTTACTAAACTAGGCCACAATTAAATCCCTAGAGCAAAACCTATGCATATAATCAAAACTAGAATGTGCAACCTAGGTTTTGTCTAAGTGTTGCTATCTCTACCGCAAAGGCTAAGTTTCAATCTACACTAAATAAGTATGAATACAAGATTGAAACTTAAATGCTTAATATAAATGCGGAATGTAAAGAGCTAAGTAGAGAAGCAAACTCTCGTGGATGACGCCGGTATTTTTACCGAGGTATCCGGAACCACGCAAGGTCCCGACTAATCCTCGTTGGTGCCCCTACGCAAAGGGAAGCCCACGCGAGGGCCAAGCACCACGGTCGAGTAACTCCGTAGAGAGCCGCGGGCCTTCTCCACGCGCAAGTGGTGCTCCGCTTCCGGCTCCTCTCGGACGCTCCCCGCCGTCTCCACTATCGAGCTTCCGGCCAAAACGCCGCGGGCCTCGTTCCCTCCGGTACACGGTGGCGGCCGTGACACAAACGCGGTTGTCACGGTCTCGCAAGACTCTCGCCTCACTCGGTACAATTACAACGACTCACGCAAGAGCCGAGGGGTTGTGTAGTTTTACAAAACTCACTCAACTAACTAGGGTTCACCTAGAGCAAGCGCTAAAGCGGTCTAACTAACCTAAGCACTTCGCAAAGCACCTACACTAATCACCGAGTGATTCTATTAAGCACTTGGGTGTTTGAGCTCTTGGAAATATGCACTATGTGCCTTGGTATGTTGCTTGGGCTCTCACACTTGAGAATGGCCGGTTGGGGTGGTATTTATAGCCTCCACACCCCAACTAGCCGTTGGACAGAAAGCAGCAACTTTCTGTCGTCGGGTGCACCGGACAGTCCGGTGCACCACCGGACATCTACTGTGCAGTGTCCGGTGCACGCCACGTCAGCCGACCGTTGGCGCCTGTAGCAGTCGACCGTTGGATCCAACCGTTGCCGTCTGCCCATTGGCACACCGGACAGTCCGGTGCACACCGGACAGTCTGGTGCTACAGCCAGAGAGCGCCTGTCTACGGCCTCTCTGCGCAGACTGTCCGGTGCCTCACCGGACAGTCCGGTGCACACCGGACACCAATGTCCGGTGCGCCACCAGGCGCTGGCTGACAGCCTTTATCTTGGATTTCTTCGTTGATTTCTTCGGGCTTCTTTGTTCTTGAGTATTGGACTCCTATGCATCTTTTTATGTCTTCTTTTGAGGTGTTGCATCCTCATTGCCTTGGTCCAATTCTCTTCGCATCCTGTGAACTACAAATACAAACACTAAAAAACTTATTAGTTCACGGATTGTGTTGTTCATCAAACACCAAAACTCAATTAGCCAAATGGCCCGGGGTTCATTTTCCTTACACTCATCAAAACTGGATACTCGCCGGAGGCGTCTTCTTTTCTTCTTTTGCTCATCAGCAGAAGGCTCAGGCTGACTGGTTCGGCTAGGGCGCCTCGGGCGAGTACTGACAGGTTTCTGGACATCCAAAGTTGTATCAACCTCTGGAAGGGGCACCACTGCCAACATACCAGTAGGAGCAGCGTCAGAGGAATCCTCAGCTAGCAGATCAAGCATGGCATTTATATCCGCATCACTAGGGTTCAGGGGCACCTCAAAATGGACCTGCCGTTTGTCATCAGGAATCTCCCTAAGCGAAGCAACCAAAGCACTAACTTCTTCAGCAGAGGGTCGCACTCTAAGGCCCAAACTGCCATCAGTAATAGGTGGATTCGATACAAATAGGGTGAAAGTTTTGGGAGGAGGCAAATTCCAGGCCGAGTACGCCACTGGAGCACCAACGTTTGACACCTTGCCCCTAAGGATCATTTCAAGTCGGCTCACCAAGTCTGCAGAAGGGATTCTCCTGTTGGTAACCCGAGTTGAGTCGGCTAGCCCTCGGTACAGATAAGCTGGATAGGCCCTGTCTTTCAGTGGCTGGATATTCTTGAAAACAAAGTCAGCAACCACAGCTTCAGCAGTTAGACCTCTCTCTTTCAGCAGTCCAACTTCAGCTAGCAACATGCCTGCCTCAGCTACCTCCTGGTCTGTGGGAGACTCAGTCCAGCTTGGGGTACGAACGTCTGGCTCTCTTCCCGACCGGGAGGGGAGAGAATTCCCATAATTATCAACTATAAACCACTCTAGGCGCCATCCCTTAATACTGTCCTTAAGGGGAATCTCAAGATACTCAGTTTTCCGCCCGCGACGCATCTCCAAACTGGCACCTCCGACCAACTGATGTTGTCCCTCGGCCATCCCAGGGCGACAATGATACAAATACTTCCATAAACCGAAATGCGGCAGCACGCCAAGAAAGGCTTCGCATAGGTGAACGAAAATGGAAATTTGCAGAATGGAATTAGGGTTCAAATGGGTCAAGTTAATGTGGTAGAAATCAAGGAGGCCACGGAAAAAGGGAGAGATGGGAAGGCCGAGGCCGCGGAGAAGAAAAGGAGCGTAAACTACAGACTCGTGGGTATCCTCTATCGGGACAGTAGTCCCGTGGCAAATCCGCCAAGAACAGAGTTCTCGCGGAGGAAGAACCCCGATGGATACGAGGTGGAGAAGTTCAGCTTCGGAAATGATGGACATATGGTTACCTGCGAAAGGCAACTGGCTGTTGGGGTCGATCGGAGGGATCACCGCAGCAGACGAGCTCGCAGTCTTCCTCTTGGGCGCCATCTCGATTTCACCAGCGAGCAGAGTAGGAGGCGAATGGCAGAGAGGATTCGGAATCGGGAATGCAAGAACTAGGGCACGGAAAGCAAAGGCGGCTAAAAGCGCAGCTCTTATGGGATATTCTCGAGCCATATACCGTTTCAAAAAGTGCCCAGTCATCACCCGGCGGTTATTTCCAAAACCCCAGCATGCCACGTGGTCATCCGGCAGTTATTTCCAAAAAGCCGATGGGCCACCTCATCACTCGGTTATCGTCCTCAAAATAGCTCATGCGGCCTGCTATCACTCGGCGTTGACTCTAAAACGCTGATTTCATATTCAGTCGCTCGGCATTACCTCTAAAATGCCGACGTCACCATCCAGTCACTCGGCGTTGACTCTAAAACGCTGATTTCATATTCAGTCGCTCGGCATTACCTCTAAAAAGCCGATGCCGACCTCCAGTCACTCGGCGTTGCCTCTAAAACGCTGTTTTCGTATTCGGTCGCTCGGCATCACCTCTAAAATGCCGACATCACCCTCCAGTCACTCGGCGTTGCCTCTAAAACGCTGATCTCGTGTTCAATCACTCGGCATTACTTCTAAAATGCCAACGGCGACCTTCAATCACTCGGCGTTGCCTCTAAAACGCTAGTCTCGTGTTCAATCGCTCGACATTACTTCTAAAACGTCGACACAGACTACAAGATTATTCGGTAGCTACTTCTGGAAGCATCAGTGTGATGTCCAAGTTATTCATCTACTGTCTCAAAAGAATCAGTTTTATAATCAAGCAAAGCGAGTCATTAAGAAGAAGCCAACGTCATTCTTTCATTAAGGGAAGACAATAAGCTTACAAATCAACTCTTTGCGAGTTGATGCTTCCCTACTATTACTACATTACATTACTACTACTACTATACTACGCTATACTACTCTACATTACTACTACATTATTCTAACTACACTATACTAATATCTAAAGACCAGTGGCGTCTAGCCACTGGCCCTACTGCTGCTGCCACCGCCACCGACCCTGGTGCTGCCCTTGCTGCTGCCGCCTCTGGTGCTGCCCTTGCTCTCGTCGCCGCCGCCGCTGCCCCCGCCGCTGCCGCTGCCGTCACCGTCGCCGTCGCCACCGTCGTCGTCGTCGCCGTTGTCGTTGTCGTCGTCCTCGTCCTCGCCGCCGTCCGAGTCCTCCTCATCCGAGGAGTACTCCGACTCATCCGAGCCCTCGAGCCCGGAGCGCTCGATGGCCCGGATGTACGTCCAGACTTCCGCGGCAATCCCTTGGGAGTCGTCTGAATCATCAGACGACGCCGGGGGAGAGACGGGAGCCGGAGACCCCTCGGACTCGGAGGAGAACTCCTCCTCCGAGTATTCCGAGTCACCAAACTCCTCCGATGGAGGAGTTGGCTCGCGCTTGCGCTTGTTGTTCTTGCCCATGGTGGAGGCAGAAAGGAGAGGAGCGAGGAAGGCAGCAGAAGAACAGCGAAGAGATGTGAAAAAGCCAGAGAGACAATGGCGTTATTTATAGAAGGAGGAGGCAACCGCTCACCTCCAACCGCGGTCACCGAACAGTCGCAAAGCATTCAATAAGCACTTCAACCCGTCTGAAGACACGTCAGGCGGCTGACGCCGTTTCACGCAACACTACACCCATTGGGACTCCAGTCAACAGCGCGAAGGATATGATTACACTCGCCGTCACATCACATTACTACTCAGAAGCAGCCGGCTAAAACACTCAGCGTACCAAGCCGTCCCTTGCCCACACCCATTGGGGGGGGACGCCCAGGAATTATCAGTATATTTTTCAAATTGGTCACATCTGTGCAGGGCACGCAGTGAATGCCTCAAGACAAAAATGAGATATCAGTGAGAATTAGAGGGAAGCCAAATATAGCCAGTGGAGTACAAAATATGGTCGATAGAAACGACTTGAAGACTAGACAGAGAACGTCCATCAAATGTCTAATCAGTCACAGAGCAAATAAATTGCACTACCCAGCAAGATATGGATGGATTGCGAACTCGGCTGCAAAAGACAAAATACATGCTGACCTCTGAAGCATAATATTGATGACATAGTGCGGATGACATCATGCCAATTTTTTACAAGCAGAAAGGATAATCTTCAGCAAAAAGACACAAAAGGAAGACCTTCGAGTGGATAATCCTCAAAAATCCACTTGAAGGTCGGAGGCTACACCCATTGGGTGCACCTCCGGTGCACCCCATGGATTATCATTCCAAGCCAAGATAGTGCCAACTTCTAAGGCGTGGGACAAGATTAAAAGGCTAGCCCTCAATCAAAACGCAGGAGCACAAATGGAAACAATTTCTGAGGAAGACCTTCGAGTAGATTATTTTTTAAAAATCTACTCGAAGCTCGGGGGCTACACCCATTGGGTGCACCTTCGGTACACCCAATGAAGTTTAGAATCCTACAAATTGAAATGCTGACCTCTAAGGCACAAACTCGAAACTAAGCTTCAGTCAAATGAGTGATCGGAGCGAGAGAAGACAGCAGGAAATCATTTTTCTTCAAAACACCCGCAAGTTGGACCTGGGATCTTTGGGCTGATTACCTCTAAATTAACCCAAAGATCGGGGGCTTGTGGGGGATAGATATCCCCGGGTCCACTAAAGGAGTAAAAGACCTCACGAAAGGCCCAAGGGCCCAATAAATCGTAAGGTCATTCTTTCGTGGGCCTGGGGAGAAACAACCAACAAAGCAGAGCGACGTGAGACCAGATTGGTGCAAACCCGGACGGCCCACAACGTCGAGCGAGTAAATCGCAATAGAGACCCGACTTTCCCGCGCTGAAGCCCCCATGCGGCGGAGCCATGCGAGGATAAGTCGGCGAGGGTTACGTAGGGATAAACTCAAGAGGTTCACTACCTTTTAGCTACTTGTTGTTATCATACCCACGTGTACTGCCCCACGGTCGAGTATATAAGGCCTAGGGGGCACCCCTTCAGATCGATCGACCTTTTACTTAGCCACCCACGTCAACTCTCTGTAATCTCAATTCAGAGAGCTCTTTTGCAACCACATCCACCAAGCATACTCACCAGGACGTAGGGTGTTACGCATCTCTAAGCGGCCCGAACCTGAAAACCCTGTCCACTGTTCCTCGTGCGATCGGCACGAACCATTTTGCTACAGTTGTCGACACCGTCCTACTCCAAAAAACACCTTGAGGGGCAACCCCGGGTGTGCGGTCGGACCCAAAACACCGACAGCTCTGGTCTTAGCTAAATAACTAGGGAAGTCTTATGTTGGGTGTTGGTCGTGGTCGACCGGAACGGGGGCATCTGGCAAGCTCTTATAGTTCCGGCTCAGGCAGATTGGATACGGGCATAGTTCCCAAAGCTTTACCCTATAGTCTGGACTATAAGTTGGTTACGTTAGGTGTGCCTTATGCAGTTTGATCATTTCCAGCATTTGCGTAATGAGGACTCTAGGGAGAAGCCTCGTAGTGAGACCCTGGCCATTCACCTCGGAAGTGAATACGGGTCTAGCTAACCCGGGCTAGAAGGGAATCGTGACTCATGGGTAAAGATGCGCCACCTCTGCAGAGTGTAAAACTGATATATCAGTCGTGCTCATGGTTAAGAGCAGCCTGGACTCCTCACATGATAATTGAACTTGAAGATGGAAATAAATCGAGATCCGATGATCTGCCAATGGTTTGCTTAAGTGGTTTCACTTAAGTGTTTTTGAAATACTCTTGTATCTTTGCTTAATGGGAATACTTGGGATTCACACTTATTAGTAAGACAGGTGTTGTTAATAAAATGTTGACCAACTAAAATGCTTATTGCTCAACCTCAGCCTCACCCTGTTAGACTTGCATTAGTTTTTCCCCCACTTGCTGAGCCCCGACCATAAGTGAGCTCACCCTTGCTTAATTTTGATCAGAAGTTGCAGATGAAGATATGATGCTGAACTCCATGGATGCTAGTCTAGTGATACCCCCGGTCATCTTCCTGTGGATGGATGTCCTTGTTTCGCTGTACTTTGATAAATAAAGGTTAAGACATCATGTCTGTTTGAAGTGTAATATGTTAATATAATCATTATTTATGCTTTTATGCATTGTTCTTTTGATATATTACACTTGTGACGTCAACATATGTGTGGAAATAGATCCTGGCACACATATGCTATGCACCCAGCTCTGCCCCTTGGAAACGGGTGTGACACCAAGCAAGTGAACGTGAGTTAACAACCCAATCGAGCGCTAAATCTCGTTTAGCAAGTTGGTCTTGCAAGTGTCGGATGTCAGTTCTCAACTCGTTTATTCGCTAACCATCCTCCACCCATACTTCGTTCCTGTGACGGAGCTCCGATCGAAGTTGTTCTACTTGAGCTTCCAGATCTCCGATGGGATTATTGCTACCACTACTACTATCCTCCTGCCTTGGAGCTAGTTGATGGCGAGGTATGCCAATGGGTCTAGTAGACTTGCGCGCAGTTTTTCTTATGCGCGGCGGCATATCTCCATGAGAGGGAAAAACTTATTAATATAGTTTTTAGCAGGATGCATGTGTAATTATAGAATCAACCTTAGTTGATTCACAACCTTCTATACATCGCACTCTACTATCTGGTCTTTAAGTAGAAAAGGTAGTTAGATAAGAAGGAAATAAATTTTCTAGATAAGTCTTTGAAAATTCTTTTTGAAAATGTCTCATAACATCTGCAGAGATGGGCTTGCTCCGAAACCAGCTGTGACGGAACCTCCCAAGTTATTAGGCCCACCTACAGTTGTCCTTGTCCAACGAACCTCAGACAACCCTACAGGTGCCCTTGAATTACTTGACAAGTTCGATATCTGAATTTCTTACCTTTCCTAAGAGCGTTTCACCCGTCACGCAGACATTACAATACATCGGAGGCACGAAAATGCGGAAGCAGTTACAATAACTTACTTTATTTAAAACAGGAAAGAGTAGTATTATTACAGACCAGAGTTAAAATATAGGAGTGCTGAAATATTATTATTACATCACTGGGAGGCAAAAACCCCTCCCGATAAATATTAAACAAAAGTTTTTAACGGAGGACCCTTCCTCCCGAAGCTTCACTCCCGGTTTTCTTCTTTGGGCACCACCTTTGAACAAAAGCAGCAAAAGTTTGCTGCTTCCTCACCTAAAACAACATGGGACAAAGCCCTGAGTACGAAGTGTACTTTCGCAAGTCTTACCCGTCAACATAAAAGACTCTCAAGGATATGCTGGATTTTAAAGGAGTCAAGGTAAGGCTTAACAATAGTCCAAGACTCTGTTTGCAGAAATGCTTACTAATAGTGGATCCTTAGATATCCAGTTTTAATTGTCAGGTTAAGTAAAGTTACCTGCATCTAGAGTTCTTTCTACCCTAGTTCAATCACTTGACCTATACTAGCCAATTTCTTAACAACCCTTCTTATTCACTGGAATGCTATGTGTAGGTCAGTGACCAAGTCTTCATATCTGTGAAGTTACGGCGACCCGAATCGATTATACTCAGCTGAGGATCTCCAATCACACGATATATGTAGCACTTAACCCTTGCATATGTCAACTCGCCACCGGGGTTCTTAAGACCAGATCAGGTTCAAGCCAACCGAGAGCGATACACCACCGTCCAGCCTCTTGCCACGGAGGGTACACGCTACTCTCGCCATCTCTCCACTCCCATTGCGTGTTATCTTATTCTGGTGTTAGTCTGCCTGAGGCAAAGCTTACCCATGACGAGACATGTGACTAGTTAAAGGGTCCTCGATCATCAAGCCTACATCGATAAGGTCCTTAATCGACTCAGACGGAGACACTACACTGAGACTCTCTTCTCGTGCAAGTCACCCGCCCGGTCTCAGCTTTACCATTTCAAACCCAAAGTTTGGTACCTGGCAGAGGTACATCATTTCCGATGTTGAATCCATCATGGCCATGATGGATCCCCCATCAAGTTTTATTTTTGAAAACATCCCACCCACTTTGAAGCATCATCTTTTGTTAAAACAAAACATTTTGTTTTTCTCGAGCAAAGCTAAGCATAAGAAAACCTTTTATAAATCAGGGATTACGGTAATCAATTCCAAGGAAGGAAATGCAGCAATTGGTTTAACACACAACTCCTATCACCTAATGCATCAAGTAAGTGAGAAAGATTTCAAAATAACAAGGAGGGGGCAAATGCACCGGGGCTTGCCTTGTGTTACTGGTGAGTCAGGTTCTGCTCCATAGATATCAAAATAAAAACAGTTTCCTGCCTGAAGTTCTTTAGGTGGTGGTAGTGTAGTCCTTGCTTCTTTTACTTCTACTTCCTCTTCGTTTTCTAAACATAGTCATATAATAATGAATGCTCATGTAATGCTCATGAAGATTCAAAGATAATAAAAGTTTATTATCTAATACCTTGAATACAACTTTTCTTCATGGATCTCCGAAAAATAGGGTTTTCGGAGTCTATAGTGAAGTTCATAGAGCAGGGGGGGCTAGGGTTTTGGGTTCTAAGTACCAAACTTGGTCCAAATCATACCAAACTTTACCCAAGGCTTCTAAATATTATTTAAAGTTTACTTAAAATGTTTGGTGAATTTTGGAATTATAAATTATTCCCTAAAGTTCCAGAAGTATGGATTTTTAGCTATTTTAAATGTCCCAAAATTCCCTATTGGGCCTAAAAATCATGAGATTATTTTTATTAAATACTATAGAAAATTAGGAGTCTAGCAAAATTGGTCTGGTATTTTTAGCATTTTTCTACAATTTTCTAGAAATTCTTAAACCCTGACAGAAAAAGAAAAAGAAAAGAAATGAACAGTGTTGGATCTGAACTGGCCCAAGTCGGCCCAACCTGAACAGAAAACGGGAACGCGCCCGCGCGCGCCCGCGTTGGCAGATTTGCACAGAGGCCCCCGATTGCTTGGATAACTCATTAAGAACCCCTAGCCACTATTCATCGTCTCTCTGACAATTACGTAGAGGTCCCTCGACTTTTGTTTCTTCTCCAAACAGACCCATGGCCACGGCGCACTCACCACCGACCACCACACGGCTCGTACTGGCCATGACCGGCGGTGGCTGTCCAAATTAGCTATGGGGTGAGCATTACCGACCCAAGGCGACCCAAGAATAGGCTTCAATTTTGGCTTGCACACTTAGAGAATGTTCTACCCACGCGCACGGCGGAAACCGTCATGTCGAGCCCGCGTTCCCATTCAATCATGCCCAAAATGGCCAAATGGTTGCCATGATGAGCTTCATGGGTACACAGAGCTGCTAAAACAACACACGAGAAGTGCAGAGCCATACCAGGGTGATCCGGCCATGGAGCGCGGAGAATTTGAACTCGCCGGTGACTGAGAAGGGGAAAATGGCGTCGTGATGGGCTCGGGTGAAATTGGGAGGTGAGATTGGGGCTATACGGTCGCAAAGTGCTACTGATTCACCGTGCACACTCAATTTGGGGAGAGGTGGAGAAGGCAGTACGAATTTTGGCTTTTCCCAAGCTCGCTGGTGAAGCAATGAGGGCCTCGTCGTGGTCCATGGCGCTATTTATAGGCATGACAGTCCGGCTAACTATCCACGGCCACAGATAACATCGTTAGCGCATGGTTACCACGTAGGGAAGAGACACAGTGAGGGAGGAGCAAGGCATGGGTGACACCACGGCGGAATTGACTAAGTCACGGCGGCCGCCGGTGAATAACTCTGACCACGCCCGGCTGGATTCACGAGATGGTGCCACGTCCGAAGTTATCCTCCCCCGCGATCGATTCCCATCACTAGATCACTCGAGCACATCCTATTCAACAGTGCCCCCAATCTTTACCGCGTTCTTCAGATATTTTCAGAGTTTTGATCTTCAGCGCTCTACTGAACCGACCACCTTCCATCCTCTCTATCTCTCAATTCTTGTTAAGGACAGAGCAAACTTCATTAATAAAGTTTGTTCACCTAACAGCCGTCTTCAAACTTACTATAGGATACTTGGGTCAAAACCGAGTGAATTCAAAGATATGGCGCGTTCAATTTGGCCCCATTCCACTGTGACCATTTCTGTTTTCGAATTCAATTTCAGTTATTCAACACAATTTTGACAGAGCAACTTTGGGCTGCAGTTTCTTTAATTTTTGTATAACAACTAAAGAAGATGTCTGTATCAAAGTTATTCTCCTATAATAGCTCTAGACTTTTGATGTGTTGACCCAGGCAAAATCCTTATGGTTTGGAAGTTACAGAGCTTCAAAGTTGAGCCAATTTTCTGAAATTCAGACTTAGCCATTGGAGCATAAATGTGGCTTTTTGCAAATAAGCCCAAAACTTAGGGTTTCCTTTGCAAATCTATAAATATGTGAACCATATGACCTAAGGTACCCTAATTTCATGGTTTTTGCACTTAGGTCCAAAAATGTGCACTTTTTGCACATAGCCCCTTAGGGTTTTAGTCCAGGGTTTTCCAGGGGTCTATTTAGGGTTTTCGGTGCTTCTAGGGTTTGGATGCTACTTAAGTCCATCCTTGATGATATTTTATGATCATATCAACTAAGTTTTGAAGTTTTCTCCTAGTTAGGCTTTGTTTACTCTTTTAAGCCCAGTTTTAGGGTTAAGTACCCTATTTTAGGGTTTCACCCATGAAATGCCACATCAATACAACTTGCTTAAAATTTTTGCCTAGTAAATGCACTCTAGGTGTGACAAACACATGATATGCCAATGCTTATGATGTCATGCTCAAATTTTAGTGGCAGTAACACCAGGGGTGTTACAATCACCAACCTGACCCTTACGAATTTCTTGCTGCAAGGTAGGTTTTAATTCAATGGTAACTCCTTCTGTATGTGTAACAATTCCTAGGTTGAGCCTCTCAAAATGTTTTGCTAATTCATCGGGTAGCTGGACAACAATAGCGGAATGAACGTGCTCCTTCCGACTCAAGGCATCTGCAACCAAATTTGCCTTGCCCGGGTGATAATGGATCTCCAAATCATAATCCTTAATAAGCTCCAACCAATGGCGTTGCCTAAGGTTGAGATCCGTCTGAGTGAATATATACTTCAGACTCTTATGATCCGTGTATACTTGACACTTTGTTCCCATAATGTAATGTCTCCATATCTTAAGTGTGTGCACCACAACTGCCAGTTCTAGGTCATGAGTGGGGTAGTTCAATTCATGTTTCCGTAACTGACGAGACGCATAGGCGATCACATGTCCTTCTTGCATGAGCACACATCCCAATCCTTGGCCACATGCATCACAATAAATGTCAAATCCCTTCTGTAGATCTGGCATAACCAACACTGGTGGTGACATCAATCTCTTCTTTAATTGATCAAAGCTTTCTTGGCATTTCTCATCCCACTTAAATTATCTTCCTTTCTCCAGAAGCGAGGTCATAGGCTTGGCAATCTTAGAGAATCCCTCAATAAATCTCTGATAATATCCTGCAAGTCCCAAGAAACTCCGAATCTCAGTAACTGTAGTGGGCACGCTCCATTCCATTATCTCCTTCACTTTAGCAGGATCCACTACTATTCCTCCATTAGAAATAATATGTCCAAGGAATGGCACCTTGTCAATTCAAAACTCGCATTTGCTAAACTTGGCGTAGAGTTGATTATCTCGCAGCTTCTGTAGCACCAATCTCAAATGTTCCTCATGATCACTTTCACTCTTAGAATAGATAAGAATATCATCGATGAACACCACAACGAATCTGTCCAAATACTCCATAACACCTTATTCATCAAATTCATAAAATAAGCTGGTGCATTGGTTAATCCAAACGACATAACAGTGAACTCATATAATCCATATCGGGTTGAGAAAGCTGTGTTGGGAATATCTGATGGTCTAATCTTCATTTGATGGTAACCCGATCAGAGATCAATCTTCGAGAATACCCTAGCACCTATCATCTGATCAAATAAATCCTCAATGCAGGATAACGGATACATGTTCTTCACAGTAACATCATTAAGTGATCTATAGTCCACACACATCCGCTGTGATCCATCCTTCTTCTGTACAAACAGAACCGGCGCTCCCCAAGGTGAGGAACTCGAACAATGTACCCAGCCTCTTGTAACTCTGTTAACTGCTTCTTAAGTTCCTTTAATTCTTCTACAGACATCCTGTATGGTCGTTTAGATATAGGGGCAGTTCCAGGTAAAAGATCAATCACAAACTCAAGTTCCCTATCTGGTGGCATCCCTGGTAACTCCTCTCAAAAGACATTCGGAAAATCTCTAACCGCACAGATGTTGTCACCAACAAACTCCTTAGGTATAAAGTATATAGCCCATTTGGAAGAGGTGGTTACTGTAATTTGAACTTGAAACGTTTCTCCTTTAGGGCTAGTGAGTTCTATAGTACCCCTACCACATGCTATAATGGCCTTTGCCTTCCTTAACAATGACATACCAAGGATCAGATCTATACTGCTAGGCTCTAATATTATAGCAGTAGCTCCAAATTCTCTTCCCATAATTGTTAATGTCAATCTACGTGTCATTTGATTTGCCTCAATAGGCCCTTTAGGTGTGATTACTATCATTGGTTTTCTCATATTTAGCAGCGTTATATCATTTGTGTTGGCATATCGAGCAGACATGAATGAATGTGTAGCACCAGAATCAAATAATATGGTTGCAGGAATGGCATTAATGTAAAACATACCAAGTATGATGTCAGCACCATCAGGAGTAGCATCAACACTGACTTGATTAACCCTGGCTATAGAATATCCCTTGCCAGGAGTCTGTTGCTTGTTCTTAGCTGGTGTACCAGAATTCCCCATCGGACAAGCATTAGCATAGTGCCCAATCTGACTGCACTTGAAGCATGTAGGGCCAGTCTTCTGTCCTGCAGACCTCGTCGAGGTGCTAGTGGGAGTAGCCTGACGAGTAGGAGGTGTCTGTGGAGACCCCTGTGGAGCGTACTGAGCTGGGCGTGGCCCTCCTCCTAGACGAGTAGGTGTACCCTGTGGCGAAACATAGCGGGGACGAACACTACTGCTACCCTGTCCCTGTGAGATAGCCTTCCTATTCAAGTCTCCCAGTTGAACACGCTTGTGTTCAATAGCAAGAGCCTTATCCAGTAGCCTCTGAAATGACAGAAATGTGTGTGCAACCAGTGCGTATTGTAGGGGTCCATTAAGTCCTTCAATAAAGTGCTCCTGCTTTCTCTCATCCTCAGCAACCTCATCCAGAGCATATCTCGATAGCTGAATGAATTTATCTCTGTACTCGCTGACAGACATGTTGCCTTGCTTCAATGACAGAAACTCCTTCTTCTTGATCTTCATCAATCCAGCTGGAATGTGGTAGTTTCTGAACTGTGTACTGAACTCTACCCAAGTAATAGTATCAGCAGCATCATGGGCAGCAGTATAAGAATCCCACCAGTCAGTAGCAGGACCTGTCAGACGACCAGAGGCATAAAGAACTTTCTCCCGGTCTGAGCATTGGGCGATGTTGAGCATCTTCTCAATTGACTTCAACCAATCATGTGCATCAAGTGGATCTGGCGAACTGGCGAAGGTCAGTGGCTTATGGCTCATAAATTCCCG
The DNA here is from genome assembly GCA_029449295.1 of Zea luxurians. Lineage (NCBI taxonomy): Eukaryota > Viridiplantae > Streptophyta > Magnoliopsida > Poales > Poaceae > Zea > Zea luxurians. The sequence continues at coordinate 7,257,004 of JAOPSE010000053.1, read as the reverse complement.
GTGCTTATCACAAGGTGGAACTGGTGGTGGTAGTGGAGGCAATGGTACTTGTTGCTGTTACTGCTGTTGCTGTTGTTGTTGAAATTGTTGTTGCAGCTGCTGTTGCGTCCTTCTCTCCTGGCATATCTCTTCTCGCTCTTGGCGCAACTCCTGGCGTATTTCTTCTCATTCTTGGCGCATCTCCTGGCGTTCTTGCTGCATCTGAGCAAACATATCTGCCATGGTGTCTGCCATTTGTTGCATCATCCTCATCTGAGCTGCAACCAGTGGGTCAACACCGCCTGGTGGAGGATTAGGAGGATTCATCTCTGTTGGTTGTGGTTGGGGCTATCTAAATATCCTCCGAGTGTGTCGTCTGGGAGGTAAATCAATTCCACCACCCCTCCTGGTATTGACCATCTGAGTTAGATACATATGGTAAGAGAGAATAGTAGACAAGGCAGGTAATTACGAATCATGTTACTTTGGGGGATTTATTAGCTAAGCAGATTAATGTTTTACCTACCATAGCTAATTCATTACCTTATGGTGGTACATACTAAGATGTCCATATATAATATTTCAATCAATCAAAGAAGCAAATCAGACATTTATCACCAGAACAATCACACAACATTTTTTTAAATAGAGAAAATAGTTTTGATTTTGTCTTAGGCCTCCTATCTCCTAAGAAGGTCATAAATGTAGGATTCCAAGGTATGAAATCCATCTTGTCTTAGAGTAGAAAAGGTAAGAATGATCAGAGTAGAACAGTAGAAGGTGAGACAAGATCAAGATAAGTGTAGAAAGAATCAGAGTAATGTAAGTAGGTAAGGGTATTGTCCATTTCTATCTAGGTTTCGTCCTACAGGCAACATTTCCTCTGATACCACTTCTGTCACACCCGGTTTTAAGGAACAAAGCCAGGTGCATCTCATATATGCTCCAGAGAAGACAACACATATAATAACAGAGTGCATAGAGATAAATGTCATAGATATCATAATGTACTTATTACATAGCGGAAGTCTTACAAAAATAAATGATAAAATAAGAGAACTAAATAATATTCCCTGGCGCCATAAAGCTGACTGGGAGACGCCACCTAGATCAAGTCAAAAGCTTCAGTGCTAGGCGGCTCCTCTTCGACCACCTGTTCTTCTCCAATGGGGGGTGTGAGACAGCAAGAGTGAGCTCACACATGTTCATCACTCAACAAGTTGTGGGGAATAATGTGCATGAACTCACCAAAGGTGGGAGTTCATATGAAGTGTAAGGCAGATCAATGTAAAAAAGGCTGAAGCTGAGCATTGCTTTTATAAGTTGGTCAAAATTTTATTAGCAGTTACTAAGTGTAAGTAAATACCAAAGCATAGTAATAATAAGTAAAAGTAATAATAAAATAATCCCAGATGCAATGAAATGACAAATTGAATTTAAGTTCCATAAATTAATCATGTGAGTGTCTGAGCCGCTCATGACCGTGAGCACAACTAGTATACCAGTTTTACACTCTACAGAGGTTGCACATCTTTACCCACAAGTCGTGCTACCCATTTGCCATGGAGTTGATCCGACCCCATACACCTCTAGCAAGGAAGCGAGGCAGTGTACCACTACGAGGCCTTTACAAAGTTCCACTAGCTTCAGAAAACCCGCTACAGTTTATAGGAAGCTCCAGTGCAGGAATCCCTCGCCTGACCGCCATCGTAGCAAAATCAACCCAAGGACCTCCCTACAATGATCACTCCCCTACAGCCCTTGCCCCTTTCGGGTAAGGTAGTCATCCACTAGCTTTCCTAGTTAATCAGCCAAGGGCGTCCCATTAAACCCTTGTGGTAGCACTATTTTCCCGGGTGGTTCTCCATGTTCCCATTAACATAATGATCTTATCATGAATAGGAAATAATAAATAGATAATAAAAAGTATAACAACGAGTGCTGAATAGCATGTACTACCCAAAAGCCACATAAAGCAATAGCATGTACTACCCAAAAATTTAGTAGTAAAACCAATGGTGAAACAAGGTATAAAGATAGTAATCTAGGGTAACCTATTGGGTCCCATCAAAATTAACCTATGCAGATCATTATAATTAATAAGAACATGACTGGGTAAAAGAAGTGATCAAGGGCACAACTTGCCTTCAACGAGCTCCTGCTCAGCAGTCTCTACCAGCTGAACCTCGGAATCCTCTGTAGCTTGCTCGTCTACTCGTATCAACACTGTTGGGGGCTTGTTCTCAAATGCTAAGAGTTGAGAACAAGGCAACATAAAAAATGTTAAGTGTTAAAGTCCTTCGTCCTCCAAAACATTATATCCCTTCGGGAGATAATGAGTTTCGGACGAAGGTTACGAAAGACGTACCTTCGTAAGCATAACATTAAGTGACGAAGGATTCATATAAAGCATGAAGTATAAAATAAACATTTAAATATTATCATGGAATCATTTCTATTTTATTATCATAGATGAATATAAATGACTTCAAATTACAAATGTACCTTCGGTCCTGAGAAAGGCAAGAGTACAAGCGTGACGCAAAAGCAAATACCAAGTTAGCGTGAACAGTACGGGGGTACTGTTCATCTATTTATAGACACAGGACACAGCCTGTGAAGAATTACAATTATGTCCCTCATAAAAGTTTACAACATTGACCCAGACCTTTATGGATTAAAAGGTCATTCTATCTCTAAGTCGGTTTGTAATGCCGAAGCTTCATGAAGAGGAACCTTCGGTCATCTTCTGGGGACGACTTCAGCCGAAGCTGCTTCTTCTTACAAGACCTTCGGCGCAACGAAGCATGACCCCAACAGTAGCCCCTTTCGCGGCGCTAGATCGTTTTTCGTAACGAGCTTGATCCGTGAAAAAAGCCTCTTAAGCTTCGGGAAGCCGAAGGTCCAAAAAACACCTTCCCTGAGCTCGTTGCCGAGAAACGATTCAGTTTCCGAGCGCGTGTCAGGCCCACCTTGCAGAGTTAATGTTTGGTCTCTGCGGTCCACCGCGTAGCGAGTGCAAGTAACTGCCCGCCTGGTGTAAAAATCCTAGCGCTTCGCCTTCTTACCTGCAGCACTATATAAACAGACGGGTAGGTGTGAAGTTACCACAGCATTCATTGCTATTTGCACCGTTTTGCTGCCAAAATTTTTAACCATAGCCGAAGCTTGACTCTCGGAATCGAACGAAGGTCCAACTCGAAGTCTGCTTCATCAGAAAGAAAGGCTTCGGGAGAAAAAAGTATTCAATTTTCCCAAACTCAGAATTAAATGGCTAGAGTGCGATCTACCGCCAGGGTTGAGCGTGAAGGAGACGAAGCTGAAGGTTTGGAGACTGTTCCCATCTCCGAAGCAATGCAACGATCCGGACTGGTAACCTCGGAGAAAACCCCCACTGTTGAAGCAGTTCAAGCAACTGCCGAAGCAGAAGATGAGAATATTGAAGAAACTGATCCCGAAGATGATTACCGCATTGCCATGCCAAGTAAGCCCAGCCACTTGGACTTCGGAAAGTCGACCGTTTCGAAGGCTGATCTCTCGAAGATGGTAAAATCAGGTTATTTCAGTGAAAATCAGAAGAAGCTACTTCGCTTCGGGGGAGAAGAAACTACCCCGAAGCCAGAGAAGGATGAGATAGTCATTTTCAAGAGCTTCCTAAAGGCTGGGTTAAGATTCCCCCTTCATGGGATTATTGCAGATGTATTGAAGAAGTTTGGTATTTACTTTCACCAGTTGACTCCTAACGCTATCGTTAGGCTTAGTGTTTACATATGGGCCCTCCGAAGCCAGGCGGTGGAACCGTTTGCCGACAGTTTTTGCCGAGTTCATGAGCTACATTATCAGACGAAGGCCAGAAAGGATGGATTACATGATAACTTTGGTTGCTACAATTTTGCCTATCGAAAAACCACAAAGTTTCCTGTTATTAGCTACCGAAGCAAATGGCCGGCAGGTTGGAAGTCAGAGTGGTTTTATGTGAAAGTTGACGAAGACAAAGAGAAGTTGGTACAAAGCCCACTTGAATTAATCTTTGGAGAAACAAGACCACGATGCCACATGACATTAGAAGGTCCCACCTGGGCTGCACTGGGAGAGTTTAAAATTATTTCAGAGCATATCAGTACTAGGGACCTGGTGCAAGAGTTCTTGGCCTTCAGGGTTTTCCCTACTTCAAAAGAATGGGAAATGCCAAAGCTAGAGGGGGAGAAAAAAGAAGGGGAACTTGTCCGACTTCCTTACCATTTCAAGTTCAAGAAATACTTTAAAAAACCTTGCCAAGAGTGGCTGGACACAGTTGAAGTAATGTGCAATGAAATTCTTGGGAATTACTCGAAAAAAGAAGATCAATTGATGACTGCGGCCTTCGGCACCCGTCCGAAGCGAAGGCTCAATCGAGTGCTTGATGTCGTGGGTTTCGAGTACCCTGACTATGAACGGCTGAATAAGGGTGCTGAGGGCCAAAAAAGGAAAAGGGTGGCCGAAACTTTGAACAAAGATGAGGAAGAACCACCAAAAGAGAAGCATATTCCAAAAAAGAGAAGAAAATCATCTCCGAAGCGAAAATTATCCGATGAAGAGGGGACTCCTGCATCACCCTCTACCACCGATGTGGAGGAAATTTTAAAGGTAATGACTGAAACCCTGCCTGCAAAGCTAAGTCCATTAGGGCCTCAACTGACGAAGCTTTTTCGAAAGGTGGAGGATCCCGAAAAAACGAAGAAGATAACCAAAACAAAGAGACAAAGAATTATTGCAGTGACCGAAGTCATTGACAAGACGCTGCCGCGAGCTTCAGCTCGGAAAGCGCCAGCGGTTGAGGGCACCACAAATGTCGAAGTCGCACCTTCAGAGGTCGCGGCCACCGAAGCCGCTTCGACCGAAGATTTGAACTTGGAAACTACAATTGAAGACATCGACAAAATACTGTTAGACATGGCCGCAGAAGAAGCTACTACTGCTGCCGAAGAAACCATGGCCACAGTGCCTGAGAAGGGGAAGGAAAAAGCCGAAGATACTTCGGAGGACGAAGCGTTTATATTTCAAAATTTAGTTGGGCAAGAACTGTCGAAGGCCGAAATAAAAGAGCTTAAAGAATATGCCAAATCTTGCGGATATAAGCCAGGAGCCCTTCTTTTCGGAGGTATTGACGATGAGAAACTGGACTGCATCTGGGATCAAACTGGAGCTAAGGTCATCGGTACTCTATCGAAGAGTATCGGTTTTCCGAAGCTGGAAACGGATATCAGCCGCTACCGACGACAACATATCGTTGGTAGCTTATTTTATTCCAATTTCAAGGTAAACAACTTTTCTCTGACTTTTATTGTTTTTAATAATGAAAATGCTCCTAACGAAGGTTGTTTATGTGCAGAGCATGCTACTGAGCAAAGCTTTGAAGATGCAGCAAGATTTAGAAGATAAGAAACACGAAATTATAATTGAAAATTTAGAGAGCAGAATAAAGGAGCAAACAACTATTATTGAAAAGAAAGACTTCGAACTCCAAACAACTGAAGGCTTATTGGCAGAAACTGAAGCTAAAGTAGCAGAATTGAATTCGAAGCTTCTCTGCCAATCAAAACAATTTGAACAAGAGAAGCTAGAGCTTAATTCAAAGTTTGAGGCCGAAGTCCAAACAAACTCAGATTTGAAGAAATCATTGACAAGCCTTCAAGACAAATGTTTGAAATTTAGTAACAACTGCATTCAACAATTAAAAAAGATCTTTTATTCAGTTGGAGCCAGCAGTGGAAAGTTCACCCCTTCAGTTGAAAATTTGCCAAGAACCTTCGAACATATTGAAGCTGAAATTGATGAGCTTGACGAAGTTATAGCCGGGCACGGTGACTTCTGTGCCTGGGTAGCTTCTCGGGGCACTGCTGCAGCATTTCTGAAGGCCGGCTGCGATCATGGAAAAATCGTCAACAGGCCCAATTTCACTCTATCTTCATCAATGCTAGACGATATTCCTGACCTCGCCCGAAGCATCTCAAACAGATTTATAAAAATGATATGGACCAAAGGCGGGCGAGAAAAAGCTGGAGACGAAGCTCGGAGTCATCTTGAACCAGTAAGAAATCATACCTTGTGCTTACCTTCTCCCTCAAACTTGATTTTTACTCACAATACCTTGATTCATGTAGGATGACGAAGCTGAAACTGATACTTAAAGAACATGCCGCCGAAGCTGAAGCCCGATAAAGATTAGTAGGAGTAGACTAGAAAAACTCAAGAGACTTGTAATAACTTTTGTAAATGCAGCTAAACTGTTCTTAATGAACTTTGTTCATACCTTGTAATATATACTTACCCTTCCATTGAGGCGCTTTGATGTGGACGAAATTAGTATTTTGAGCCGAAGGCGAAAAAAACACCTTCCCTTCTTTTCATACACAACGAAGCATAAAAGACCGCTTCTTCTTCTTTGCCGAAACTTCTCTTTTATACACAACGAAGCATACAAGACCGCTTCTTCTTTTTTGCCGAAACCTCTCTTTTATACACAACGAAGCATACAAGACCGCTTCTTCTTTTTTGCCGAAACAACCACTTATGCCATGAATGAATGTTTATGAATGCAAATGCTATGATGTAATGTGATGTGCAAATGAATGTCCAAACACATATCCGAAGCCATACCCTCAGCCATTATTTCCTTAAAAACAATCACACACTAGCTCTGCATTCCCTTAGGAACGTCTTTGGAGCTTCTTCGCCTTTTACTTTCGGCGGAATCAGCGTTGACTTTTCGCTGTAAGCTCTGCATCCCCTTAGGAACGACTTTGGAGCTTCTTCGCCTTTTACTTTCGGCGGAATCAGCGTTGACTTTTCGCTGTAAGCTCTGCATCCCCTTAGGAATGACTTTGGAGCTTCTTCGCTTTTTCAGTTTTCGGCACTCGATGGTGCGTTCTCAGCTTTTACATTTACATTTCTTGGGGGATTTTGCTCTTATAGAACTAGAAAAGAAAATTACATATGATGGCCCCATTAAAAACCTTTCTCCCCCTTTAGAAAGGAAAAGGGTGCCATGAAAAAAGAAAAAACATAAAAAAGTTACATCAAGTTACACATAATATCGCCGAAGCTCATCCGCATTCCAAGATCTTGGAATGTCATTGCCGTCCATGTCCTTCAATCTGTATGAACCAGGCCTTGACGAAGATACTACCAAGAAAGGTCCCTCCCATTTCAACTGTAACTTGCCCACTGTGTTTGGGTTGGCCACTCTTCGAAGCACCAAGTGTCCCGGCTCAATATTTTTTAGCCGAACTTTTCTATCTCGCCATTTGACTGTTTCAGCTTGGTATTTATTGATATTCTCCACGGCCTGAAGCCTGATCCCTTCTAAGGCATCTTTTTCCACAAAACAAGCATCTTCAGGGCCTGATTCTGCCGAAGCTACTACTCTTATTGATCCAGCTTTAGCTTCTTCCGGAGTTATTGCTTCGTCACCGAATAATAACTTGAATGGAGTAAAGCCTGTAGACCTTGATGTTGTTGTATTGTGGCTCCACACCACTTTAGTTAACTGATCTGGCCACTTTCTCCTGGGTTGATTGAAGATTAACTTCATTATTCCTGTCATTATAATGCCGTTGGCTCTTTCAACGAGCCCATTTGACTCCGGATGCCTGACTGATGCAAAATGGATCTTCGTGCCAATTTGATCACAGAAATTTCTGAAGACTTCGGAGTCGAATTGAGTTCCATTATCTACAGTGATGGCCTTCGGTACCCCGAAACGACAAACAATATTCTGCCAGAAAAACTTTTGGACAGTGGCCGAAGTTGTTGTGGCTAGTGGCTTTGCCTCAATCCATTTAGAAAAATACTCCACAGCCACTATAACATATCTTAGATTCCCTTGAGCCGGTGGCAATGGACCTAACAAATCAAGGCCCCACCTTTGCAATGGCCAGATGGGTTGTATGAGCTGTGTCAAAGACGAAGGTTGTTTCTGATCTTTTGCACATTTCTGACAGCCTTCGCACTTTTGAACTAATTCCGCTGCATCCGAAGCTGCCTTCGGCCAATAAAACCCTTGGCGGAAAACTTTTCCAAGTAACGGCCTAGATCCAATGTGAGATCCACACAGGCCTGCATGTATTTCTTTCATCAACTCTACACCTTCGGCTCTAGATAAACACTTGAGCAGCGGAGCGCAAACTCCATGCTTGTACAACTCCCCTTCTATCATGACATATGGACGAGCTCTTGCCTCCATCCTCCTGTTATAAGCTTCGTCATCTGAAAGGAACTTGCCCTGAAGGTAAGAGATGATCTCAGTTCTCCAATCTTCGCTATAAACAGGAGATATGTTGAGGACTGCTCTTTCAAGGAGTTCCACTGAAGGTGCCTTTATTGTTTCGAAAAACACATCCGAAGGTAGAGGTAGCCCCTGCGCTGCTGACTTAGCTAGCAAATCAGCATGCTCATTTTGTCCTCGAGGGATATTTTTGACAGAAAATCCTTCGAAGGAAGCTTCGATTCTTCGGACCGTGTCCAGATATTTTTCAAGCTTCGGATCTTTAGCCTTGCAACTCTTGTCGATATGACCTGAAACAACCTGGGAATCAGTTTTAAGGATGGCCCTTCTGATTCCCATTGCTTTCAATTTCCGAAGGCCCAAAAGCAGAGCTTCGTACTCAGTAACATTGTTTGTACAGCTAAAATCAAGTCTTGCTGCATAACAAGTTTTAACTTTGGATGGTGAGACTAGCACAGCGGCTGCTCCTGCTCCGAAGGTTCCCCAAGAGCCATCACAAAACACTGTCCATACTTCGGCATCCTTATTTGTTTCTTCATCCTGAGCCCCTGGCATCCAGTCGGCAATGAAATCTGCCAACGCTTGAGACTGGATCGAGGATCTATGCACATAATCAATGCAAAATTCATTGAGCTCTGCAGCCCATTTTCCAATCCGTCCAGTAGCTTCTCTATTTCTCATAATATCCTTCAACGGCTGCGAAGAAGGAACAACAATATTGTATGCCTGAAAATAATGCCGAAGCTTCCTGGATGCCATCAAAACGGCATATAATACCTTCTCCAGTTCTGTATAGTTTTTCTTTGATACACTAAGGACTTCAGATACAAAATACACTGGAACCTGCTTCTTGACTTGGCCATCAAGCTTCTCCTGGACAAGTGCCGCACTTACTGCTGAGTGCGAAGCTGCCACGTATAACAACAAAGGAGCCCCTGGCGTTGGTGGAGTTAATGTTGTTAGATCTATCAAATATTGCTTCAGCTCTTCGAAGGCTTTTTGTTGATTTGGTCCCCATTGAAAGACTTCGGCTGATTTCAGCACTTCGAAGAATGGTAAATTTCTTTCTGCTGATCTGGATATGAATCTATTGAGAGATGCCAGTCTTCCTGTCAATCTTTGGGCCCCCTTTCTTGTAGTTGGTGGCTCCATTCGAAGTATAGCTTCAATTTTATTTGGATTAGCTTCAATTCCCTTTGTTGAAACCAAACATCCAAGAAATTTCCCCTTCTTTACTCCGAAGACACATTTTTCTGGGTTCAGCTTTAAGCCAGCTTGTCTGAAACTGGCGAAGGTCTCCTGCAAATCAGCAATATGATTTTCCTGTTTCGTGCTTTTTACAATGATGTCATCAACATAAGTTAGCACATTTCTGCCTATCTGAGACTGGAGAACCTTCGCAGTCATTCTGCTGAAACTTCCTCTAGCATTTTTGAGCCCCTCAGGCATCCGAAGATAGCAATATGTGCCACTTGGGGTTATGAAGCTAGTCTTCGGCTCATCTTCCTTCTTCATCCAGATTTGGTGATAGCCTGAGTAACAGTCTAGCAGACTCATGAGCTCTGAAGAAGCTGCTGCATCAACTAAAGAGTCTATTCTTGGCAATGGGAATTCGTCCTTCGGACAGGCCTTGTTGAGATCTGTAAAGTCTATACACATTCTCCACTTGCCATTGGCCTTCTTCACCATAACAGTGTTAGCTAACCATTCTGGGTACTTTACTTCTCTGATAACTCCTGCACTGAGGAGTCTTTTTACTTCATTGCGAGCCCCTTCGGCCTTATCATCAGACATTTTCCGAAGCCTCTGCTTTCGGGGTCTGAAGGATGGGTCAACATTGAGCGAGTGTTCAATAACATCCCTATTTACTCCGCAGAGGTCATTAGCTGACCATGCAAAAACATCTTTGTTGTTGAACAAAAACCTTATCAAGGTTTTCTCCTGCTCTTCAGATAATTGAGAGCCCAACAGCACCTTCTGCTCTGCTATGTCCTCACATAAGAGCATGGGCTTTGGCTGATCTGCTGAAGCTGCTTTCTCCCTTCTGAATTTGTACTGTTCACAAGCTTCAGCTCCATCTATGTTGTGGATTGCTTTGGAGTCAGTCCAACTTCCTTCGACCCTTCTAGCAGCTTCCTGACTTCCATGAATAGCGATGGGTCCTTGATCCGAAGGTATCTTCATGCAAAGATAGGCAGGATGAAGAATTGCTTCGAAGGCATTGAGAGTACCGCGACCAATGATAGCATTGTAAGGATACTCCATGTCAACAATATCAAACACAATTTGCTCAGTCCTTGTGTTGTTAACAAATCCGAAGGTTACTGGCATGGTAATCTTCCCAAGTGCTACAATCTGTCGTCCTCCGAAGCCACAGAGAGGGTGTGTAGCATCATGAATCTTATCTTCTGGCTCTTGCATTTGCCTGAAGGCCTTAGCAAATATGATATCAGCTGCACTGCCTGTATCAACTAAGACATTGTGGACCAGAAATCCTTTGATCACACAAGAGATAACCATAGCATCATTGTGTGGATAGTCCTTGAGTTGAAGGTCCTCTTGGGAGAAGGTGATAGGAATGTGAGACCATCTCGACTTGATGAAGGGTCCTTGCACCCCAACATGCTGTACTCTTCTTTGTGCTTCCTTCTTCTGCTTCTTGTTGGCTGGCTCTGAACATGAACCGCCTGTTATCGGGAACAGCAGCTTCGGAGCCGGAGCAGCTCCAGCTTGATCGTTGAACGAAGCCATCAGCTCGGAAAAGTGGAAGTGAGTTCACCGGAGGTGGGCGCCAATGTTGGGGGCTTGTTCTCAAATGCTAAGAGTTGAGAACAAGGCAACATAAAAAATGTTAAGTGTTAAAGTCCTTCGTCCTCCAAAACATTATATCCCTTCGGGAGATAATGAGTTTCGGACGAAGGTTACGAAAGACGTACCTTCGTAAGCATAACATTAAGTGACGAAGGATTCATATAAAGCATGAAGTATAAAATAAACATTTAAATATTATCATGGAATCATTTCTATTTTATTATCGTAGATGAATATAAATGACTTCAAATTACAAATGTACCTTCGGTCCTGAGAAAGGCAAGAGTACAAGCGTGACGCAAAAGCAAATACCAAGTTAGCGTGAACAGTACGGGGGTACTGTTCATCTATTTATAGACACAGGACACAGCCTGTGAAGAATTACAATTATGTCCCTCATAAAAGTTTACAACATTGACCCAGACCTTTATGGATTAAAAGGTCATTCTATCTCTAAGTCGGTTTGTAATGCCGAAGCTTCATGAAGAGGAACCTTCGGTCATCTTCTGGGGACGACTTCAGCCGAAGCTGCTTCTTCTTACAAGACCTTCGGTGCAACGAAGCATGACCCCAACAAACACAATACATACATAGTATAGCAAAAATTAACATCATACTAAACATGTAAATAAAATACACAGTAATTATCTAGACACTAAAATAAGATCATAGGAACTGAAATCATTAAATTTCGAGTTATAGATTTTAAGTTATGAATTTTCCAATGTTTTATGTGCTTAATACAAAATTAAGTAATAGATAAATTTTAAATTGTCTTTCATGTCAAAACAGAGACACTGATTGATAGAGAATAATATTACAAAACTATAGGAATTGGAATGGGTCAGTTTGGACTAAAAATGAATTTTCTATGCATTTTACAAGTTTCTAGATTTGTTTTTCTATTAAAAACTAATTTCTATAATTACTTTTACATTTTTAGTCCTCTATGGACTGGGCCTCAAATCCCAGAAAAGGCAGGGGCTATCACGCAAGAATCCCTAAGACACGGTGTACTGTTCCCCCGGACCGCAGGTTGTTTAAACAAGAAGGTAGGGGCTCATTTATAAAATCACCAGCCGAAGGGGTACGCATTGATTCAAGCCGTTGGATCGGGAATAGGCGCCCCAGATCAGATCAACCCTGGTCACGTCTCTCGCTCCCCCCTAAACCATAGGATCCGGAACAACATCCCAGATCAGACCACATCATTATGAACTTGTATGTGCCTACAGCCACCAGATCCACGATCGACGGTTTAGATCAAGACTCAAGAGGCGCGAACGGGTATCTCCACTTCTAATCCGGACCGCCCAAAACCATCGGACGGTTAGCAACCCTTCTTCCCTTCCTTACAGCAGAAGCGCGGCGGCGCGGAACACCGGCGTGGGGTGCCATTACCGGACGCTCAGACCACGAATTTAACGCGCTAAGCTTTGAATCGATGAGTGAAACATGATGCCCTACACTAGAAGGACACGAGGGATGGATACTTACCCCTCCACGCTATGCGGTCAGACACGGCGACGGCGGGTGGTGATTTCGCAAATCCGACGAGCAATCAGATGGACGCCAATCAACTGCTCGAGTGGACAAGCACACCAACACTATCCCCGGCTTTAGGTGAACTCCCCATGAACGCCAATTGAGGCCCGAGCGACGATAACCGTGGCAATCACGGAGGCGGCGGCGAGGTCGCCGCGATTCACACACTCTCTCTGGTTCTACAGCACTGGCGGCTGGGTAAGCTGGACACAGGGTGCCACGGATGGGTTGGCTATTTTATATTCGCGGGAATAGCCAATGCTCGACGCCGCCTGCCCGAGATCTCCGGCGAGGCCGACACGGAGCGCGCGGAGGTTCGTTGCGCCGTTGCGGAGCTGGTACGGACCCGACGGTTTGGGCCCACCAGTCAATGGCTGATACAAGGGCACGGTCACGGGTCCATGCGCCAATGACAGAGGTGAAGAGAGCGGCGCGAGCGAGAAATAGCTGGTGGAGGCTGACAGCCGGGCCCCACGCGCATGTGGGATCGGCCGTGGCGACGTTGGGCTGGTGGGGAGAGCATGTGTAGTGGGCTGAATTAGTTAGGAGCCGGCCCAAACTGCATTTTTGACCTTTTTCTTTTTATTATCCCACCTTCTTTTCTTCATTTTCAATTTCAAACTCATTTAAAATTTAAATTCCATTCTTGTGGCCATTTTATCCTTAGGTTTATATTTTTTTTTGACGAAGGGGCGAAGCCCCCTATTTCATTAAGAAATAGGATAGTCTGTAACAACCACCACAAGACCAACCACGGCCAGCAGGTAAACTAGACTCCAACCACTATCACTAGAACAGTGAAGAGACTAAGATACCATAGAGAGTTTTGGCCTACGCAGGACTACATAAGACTTTCTTATTTACATCCAAACCGACTGACAAAAGCCACAGGAGGCCTGAGCAGGTGAGACAGCAAAAGACAGACATTAATCTCAACACTGCAACCCACAACCAACATAATTGTCACCCAGAAATACGCCTATCCAGAGGACACCACCCCAAGGCCCTCCCAAAAGCTTCACTTGCCGTCTTTCGGATTAACTTGCTTCCTAGCACCACCATTCTTTGATCCTTCTTTTTCTGACGAATCGCCCAGGAATCCAACCAGAAGCAGCAAAGAAAAATGATGTTAGATGGGTCAAGTAAATGATTATTACCAAAGCACCAATCATTTCTAGTGCGCCAGATTGCCCAGAATAAAGCACCACAACCAAATAACACCAGATGAGCCAACTTGTCTTTTGGTTTACAAAACCAATTGTCATACAAATCTTTGATGTTTTTCGGGATAGACCTCAAATTCAAGGCAATTTGAATAACTCTCCACATATATTGCGCAATGGGACATTTGAAAAACAGATGATCAATAGATTCATCCACACCACAAAAACAGCAATTTAAGGAACCAATCCAGCACCTTTTCCTCAGATTATCCTTTGTAAGAATCTTATTTCTTACCACTAACCAGAAGAAAACCTTGATTTTATGAGGTAATTTAGATTTCCATAAAAACTTATATGGAATCAAAGATTGACCTTCCATTTTCTTTCTGTATAAAGAATTGACAGAGAAGCCTTTTTTTCCCAGAGACCAAACAATTTTATCTTCTTGATCAGAAAGACTAACCTGATTACAACACCTAATCAAATCATCATAGAGCAACTTCAGATTACCCACTATCCTTCTTCTGAAGGTAAGGGAATCGAAATTTGATGTTAAAACCTCATTAACAGAAATATCTTTGTCATATGCCAAATCAAAAAGAACTTGAAACTGGCTAGACAACGGTTGGTTACCCAACCAAATGCTTTTCCAGAAACTAGTTTTCAAACCGTTGCCAACCACAGTTTTACAATATTTGTAAAAAATGTCACGTAAACTTAGAAGCTTCTTCCAGAAATGAGAATCATTCTGTTTTTGCTTAACTAAAATAAGGGGTTTTCCCTTAAGATACTTACTAGCAATAATCCTTTGCCATAAACCATTCGAATTCTCGATATACCAAAGCCATTTAGAAAGCAGGGAGTCGTTCATAACCTCAAGATTTAGAACACCCAGACCACCCTGAGTTTTGGGCGAGCACACGGACCCCCAATCAGCAAGGTGAAATTTCTTGGACTGCTTACCCCCCTGCCATAAAAGCCTCCTTCTCAATAGATCAATTCTTTTGATAATAGACTTAGGAGCAGGGTAAATCGAAAGCATGTATAAAGGAACATTAGAAAGACAACTATTTAGCAGAGTGAGTCTACCACCAAGACTCAAAAATCTACTTTGCCAACCAGCTAATCTTTTTTCCAACTTCTCCACCATGGGGCACCAAAGATTTTTGTTAATCTTCTTCTTATCAATAGGCACCCCAAGGTATTTCATAGGCAGATTACCTATAGGACAAGTAAAGATATCAGAATACAAAAAATCAATCTCTTTCGCCTCCCCGAGGCATAAAATTTCACTTTTGTGAAAGTTAATTTTCAAACCTGACATACTCTCAAATAAACACAAAATGAATTTAAGATTTCTGGCGCCTTCCAAACAATCTTTGATAAGAAAAATAGTATCATCAGCATACTGTAAACAACAGCAACCATTTTGAATTATGTGAGGAATCAGACCTTCAATCAGACCTTCTTCCTGAGCTTTCTTAATCATACAAGCAAGACCATCAGCAACCAAATTAAACAAGAGGGGAGAAAAAGGGTCCCCTTGCCTCACCCCTTTGTGAGTAGTGAAATATGGACCCAGCATATCATTAGTTCTGATGGCAACTTTACCACCTCTCACAATTCTCATGACCCAATCACACCACAAACTACCAAAACCTTTTTTCTCCATCATACTGTAAAGGAAATGCCAATTCACTTTGTCGTAAGCTTTTTCAAAGTCAATTTTTAAAATAACACCACTTTGCTTTTTCCTTTTAACTTCATGGAGAATCTCATTAAGCGAAATGACACCATCCATAATATATCTATTTTTGATAAAACCATACTGAGACTCACTTATCACTTTTGTAATACACTTCGCCAATCTATTATTCAAAACTTTGGAAATAATCTTGTAGCACACATTTAAAAGGCATATAGGTCTGAAATTTTTCATATCAGCCGCATTGTCAACTTTTGGTAATAAAATTACCACCCCATAGTTCAATCTCTCAATATTGAGACTCTCATTATAAAAATCATTGAATAACCTAACAATGTCCTTCTGAATAGTATCCCAAAATGTTTGAAAAAATTCAGCAGGCAGGCCATCAGGCCCAGGGGCACTATTATGCTTCATCTCAAAAATTACTTTCTTAATCTCTTCCACAGAGAAAGGAGCCGTCAGGCAAGATCTATCATAGTCTGATAACTGATTCATATTACACTGATACATATTGATATGAGAAACCACCGAATGACCAAAAAGATCTTTATAATAAGAAGTGGCAATTTTATTGATACCGTCGTCATCACACACTTGGGCATCATCTTGATTAAGAAAAGGAATTTTAACCCTCCTCTTCCGACCTTTAGCCAGAAGGTGAAAGAACTTGGTATTTTCGTCACCCTCAGTGATGAATTTCTCTCTAGCAGTTTGTTTTTTTTACAAATCTCTTCTTCCATGATTTTTTTTAAGTTCCACTCCATATCGAGTTTTTCGATTCTCTCAGAATCCGAGATACCCATAATTTCGCATTTTTTATCAAGAACATCAATTTTTTCCATCAACTCTTTTTTCAATTTCAAATATCTACCCTCCACATTGATATTCCAACCTTTCAATACTTTTTTCAACCTTTTAACTTTTTCTTTCCAAATATCTATACCAAACTTGCTTCTAACAGGCAAGGACCAATTATTCACAACTAAAGAATAGAAATCAGGTCTTAATTTCCAACACAGCTCATACCGAAATTCTCTCTTAACCGGAACAATGTAGTCAGTTCTAAGACATAAAGGTACATGATCAGAAAAAGATCTACTCAGACCAGTAACATTCACATTATCATAATGCAGATCCCAATCAGGACTAACAAGAAATCTGTCTAACTTCTCAAAAGTAGGAGGATTGCGATTATTAGACCAGGTAAACTGACGACCACTAAGCTCCAATTCAATTAAATCATGAACATCAATAATAGAATTAAAAAGAGCACTCCACTTGTTAGTCCCCCTAGGTTTGTTCTTCTCAGAATCTCTTCTGAGAATATTAAAATCACCGCCAATCAATAAAGGGTGAGAACACTTTGAGCAGAAACTAGAAAACTCACTCAAGAAATTCTGTTTTTGATCATTTTGAGCAGCCCCGTAAACATTAATAAAGTTCCAAATAAAGCCTGAATCTTTATGAAGCACCAACAGCCGAATCATAAACTCTCCCAATTCTTTTTCTCTAACATCAAACATGTCCGAATCAAAACCAACCAGCAAGCCTCCAGACCTACCATTAGGGGGAGACCAAACCCAGACGAAATTTCTATTACCACTAATAAAATTCAGCCAAGATTCATCAAAATCTTTCTTATTGGTTTCTTGAAGACCAATGAAGTTAACCTTCTCTTTCATGATAACATCACGAAGGAATTCACTTTTCACACTTTTGCCCAGCCCCTAACAATTCCAAATCACCCCAATCATTCTGAACAAATGTGATCCTGGCCCTCTGACTGTCCTTTCCTCCTAATAGGGATTTTCCTATTTTTAGGAGTTTTACCAGCCAGGGTATTATTGTTTTTTTTTCACAGTTTTTTTCCTGTGTTGAATTTTCCGACCCTTTCTAAGGATCATAACATCTTCCAGATCCGAAAAGTTATCATCATGACTATCATTGTGCAAATCATTACCAGCATCAGAATCAATACACTCAGCATTGGAATTAACAACATTAATCCTAACAGATTGAGTCACTAAATTTTTCCTGGACAATTCTAAAGATTTAATCAGGTTTAAATTTTCCACAACATCATTAGAAGAAGAACCTAGATCGACACCTATTTTATGAGCCACATCCATGAGCACAACATTATCAGTGTTTAAAACAGAGAACGGATTGTAAGACGTACCTTTGTTGATGAAGGCATCTTTAGCCATGGCCCTTGCAGCCGCTTTATCAGCAATTTTGATTTCCTCAGACGATTCCAGCCTGCTGCTCCTTCTAACTCCTTCTGCAACTTCAACTTCCATAGGGCCACCTTTTTTACCAACCCCAATCTTGCTAGCCTCCTCAGTAACATTCAGATGCATTTTCTTTTTATCTTGAATAGGGGAAGGAATAAACTCTTCATCCTTGATGAATTCCTCCAACTCCTGAGAATCCAACAGGTCATCCTCACTCTCATTGAATTCCTCATCCTCATTTCCTTGACTATCAAGATAACCTTTAGGATCTTCAAAACCTTTTCCCATTTTCATGCTGTCAGATTGTTCAGACATAGGACCAGCAACATTAGCCTGACTGGAGGATAATTTTAAGGGAGATTTTCCCTTGATATCCTTACCAGAATCCTCATCACCGCTTTTAGCCTTTTTAGCATATTTGCCAAGAGAGATGTCCCCAAACCCTTGCCTATCAACCGAAGCCCTCTTGCCCAAATTAATAGAGTCATCGTTCCAACCTTCATCAGTAATGTTGTCAATTTTGAAAAAAATGTCATACAAGAAAGGTTTGACACCAACTTCAATGATAGGGGGGATCATAGCAACACTCTTCACATGAACTTTAAAACGCACGATTTCTTTAGAGTTTAAAGAATTTATATCCACTTCTTCCACTGCCCCAATAGTGGAACCCAATTCACAAATGGCCTGATAGTTTTGCAACTCTTCAGGCACGTTCTCAGCCACAATCCACACCGAATGCAATTTAGATTTAGGCTTAGCCTGAGAACTCCAGGAAGAGACAGAGATTTTGGCACCAGATAATTTCATTTTTAGTTCAGGGAAATTGATCATTTCATCCAATCTCTCCTGCGAGGGGAATTGCATGAGGAAGCCAGAATGACACTTGGTAGCTTTCCAAGTACGGCCCCAAGGAAAGTGGAAACCGAAATCCCTCTCCAAATCTTCGGCTGTGATCAAACCCTCAACGATAGTGACCAAGCCAATAAAACTGCGTTTAGGTTTGTTGGATAAGGGTTTGGCGAAATGAGAAGAGTAAAATCCAAGACCATCCGCTGCCATACCAACAATCGGCATACTGGGTTTATTCTGTTTGGGAAGAACACACCGAGCAGTGTTGTGGGTTTCTTTGCGACAGATCTCGCACCACAAAGCCTTAAAGCACTCCCTAGCATGATGACCATCCAAACCACATTTCTGGCAAAAAACCCTACGCACCGGATCATTCTCAGATTTTAGAATGGAAGGCGGGGGGGTTTTGAGAATACCTGGCTGACCGGCATCACCGGGATTAGCCACAGGAATGTCATCTTTGCTAGCAGATTTTCCGGATCCAGGCTTCAACCGCCAGCTGAGATTCCGGTTCTTTCCCCACGATTGAGATCCTTGCGGTCCATCCTTCGGACCCCAACGATCCCAGTTAGGGTTTTGACTTTTCGAATCCATCAGAGCCGACCCACCGGAGCGGCCCGGAAGAGGCCACACCTCCCCCCGCGCCGGCGGACGAAACGGAGAGGAAAACCACCCACCACAGAAGCTTTCGCGCGACGAACTCGGGAGCGACCAGAGGCGAGAAAGACGCGAAGCAAGAAGGGGAAAAGAATGCGAACCAATGAAGTCTGCTGGGAACCCTAGCCGCTTACCTGGAGGACGCCTTCCATCGGACGCATCGCCGCACTGTAGCTGTGGGCCGACCGCCTCCACGCGCAGAGACGAAGGCCCAGGAGCTACGAACCCAGGCGAACGGGCCGCGTGAGGCAGGGGGACAACGGAAGGAGAACCACGACGCCGCCCATCTTTCTTTTTTTTCCTTCTCATTTTTCCTTGTAGCTCTTAGGTTTATATTGTGCCATTAAAATACTGACTTTGAAGATACATATTATATGTATATATATATTATAAATTTCTATATTCTTTCTCTTTCTTCTCCTTTTCTATGTTATGTTCCAAATTCCTAAGTGTAACTTAGGTCAACTTCAAATTTGGATAATAATATATTTTATTAATATTGCTGGTATTAAATGCACAGACAAATAAATCCAACATGATGCATAGGTTGTTTAGGTGTCTTTTGTTAATTGTTTATTTGTTTAAGTGAGGTTTTCACATGTGATGATAAATAGATACAATATGCACATATACATAAAGGAAATAAATTTTTCCCCTTTATATGATCTCTTACAAATTGGGTATTACATCTTTTTACAAAAAGTGAAGTGTTCTCAAGTTGCAGTTCCATCTAATTTCTTATGGAAAACCAGATTACCCTATAAAATCAAAGTGTTTTTGTGGCTTGTTATGCACAAGAAGATTTTAACAAAAGATAACCTATTCAAGAGACACTGGCAAGGGAATCTTGATTGTGCTTTTTGTGGACTTCCAGAGTCTATAGATCATCTGTTCTTTCATTGTTCGGTTGCTAGGTTTGTTTGGAGAATTTTTCAAATTGCCTTTAGTTTGAATTCTACTCCTAGAGATGCTGCCGATTTTTTGGACCCTGGATTAACAGTTTTGGTCAATCTAAAAAGAATCTGGTCCTATTTGGATGTGGAGTTGCTATTTGGGCAATTTGGCGAGCTCGAAATGATTGTTACTTTAATGCTACTCTGATCGATGACCCGACTAATGTGATTTTTTCTTGTTGCTTCTGGATTGACGCGTGGTCTATTCGGTAGAAAAAGAAGGGAAAAAAACTGGTGGAGCAAGGAAGTCTCAGAATCCGAAAGATAACAAGTGATATCTACAGCAAAGCTCATGGATGGAAGCCGATCGATAGACGCATTCAGTGATGTTTGGATGTTGTTCTGTCCTTTTGGTTCATCTGTTATGTTAGATGTAATCTTGCTGGCTCTCTAGTTCGTTAAAAACTTAGATAAGTTCGTCGATGGAGTTGTCAGAACCGGGCTGCTTTTGGATGGGTCTCTTGGGTCCCTTCAGTTGGACATCAGTATTCAGGTGGTCTGAAATATTATCTGTTATTTTGCATCCTTCAGATCATATTCCTCTTTTTTAGCTGATAGTTGCGTATGTCTTGTCGACTTTTAGTTGCTGATGGCTTATATGGTCATGTAAGGACTTTGTCCTTGTCTATTTCATAATGAAATAGGGGTGCTCCCCTTTGTAAAAAAACAATTTTAGACTACAACGACGAGTTTACAAGTAGATACAACCCACAACTACGAAATGGGTTCCCCTATATATGATACACTAGAAAAGGTAGCGCCCTATCAGGCGCTATACCTGCCACCTATTTGAAACGAGGGCAATAATAGAACAGCACACAGTCTGTTATATATATAGCCTAATCTACACATACAATCGCATGCTGTATACATACACACACGACAAAAAAAAAACACACACACACACACATGCCCCACCCGTTCATCCTTGTGATGGGACAAAAAATGTAAGATGCGACATAAAACACGCATGTAGAAAGGGGCGCCTAGTAGGGGTCAGAATCCAACGAACAACATACTGCATTTCAGGCTAACCGGATCAGCTAGCTTCATTATGGGATGGGTGCACTAATTAATCGGATACATGAATGACAAATGAAATATACACTACCACCAAACGCTACATTGAAAACCTGGGTACACAACAACAAACATTCTGAAAGCCGGTTTTAAAGAAAATGAGGTGAAAAACAATAGGTACTTACATGCTCCTCAAAGTTTGGGGAGTCGGAGAGAAGGGAGGCGATGAGGGAGTTTTTTTACCAACCTCTATAGGTGCAAAAAAACAAAACAAAAAATACGGCATTTGTAGCATATAAGTTAGTCATGGAATAAAATGCATTTCTGGGTTGCCAAAAGACTTCAGCCACACAAATAAGTAGAGCACAGTTTGCAGCCGTGCAATGTAGCGAAAGGTTTAACAACAGGCAGTTGATATATACAAAATAGTAGGTTTTTCTTCTGCCACTACACAGTATGAGTCACTAAGGATGAACATCAGGGGAGGAAAGGTAACCAGCACGATTTTAAGTGAGATGCATTCACGTTGGCCGCCAGCATATCAAAAGCGTGATAGGCGTAGCATCCTGATCAAAGTTAACCCGAAATACAGTTGGACAATATTACCAAAAGAATACAAAGAGTAAAAAACTATACAAAATATTGATAAAACTCTATTAGCCAATAGGCGCATCCTTGTAAGTAGGCAACTAACAATATACAATCCCTTGTGAAATATGGAATTGATTTTTATTATTGTGATTAGGAAGAAGCCAACATCGAACCAAAAAATTAATACCTCATTGAACATGTACAATTGTGAAGGACTATTTCGAAACAACATTTTTTGTAAAAGAATAGAGCGAAATAGTCGTGGGCATCATAGGTCACAGTCCATAACTGTTTTGATATAAGATAAAAGACATGTACCTTGGCAGGTTTGTGTAGGCAAACCGTTAGCGCTATTGCAGAAAAAAGTATGTACCACATCTCCCCCATCCAACTAACATATACAACACTTGAGAAAAGTAGAAATAGATGATAACCCTGAATTACACATGGCTGCAACTGTGAAGGCAAAAGTTCCACGTTCCTACACCAGCACCTAATTATCTTTGTCATCACTGAAAAGAGAGCAGACACAATTGTAGTCAAACAGCAACATGCATATATGTTTGATATATCAAATTATTAAAAAAATGGAAAACCTTGACCCCCCAACATGTAAAGTATAGACAAGACGAATTCACTGCCATTAGGTACGGCTAGAAATAGTTTATGCACAGTCCAAAAGTACCTTCTAAGCCTAATCTAAGGTAAATAACATGTCCAGTTGAGTACTGACATGTAACTTTACACTGGTGCTCTCTTTTCCAAATTTATTATTATTATTATTATTATTATTATTATTATTATTATTATTATTATTATTATTATTATTATATTTATATCTCACTTTATGTACGGACATTATAGTCACTTATAAAGTGTTTGGTTTGAGGAATAAGCTAGTTCATTATCTTCTCGCTACTTATTTTTTGTTTGGTTTGTGGAATGAAATGGGTTGATCCAATCGTACTACAACTTTATTGAGTGCATCAGCCAGATTATCAGTGTCCTTTGCCCAATCAGGTATAGAGATTCCAAAATACAATGCCCTCAATATGGAAGCAGACATTATAAACTGAATGTGTGATGAATCAGCAGCTGAAAATTCCAGAGGGTGAGGGAAACGCTTTGGAGCACACCAGAAATGGGCTCCCATGCTAGTGGCAGCATCTTCAGGAAATGTGAATGTTAGCTGCTTCACACGATTGGAGAAGTAATCTTCAAATCTGAGTGGGGAGGTAATTAGATGGCATCTAAAATGAGTAAGCTCATCAAAATGCCCACGTGGATCATCAGATGCAGATTGAATTGTTAGAAGAGACTGTTGGCAAAGAATGAAGTCTAGCTCATTGCTAATTTGGGACACTTTTCATATGGAACAATTGTCCTGACTACTGAGTGTTTTGTCTGGTTTATTGACTGCGCATATTTGAAGACTATAGATCAGAGCAGTCTGTTAGTTACAATAACATAGCTACTCCACATAGAGATTATGTTTCAGTATTCAGTTCACTTAAAGAAATGATTGCCTAGGTTTTTGCATTGCTAGGAAATATTTTGAATCCAGTTATCAATGATGAAAAACCTTGCTGGTACTTGGATATAAAGAAGGAAAAGACAACAAGTGTCATGCGTTTCTTCATATATATATAGGATCCTGAGAAAGAACTACAATTGTCTGCAGTAGATATCAACACTATATTTTTAGAAGCTATTTTAGCCTAGCTGAAAGCTCATGAATTTCAAACAAAATGTAATGAAGCTCATGGAAACTCATGAGTTGCAATAATCAGAGCTCAAACAACCTGACCTGGATCCACCAACGCCACCTCCACTGGATTAACTGATGCTTCCTTCCTCATCGTCAGCAACGAACAATTTTTTTGCTATTGATTTGCCAGGCGAAGAGCATGATCTACAAGTTTTAGTGGATTCAATCAAAGCTGTAGTAACACACAATATGCGCAAGAAGGAAGCACAACTTTTGCTATCGAGACTCGCCTCTTCCTAGTTGTCGAGGACTGAGTAGTCACACGCTCAGCATCTCCAGTGTCAACGGTTTCCTGCATCAAGGTAGAGAATAAACCACACATGCTGTAACATACCATTTATGTAGGTAGTTGGAACACGTACCAAATACTTTGTAGTGGCGACGCTACCCCGAGGCGTCAAAGGTGTCAGAGGTGAAGACAAGGTGTCTGTCATGTGAGGAGTGTCTTCCATGCTGCTGCTTGCACCTTGTGAGAACATAAGCAAAGACTGGTGTGTCCCTACGGTTGATGTTGAAATGTCAACATTTTGATTGCCTAGTTCCTTTACAGTAGCATTGACCTGGAAGCAGACGTTTCCAAAGTTAATTGTGTGCCCAGAGAAGCTAACGTTCCAAATGAACGTCCTTTCAAGCGGCTTTGTGATTGCATCTGGAATGAAGCCTGATGGAGTGTTCGCTATGAGCATATCGCAAGGCCTTTTGACAATTTTTTGAGCCATGCGCCCAAAGAGAATGAAGTCTGTATCAGCTGTCTCGTCTCCTGCAGTGACAAGTATTTTATACCTGAAATAAGAGGTGTTAATGACTTAGTGTGGTTAACATAGTAGGCTTGTAAGTCCCAAAGGAATCAATATGTAAACAGGAAAACATTGACGTAAAGAAGGTAGAACTTTTTGTGCTGTTGGGGGGCTAAGGGGTGATAGAGAATCTAGTTTCTGAACTTTTTGTATAGATTCATGTCATGTTTGATGCACACAAAACTGGTACATTGAGTTGATGAAGGGAAGAGTGCTGCTCAACCCAAGGACACGTCATCTAACCTTTGGACGGGCATAGCAATGTTAGCACAATCACGGTTTGTGCATTTGTAAGAGTCTTCGTGAGTGACAGCTGTGCAGGCGCATTTTCTGCATGAGTTATACCACCACTTGCTGTCAATTTTCCTTATAGTGACTGTAACCAAGAATTCCTTTCCCTACATGGAAAATAAGAAAAAGAGGCAATGTCAAATAAATGTGTTATGCTGAAACCTAAATGGATGTAACTCCAGTCTGCCTCTAATAGAAAACTGCGGGTTCAATGGCATTTTTGGGGAGATAAATGTTTGTAGCGGTAAGAATCCAAGTGGGCAAATAATTTGCATAGCTGGTTGAATTGAAAGTAAGAGTTGCCTTACTTAAATTGAAAATTCTTGGGTTATAAGCAATTGAAGAGTTGCTGCATTTCTGCCTTTTTCCATCTAAGTGTTGTAGGACAGACATGATTATTGCTCGTGTGACCAACTTCTTTTGTATGGCACATAATTTGCACTGGACCATTTTTTTAGTTGGTGACTGGAGATGTCAGTCGTTAATTGATCCTATGATGTCAATCCCTCATGCTTTAGATTTATTAGATACGCCCTCCTGATATTTGAAGTTGTTGTTATATGACATACCATGATTTCTTTTGGGCTACAAGTTGCGAACACATGCCACCCAATGATACTCAGTGTCGTAGGCCATAAAAATAAAATAAAGAACAGTAGTAAAACATTATCCACACAACTAATTTATATTGACTGGAAATCTGGAGCACCAAGTATGAAGTAATCTTATGCACTATGCGTATATTTGGAAGCTATCGACAGCAGAATAGAATAGGTACTGGGTATGTCGTGTACCTTGTTTTCAAAGGATGGAGATACTTGATGTATGACACCTTTTTCTCCTCAGCAACAGGAGATATAAGCTGGCTTGAAGTAACAGTTGCATTCCACTTCACTGGTTTATGATCACCGCGTGCGCTGGTTTGCAATGTATTTGTAGAAGCATTCCGTTAGAAAAAGGCAAGAGCAGGCAACATGTGCAGATATTTGATAACAAGAGGATAGCATTACCTAGACATAAGGGTTTCTGCCTCAGGAATGGATGGATTGATGTACCACTTACATGGTGAGCTTCTAGTAAGACAAAGCCCATCTAAAAAAGGGTAGAAGGTATAAATGTATGGGAGTCGGAAAAAGACTAAGTGCTACGTGAATATACCTACATATTTTTTGACGAGTGTGCCAACAAATAGCACAATCTGTGGGGAATTCTGCCCATCTTCATATATGCGCTCTCCTAGGAATAGGGTGGCTTGGGCACCCCACAACACGACATTGACCGAAGCACCTCTGTTGTTTCCAGTTCGAGTATGGAACATGAGTCACAAACAATGTATATGTAAGACAACGGAAAAATACATACCATACATCTAGCAGAACACAAGGTAAGAACAACCATGTAGTCCAAACCTTGCACTGCATATGGAAATGTTCCTCTTCAAGCTGGAAGCTTGTTGTCCTTTGGAGCGATGTGGCGAAACATTCGAGACTGAAGTAACTATCCCAATGGCATCTGCTTTCAAACGAGCAGTATAAACAATATTAGCAAAGAAAAACAGGCGTCGTAAGTATTTGAACAGATACTTGATCATGTTAGACTTGTTGCACCATTCAACGTTTATGTGTGCATTGTATTTTTTTTAGAAGACGCATGTTGTACGGTACAACACTTCTATTGTCTAGTCGAACGCCACGTTTGACGACATGTCTGTCATCGTCTCTATACATGTAGAGCGCAAAACCAAAGTCGTCTAAGGTGGTCTCATCTTGAAAATCTTTTGGAAATTTTTTTGAGCATTTGTTGTTTTTTATACATGGGCAATTCCTGTCGCTTTCACCACATGGCCCGTGTATCATGAATTCGTCGACTAAAGCATAACCAAGTGGGTTAGTGTTCACATCTGGAATCTCAGCGCATATAAAATTGTCGACAACAGAAGCATCGAACTCCTTTGCGCCAGCAGCCAACCACATAAGGCAATGTATATGTGGCAAACCTCGTTTTTGGAACTCAACAGTATACAAGACCGCGAGAACTGGTTCAAATGTCACGCCCTGCCTTATATCAGCTATGAACTCATCGACTTTCATATGGAAGACTCGTACAACTAAGTCTGAACGATCGCATGGTTGTTGACCTGGTTCAAAGCGCAACGCATCCGCAATTTCCCTCCATTTGGGGTTGCATGTGAAAGTCAAAAAAAGATCTGGTGGGCCGTACACTCTGCAAATAGCCATCGCATCTTGGTAATTCATAACATGGTATCGCCTACTGCCAGTGAAACTCGTAGGCACGATCACTTTACCGCCAACAGCGTCCGCACTAATTATCCCTTTGTAAACGGCATTAGCTATCCCCTGCACTGATTCAGACCGCAGGTCTTTTTGATGGTCGGCTATGAACTGTAACCTGGAGCCCTCGATAGTTGAATATGCGTCGATAATGACCTGAGCACTTAACCTACCATAACACGTGTACGAGTTTGACTCGTGTAATCTGTAATGTAAATGTCTTCTTACAAATTCAAGCATTGTTACATATTTTCGTTTGGTCCCAACACTATCTTCATCATCGCAGCACCGAATGCCAAGATGGTAACCATTTTCACCATACGGAAACAACAGAGGGTACTACAAAGCCATGTAGGATGGATGCAAGCATGAGACATGTCGTAGCCCGCAATTTCTATCGTGCACAAGGACATCATATGTGTATTCATCGGTGGTGTAGTCGCCGACAACAATGGCAGCGACTTCACCGCTGGAGGGAAGATTGTATTGGACATCTTGTCTAGCATCACAGCCTAATAGCCTGAGTCTTATCCTCTGGTTACCCGCCTATTCCAATCACTCCCTTGCATATCGAAACGCTTTGACAAGTTTGTTATTGTCATTTAACATGGCCAACAAAGCCATAGTTATTTCACGTTCAGGTTGTTCAGCGTCACCATCATCGACCTAGAACATGTTTAGCCTGTTCTGTGTCTCGTGGTTGTGACGGAACCTCTCAAGTCATTAGGCCTACCTACAGTTGTCCTTGTCCAACAGACATCAGACAACCCTGTAGATGTTCCTGAACCACTTGACAAGTTCGGTATCCTTCCTCTTACCTTTCCAGGAACGTTTCACCCGTCTTGCAGACATTACAGAACATCGGAGATATCGAACGGCGGAAGTGATTACATAACTTACATTTATTTAAACAGTAAGATCAAGTTACTTGATACAGACCAGAAATATAAATGAGTGCTGATTAGTATTATTACATTACCAAGGGAGGCAAAAACTTCTCCCGATAAGTTTTTACATAAAAGTTTCTTATGGAGGACCAGGTCCTCCCACAGCTTCACTCTTGTTTTTCCTCATGGGGAACTACCTTGGCACAAAAGCAACAAAAATTTGCTGCTTCCTCACCTAAAAACAATGTGGGAATAAACCCTGAGTATGGAATTACTCAGCAAGTCTTACCTGACTAAAGAAAAGACTCTCAAGGGTATGCTGGTTATAAGGGAGTCAAGGTAAGGTATCTCAAGATCGAAGACTCTGTTTGCAAAAATGCTTACTAAAAGTGGATCCTTAAAAATCCAGTTTTATTGTCAAGTTAGGTAACTTACCTATATGTTTTCAAACCCAAAGCTTGGTACCTAACAGAGGTACATCTTTTCCGATGTTGAACCCATTATGGCCATAATGGATCCACCATCAAGTTTTATTTTTGAAAACATCCACCCACTTTTGCCACATCATCATTTGTAAAAACAAACATTTTGTTTTAGCTAAAGCAATACTAAGCATAGTAATTTTTTTTGTAAAAACAGGGTTTCAAAGGAAGGGTACTCAAGTTCAAGGAAGGTAATGCAGGAATTGTTTGAGCAATCAACTCCTATCACTTAATGCAGCAAGCAAGTGAGAAAGATTATAAAAATATCAAGGAAGGTGGCAAATGCACCGGGGCTTGCCTTCGTTAGTAGGTGAGTCAGGCTCAGGCCCGCAGATGTCAAAGTAGAGACAAGACCCTGCCTGAGAGTCCGAAGGTGGTGGTGCCTTCTCTTCAGTCACTTCAATTTCTTCTTCGTTTTCTAAACATAACCACATATATGTATATAAGAATGAATGCCATGTAATTCTCATGAGAGTGCAAAGATAATAAAAACTTATTATCTAAGGTCTTGAATACAATTTTCCTTCACGGAACTCCGAGAGCTTAGAGTTTTCGGAGTCAGTAAAGGAGTTCATAGAGCAGGGGGGTTTGGGTTCTAGTTATCAAACAAGGTCCAAATCAACCCAAACTCTACCCAAGGCTTCTAAATAATGTATAGAGCTCATATAAAAAGTTTGGATATTTTTGGAATTACTATATGTTTTCTAAAAATCCAGAACTAATGCTTTAAACTACTTTAAATGCCTTAAAATTCCCTATTTAATCTAAAAATCATGGAACTATTTTTATTAAATACTATGGAAAATAAGGAGCCTAGGAAAATTCGTTTCACAATTTTGGGATTTTTCTACAATTTTCTTTGGATTTCTAAAGCTGGACTGAAAAAGAAAAAGGAAAAGACTGAATAGTATCGGGGTGGATTCAACCCAAGCGGTCCAGTCCAGAGGGGAAAAGCGCGCGCGCGCGTCCGCGCCCTGGTGACTTTGCATAAAGACCCTCGGGTTTCTGGCTAACCGAAAACAGGCTTTACTACTGTTTAACAGAGTCGCTGACGTTTACAGACAGACCCCCGCACTTCCATCTATTCTCGGTTTGAAGTCCACGACGGTGGAAGCGCAGGGAACAAACTCCGGTGAGATTGTACTGGCGGATTTACGCTACGACCGGTGCTCTCGAGCGACATACATCGGATTGAACCCTCCCCGAACGATTCCCCTAAATCAATTTCACAATTGGTAAGCTATCAAGCTCTGTCCACATGAACCGCGGACGATGAGGACAATTGGTACGTGTTCCCGGTGATCTAAAGCTACTCCGTACAAATTGGTGGATCGGCAAGCATCATAGAGCGTCAAGAGTGCTCAAACGAGGGAGAGCGAGGGATGAACTGACCGGGAAAGGGCTGGCCGCGGTGAGGTGGGTTTCACGGTGGTGGAGACTTAATTTGGGGAAAATCTCAAATTCGAGTTCTCTGGTGGGGGGTTTGGGGTGCAGGTGGGTGCTCTAGCTGCTCGAATACATAACGAAGATGATGGTGCACTCAATTTATAGACTCCGGGGGCGGTGGCTGGTGAATCGAGCGATTACGCGCGACGGCCGGGAAAGAAATAGGCACTGGCGCAAGCACTAGGTGGCTTCTACCGTGACGGTCTCACCGGCGATCACCGGACGACCTTAGTGTGACTATCCGCGACGTGGCAAAGCGCCCGGACACGCGGCGCAAGGCCGAGCAACGGCGGTTCACCGGCGAAGTCATCCGCAGTGGCCGTGGCAACTTGGTACGGTGGTCGGACTTGTTTAGTGACCGGAGTTATCCACGGTGGTGATATTTCTAGGACCCCGAGCGCTATCCACTCCATCCGAGCACCAATCGTGGCGACGACGGCACGAATCACGGTGGCAGGTCACCGGCGGTGAGGACAGCTGCGCTGGCAATCTGATCCTCCTGATAGCACTGTACCATGGAGAGTTACATTCAGACAGCCTGACAGTCAAGTTTGGAGCCCAATTTTCTCTCAATTCCTAATGATAATCCATGTCAGGCTCTGTAGCAAAATTGTAGAGTAATGTACCATCTACAATGTTGCCATATGGTGTTGCCACTAAAATCCATTGAATCATACTTGAAATTGGGCTTGAAGTTGATGGTAGTTCACTGTTAGCCTGATTTTAGTCCTTTATCAGTCTGACAGCCAGACTTTGAGCATGATTATCTTCAAATTTCTCACAAGAACATGGCTTGCCCTCTTCAGCAAAATTGTTCTCCTTTGTTTGCTTTACAACATTGATGTGGTGCCCTAGGGCAAAAACCCTATATTTTGAAAGCTACAAGGCTCAAAAGTTGAGCAAAATCTCTGCAATTCAGACTTAAGCCATTTGGGACATAAGAAGTGATTTTTGCAAATAGACCCAAAACTTAGAGTTTAGCTTGCAAATTCACATATTAGTGACCCAAATGACTCAAGATACTTATTTGACTTGGTTTTTGCACTTTAGTCCAAAAGTGGACTAATTTTGGCATAAGCCCCTAGGTTTTAGTTTTAGGGTTTTCCAGGGTTCAAATGGGGTTTTTGAATATCCCAGGGGTACAAATGGGATTCAAGTTCATTTTTGGGAATATTTTATGACTATTTCCCTAAAGCTTTTAGGTTTTCCCAATTTGGTTAAGTTTTACCCCCTTTAATCCCTATTTAGGGTTAAATCTCCTGTCCAGGGTTCTATTTGCAAAATGTTATAACAATACAACTTGTTTGAAATTTTAGCTAGTGAATGCACTCTAGGTGTGTCAAACATATGCAATGCCAATGTTTATGATGCCATGCTCAAGTTTTAGTTGCAGTAACACCAGAGGTGTTACATCCTTCCCCCCATAAAAGAATCTCGTCCCGAGATTAAAAGTCCTAGGGTGAGTAATGGAAAAGGAAATGTGTCACATTTTTATTTCCTTATTTCTGGTACAAGGCAGGGGGTGGTGTGGGGTTCACTCTTTATTACAACAACTAAACACACCTTACAAACACACTTTACAAATTACATGAGGCTAAAAAGCCTGGGAAATTCTTATCTAAAAAGTCTTGAGTTTCCCATGTAGCCTCATCTTCAGAATGTTGGTTCCACTGTATTTTATAGAACTTGAGAGTTTTTCTCCGGGTAACCCTGTCCTTTTGATCCAAGACTCGAATAGGGTGTTCAGAATATGTCAAGTCCGGTTCAAGGACAACATCTGTTACTTCAACGGTTCGATCGGGAACCCGAAGACACTTCTTCAATTGTGACACATGGAACACATTATGTATAGCAGACAAAGTTTCGGGGAGCTGTAGTCGATACGCCACTGGTCCACATTGCTCAAGTACAGGGAATGGACCAATGTACCTGGGTGCAAGCTTCCCTTTAACCCCGAAACGCGATACTCCCTTCATTGGTGAAACCTTTAGGTAGACATAGTCCCCTTCAAGAAAATACAAGGGCATTCGCCGTTTGTCTGCATAACCCTTTTGACGAGCTTGGGCTTTCTTCATATTATGAATTATTTTCTGAACCTTTTCTTCGGCCTCCTTCACCATATCAGGCCTAAAGAAGTACCTTTCTCCAGGTTCAGACCAATTTAGCGGAGTACGACAACATCGTCCATATACAGCTTCGAAGGGTGCCATCTTGATACTTTCCTGATAGCTATTATTATATGAAAACTCCACTAAAGGCAAACATTCATCCCATTTCTGTGAGAAGTCCAGAACACACGCCCGCAGCATATCTTCGAGTATTTGATTAACCCTCTCAGTCTGTCCACTTGTTTGAGGGTGATAGGCCGAACTGTGGAGTAGCTTAGTACCCAGGGACTTATGAAGTTCTTCCCAAAATTTGGATATAAATTGGGATCCACGATCCGACACTATAGTCTTTGGAACACCGTGCAAACTGAGAATGCGAGAATGTATAATTCCGCATAGGTGATGACAGGATATTTTACTTTAACCGGGAGGAAGTGGGCGATCTTGGTAAGTCGATCAATGATAACCCAAATAGAGTCATACCCTTTTGCGGTTCTGGGCAATCCCACGATAAAGTCCATACTTATGTCTTCCCATTTCCATGTCGGTATTGGTAGAGACTGTAATGGACCGGCAGCTTTCAAATGTATGGCCTTGACACGTCTGCAGGTGTCACATCTAGCCACATAGCGTGCAATCTCGATCTTCATCTTTGTCCACCAATAATGTTGCTTCAAGTCTTGGTACATCTTAGTGCTTCCAGGATGAATAGAATAGCGACTAAGATGTGCTTCATCAAGAATTTGCTGGCGGATCTCTTCATTCTTTGGCACCACTATGCGGTTATTAAACCATACAATACCTTGATCATCTTCTTTAAAACATTTGGCTTTTCCAGCCCTTATCTTCTCACGAATGTGTTTCATACCCTCATTATTTCTTTGAGCATCAATTATCCTGTGTAAGAGGACTGACTCAAGCTTTAGCTGACTTAGGGTTCCTTGTTGGACTATTCCCAGGTTTAGCTTCTCCATCTCCTGACATAAGGTATTGTCAGAGGTCTTCACTGTAAGACAATGACAGGAAACCTTATGGCTCAGTGCATCTACCACAACATTGGCCTTGCCTGGGTGATAATGAATTTCTAGTTCATAATCCTTAATAAGCTCAAGCCATCGCCTTTGTCTCATATTTAACTCTGACTGGGTGAAGATATACTTCAAGCTTTTATGATATGTATAAATATGACAGATATTTCCTAGCAGATAGTGACGCCAAAATTTTCAGGGCATGAACCACAACAGTTAGCTCTAGATCATGAGTTGGGTAATGCTCCTCATGTCGGCGCAACTGCCTTGAAGCATATGAAATTACTCGGCCTTCTTGCATTAATACACAGCTGAGCCCACTGCCTGATGCATCACAATATACATCAAAGGGTTTGGTGATATCTGGTTGAGCCAATACCGGAGCAGTGGTTAATAATGTCTTCAATTGTTCAAAAGCTTCATTACACTTGGAAGACCAATTGAATTTAATATCATTTTTCAATAAACTTGTGATTGCCTTCACAAGCTTAGAAAAATCAGGTATAAATCTGCGGTAATATCCCGCCAGTCCAAGGAAACTTTGGACTTGATGAATAGTGGTTGGGGGTTTCCACTCCAAAATGTCCTTGACTTTGCTAGGGTCTACCGCAATCCCCCTGGCAGATAGAACATGTCCCAGAAACTGAATTTCCTCCAGCCAAAACGTGCATTTGCTGAACTTGGAATATAACTGATGTTCCCTCAGGCGCGTTAACACGATCCGTAAATGTTGAGCATGCTCCTCTTCATTCTTGGAATATATTAGAATATCGTCAATGAAGACCACCACAAACTTGTCTAGCTCGGGCATGAACACCGAGTTCATCAAATATGTGAAGTGGGCCGGAGCATTTGTTAACCCGAAAGACATTACCAGATATTCAAACAACCCATACCGCGTAGTTAATGCGGTTTTTGGTATATCCTCGGGCTGAATACGGATCTGATGATAGCCCGATCTGAGATCAATTTTGGAGAATACCCTCGCCCCGGTCAGTTGATCAAACAGAATGTCAATCCTCGAAAGAGGGTACTTGTTCTTGATAGTGACCTCATTCAGGGGTCGATAATCCACACACATCCGTAAAGTTTGATCCTTCTTCTTGACGAATATGGCTGGACAACCCCAAGGTGACGAGCTTGGTCGGATGAATCCTTTCTCTAGGAGATCTTGTAATTGAATCTTCAGTTCTGCCAACTCATTCGGAGGCATACGGTACGATCTTCGAGAAATGGGAGTCGTACCAGGCTTCAACTCAATTACAAACTCTACATCCCTTTCAGGTGGCAATCCAGGCAAATCCTCTGGAAAGACATCGGGAAACTCGCATACTACCGGAATATCCTTGATTTCCGGTATAATAGCTTCATAAACTCTGCCAGTAGCTTTGGTTGAAATGGGGATAGGCAAAAGAATTTCTTCTTGATTATGACTCAACCTGATAGTTCTTTGATCAGTGTTGAGGGTTGCTTTATGTTTGGCCAACCAATTCATACCCAAAATAACATCTATGTCTTGGGCTTTCAGAACGATCATATTGGTAGGAAAGTCCCGTCCGGCCAATGTTACGGGCACTTGATAGGCCACTTCTCTAGTAAAGATTTGTCCCCCAGGTGAGTGAATTTTAAACCCCTCTTTTGATTCATGGCATGAAATGTGATGTTGCTCCACAAATTTCTTGCTAATGAATGTATGCGAAGCACCAGAATCAAAGAGAATGACTGCAGGATGATTGGCCACGGGGAACATACCCATCATTACCGGCTCTCCGTCCGGTGTAGTGGCCACTTGTGTATAATAGATGCGTCCCGTCTTCTTGGTATTTCTGCCTGAAGTATTTCCCTTGACTTGAGATGAATTCCCAGATCCTTGCTGATTATTTGACTGGTTCTGCTTTGGATAAGGACAATCTTTGATGAAATGTCCAGATTTGCCACAATTGAAACATCCAGTCGACGAGCTGGGCAGAGCAGGGAATCAAGTGCCTGGGGCACCCGGCTGACTTGGGGCAGTGGGAGCATTATTGGGACGAATAAATATTGGCTGCTTAAAGGGAAGGAGGGTGCACGAGAGCGATTCTGGTTGGAAGGCCGGAGAACAAACCGTTGCCTTTTCACCGGGCCCTGACTAGGCCTGTCACCTCCAAATCCCTTGGATTTTCCTACACCTGCATACTTTGCTTCTACTGCCAATGATGTACTGACAGCTCTTCCATAAGTAAGATCTATGTAGGTTGCCATTTTTCTTTGCAGTCGATCATTTAAACCTCTCATAAAACAATTCTTCTTCTTCAGATCAGTGTTCACTTGATCGATTGCATATTGCGATAAATGATTGAACTTATTGAGATACTGATTAACAGTATCCCCTCCTTGCTTTAGCTTCATAAATTCTTCTTTCTTCATGTGTAGAACACCTTCGGGTATATAATGCTCGCGGAAGGCCACCTTGAATTCTTCCCAGGTTATTTGATGATTGGCCGATTGAACGGCCATGAAATTTCCCCACCAGGTACTGGCAGGGCCGCGTAGTTGTTGGGCTGCAAATAAAGGCTTCTGGGTCTCCGAACAACGTAGAAGTCTGAATTTTTGCTCAATAACCCAAAGCCATTCATCGGCTTCTAACGGGTCTTCAGCTTTAACAAACAGGGGTGGACGTGTCTCTGAGAAGTCCAAGTAAGAAGTTTCGCGGGGCCCTGTTGATAACCCCGCCCACCTTGCTGCTGGAACTGTTGGCCCGCCATCTCTCTCAGAAAACAGGTATTATCAGCGGTCGCATTAACTAAGGCAGCAATCGCCTCAGCCAGTGTGGGAGGAACAGGAGGTGGATTTGGAGTAGATTCCCTCCCACTGGAGGTTCCAGCTGCATCCTGGGATCGGGTCTTGGACGGCATCTATGGCAACAAACATTTGAAAGCAAATATAATATGCCAAAGACAAAACCATCCAATTTACATTACCAAAAAGAGTAATGTACAGACTCGATTTTACAACAGGAACATTACCCAGTATACAATAGCACTACCTATTATACATCAGTACAACCTACAATACACTACTTTTACTTCTACTACTATACCACTATTCCTGCTTCTGGTTGTTCCTGGCAGCCTCGTCATCGGGTGTGGGAGACCATTCATCGACCAGCCTCATAGAAGGAGAGGGCTTAAAAAGGTCTAGCTCACCACCAAGTGCTTCTCCCGCAACGTGCGAGGGTCCGGCTTCCGACCCGACAGGATCCATAGGGGCACTGGGATGTAGTTGCGAATACAGTACATGGACTTCCTCATGTAGTGTATTGCAATATGCCTGCAGATTGTCAATGGCAGTGCTAAGTTCGTCGACTCGAGCTCGAGCCTTTGCTGCCTTAGCCCAAGCCACTGAATGAGACTGTACCGCCTAGTCGAGCGCTAAATCCCGATCAGCAAGCTGATCCTGCAGACGGTGGATGTAACTTCTCAACTCGTTTATCCTGTCGCCATCCGCGACCCACATACTGGTCCTGCGTTGCAGTTCCGTTTGAAGCTGATTCACGCGGGCTTCGAGATCCCTAATTGGATCGTTGCTTCTGCTACTACTATCCACATCCCGTGGGGCAAGTTGGTGACGAGGTACTCCAATTGGGCCTGTTGACTTACGTGCGGTCTTCCTCATGCGCGGCGGCATTACTCTAGGGGGAAAATTTATTAGTATAATTCTTAGCATGATGCATGTGTAATTACAGAATCAACCTTGGTTGATTCATACCTTCTATACATTGCACTCCTCCTATCTGGTCTTTCATATAGATTCTTCAGATATGGGGGATAAGAATAGAAGAAATCTTTCTAGGTGAGTTTTTAGAAAATCCTTTTGAAAATGCCTCATAATATCTGCAAAGAAGGGCTACGCTCCGATACCAGCTGTGACGGAACCTCTCAAGTCATTAGGCCAACCTACAGCTGTCCTTGTCCAACAGACATCATACAACCCTGTAGATGTTCCTGAACCACTTGACAAGTTCGGTATCCTTCCTCTTACCTTTCCAGGAACGTTTCACCCGTCTTGCAGACATTACAGAACATCGGGGATATCGAACAGCGGAAGTGATTACATAACTTACATTTATTTAAACAGTAAGATCAAGTTACTTGTTACGGACCAGAAATATAAACGAGTGCTGATTAGTATTATTACATTACCAAGGGAGGCAAAAACTTCTCCCGATAAGTTTTTACATAAAAGTTTCTTATGGAGGACCAGGTCCTCCCGCAGCTTCACTCTTGTTTTTCCACATGGGGAACCACCTTGGCACAAAAGCAACAAAAATCTGTTGCTTCCTCACCTAAAAACAACGAGGGAATAAACCCTGAGTATGGAATTACTCAGCAAGTCTTACCCGACTAAAGAAAAGACTCTCAAGGGTATGCTGGTTATAAGGGAGTCAAGGTAAGTTATCTCAAGATCGAAGACTCTGTTTGCAAAAATGCTTACTAAAAGTGGATCCTTAAAAATCCAGTTTTATTGTCAAGTTAGGTAACTTACCTATATCTAGAGTTCTTGCTACCCTAGTTCAAACACTTATCCTGAACTAGCCAAGTTCTTAATCCATCCTTCATCTTTACTAGAGTTCTACGTATAGGGCAGTGACCAAGTCTTCATAACCGCGAAGGTACGGCGATCCAAATCGATTATACTCAACTAAGGATCTCCGATCACACGACATATGTAGCACTTAACCCTTGCATATGTCAACCCGCCACCGGGTTTCTTAAGACCAGATCAGGTTCACGCAAACCGAGAGCACAGATACACCACCGTCCAGCCTCTTGCCACGGAGGGTACACGCTACTCTCGCCACCGCTCCACGCCCATTTCGTGTTATCTTATTCTGGCCTTAGTCTACCCGAGGCAAGGCTTACCCAAGACGAGGCATGTGACCAGTTAAAGGGTCCTCGGTCATCAAGCCTACATCAACACGGTCCTTAATCGACTCAGATGGAGACACTACACCGAGATTTTCTTCTCGTGTAAGTCACCCGCCCGGTCTCAGCTTAATTATTTCAAACCCAAAGCTTGGTACCTAACAGAGGTACATCTTTTCTGATGTTGAACCCATTACGGCCATAATGGATCCACCATCAAGTTTTATTTTTGAAAACATCCACCCACTTTTGCCACATCATCATTTGTAAAAACAAACATTTTGTTTTAGCTAAAGCAATACTAAGCATAGTAAATTTTTTTTGTAAAAACACGGTTTCAAAGGAAGGGTACTCAAGTTCAAGGAAGGTAATGCAGGAATTGTTTAAGCAATCAACTCCTATCACTTAATGCAGCAAGCAAGTGAGAAAGATTTTAAAAATATCAAGGAAGGTGGCAAATGCACCGGGGCTTGCCTTCGTTAGTAGGTGAGTCAGGCTCAGGCCTGCAGATGTCAAAGTAGAGACAAGACCCTGCCTGAGAGTCCGAAGGTGGTGGTGCCTTCTCTTCAGTCACTTCAATTTCTTCTTCGTTTTCTAAACATAACCACATATATGTATATAAGAATGAATGCCACATAATGCTCATGAGAGTGCAAAGATAATAAAAACTTATTATCTAAGGTCTTGAATACAATTTTCCTTCAAGGAACTCCGAGAGCTTAGGGTTTCCGGAGTCAGTAAAGGAGTTCATAGAGCAGGGGGGTTTGGGTTCTAGTTATCAAACAAGGTCCAAATCAACCCAAACTCTACCCAAGGCTTCTAAATAATGTATAGAGCTCATATAAAAAGTTTGGATATTTTTGGAATTACTATATGTTTTCTAAAAATCCAGAACTAATGCTTTAAACTACTTTAAATGCCTTAAAATTCCCTATTTAATCTAAAAATCATGGAACTATTTTTATTAAATACTATGGAAAATAAGGAGCCTAGGAAAATTGGTTTCACAATTTTGGGATTTTTCTACAATTTTCTATGGATTTCTAAAGCTGGACTGAAAAAGAAAAAGGAAAAGACTGAATAGTATCGGGCTGGATTCAGCCCAAGCGGCCCAGTCCAAAGGGAAAAAGCGCGCGCGCGCGTCCGCGCCCTGGTGACTTTGCATAAAGACCCTTGGGTTTCTGGCTAACCGAAAACAGGCTTTACTACTGTTTAACAGAGTCGCTGACGTTTACAGACAGACCCCCGCACTTCCATCTATTATCGGTTTGAAGTCCACGACGGCGGCAGCGCGGGGGAACAAACTCCGGTGAGATTGTACTGGCGGATTTACGCTACGACCGGTGCTCTCGAGCGACATACATCGGATTGAACCCTCCCCGAACGATTCCCCTAAATCAATTTCACAATTGGTAAGCTATCAAGCTCTGTCCACGTGAACCACGGACGATGAGGACAATTGGTACGTGTTCCCGGTGATCTAAAGCTACTCCATACAAATTGGTGGTTCGGCAAGCATCACAGAGCGTCAAGAGTGCTCAAACGAGGGAGAGCGAGGGATGAACTGACCGGGAAAGGGCTGGCCGCGGTGAGGTGGGTTTCACGGTGGCGGAGACTTGATTTGGGGAAAATCTCAAATTCGAGTTCTCTAGTGGGGGGTTTGGGGTGCAGGTGGGTGCTCTAGCTGCTCGAATACATAACAAAGACGATGGTGCACTCAATTTATAGACTCCGGGGGCGGTGGCTGGTGAATCGAGCGATTACGCGTGGCGGCCGGGAAAGAAATAGGCACTGGCGCAAGCACTAGGTGGCTTCTACCGTGGCGGTCTCACCGGCAATCACCGGACGACCTTAGCGTGACTATCCGCGACGTGGTAAAGCGCCCGGACACGCGGCGCAAGGCCGAGCGACGGCGGTTCACCGGCAAAGTCATCCGCAGCGGTCGTGGCAACTTGGTACGGTGGTCGGACTTGTTTAGTGACCGGAGTTATCCACGGCGGTGATATTTCAAGGACCCCGAGCGCTATCCACTCCATCTGAGCACCAATCGTGGCGACGACGGCACGAATCACGGCGGCAAGTCACCGGCGGTGAGGACAGCTGCGCTGGCAATCTGATCCTCCTGATAGCACTGTACCATGGAGAGTTACATTTAGACAGCCTGATAGTCAAGTTTGGAGCCCAATTTTCTCTCAATTCCTAATGATAATCCATGTCAGGCTCTGTAGCAAAATTGTAGAGTAATGTACCATCTACAATGTTGCCATATGGTGTTGCCACTAAAAGCCATTGAATCATACTTGAAATTGGGCTTGAAGTTGATGGTAGTTCACTGTTAGCCTAATTTCAGTCCTTTATCAGTCTGACAGCCAGACTTTGAGCATGATTATCTTCAAATTTCTCACAAGAACATGGCTTGCCCTCTTCAGCAAAATTGTTCTCCTTTGTTTGCTTTACAACATTGATGTGGTGCCCTAGGGCAAAAACCCTATATTTTGAAAGCTACAAGGCTCAAAAGTTGAGCAAAATCTCTGCAATTCAGACTTGAGCCATTTGGGACATAAGAAGTGATTTTTGCAAATAGACCCAAAACTTAGAGTTTAGCTTGCAAATTCACATATGAGTGACCCAAATGACTCAAGATACTTATTTGACTTGGTTTTTGCACTTTAGTCCAAAAGTGGACTAATTTTGCGCATAAGCCCCTAGGTTTTAGTTTTAGGGTTTTCCAGGGTTCAAATGGGGTTTTTGAATATCCCAGGGGTACAAATGGGATTCAAGTTCATTTTTGGGAATATTTTATGACTATTTCCCTAAAGCTTTTAGGTTTTCCCAATTTGGTTAAGTTTTACCCCCTTTAATCCCTATTTAGGGTTAAATCTCCTGTCCAGGGTTCTATTTGCAAAATGTTATAACAATACAACTTGTTTGAAATTTTAGCTAGTGAATGCACTCTAGGTGTGTCAAACATATGCAATGCCATTTATGATGCCATGCTCAAGTTTTAGTTGCAGTAACACCAGAGGTGTTACAGTGGTTTGTATCATGAATATACAATTGGGCAAATTTAGGCATCGCTCCATGGCATGGAAGCAAGGTGCCGATACGATGATGTACTATTCCATTTATCTTGAAAACATAAGGCGCAATACCATTGTTTATCGCTTTGTCTATAGCGGCACCAAACGAGGTGAAGGAAAAGAGTGAATTGTACGCGCGAATAAGCCTCAAAAATCTTTTTGAGCACGCATCGCCATCAAACGACAAGAGATCAGCAAGTACAGATGGCAGCCTTTTGTAAGGCTCCAAATTGATCTTCCCCCCTTGCAACAGAGATTGTATGCAAGTCTTCGTTGCGCTATAGATGAATCGCTTTTTACACGCTCCTGGAACCAAAAAACCACGCCACAGTATCGACAGGTGTGCTCGGGGCCACCATAGTACGATCTATTCGGGTAGGCGTCTACAAAACGAAGAACAGGTAAGAATGATGGATATTAAGCAGTGAAACACAAGAAACATCCAGGCAAGGAAGGGAAGCACAGACCTCTTAGGGCATCAATGTATGTTTTTTGAGAGGAATTGTGATATGTGTGTGTTGCGCAGAGTGTTTGTAGTGCAGCCTACTGCGGAGGCGGTGTCTATTCGATGTGGCGAACGATGAAGGGAAGTCCATTATGGATTTGTCGCCTGCTTTGGGATGGGTATTATTGCAAATATATATATTTGAAAGCAGCAGCGCAATTCTGGTCAGCGTGTGTTGACAAGTCGACTAAATAATGTAACACAATTAAGACGACATACCGCGTGCGCTTGCAAGGCGCCTGCGTTGCCTTGTTTCATACGAATGGGAAACACGTGCATACGGAGCATCAGCCATGGGCACACCGTGACATGTACCACATGACACACACACCTAGCACTTGTAGAACATGAATAACGCGCACGTGAACTGTAATAGAGAGGCCCCCAAATAAAAAAACATGTACCATACACCTTTCAAACAAATGTAAGGAAACTAAATCAATGGTTAATTGTATCATATACATACTAAAACATATAGAAAACTTAGGCAAACAATTAGCCACATACGCATAAAATTCACGAAGCAAGAACATGTAAAAATGCCAAGTAACAAACCCTAGAAAATACGCGAGAATACAATTCAGAATTTATTTACAAAATATTTAGATCATACCAAAAACTACAAAACTCTAAGTAGGCTGGGCAACAGGCAGCGAACCTAAATCAGAGGCTACCACCCAGCACCTAACTGCACATAAGCATCAAAAAACTGAAGTTCCTGAAATATCCAAGTAGGAAGCCAAGGAAATGTGATCAACATGTGGATAACGAAGTTCACTTAATTAAAAATAGTTATGTGAAGGTACCCAAAAGAAGCCACACATGGGATTTGAGTTCAATACACTTCACAGTTTTGACTCCACCATTTCAAGGAAAACACAATAATGCACCGGAACGATAGAAGCACAACACCAACACACCGTATGTGCAGCGTGTAGAACAACATAAACAAAATACTATGCCATTGAAAACAAGTATATCACTGACATAATCTGAGTGTAGTGTGTGTAGCAAGAGAAGTCACAGTCGTCTACAAACCACGAGGGAGAAGTGCAAAAGCACGACAAGGAACTAACCTCCCAAAAGGAATCAGCGACGAGCAGCCTTCTGCGAACTCCGTCAAAAGCTATCTGCGCAGGAAGGAACAAAGGCACCTGTCGGTACCCTAAAACAGGGGTACCCCTTGCTATAGTATGAAGATGCTAAACCCTCGCAACTACCTCTAGTTGCGTGGCAAACAACTCTCTGCCCCGCCACATGGACGGCCGCAGGGTCGCCATGTGGCCAGGGAAGGGGACGTACTCCAAGAAGCCAACAGTGGGTCTAGACCCCCATGCAAAAAGCGTCGGACCCCTATACATGAAGGACGGACCCCTAGGGTAGGGTCCAGGATCCCCGCGAGTGTGACCCGGGCCTCCGGGACGGGTCCCGGACCCCTCTGCGTAGGATCGGACTACCCACAGCCAGGCCCCGGGACTCTGAGGCAGGGAGTACCCAACCCTTGCTTAGGCAGGGGTCCGGTGCCGACACGTGTCAAGGACCAGCCTGGTGCGAACCTGTCCGCATAACGCTACTGCTCCCCGCCTAGATGGGAACCCGATGCTGCCACATAGCCTACCGCGCGTGACGTAAGCCTGCGGGCGGAGCCTAACGTAAGGCCCCTGGGCCGTGCTGCCTCTGCATTTATTGCAGAGAAGACGCGCCGCCTGTCTATCTCGCTGACAGCCGATGTGCCCTTTCAGCATTTAATGTGTCCTGTCTACTTAGCTGGCAGGCGGCGACCAGGCAATCCTGCAGGCGGCGTGCCTGTCTATTCCCGTTGGCTGACAATACGTCTGTGCTGCTGCATACACCATATCCATCATGAATCCTGCATTACCGAGGACGAGACCATGAGATATCAATACTTATGCACTACGGATATTATGGCATTCGGAGATCACCCTGGTGTAGCAAGCAGTAGTTCCATCCTTCCATTTGTCCCTGGGTCCACATGTCGGGGCTCAGAACCATTGTACATGCCCCCCTTGAACTATAAAAGGGGAGGCATGCAGCGTAAGAGGAGTTAGACGCAAGTCATTCAGGCTTACACACAGCTCAAGCTTCCACAACAATCCAACACACAGTGGAGTAGGGTATTACACTCCGGCGGCCCGAACCACTCTAAATCCTCGCGTGTTCACGTGCTCGATGATCGCTTAGCAAGATAGGCAAAACGCTTAAGCCCCTTTCTCATCTTAGGATTTAGGGCGGGTGCAATCCGCCACCCGGCCAGAGAATTCCCTCTCCGACATTTGGCGCGCCAGGTAGGGGGCGGGCATTAGGGTCATCCCGGCGCCAACATGAGGTGTCGGCGTCTGTGCGCTCACCCTTAGTAAGGGGCGCACAGACCAACGACCTTCGGGCAGAACTCGACCGCAGACGTGCGAGAGAGGACGCCCAGGTCTCTTTGGAAAGGGCGCACTAGCGTAGCCAAAACATCGAGGGCCGCAACCTCGATCAGGACTTCGTTGTGGTAGCACCGCAGACACCAATGGGCACCCAGTCCCAAGCGAGTGTCCCCTTGGCTGGCGTGGGCTGCGCTGCTCTCGTGGATCATCTCCGTGCGGCGTCATGGCCGCCCAAGTTCCGGCCACACCTGCCGGAAAAGTATGACGGAACGTCAAACCCGTCGGAGTTCCTGCAGGTGTACGTCACCGCCATCACGACAGCAGGTGGAAACACCGCTATGATGGCAACATATTTTCATGTCGCCTTGTCTGGACCTACCCGGACTTGGCTCATGAACCTCGCCCCAGGGTCAATCTACTCCTGGGAAGAGCTCTATGCGCGGTTCATTGCGAACTTCTCCAGTGCTTACCAGCAACACGGTGTGGAGGCCCACCTCCATGCGGTAAGGCAGGAGCCCGGGGAGACTCTTCGAACGTTCATCTCCCGCTTCACCAAGGTGCGAGGTATTATACCTCGCATTTCTGATGCTTCCATCATCACGACATTCCGACAGGGAGTACGTGATGAGAAAATGCTGGAAAAGTTGGCCACGCACGACGTGGAGACCGTCTCCACTCTCTTCACTCCGGCAGACAAGTGTGCCAGAGCAGCCGAGGGCCGCGCGTGGCACTCGGCGCCACAAACCGGAGTCGACCAGATGGGAGGCACCGGTGCAATCTC
Organism: Zea luxurians; assembly: GCA_029449295.1. NCBI lineage: Eukaryota > Viridiplantae > Streptophyta > Magnoliopsida > Poales > Poaceae > Zea > Zea luxurians. The sequence goes on along the minus strand of JAOPSE010000053.1, from coordinate 7,212,467 downwards.
CTAGGACGGCAGAAAGAAGAAGAAGAACTGCGACTATGAGAAGCCGCAATTTGCTGCTCCGATTGTCGTAGCCGCGACTAGAGGACGGGGCGAGCGCAATAAGCGCCCCGGCCACAGGGAGACATAAGCGGTACATGCCCAGTGCATCCCAACGCTCACCACAATGCCTCGGAATGCCACGAGATCATCAAGCTCGTGAAACGCGTCAGTGAACAACGCGAGCAGTCGTCCAAGGACGGCTCCTCACCCATCGTTGGCCTGGTAAGGAGAGGGTCGACGGTGATGAGGTAGCCGCAGGAGAACGAGAACTCGGGTATCAATCACCCGAGGGGGACCTCAAGGGTGTCTTCACTGGAGATTCCGACTCCGAGGATGATAGCAACCACCGCAAGAAGTTATACGTCATGTACGATGGGAGCTGGGAACTCACCTCCCGCAGGAACGTCAAGTCCCTACGCCGTGAGGTCCTGTCGGCAACCCTAGGGGTCCCGAAGGCTGCCCCGCATCAACGGTGGAGGAGCATCACTGTGGCAGAACCTCTAAGTTATTGGGCCCACATGCACCTGTCCTTATCTCAAAGACCTCAGACAGCTATGCATGTGCACCAGATAACTTAACAGGATCTGTCCGATTGCCCCAAGGACATCGGATAAACCACTTTCAACCAGAACCGCGGGATTAAGTAACACAAATCACACACATAACATTTTTGCAGCGGAAATCTTATTACCAAATTTTATGGGTTACAAAAATTTTACATTATTTTATCGGAGTAATTACAAAAGGGTAGGTTTGAAATATATGCTAGCTCAAGTGACCATCCTCAATAAGAAGTATAGAAGGGTTACTTAGACTTATAAGAAGGCCGAGCCCACCGGCACTTAACACCATCACAGCAACACAAGGTTAGAACCTGAAAAACAACAGGGAATAAAACCCTGAGTATGGAATTACTCAGCAAGTCTTACCCGACTAAAGAAAAGACTCTCAAGGGTATGCTGGCTTAAGGGAGTCAAGGTAAGGCTTCTCAATAATCAAGGACTCTGTTTGCAGAAATGCTTACTAAAAGTGGATCCTTAAAAATCCAGCTTTATTTGTCAAGTTAAGTAAAATTACCTGCACTAGAGTTCTTTCTACCCTAGTTCAATCACTTGACCTGTGCTAGCCAATTTCTTAACAAACCCATCATCTTTAGTGGAATGCTACGTGTAGGGCAGTGACCAAGTCTTCATAACTGCGAATGTACGGCGATCCAAATCGATTATACTCAGCTGAGAATCTCCAATCACACGACATATGTAGCACTTAACCCTTGCATATGTCAACCCGCCACCGGGGTTCTTAAGACCAGATCAGGTTCACGCAAACCGAGAGCACAGATACACCACCGTCCAGCCTCTTGCCACGGAGGGTACACGCTACTCTCGCCACCGCTCCACGCCCATTTCGTGTTATCTTATTCTGGCCTTAGTCTGCCCGAGGCAAGGCTTACCCATGACGAGGCATGTGACCAGTTAAAGGGTCCTCGATCATCAAGCCTACATCGAGACGGTCCTTAATCGACTCAGACGGAGACACTACACCGAGACTCGGAGCGAAAGACCTTTAAGAGTAGAGAAGCATGTAAACCATATCCATATCAGCGATAACCCTAAGACAGTCCAGAGCGAAGGCGAGTGCCTCAGAATGCGGTTTCTCTAGCGGACATAACATATTGCCTTAGGCTGATTTAGAAATGCCCACCAATAGAGATGATGTCTGCCAGAGGAACACATAAGGTTCCATGTGTGCGGTTTGCTTTTTTTTATGACACTGTACTATCTGAGTCTGTTGAGCGAGCGGAAAATACGTGACTTTAACCAAACAGAATCAGATGCAACCTCTTGGGTAAAACACACAGAAAGAGGTTTACCAACAAGTGGTTACAAGAAATTCATAGCACAGGGGATAGGTGTGGATGTCGAATACTGTCGCGGTTAACATGTGGCTAACCCGAGAATTCAAGTCCACAAAAGATGATATAGATTCGAGAGAATCACCAGCGGAGGGATCTGTAGATATGGACTTTGCAACCAGTCTATTTTATCAAGCACTAGGCATGGCTCGACTTAATCTCGATTCTTGTAAGTACTTTCTTAAGAGGGTTTAAACCAAAGTGAGTTCAGGCAAATCGATAAAACGATCTCTAAACTCAACCTTCGTTCATTGAGCAGTTACAAGTTAGTAAAACCAACTTGTTGAACTACTTTTGACATTGAGCAAGTTCTCTCAGTACCATCGGTAAGCCAAGGGTTGAGAGTTCACATTTGCTAGCAAAAGATCATGTATTTAGGTAGAATTCCATTTGGTCATGTTGTTCATCCTTTTCTGCATGCGAGATGAATTATCCACTTGATTAGAGAATATAAGAGAGCGAATGAACAAACTCCTGCATCTCAACAGCAGGGAAAACAGATCTCCATATTGAGAGCTAATCGGTTGTCTCTTGACACTAAAAAGCTCCAAGGCTTCACCTCTACACAAAGGATGTAAAGGGAACTTGTATGAGTAGTCACTACCAAGATCAAAATAAAAGAGACCACACATAAAAGTGGTATGTCCTTTTGATCCGACAAAGTTGATAGTTGTTGCTTGATAACTTGACAAACAACATAGAAATTATTCCAAGGGAGGAGTCCACAGAAGATCACACATCAGTGTAGTTCCACAATGGATCATGACCAGAGACCTTGGTACCAGCATGCGCCAAGCAGCAAAATCCTGTGTGCGCATTCACAGGAGGCCCTCAGTTTCGTCGCGGTACCATAAGTCCTTAACCATGACGCCATTACAAAACTAGCACCAATAATGAATCTCACGTGGTACAAACAATTCGTGCAAAGATAACATATTGATATAATCTCATAATGGATTATGACTACCAACTGTGATAGTAGCGTGTACCGAGCAGCACAACCGTGTGTGCGCACACACAGAAGGCCCCCGGTTTCGTCGCGGTATCATCAATTTTAGTCATAACGCCAATACTAGACGTAATCAATAAGAAATCTCACACGACACCAATAGACTGGACAAGGATGGCAATATACGAAAAGACTCTACCTGTCAAAACGGTTACAAGTAGAGAGTCAAATAGATCATGGCCCGATGAAATAAACACGATATGGCCAAAACCTAAACTTGATAAAAGGAGTACGATGGGAGACTGTTAATTCAGCCCCAAGCATATTTCTATGCCCATCAAATGGATTACAAGTCAAGGATTAGTATCTGACTAGATACGTAGGGAAAACAATCACAAGGTTAAGTGGGTATGCCTTCGAGAGACATGAGGTAACCAAAGGCATCACACTTTAAGAAAATGGTCGGACATGTCTTTCCTAAGTTAGGTCGATAAAACAACGGTAGGATCCTCAAGAAGAAGCAAACTGAAATTAGGGGTATCAGCTTGCACCAACTGATTAAGGATATGGTTTAGGATGGGGACATGACTCGAGATTCTTGGTTTAAGCCTAGATACAATTTATGTCCAACAAGTAAGTTATCTAGGCATTTATTTTTATGTGTTTGGTCATGGAGGGATAATGGTAAATTCAAATTTGGGTCTCGGTTCACCAACTAAGAACATGGCCTAATTCTAGATTTAGGCAAACAGGTCACTAACCTTCTATCGACACATCAAGCACAAGGGCAAGCACATAAAGCACCCTAAGAGGTCACCTAAAGAATGGAGGACACCTATTTCATCGAAGTTCATAATTCAGCATTTCACCACATTATCTACAATCAATGGTTACTGGAATAAAGATAAGAGAAGCATTTTGGATGTCTAGGTGACAAACATGATGCAACAATAAGGATGCATGCTCGTCCTACACGTCCTCACTAATTTTGCCAACATAATATGGCAATAACGTTCTATACCGGTGGCATACGTATGATTCTCACGGTATTTTGCTAGTCGTCAGCTACACATACGTTTTCGAGGTTAGTGTACCTGCAGAAAATCCATCACAGCCCAATTCCCAATGATGCAGTTCACACATGGCAGTTTATCACAGTTTATACTCCATATATTTCTATATGGAGGCCAGCTCATCATTAAGCGCCGAGCCACGCATAGGCGCCGTTGCCACACTTTAACCATAGGGCAACTCATTATGGTAACTCACCTTCTTACCTGAACGTAGGTGCGTCGTTACGAGTACATTACACTTCTCAGTATTCCCATGTCTGTATACCCATACACATCCATGGGGGTACTGAATTCCCAAAAAAGTAAATACTCCACATCGCAGTCTTCATATATACATATGTAGAACATGTATATAATCGGACGCCACATTTAAACACTCCCCTAGACCGACGATTGTTCGGTCATGCTCTCACATCTCACCTTACCTGAGCGTCGATCCATTCAAAACTGAATGGCCTCAAAAATAACAATACACATATATGCAATACCCACCCGGTTGTGGGTTATGGTTTTCAACTAAGCCACCTGATAGTCCTTAACTTAGGGCTTAATAGAGGATGTCGCTAGCATTATAGTTTTTCAAAGCTGTTTTTCAAAGCCAAACAATGTGTTTAGTTGAAAATAGGTTTTTCAAAACCAAAACTTTTATTTTGAAAATATGTATGTGACCGTATATACTTAATCCAGCTCCGATACCAGCCTGTGGCAGAACCTCCAAGTTATTGGGCCCACATGCACCTGTCCTTATCTCAAAGACCTCAGACAGCTATGCATGTGCACCAGATAACTTAACAGGATCTGTCCGATTGCCCCAAGGACATCGGATAAACCACTTTCAACCAGAACCGCGGGATTAAGTAACACAAATCACACACATAACATTTTTGCAGCGGAAATCTTATTACCAAATTTTATGGGTTACAAAAATTTTACATTATTTTATCGGAGTAATTACAAAAGGGTAGGTTTGAAATATATGCTAGCTCAAGTGACCATCCTCAATAAGAAGTATAGAAGGGTTACTTAGACTTATAAGAAGGCCGAGCCCACCGGCACTTAACACCATCACAGCAACACAAGGTTAGAACCTGAAAAACAACAGGGAATAAAACCCTGAGTATGGAATTACTCAGCAAGTCTTACCCGACTAAAGAAAAAAGACTCTCAAGGGTATGCTGGCTTAAGGGAGTCAAGGTAAGGCTTCTCAAAAATCAAGGACTCTGTTTGCATAAATGCTTACTAAAAGTGGATCCTTAAAAATCCAGCTTTATTTGTCAAGTTAAGTAAAATTACCTGCACTAGAGTTCTTTCTACCCTAGTTCAATCACTTGACCTGCGCTAGCCAATTTCTTAACAAACCCATCATCTTTAGTGGAATGCTACGTGTAGGGCAGTGACCAAGTCTTCATAACCGCGAAGGTACGGCGATCCGAATCGATTATACTCAGCTGAGGATCTCCAATCACACGACATATGAAGCACTTAACCCTTGCATATGTCAACCCGCCACCGGGGTTCTTAAGACCAGATCAGGTTCACGCAAACCGAGAGCACAGATACACCACCGTCCAGCCTCTTGCCACGGAGGGTACACGCTACTCTCGCCACCGCTCCACGCCCATTTCGTGTTATCTTATTCTGGCCTTAGTCTGCCCGAGGCAAGGCTTACCCATGACGAGGCATGTGACCAGTTAAAGGGTCCTCGATCATCAAGCCTACATCGAGACGGTCCTTAATCGACTCAGACGGAGACACTACACCGAGACTCCTTTCTCGTGCAAGTCACCCGCCCGGTCTCAGCTTAATCTTTTCAACCCAAAAACTTGGTACCTGGCAGAGGTACATCTTTTCCGATGTTGAATCCATCAAGGCCTTTGACAGATTCACCATCAAGTTTTATTTTTGAAAACATCCCACCCACCTTTGCCACATCATATTTTGTAAAAACAAAACATTTTGTTTTTCTAAGGCAAGACTAAGCATCAAAAATCTTTTATAAAACGGGTGATCAAGGAAGGTAATCAAGTTCAAGGAAGGTAATGCAGGAATTGTTTTAGCAATCAACTCCTATCACCTAATGCAGCAATCAAGTGAGAAAGATTTTAAAAACATCAAGGAAGGTGGCAAATGCACCGAGGCTTGCCTGAGTAACACTAGGTTAGTGTTGTTAGGTGGCGACCACTTGGCGACCATCTTCAGGTTGGTCCATCAGCTTTATCCTGCGTATTAGCTCGCGCTTGGGGTCGACTTGACTCGTCTTCCGCATTACGCGATTAATTAACGTACCTGAATGACATGCATTATGCACATGAATGCATATAGACAAGAATATTATAAATCTAAATAGTGCTACGCGATAGCGAATTTACACACCTAGAGGCGAGACATTGTATAATTTTATACGATAATACTAGTTATCGATATCACATCAAAACTATAGCTATGACATTCTGACATAATCAGATTTAATTTTTAACAGCATCCAATAGTAAATTATGTATGGGCATTTTACTCTCTAAAATCTACCCCTTGATATTCAAACTGGGGATAAGCATAGAAATTGTTTAATCAACTTTTTAAACTAATTCTTTAGGTTACTCATTTAGTGCAATCGACAACGACATAATTTATCAGGTAGTTGTATAAAACACTAAATCTATCCTTTACGTCGTTACTTCGCCCAGATATCACCTAAATTAATATACCTTTCGCATTACTAAACCCATCGTACTTTACTTATTTTTAGTACTACCACAATGCGCCTGCGCTAAATATGAGGATTATTACGACTAATAATTCTAGTTAATCCAATCATCAGATAAACGTACAAAAATTATAAATCGGCTCACCAGCACCAAACGCGACCCAATACTCGTACGAATGCTGATAAATCCCGGCTCGAGCTTCCTGTCGTGCACTTGGTGAACACCATGCTGTTGGCTCCGTCTTCATCCGACTCTTGGGATTTCTTGATGACACACGAAACGACGACGAGATCGTGTTTGGAGCGAGCTGGTGAGGTGGGGGTCGAGCAGAGGATAACAGCTTCGACGATGATATAGGAGGGTGGCATATATAGAGCTACATACCTGAAGCGACGAACTAAGTCGCGAGGTCGGCTGACGAGGGATTTCAAGGTACACGACGGTCAGTCGGCGAGCTAGCAAGTTCGAATAGGGACGACTGACGTGAGGACCATGATAAATATGAAATTGAGGACTGACCAAGATACGATTGGTGAGTTGAGCGACTCCGACGATTTGACAGTGGCGACTTGGGCGAGCACAGCACGGAACGATGCCCCGCCTGGCCGAACTGAAGGAAGCGCGGACCAGAGACAGAGTGGACACCAGGGGCGAGTTCACGGCAACAGACACGCCTGACAACCACAGACATGGCCGGGATAACTTAAAAATACTACGACAGCCAAGAATCGGCTTGGAGACGACGACAGGCACGCACGAGAGGAGCTCGACGCGGAAACTTAACACGCCGTTGTGAGCAGAGAATTTTCGTGCGCGCAATAGAAGAATGCGACACGCGCAGCAGGGGCGAGCAGCAGGCGCCGAGCTGCGCGACAAAGCGAAATCCGGGCTGGAGCTCGCGACAACAGCGAGCTGGGGCGAGCAGAAGTCCGGGCGCCATGGGACGAAGAAAAAGCAGCCGGGCACACTACAGCTTGGGATCGATCCTAGAAACGGCGACTGGCACGGATGGGTGGAGTTCGCGGACAAGGACGTTCCAGCAGGCAGAGAGGCACCGCGGCTACCATGGGGAACGAGCCGGAGCTGCACGCGCACGTGAAAATCGCTCGGCAGAGAGGACGGACAGGGAGCTGTGCGCGGGGAGCTGCCGATGGCTGGAGACGCGAGCAGGGAGCCGCTGGGGCGAGCAGGGCGCTGCAAGGGAGCTCCACGGCGAACTTGAGGACGAACACCATGGGAAGCAGGAGAGCTCGGCGCTAAAAAAATTCGAGCAGGGAGGATTGAGCGAGCTGCGCGCGGCAGAGAGAAACTTAACCGGCTGAGAGATAAAGATGCCACGAGGAAGTAGCTTGGCCTCCATGGAGCCGCTTGGCTGGAGGAGTGAGGAGCACAGAGGAGAAGCCTTGGCCGGCAGGAGGCAAGCGCGCGACGCCAGCAGAGGAGATGGAGACGCCGTGGAAGATGAACGCCGGCCACCAGGAAGGAGCTCAGCGCGGCTGGATTCTTATGCTCGAGTTGAGCGGCGGTTGAGCGGCAAGACAGCGGTAGGGATAAGGATCCTGCAGATTTTTCCACGGATCCAGAGCGACGGCGGATGAAGATGAGCAGAAAAATCACGGCAGGGAGATAAGAACGATGACTCGATCCGTATGATGTGCTGGAGATAAAATAGTGGAGACGTTCTCCACGTAGAAGAAGACAGGAATGAATAGGCACGGTGCTATGATGGGGAGATAAGATTGAGCAGTTTTTTTTTCTCTCATTTTCTCACTTTTTTTAACAGAAATTGAAGATATTTTAGATCCTGGTATTTAACGATGTTTACGATGTAGACAGTAATTGTGACACGGTTTTGATTTGACGAATACTCGTGAGTTGGATGAATTCGTACCGTTAATTCACCTTTTTAAATCAAGACGAAAAGCCACAGACCGAATTAATTTTTGAACTGGCTCTAGACTCGATACTTTAGAAAGGAATAAATTTTAAACTGTGTGAGCCGAATACGGCATCACAATCGGAGTTTCCCCGGAGACGATGTCAACATCGCCACGGGAGCGAGCTGTAGACGGGTTCAAACCGGACGAGATTAGATTCGATATTTTAGGCGACGTTTGATTTAATTGATCCTAATTGGTTTTCGCCGTTATCCAAACATTCGATCGGAGAACAACTCAAACAATAATCCTGCGCCCCTTAGATCCGAGTGTGGTCCGATTTAATTTTGCTTCACTTCTATTATCGAGTTCCAATTAATTGGTTCTGGATAAAATCATCCGAGTGAGTCGGACTTCCGAATTCGGATTCGCGCGAGCGATGAATTTTAAATAATCACCGGACGCACCGATTTTCAGAACAAATATGTTCCGAACAGCACGAAAATTTAGAAAGAGCCCGTATGATTAAAGATAAAAACGATGTCGCACTCGCGACAGATGGAACAGATGCGATATTAAAATCGCGATAAGCGAAGATGATTAAAATTAACAATCCGTTTTATCCACTGATTACGTGCTTAATTCCATACTCGTTGTCCAGCGGAATATAAACACCAGGGGTGTTACAATCACCATCTCCTTCGAGGCATCCGATTGCCCCGACAACATGGCAGGGGCCGGCATACTGCCCCTCATCACCGCCCCTGTCATCGCCAATATGCGTCTGCACCATGTGTTGATTGACGGCGGGGCAGGCCTCAACGTCATCAGCCATGCTGCGTTCAAGCAGCTGCAAATCCTGGGATCCCATCTAGGACCCTCACGCCCATTCTCCGGAGTGGGCCCACAGCCGGTGTATCCCCTTGGGAGCATCGCACTCCTGGTTACATTCGGGACTGAGGAGAACTTCCGCACGGAGAATGTCGTGTTCGACGTTGCAGAGGTCAACCTCCCCTTCAATGCCATCATTGGTAGGCCGGCCCTGTACCGGTTCATGGCCATTGCCTATTACGGGTATTTGGTCCTCAAGATGTCGTCCCCGACTGGGGTCCTCACCGTGCAGGGTGACCGTGCCACCGCACTTACAGCCGTAGAAAAGCTGCACGCCCTGGCGGCAGAGACTGCTCGCCCAGATGATGGAGGGAGGAATCCCTCAACCTCCGGTACCGAGGCGCCCCCCAAGGCGCCAAAGGTACAACCATCCAGAGCGGATGGTGTCCCTGTCAAAGCCATCTGTCTCACTGTGGATTCCACCCAGACCACTCGCATTGCGGGTGATCTGGACAAAAAATAGGAACTCACGCTCGTCGCCTTCCTCCAAGCAAATGCTGACGTATTCGCATGGGAGCCGTCACAGATGCCTGGGATCCCCAGGGAGGTGATCGAGCACTACCTAAAGATCAACCCCGACGCCAGGCTGGTGAGTCAGAAGCCTCGCAAATAGTCTGTTGAGCGACAGGACTTCATCCGAAAGGAGGTCTAGAAGCTGCTAGACGCTGGCTTCATCGAAGAGGTTCATCACCCAATATGGCTGGCCAACCCTGTCATCATCCCCAAAGCGAATGGGAAGCTTCGGATGTGCATCGACTACACCAGCCTGAATAAGGCCTGTCCCAAGGACCCGTATCCGCTGCCACGTATAGACCAAATCGTGGATTCTACCTCCGGGTGCGATCTATTATCATTCTTAGACGCTTACTCTGGTTTCCATCAAATCCAGATGTCTAGGGAAGATAGAAAGCATACTGCTTTGTAATAGTGGATGGGCTTTACTGTTATGTTGTTATGCCATACGGTCTAAAAAATGCCTTGCCTACATTTGTGCGGGCAATAAGTAAGACTTTCGGGGACCTGATTAGGGACAAAGTAGAAGTCTACGTCGATGACATCATGGTCAAGACTAAGAGAGGGTCGACCCTAGTGGAAGACTTGACCTTGGTCTTCGACAAGCTACGGGCAACCCGCACGAAGCTGAACCCAAACAAGTTCATTTTTGGCATTTCTGCTAGGAAGTTGCTAGGATTCCTGGTTTCGTACCGGGGCATTGAAGCAAACCCGGAGAAGATCAGAGCGATTGAGGCAATGAAGCCCCCAGCCTGAGTCAAGGACGTCCAGAAGCTTACGGGATCATTAGCTGCCCTTAGCCGCTTCATTTCGAGGCTGGATGAGAGAGCGCTGCCCTTCTTCAAGTTGCTGCGGAAATCCGGACCCTTCTCTTGGACCGAAGAGGCGGAGCAAGCCTTCCAGGAGTTGAAACAGCACTTGGTGTCCCTACCAATATGGTGCTGGTCGTCGAGAGACCGGCACCAGAAAGCCAGGAACTTGAGAATTCGGGACCGGCTACAGGGGTCCGCACTGTTCAAAGGCCAGTCTACTACGTCAGTGGGTCCTCCATGAGGCGAAAACTAGGTACCTTGAGACGCACAAACTCCTCTATGTTGTGCTTGTCGCGTCCAGGAAACTGCGCCATTATTCCAAGCACACAGGGTTGTGGTGGTGACCTCTTTCCCATTAAGGGCCATCCTCCACAACTCTAATGCCACAGGCAACATTGCCAAGTGGGTCGCGGAAATCACTGAGTTCCAGCTGGACTTTCGACCTCGCCACGCCATCAAGAGTCAGGTCTTGGCTGACTTCATCGTAGATTGGACGCCCCCCTCAAGCATCCCTGGGGGTCTAGGTCCTGACTCGGACCCCACACCTGCAGAGTCCAGGGGTCCGGTCTTCACCGAGCCCCACTGGATGCTCTACTTCGAGGGGTCTGCCCGCCAACAAGTTGGCGGGGCCAGAGTGATCCTCATTGATCCAAGCGGAGATCAAGTGAAGTACATGGTGCACCTTGAGTTCAAAGCCACCAACAACATGGCAGAGTACGAGGCACTGATCTTCGGCTTATTGTCAGCCCTATCCCTGGGCATCTGCCAGCTCCTGGTAAAGGAAGACTCCCAGCTGATCATCAGGAAAGTCCACGAAGAGTGTAGCTACAATGAGCCTAGGCTCGCAGCCTACCTTCTTCACATGAGGAAACTGGAGAAAGACTTCACGGTCCTAGAACTGCAATATGTCCCTTGGGCCAACAACTCAGCGGAAGATGACCTCTTTGTGAAGGCATCAACTTGGGCACCTGTGCCCGAGGGTGTCTTCGAAAGACGGCTGCTGAGACCCACCGTCCAGCCTGTCGAACTAGGCGAAGGGGGCGAGACTGGCACCTCGAAGCTAGCGGTCCTAGTGGCGTCCCAGAACCCACCAAAGGTTGTGTGTGCTACAGGGGGGCCTACCAGTCCCTTAGCACCGCAGCCAATATCTCAGAGTGGTACCGATGCATGGATCTCCGAGATCCAGGACTACCTGAAGGAGAATATCCTTCTTGAAGACCATCTGTCCGCAGAACGCATAGTGCGATTGGCTAAGCGTTACACGGTGGTGGAAGGGGATCTCTACCACCGCGGCGCCAACAACATTCACATGCGATGCATTACCCAGGAGGAGGGCCGTGAGTTGCTCACGGAGATCCATGGAGGAGAGTGCGAAAGTCATTCATCATCCCGTACACTGGTCGGTAAGGCCTTCTGGCAAGGCTTTTACTGGTCAACCGCTCTCCAAGATGCAGCTGAGATGGTGAAGTCCTGCAAGGCGTGTCAATTCCACGCAAAACAAACACACACCAGCTCAGGCCCTGCAAATGATTCCACCCTCTTGGCCATTCGCCGTATGGGGGGTGGATATCCTAGGGCCATTTCCCAGAGCCGTTGGTGGGTACCGGTACCTCTTCGTCGCCATTGACAAGTTCACTAAGTGGCTAGAGGCCACCCCTATGGTCAACATCACTCAAGGTGCCGCTGCCGCTTTCCTCAAGTCCATCGTCTGTAGATTTGGGGTCCCAAACTGTATCATTACAGACAAAGGAACCCAGTTTACAAGTCGAATCTTCCAGGAATATTGCGAAGGCATCGGCACCCAGCTCTGCTTCGCATCTATGGCCCACCCCAGAAGCAATGGCCAAGCGGAAAGGGCAAATGCAGAGATCCTCAGGGGACTCAAGACGCGCACCTATGACTACTTGAAAAAGCATGGTGCAAATTGGGTCAGTGAGCTCCCATCCGTGCTATGGGGGAACCGAACAACACCCAGCCGAGCCACCGGGGAGACCCCGTTCTTCCTGGTCTACGGGGCCAAAGCCTGTCTTCCCCCGGAAATCATCATGGGTTCCCCTCAGGTCCAGGCTTTCGAGGAATCTATGTAGGGATAGCTGCGGCATGAAGACGTGGACTTCATCGATGAGCGCAGATGGCAAGCAGCCATCCGAAATGCACGGTACAACCAAGCGCTCAAGCGTTACCACCAATGGTTCATGCACAGTAGGGAGCTCAGGGTCGGAGACCTAGTCCTAAGGCGAGTACTGAACCGAGAATGGCTCCATAAACTCTCCCTTAGCTGGGAAGGACCCTTCAAGGTGACGGAAGTATGCCGACCCAGGTGTGTCCGCCTCGCCACAGCTGAAGGAGAGTCTCTGCCCAATCCCTGGAACATAGAGCACCTCCGTAAGTTCTTCCCATAAAAGCAAAACTGGGGAATGCAGTTTTCTTCCTTTGTAACTAGGTAGCACATATATACGCTAGTTCGGTAAGGTCCGCCCTTATAAACCTGGCCCGTTGTTTTACGATCATGAACACCAAGTTATGAAGAGGAGATTCACCCGACCCCAGATTTGCTTTATGGTGATCTTATTCTGCTTTGGCTTGCCACCATTATTTTTATCAAAGGATGAAGGATACTAGTTAATGGGTACGATGGGTGCGCTACTAAAACTCCCTAGCTAAGGCTGCATGCAAGTCTAGATCCCGGAAGAAGTACCCTCCTAGGGGCTAGGTCACCAACTCTTTCTTAAATATACTGGCATCCAGCCTTGACAAGTCAAGACCACATTCCAGAGGGGCCAAGTACCAGGGAAGAGGTTAACAACAACGCACATAGCAAGGGGAAAGTAGCATGCAGATAAGTTGTAATGTTGCTTGACAAATAGTACTTAAAAATGTCTTACAAAACCAAAATATGATAAGCCGCTTCCCAGCGGAACCTTTGCTTTCTCTCCTGAGAGCACCTAGAGGGGGGGGTGAATAGGTGATCCTGTAAAAACTTCAATCTTAAGCCACAAAAACTTGTTAAGCGTTAGCACGATTAATGCCAAGTGGCTAAGGTGAAGTCTCAACAAAACACAATACCACAAGAATCAAGCACAGAGGGACACAGTGGTTTATCCCGTGGTTCGGCCAAGCCAATGCTTGCCTACTTCCACGTTGTGGCGTCCCAACGGACGAGGGTTGCAATCAACCCCTCTCAAGCGGTCCAAAGACCCACTTGAATACCACGTTGTTTTGTTGTTCCTTTCACTATCCCGTTTGCAAGGAATCTCCACAAATTGGAGTCTCTTGCCCTTACAAGTATATGATCACAAAGAAAGCACAGAGTAAGGGAGGGAAGCAACACACACAAATCCACAGCGAAACGCGCACACACACGGCCAAGAATCGAGCTCACAAGAGTTTCACACAGTTCTCACTAGAACAGAGCTCGAAACACTTAGAATGACAATCAAATGCGCAGAGATTGAGTGTGGATGATCAAGAATGCTCAAAGGTTGCTTGTGTGTCTCCTCCATGCGCCTAGGGGCTCCTTTTATAGCCCCAAGGCAGCTAGGAGCCGTTGAGAGCAATTCTGGAAGGCTATCCTGGCCTTCTGTCGACGGGGGCACCGGACAGTCCGGTGCACACCGGACACTGTCCGGTGCCCGATTTGTTTCCTTTTCTGGCGCTTCCGACCGTTGGAAGACTGCCGTAGATCTGCGAGCCGTTGGCGCACCGGACAGTCCGGTGCACACCGGACAGTCCGGTGCCGTCTTCCGACCGTTGGCTCGGCCACGTGTCCCGCGCGGATTGCGCGGCCGACCGTTGGCCCTGGCCGACCGTTGGCTCACCGGACAGTCCGGTGCACACCGGACAGTCCGGTGAATTTTAGCCGTACGCCGTCGGCGAATTCCCGAGAGCAGCCAGTTCGAGTTGAGGCAGCCTGGCGCACCGGACACTGTCCGGTGCACACCGGACAGTCCGGTGCTCCAGACCGAGCTGAGACTTGGCTGCACACAGCCAAGTCATTCTCTCCCCTTTTCTCTTTTTCTTCTTTCTGTTCCTAACACTTAGACAAATATATTAGTACACAAAACCAATGTACTAAGGATTAGAAACATACCTTTACTCCATGATTTGTACTTTGTCCCATTTTACAATTAGGCACCTGTGTTGGGCACTAAATCACCAAAATACTTAGAAATGGCCCAAGGGCACATTTCCCTTTCAATCTCCCCCTTTTTGGTGATTTATGCCAACACAACATAAAGCAAGTTGAACAAGTACAAAAACACTTCAAATAAGAACTCAAATTTATTTTGAATCAATTTTGGCATATATGGATCATCCTTTGCCACCACTTGGTTTGTTTTTGCAAATCAAACTCAAATCTCTATCTCTAAGTTAAACACACATGTTGAAGCACAAAGAGAGTCATTCCAAAAGAGATTGATCAAAGCTTTCAAAAACTCCCCCTATTTCCTATAAACGATACTTCTCCCCACAAGAAGCCAACTTTTGACAAGAGAGACAACATAAGAATTTTGACAAACCAAAAACTCTATTCTACTATTTTCAAATCTCTCAAGTGGTAGCTGATCCATTTATTGCTTTGGCCTTTATTTTCTCCCCCTTTGGCATCAAGCACCAAAACGGGATCAATTGTGGCCCTTTAACCCCATTGCCTCACCAAAATCTTCAATTAAGAGCAAATGGCAATAAGAGTTCAGAGATGGACTTGGAATAAGTTACCCTCTCATCGGAGTGCAGTGGAAGTCTTGCATGATCCAAGTCCACCTTTTCCCTTTCAATTCTCCTTTGAGACTAAATCAAACAAACTCAAGCATATGGTTAGTCTCAAAGGGTCAAGTTGCAACACATCTCCCCCTAAACATGTGCATCACTTTGCAACGGACTTGTGAGGTCCAGGGAGTGTTTGTACAACTTGAGCACCATAATAAGCAACAAAGTGCAGAATGAACATGATCAAAGGCATAAATACATGTATGCTATATTTCAATCCAAGTTCCGCGAATCTAAGACATTTAGCTCACTACGCAGCCTGCAAAAGGTCTTCTCATCTAAAGGCTTGGTAAAGATATCGGCTAGCTGGTTCTCGGTGCTAACATAAAACACTTCGATATCTCCCTTTTGCTGGTGGTCTCTCAAAAAGTGATGCCGGATGTCTATGTGCTTTGTGCGGCTGTGCTCAACAGGATTTTCCGCTATTCGGATAGCACTCTCATTGTCACATAGGAGTGGGACTTTACTCAGATTGTAGCCAAAGTCCCTGAGGGTTTGCCTCATCCAAAGTAGTTGCGCGCAACACTGACCTGCGGCAACATACTCGGCCTCAGCGGTGGATAGGGCAACGGAGGTTTGTTTCTTAGAGTTCCATGACACCAGGGACCTTCCTAAGAATTGGCACGTCCCCGATGTACTCTTCCTATCGACCTTACATCCGGCATAGTCGGAATCTGAGTACCCAATCAAGTCAAAGTTAGACCCCTTTGGATACCAGATCCCGAAGCAAGGCGTAGCGACTAAATATCTAAGAATTCGCTTCACCGCCACCAAGTGACACTCCTTAGGATCGGATTGAAATCTAGCACACATGCATACGCTAAGCATAATATCCGGTCTACTAGCACATAAATAAAGTAGAGATCCTATCATTGACCGGTATGCTTTTTGATCAACGGACTTACCTCCTTTGTTGAGGTCGGTGTGTCCGTCGGTTCCCATCGGAGTCTTTGCGGGCTTGGCGTCCTTCATCCCAAACCGCTTCAGCAGATCTTGCGTGTACTTCGTTTGGGAGATGAAGGTGCCGTCCTTGAGTTGCTTCACTTGGAACCCAAGGAAGTAGTTCAACTCGCCCATCATCGACATCTCGAATTTCTGCGTCATCACCCTGCTAAACTCTTCACAAGACTTTTGATTAGTAGAACCAAATATTATGTCATCGACATAAATTTGGCACACAAACAAATCACCATTACAAGTCTTAGTGAAAAGAGTTGGATCGGCTTTCCCAACCTTGAAAGCATTAGCAAGTAAGAAATCTCTAAGGCATTCATACCATGCTCTTGGGGCTTGTTTAAGTCCATAGAGCGCCTTAGAGAGCTTACACACGTGGTCGGGGTACCGCTCATCCTCGAAGCCAGGGGGTTGCTCCACGTACACTTCCTCCTTTATTGGCCCGTTGAGGAACGCGCTCTTCACATCCATTTGGTACAACCTGAAAGAATGGTGAGCGGCATATGCTAGCAAGATGCGAATGGATTCTAGCCTAGCCACAGGAGCAAAAGTCTCCTCAAAGTCCAAACCTGCGACTTGGGCATAACCTTTTGCCACAAGTCGAGCCTTGTTCCTTGTCACAACTCCGTGCTCGTCCTGTTTGTTGCGGAACACCCACTTGGTTCCCACAACATTTTGCTTGGGACGAGGCACCAGCGTCCAAACTTCATTGCGCTTGAAGTTGTTGAGTTCCTCCTGCATGGCCAACACCCAATCCGGATCTAGCAAGGCCTCCTCTACCCTGAAAGGCTCAATAGAGGAGACAAAGGAGTAATGTTCACAAAAATTAACTAATCGAGACCGAGTAGTTACTCCCTTGCTAATGTCACCCAGAATTTGGTCGACGGGATGATCCCTTTGAATCATCGCTCGAACTTGGGTTGGAGGTGCCGGTTGCGCTTCTTCCTCCATCACATGATCGTCTTGTGCTCCCCCTTGATCACACGCCTCCTTTTGATGAACCTGTTCATCGTCTTGAGTTGGGGGTTGCACCGTCGTTGAGGAAGAAGGTTGATCTCGTTCATCCTGTTCCTGTGGCCGAATGTCTCCAATCGCCATGGTTCGTATAGCGGCCGTCGGAACATCTTCTTCATCTACATCATCACAATCAACAACTTGCTCTCTTGGAGAGCCATTAGTCTCATCAAATACAACGTCGCTAGAGACTTCAACCAAACCCGATGATTTGTTGAAGACCCTATACGCCTTTGTATTTGAATCATAACCTAATAAAAACCCTTCTACAGCTTTGGGAGCAAACTTAGAATTTCTACCTTTCTTTACTAGAATGTACCACTTGCTCCCAAAAACACGAAAGTAGGATACATTGGGTTTGTTACCGGTTAGTAGCTCATATGACGTCTTCTTGAGGAGGCGGTGAAGATAGACCCTGTTGATGGCGTGGCAAGCCGTGTTCACGGCTTCCGACCAAAAGCACTCGGGGGTCTTGAACTCTCCAAGCATCGTCCTCGCCATATCGATTAGCGTCCTGTTCTTCCTCTCTACCACACCATTTTGCTGTGGTGTGTAGGGAGCGGAGAACTCGTGCTTGATCCCTTCCTCCTCAAGAAACTCCTCCACTTGAAGGTTCTTGAACTCGGACCCGTTGTCGCTCCTAATCTTCTTCACCTTGAGCTCAAACTCATTTTGAGCTCTCCTGAGGAAGCGCTTGAGGGTCCCTTGGGTTTCAGACTTATCCTGCAAAAAGAACACCCAAGTGAAGCGGGAAAAGTCATCAACAATAACTAAACCATACTTACTTCCTCCTATGCTTAGATAGGCGACGGGTCCGAAGAGGTCCATATGCAGCAGCTCCAGAGGTCTTGACGTGGTCATCACATTCTTGCTGTGATGTGCTCCTCCTACTTGTTTACCTGCCTGACAAGCTGCACAAGGTCTATCTTTTTCGAAATAAACATTTGTTAGACCTATCACGTGTTCTCCCTTTAGAAGCTTGTGGAGGTTCTTCATCCCCACATGTGCTAAGCGGCGATGCCACAGCCAGCCCATGCAAGTCTTAGCCATTAAGCATGCATCTAGACCGGCCTCTTCTTTTGCAAAGTCAACTAAATAAAGCTTGCCGTCTAGTACACCCTTAAAAGCTAGTGAACCATCACATCTTCTAAAGACAGACACATCTACATTTGTAAATAAACAATTATATCCCATTTGACATAATTGACTAACAGATAGCAAATTATATCCAAGACTCTCCACTAAGAATACATTTGAGATAGAATGCTCATTAGAAATTGCAATTTTACCTAACCCTTTTACCTTGCCTTGATTCCCATCACCGAATATAATTGAATCTTGGGAATCCTTATTCTTGACGTAGGAGGTGAACATCTTCTTCTCCCCCGTCATATGGTTTGTGCATCCGCTGTCGATAATCCAGCTTGAACCCCCGGATGCATAAACCTGCAAGGCAAATTTAGGCTTGGGTCTTAGGTACCCAACTCATGTTGGGTCCTACAAGGTTAGCACAAATGTCTTTAGGGACCCAAATGCAAGATTTATCTCCCTTGCATCTAGCCCCTAATTTCCTAGCAACTACCTTCTTATCCTTTCTACAAATAGCAAAGGGAGCATTACAAGCATAATAAATGGTAGAAGGTTCATTCACTACTTTCCTAGGAGCATGAATAACATTCTTTCTAGGTACATGAGCAATATCTCTCCTAGGCATATGTACAACATTTTTCCTACACATATCTCTATCATGCTTATAAGACGAACTAGAAGCAA
Source organism: Zea luxurians (assembly GCA_029449295.1). Lineage (NCBI taxonomy): Eukaryota > Viridiplantae > Streptophyta > Magnoliopsida > Poales > Poaceae > Zea > Zea luxurians. The sequence continues at coordinate 7,193,182 of JAOPSE010000053.1, read as the reverse complement.
TCATGGCATGGGAATCATAAACATGTGAATCAAAATGATTATAAGCATGTCTCCTATCATAATACATAAAAGCATGATTCTTTTTAGCATTACTAGCCATAGGGGCCTTCCCCTTCTCCTTGACGAAGATGGGAGCCTTATGGCTTGTTAAGTTCTTGGCTTCCCTCTTGAAGCCAAGCCCATCCTTAATTGAGGGATGTCTTCCAATTGTATAGGCATCCCTTGCAAATTTTATCTTTTCAACTTCACTCTTGCTAGTCTTAAGTTGGGCATTAAGACTAGCCACTTCATCTTTTAGTTTTGAAATTGAAACTAAGTGTTTGCTACAAGTGTTAACATCAAAATCCTTACACCTAGTGCAAATTGTAACATTTTCAACACAAGACTTAGATTTATTTGTTACTTCTAATTTAGCATTTAAATCATGGTTAACACTTTGTAAAGTAGCAATGGTTTCATGACAGGAAGATATTTCACTAGAAAGCACTTCATTTCTTTTCACTTCTAAAGCATATGATTTTTGTGCCTCTACAAACTTATCATGTTCATCATACAATAAATCCTCTTGCTTTTCTAAAAGCCTATCCTTTTCATTCAAAGCATCAATTAATTCATTGATTTTATCTATCTTAGATCTATCTAAGCCCTTGAACAAGCATGAGTAATCTATGTCATCATCACTAGACTCACTATCACTAGAAGAAGCATAAGTGGAGTCTTGAGTACTTACCTTCTTCTCCCTTGCCATAAGGCAAGTGAGACGCTCGTTGGGGAAGAGAGCCGATTTGTTGAAGGCAGTGGCGGCGAGTCCTTCGTTGTCGGAGTCGGACGAAGAGCAATCCGAGTCCCACTCCTTTCCTAGATGTGCCTCGCCCTTTGCCTTCTTGTATTGCTTCTTCTTCTCTCTTTTGTTCCCCTTTTCCTGGTCACTTTCATTATCGGGACAGTTAGCGATAAAATGACCAAGCTTACCGCACTTGAAGCATGAGCGCTTCTCCTTTGTCTTGGTCTTGCTTGGCTGCCCCTTGCGACCATTTAGCGCCGTCTTGAACCTTTTGATGATGAGAGCCATTTCTTCATCATTGAGTCCGGCCGCCTCAACTTGCGCCACCTTGCTAGGTAGCGACTCCTTGCTCCTCGTTGCCTTTAGAGCAATGGGTTGAGGCTCGTGGAGTGGTCCGTTCAACGCGTCGTCGACGTATCTTGCCTCCTTGATCATCATCCGTCCGCTCACGAACTTTCCAAGTACTTCCTCGGGCGTCATCATCGTGTACCTGGGATTCTCACGAATATTGTTCACGAGATGAGGATCAAGAACGGTAAAGGACCTGAGCATTAGGCGGACGACATCGTGATCCGTCCAACGCGTGCTTCCGTAGCTCCTTATTTTGTTGATAAGGGTCTTGAGCCGGTTGTACGTCTGAGTTGGCTCCTCTCCCCTTATCATGGCGAACCGTCCAAGCTCGCCCTCCACCAACTCCATCTTGGTGAGCATGGTGATGTCGTTCCCCTCGTGAGAGATCTTGAGGGTGTCCCATATCTGCTTGGCATTGTCCAAGCCGCTCACCTTATTGTACTCTTCCCTGCACAAAGATGCTAAGAGAACAGTAGTAGCCTGTGCATTTTTATGAATCTGTTCATTTATAAGCATAGGGCTATCCGAGCTATCGAATTTCATTCCGTTCTCCACAATCTCCCATATGCTAGGATGGAGAGAGAATAAGTGACTACGCATTTTGTGACTCCAAAATCCGTAGTCCTCTCCATCAAAGTGTGGGGGCTTGCCGAGTGGAATGGAGAGCAAATGTGAATGTGAACTTTGCGGAATACGCGAATAATCAAAAGAAAAGTTTGAGTTAACCGTCTTTTGTTTGTAGTCGTTGTGGTCCTCATCCTTTTGGGAAGAAGTAGACTCGTCGCTGTCGTAGTAGACGATCTCCTTGATGCGCCTTGTCTTCTTCTTCTTCCCTTCCTTCCGTCTTTGGCCCGAGCCGGAGTCGGTAGGCTTGTCGTCCTTCGGCTCGTTGACGAAGGTCTCCTTTTCTTTGTCGTTGATCACTATACCCTTCCCCTTAGGATCCATCTATTCGGGCGGTTAGTCCCTTTGTGAATAGAACGCCTCTGATACCAATTGAGAGCACCTAGAGGGGGGGGGTGAATAGGTGATCCTGTAAAAACTTCAAACTTAAGCCACAAAAACTTGTTAAGCGTTAGCACGATTAATGCCAAGTGGCTAAGGTGAAGTCTCAACAAAACACAATACCACAAGAATCAAGCACAGAGGGACACAGTGGTTTATCCCGTGGTTCGGCCAAGCCAATGCTTGCCTACTTCCACGTTGTGGCGTCCCAACGGACGAGGGTTGCAATCAACCCCTCTCAAGTGGTCCAAAGACCCACTTGAATACCACGTTGTTTTGTTGTTCCTTTCACTATCCCGTTTGCAAGGAATCTCCACAAATTGGAGTCTCTTGCCCTTACAAGTATATGATCACAAAGAAAGCACAGAGTAAGGGAGGGAAGCAACACACACAAATCCACAGCGAAACGCGCACACACACGGCCAAGAATCGAGCTCACAAGAGTTTCACACAGTTCTCACTAGAACAGAGCTCGAAACACTTAGAATGACAATCAAATGCGCAGAGATTGAGTGTGGATGATCAAGAATGCTCAAAGGTTGCTTGTGTGTCTCCTCCATGCGCCTAGGGGCTCCTTTTATAGCCCCAAGGCAGCTAGGAGCCGTTGAGAGCAATTCTGGAAGGCTATCCTGGCCTTCTGTCGACGGGGGCACCGGACAGTCCAGTGCACACCGGACACTGTCTGGTGCCCGATTTGTTTCCTTTTCTGGCGCTTCCGACCGTTGGAAGACTGCCGTAGATCTGCGAGCCGTTGGCGCACCGGACAGTCCGGTGCACACCGGACAGTCCGGTGCCGTCTTCCGACCGTTGGCTCGGCCACGTGTCCCGCGCGGATTGCGCGGCCGACCGTTGGCCCTGGCCGACCGTTGGCTCACCGGACAGTCCGGTGCACACCGGACAGTCCGGTGAATTTTAGCCGTACGCCGTCGGCGAATTCCCGAGAGCAGCTAGTTCGAGTTGAGGCAGCCTGGCGCACCGGACACTGTCCGGTGCACACCGGACAGTCCGGTGCTCCAGACCGAGCTGAGACTTGGCTGCACACAGCCAAGTCATTCTCTCCCCTTTTCTCTTTTTCTTCTTTCTGTTCCTAACACTTAGACAAATATATTAGTACACAAAACCAATGTACTAAGGATTAGAAACATACCTTTACTCCATGATTTGTACTTTGTCCCATTTTACAATTAGGCACCTGTGTTGGGCACTAAATCACCAAAATACTTAGAAATGGCCCAAGGGCACATTTCCCTTTCATCTCCGCAGAGCCGACTACTCATCATCAGCGGGATCTCGCTGGAAATGCTTGGCCACCATGTCTACGATGTCTTGCACGCTCCCCCGGGTGGTGTCTTCAGTATCGGCCACCGGACCTGCGATCACCGGCCCCAAGGAGATGGCCGGGTCGTGGCTCCGAAAGCACGTCAGAATGTACTCTATCACTGCCCGTCAGAGTCTGCTACCCTCAGCCTCCAAGCGGGCGCCAAGGATCTGATCTAGGCATCGGAGGCGGTCAGCAGCGGAATCCAGCACCGGGAGCGCGTCGGAAATGGACACCGACGGCTTCAACACTGGGATGGGGCTCACCCCCAACGGCACCAGAGCCAAGCTCGCCTCGTCGGCCCATGCGGTGATACGTTGAACCCCGATGTGATGCTTCGCCCAGAGATCTTCTAGCATCTTCTTCATCGCCTCTACCGCCTGGGAACCCGGAGCCGCCTGCGCCGTTTGGGCTACCTGCGCCTGCGTTGCCTGGAACTGGCGGACCCGCTCCTCCAGTGTCTGCTCTTTCTCCTCCAGTTTGTTCTCTTTCTCCTCTGCCTCAAACTCGTGCTCGGCCAGCAACTTCTCCCGCCTTTCCCACATCTCCTCCCTCCAGGCAAGTTCCTTCTCCTGTCGGATGAGATCTATTGCCCGCTCTTCCAGGGAGGCATCCTTCGCCTTGAGGTTCTCCTCGGCGAGAGAGATGTTGCTAGCCCTGTCATCAAGCTCATGTTGTAGCTTTCGCAGTGCCGCTTCAGTCACGGTCTGCTCATCCTGCTGCTCCTCCAGCATCGCATTATAGGCTTTCAACTTCTCATGGAATTCCGTGATAATCGCCTCCCGCTAGTCCAAGTGCTCTTTCTTCTTGACTAGCCTCTTCTCCTCCTTGGTCACCTCCCGCTCCCGCTCGAGCACCTTCTTTAGGTCCTCCTTGAGGTCCTCATGCCCCTGCTCAAGCTCGGACCGCTCCAAAGCAAATTGGCAGGACGCGGCCTTGGTACGTTCCTCCAGCTAAGATCGCAATCGCCAAGGCGCTGGTGCTCAGTCTCGAGTGCCTCCCACTCCCGCGGGATCGCCGCCTCGGTCTCCTAGAGAGCCTGGTGAGCGCGGGACAGCACCCGAGGGAGGGGAGGTGGCGCTGTTTCTGGCTCGGCGCCGGTCTAGAGCCGCCGCCCAAGAATAACCTCTGGCTCCTCCAGAACGGGCGGTGGGATGGAATTGGGCGCACCCCCCGCGGCTTCCGCCGTCGCCGACGGCATATTCAGCAACATCGCTGCCGCCGTTGGGTCTGCAGTAGCCGTTGGCAATGCTGCTACTATCGGATCCTCGGCTGAGGCCTGGGGGCCCGACGGCACTACCTCGGCAGTGGCAGTTGGATCCTGGGGGCCCGACGACCCTGCCGCGGCAGCAGCAGTCAGAACTTGGGGCCCGACGATGCCGCCTCGATAGTGGCAGGCGGAGGTAGGTCGCCGGCATCGAGGCTAGCAGACACCTGCTGCTGGGGAGCTGGACTCACCAGTAGGAGCGACTTTGGAGACAGAGGAAGAAGAGGCCCTGATAAGCAAAGGATGGGTTAATACCTGTCAACATGGTGACTAGACCAATGGGGAAAAAAGGAAAGGGGTACATTTACTTGGGGCCCTGGACCTTCCAGCAACCTTGGAAGCGAGACGTCCGCTGCCCCTACTGCTGTTGATGCTGCTGCCCCTGCGGCAGCGGCGAGCCAGATGATGGTGGCAGCGGCGGTGGGACTAATGGTGGTGCTGGTGGAGGACTGACACACCCCTGCGAGCCCTGGGCTGGGGAGCCGGCCTCCTTGACCCCGCCAGATGTGCTCCGGCGCTTCTGGGGGAGGTCCGAACCAAGGGGTGGATCCCCAACAAAAGACCCGTCGGCGTGACACAGTCGGTGCCGCCTCTCTCCCCCCGACCTCCCAGAATCACCCGGGGCAGAAGAACTGCTCGCAACCCCCTTGCCCTTGCCCGAGGGGCTGAGGGCCGTTGGGGGAGCTCTGGAGCTGGCGTCGGCAGACCGGGAACCTCCGGCCGGATCACCGAGGATCTGAATCCCGCGGTGGGGATCCTGTCCGCCAGTCTGGCGAACCGCTACGCCACTCTCGTCGAGGGTCGGCAGCCAATCCAAGATCGCTACCCTCAACCCTTGGTCATCGCAAAGCGGATGAATGCCCTCGGGAGGAATTAAGGACTCAGCAACGAAGGACTCACCAGTAATTCCCTTCACCAGGAGCTCCAGTTCCTCCCAGGACAGGTCAGTGCCTGGCCTGCAATGGACCCGGCTGAGGTCGTTGGAGCCAGTAAACCAGCAGCTCAGGCGTGCCCTTGCCTGCAGTGGCACGATCTGGTGTTTCAAGAAGTCGCCGACCACGTGCATCGACGTCAGACCATCGGTCGCTAGGGACTCGATCCTACCCAACACGGGCTCAAACTCCAGTGACAGCGATGGCTTAGCCCTCCAAAGCTTCTTGTCGAGCCTCGGCCCGTCGCTCGGTAGTACGAGGCGGTCGCTGGCCTCGGTACTAGCAATCACCCATTCGGCCCACCAATTTTCCCACCTCGCGCCGCTGACTGAGGAGATATAGGTGCCAGCTGAATCTGCCCTCGTCTAGAAGTAATACGCACCGAGATGGTCCTTGGCTTTCCCGGACTTCACCTGCATGAAAAAATGGCAGAAGAGAGAGGTGCACGGCGCCACCCCCACGAACATCTCGCACAAATGAGCAAAGATGGCCGCCTGAAGGATGGAGTGGGGTGTGAGGTGCTAGAGCTAGAGACCGAGATCCTCCAACAGTAACATGAAGAAGGGGGAGATCGGCAACGCCAACCCGCACGAAAGGTAGGAGACAAAGAGCACAAACTCCCCAGCGGCGAGATCACCAAGGGGGGTAGCATCGACCCAGATCCTCGAGGCGTGCGACGGTGCACTCCATCTGAGCAGGCGGCGCACCGTGTCGAGCCTCCTCTCAGTCTTGTAACACTCGGGATGAACCAGTGAAGCCATGGTTACTACAGTGGCAAAAAGTAGGAAAATGCGAGTGCAATAGAGGCGCAGAGGACTCGGAGGAGAAAGGACGCAGCAGTTGAAGAAAGTGCGAAAGTGTAATTGCTGGCCGCGGGATGAGTCCCCTTTTTTAGAGAAGGCTCTCCCGCTCGCGCCCCAATCCCGTCCAACGCGCACCTAGTGCTCGCAGTGATCCAGTCCCCGACATAGGGGCCCGGGCCCACATGTCACGCACCTGGGGAACCGGCCTCCGAGTGCGTAGAAGACGGACCGTCTCCTCGGCAGTAAACCGTCACGCACGACCGCAGGTCGCCTAGAGGCCATTGAAGGATATTTTTAACTTAGGCGGCGGCAGTAAGACGCCCCACGCGCGGCCCGACGAAACCGCCAGGCGTGGGGGCCACGTACCTGCCAGCTGCGGGGGAAGGCATGGCAGGCGGCATGACCAAAGGCGGGTTGGCAGTGGCTACATCAGCAAGTGCCCAAAAATAGCACGCCAATCAGGTTTTGGCCCCACCTGCAGGCTCGCATCCTCCCCTGAGGTGGGCCCGGGGGCCACTGTCAGTACCCTGAAACAGGGGTACCCCTTGCTACAGTATGAAGATGCTATACCCGCGCAACTACCTCTAGTTACGTGGCAAACAACTCTCTGCCCCGCCACATGGACGGCCCCAGGGTCACCACGTGGCCAGGGAAGGGGACATACTCCAAGAAGCCAACAGTGGGTCTGGACCCCCATGCGGAAAGCGTCGGACCCCTGTACATGAAGGACGGACCCCGGGGCAGGGTCCAGGATCACCGCGAGTGCGACCCGGGCCATTGGGACGGGTCCCAGACCCCTCTGCGTAGGACCAGACTACCCACAGCCGGGCCCCAAGACTCTGAGGCAGGGAGTACCCAACCCTTGCTCAGGCAGGGGTCTGGTGCCGACACGTGTCCAGGCCCAGCCTGGTGCGGACCTGTCCGCATAACGCTACTGCTCCCCACCCAGATGGGAACCCGATGCTACCATATAGCCTACCACGTGTGACGTACGCCTGCGGGCAGAGCCTGACGTAAGGCCCCTGGGCCGCGCTGCCTCTGCATTTATTGCAGAGAAGATGTGTCGCCTGTCTATCTCGCTGACAGCCGATGTGCCCTTTCAGCATTTAATGTGTCCTGTCTACTTAGCTGGCAGGCGGCGACCAGGCAATCCTACAGGCGGCGTGCATGTCTATTCCCGTTGGCTGACAATACGTCTGTGCTGCCGCATACACTGTATCCATCATGACTCACGTGTTACCGAGGACGAGACCATGAGATATCAATACTTATGCACTACGGATATTATGGCATTCGGAGATCACCCTGGTGTAGCAAGCAGTAGTTCCATCCTTCCATTTGTTCCTGGGTCCACATGTCGGGGCTTAGAACCATTGTACATGCCTCCCTTGAACTATAAAAGGGGAGGCATGCAGCGTAAGAGGAGTTAGACGCAAGTCATTCAGGCTTACACACAGCTCAAGCTTCCACAACAATCCAACACATAGTGGAGTAGGGTATTACGCTCCGGCGGCCTGAACCACTCTAAATCCTCACGTGTTCATGTGCTCGATGATCGCTTAGCAAGACAGGCAAAACGCTTAAGCCCCTTTCTCATCTTAGGATTTAGGGCGGGTGCAATCCGCCACCCGGCCGGAGAATTCCCTCTCCGACAGCACCAAATCAATTAGATGGTATAACACTGCATGCAACGAATAAGATTTAGTGTTCCATAAGCAATTAGCTGATTCTTTTTAGTTCATATTTATCGCAGCATATAGGTTCATTCAACTTCTAAAAGTAACTGATGTGTACAACAACTTGGACACTGGCAGCCATGATGAGAAATGGTGGGAGGTAACATACTCATTACCCACCACTACGAGCTAATATACACACGCCTACAGGTGAAGTCAAGTAATCAGACTGTGTGTGCATTTTTAGAGAGTGGACCTCCGAAAGCTCATTCTGGCTCACAATAATCTGGAGGTGTTAAGAGAAGACCTTAGGAACATGTCTTCGCTTGTTGTTCTAAATATAATTCACAACAAGATATCTTCCCTTCCAGCAGTTATCGGAGAGTATGCATCTCCTATCTATTGACGAATTTCATTAATAAATATGCACCATTAATTAATATAATGCCACCATGTTTTTGTTAATCCTATTTCTTGTAGTCTCCCATTGCTAAAATCACTGGATATGTCTTTCAATCAAATAAACACTCTGCCCGAAGAGTGGACCTCCGAAAGCTCATTCTTATCTTTTTTTGACATATAGTTATCTAGTTTCTTGGTCCTTGTACTTGATGGCTTTCCAATTTATCACTTCCTTGTTTACTTTCTGGTTTAGACACACACAAAATAATGTTTTCATTGTGTACAGGCATCAAACAACAACATTTCCAGAGTACCAGATGTACTTGTTGGCTGTTCCAAGTTAAGTAAATTGGATCTAGAGGTAAGAACTAATAGAATGATGTCGGTACCCTGAAACTAGGGTACCCCCTGCTACTGTACAAAGACAAAGGACCCACGCGGCTATCCCTTAGTCGCGTGGTAGAAGTGCTGTGCATGGGACCAAGCCACGGCTCGCCCCAATCTTAGGCGGCTATTCTGGGCCCACAGCAGCGCCCGACTCCACCACATGGGCGGGTCCGAAGCCGCCATGTGTCCAGAGAAGGTGGCATACTCCAAAGCATCAACAATGAGTCCGGACCCCATGGGAGAGCGCCGGACCCCTGGATATACAGTCCGGACCCCAAAGGTTGGTCCTGGACCCCCGGATATTCAGTCCGGACCTCCAAGGTTGGTTCCAGACCTCCACGTGTGGAAGCTGGACCCCTGGAATGGGATCCGGACCCCCCGTATGGGGTCCGGGCCGCCCACAGGGGGTCCCAAGGTCCCAGGACAGAACATACCCGGGCCTTGAACAGGACCCAGGCGGGGGGTCCGGTACCGACACGTGTCCAGACCTAGTCTGGTGCGGACCTATCCGTATACGCTTCTGCTCCCCGCCCAGGCGGAGACTGGATGCTGCCACGTGGCCTACTACGCATGACGTAAGCCAACGGGCGGAACCTAACATAAGGCCTCCGGGTTACGCGGCACCTGCATTTATTGCAGATAAGGCACGCCGCCTGTCCATTCCCCTGACAGGCGGTGTGCCACCCCCGCATTTATTAAGACCTGTCCATTCTGTTGGCAGGCGGCGACCTGTCCATTCCGCTGGCAGGCGGCAACCTGTCCATTCCGCAGGCGGTGTGCCTGTCCACTCCACTGGTAGGCAACACGCCCATACTGCCGCGTGCACTACGCCCATCATTGCTCGTACGTACCAAGGAAGCAGCCGCCGCGTATCAATACTGCGCAGGCTGCGGACATCATGGCGCCAGGAGATAGCACAAGCGTTACTTGCATTACTTACTCTAGGTATTCCATCCATTATGTTCCTAGGCCCACATGTCGGGGCTCAGGGTCCTTGTATGTGCCTCCCTTGAGCTATAAAAGGGAAGGCACACAACATTACAAGGCAACCAAACTCAGAACCAACTCAGACTCTAAGGTTCACAAGACACTCAATACAACACATACTGGAGTAGGGTATTACGCTCCGGCGGCCTGAACCACTCTAAATCCTTGTGTTCACTCGTGTTCTTCGACCATCTAGCAGACAGGCAAAACGCTTAGGCCCATCCTCATCTTAGGATTTAGGGCGGGTGCGTTCCACCACCCGACCGGAGAATTTTCTCTCCGACATTTGGCACGCCAGGGCTTGGCATTAGGTTTTTGCTTGTTTTCCTGCTCGACACCATGGTCTAGATCGTCGAGCACCATGACTTCGATCCTAAAGACTTCCCAATGGAGGAAGAAGCTGCCTCTTCCATGCCACGGGCCTCCAGCCGCCCTGCGTCTGATGTTGCTGCTGTGCGCTCTGTGCGGCAGCACACTCCTGCGCAAACGTCCAGAGCGTCAAGGGCTACGCCTGGGGCCTTGTCTGCAGCCAGGGAATTGTTGCGCCACCCTCCTAGCTCTACGGCCTCGCCGGGGCCATAAAGCAGTGGCATGATGAAGTCGACCGCCTGCTAGGCATGGCGCATTCTGGCATAGCCAGGCCCAGGCCTTGGTCATCCCGACATCAGCATGAGGCGTCGGCATCAGTGCGCTCACCCTCAGTGAGGGCTCCACCGACTGAGGACGTGCGGGTGGAGCTCAACCGCAAGCGTGCGGGAGAGGAAGCTCCAGTCTCTCTGGAGAGGCCTGATGACCTGCGGGCAGAACTCAACCGTAGGCGGGCGGGCGAGGATGCCCGCGTCTCTCTAGAGAGGGCGTGTGAGTGCCAGCAGAACGTCGAGGGTCGCAACCTCGACCTAGACTTCTCTGCGGTTGCACCGCAAACTCCAAAGGGTGCCCGAATTCAGGCGGGTGTCCCGTTGGACGGCGTGGGCTGCGCCGCATTGGCGGATCATCTCCGGGCGGCGTCTTGGCCATCCAAGTTCTGGCCACACCTGCCGGAAAAGTACGACGGTACGTCAAACCCATCGGAATTTTTGCAAGTATACGTCACCGCTATTACAGCAGCAGGTGGAGACACTGCTGTAATGGCAACATACTTCCATGTAGCCTTGTCTGGGCCGGCCCAGACTTGGCTCATGAACCTCACCCCAGGGTCGATCTACTCCTAGGAAGAGCTCTGTGCGCGGTTCACAGCAAACTTCGCCAGCGCTTATCAGCAGCATGGCGTGGAGGCTCACCTCCATGCAGTGAGGCAGGAACCCGGGGAAATTCTCCGGGCTTTCATCTCCTGCTTCACTAAGGTACGAGGGACTATACCCCGTATCTCTGATGCTTCCATCATCATCGCTTTCCGCTAGGGGGTGCGTGATGAAAAATTGCTAGAGAAGTTGGCCACGCATGATGTGGAAACTGTCACCACGCTCTTTGCTCTGGCCGACAAGTGTGCCAGAGCTGCCGAGGGCCGCGCATGGCACTCAGCACCACAAACCAGGGTCGCCCAGATAGGTGGCTCAGGTGCCGTCACCCAGGATGCCAAAAAGAAAAAGAAGAATAACCGCGGCCACAAGAGGACGCAGACTGCTGCTCCGGTCGTCGCAGGTGCGACTAGGGGCCGGAACGAGCGCAACAAGCGCCCACGACCATAGGGAGGCAACAGTGGCTCATGCCCTGTGCATCCCAACAGTCGCCACAGCGCCTCAGAGTGTCGTGAGATCATCAAGCTCATGAAGCGCGTCAGCAAGCGGCATGAGCAGACCTCTAGGGATGGCTCCCCACCTCATCGCCGGCCTAGCAAGGAGAGGGTCGATGACGGTGATGTGGCCACCGAAGAGAGGGACCTCGGGTATCAGTCACCTGAGGGGGTCCTGAAGGACGTCTTCACTGGAGACTCTGACTCCGGTGGCGAGAGCGACCGCCGCAAGAAGCTGTACATCATGTACGGCGGGAGCTAGGAGCTCGCCTCTCGCAGGAACATCAAGTCCCTGCGCCGAGAGGTCCTGTCGGTGACCCCAGGGGTCCCAAAGGCTGCTCCACATCAACGGTGGAGGAGCACCACTATCTCCTTTGGGGCATCTGACTGCCCCAACAACATGGCAGGGGCCGGAATACTACCGCTCATCATCGCCCCTGTCATTGTCAACATGCGGCAGCACCATGTGCTGATTGACGGCGGGGCAGGCCTCAACGTCATCAGCCATGCTGCATTCAAGCAGCTGCAGATCCCAGGGTCCTGTCTGGGACCCTCACGTCCATTCTCCGGAGTGGGCCCACAGCTGGTGTATCCTCTAGGGAGCATCGCACTCCCGGTAACATTCGGGACCAAAGAAAACTTCCGCACTGAGAACGTCTAGTTCGACGTCGCGGAGGTTAACCTCCCCTTCAATGCCATCATCGGTAGGTCGGCCCTGTACCGGTTTATGGCCATTGCCCATTACAGGTATTTGGTCCTCAAGATGTCGTCCCTGGCTGGGGTCCTTACGGTGCCGGGAGACCGCGCCGCTGCAGTGGCGGCTGTCGAGAAGCTGCACGCCCTGGCGGTAGAAGCTGCTCGCCCAAACGACGGGGGGAAGGACCCCTCGACCTCCAAAACCAAGGCGTCTGCCAAGGTGCCAAAGGTGTAGCTGTTCGGAGCAGACGGTGGACCCGTCAAGACCATCCAGGTCGGCGCGGACTCCTCCCAGACCACCCGCATCGTGGGCAATCTCGGAGAGAAATAGGAACTCGCGCTCATCGCCTTCCTCCGAGCAAATGTCGACGTTTTCGCATGGGAACCATCACAGATGCCTGGGATCCCCAGGGAGGTGATTGAGCACCATCTAAAGATCCACCTCGACGCCAAACCGGTGAGTCAGAAGCCTCGAAGACAGTCCGTTGAGCGGCAGGACTTCATTCGCCAGGAAGTTCGGAAGCTGCTTGATGTCGGCTTTATCGAAGAGGTCCATCACACTGTGTGGCTGGCCAACCCAGTCATCGTTCCAAAGGCGAATGGGAAGCTCCGGATGTGCATCGACTACACCAGCCTGAATAAGGCTTGTCCCAAGGACCCGTATCAACTTCCACGCATAGATCAAATCATGGACTTTACCTTCAGGTGCAACCTCTTGTCCTTTCTAGATGCCTACTCTGGTTTTCATCAAATCCAGATGTCTAGGGAAGATAGGAAGCATACCGCTTTTGTAACAGTGGATGGGCTTTACTGCTATGTTGTGATGCCCTATGGTTTGAAAAAACGCCTTGCCAACATTTGTACGGGCGATGAGTAAGACCTTCGAGGATCTGATTAGGGACAGGGTAGAGATATATGTCGATGACATCATGGTCAAGACTAGGAGGGGGTCGACTCTGGTGGAATACCTGACCCTGGTCTTTGACAAGCTGCGGGCGACGTGCACGAAGCTGAACCCAGACAAATGCGTCTTTGGTGTCTCCGCTGGGAAGTTGCTAGGATTCCTGGTCTCGCACCGGGGCATCGAAGCAAACCCGGAAAAGATCAAAGCGATTGAGGCGATGAGGCCTCCGGCTCGCATCAAGAACGTCCAGAAGCTTACGGGGTCATTAGCCGCCCTTAGCCGCTTCATTTCAAGGCTGGCTGAGAGGGCGCTACCCTTCTTCAAGCTCCTGCGGAAGTCCGGTCCATTCTCTTGGACCGAAGAGGCGGAACAAGCCTTTCAAGAGTGGAAGCAGCACCTAGTGTCCCTACCAGTACTGGTAGCTCTAGAACCTGGGGAGCCATTGTATTTATACATCGCGGCGGTCGCAGAAGCGGTGAGCATGGTGCTGGTCATGGAAAGGACGATGCAGGAAGGCTAGGAGCCTAAGGGCTCGGGACCAGCTACAGAGGGCCAGACCATTCAAAAGTCGGTCTATTACGTTAGCGAGGTCCTCCATGAAGCAAAGACTAGGTACCTTGAGACACACAAGCTTCTCTATGCTATACTTGTTGCATCCAGGAAGCTGCGCCACTATTTCCAGGCACACAGAGTTGTGTTGGTGACCTCCTTTCCGTTAAGGGCCATTCTCCACAACTCTAACGCCACAGGCAACATCGCCAAGTGGGCCGCAGAGCTCGCTGAGTTCCAGCTGGACTTCCAGCCTCGCCACGCCGTCAAGAGCCAGGTCCTGGCTGACTTCATCGTGGAGTGGACACCTCCCCCGAGCGCTCCTGGGTGTCCGGATCCCGACTCGGACCCCATACCTGCGGAGCCCAGGGGTTCGGTCTTCACCGAGCCACACTGGACGCTCTTCTTCGACGGATCCGCCCATCAGCAAGTTGGTGGGGCCGGGGTGGTCCTCATCGACCCCAATGGAGATCAAGTGAAGTACATGGCGCACCTTGAGTTCAAGGCCACCAACAATATGGCAGAGTACGAGGCGCTGATCTTCGATTTGTCTGTGGCCCTATCCCTAGGGATCTGCCAGCTCCTCGTGAAGGGGGACTCCCAGCTAGTCATCAAGCAAGTCCGTGGGAAATGTAGCTGCAACAAGCCTAGGCTCGCAGCTTACCTCCTCCACGTAAGGAAGCTGGAGAAGGACTTCACGGCCCTGGAACTACAACATGTTCCTTGGGCTGACAACTTAGTGGCAGATGAACTCTCCACAAGGGCATGGGCACCCATGCCTGAGGGCGTCTTCGAAAGACGGCTGCTGAGACCCCTGCCCAGCCTGCCGAACTGGGCGAAGGGGGCGAGACTAGCACTTCGAAGCTAGCAGTCCCGGCGGCGTTACATCTACAGAACCCACCAAAGGTTGTGTGTGCAACAGGGGGTCCTGCCTACCCCTTAGTGCCACAACCAGTATCTCAGAGTGGTCCCGATGCATGGATCTCCGAGATCCGGGACTACCTGATGGAAAATATCCTTCCTGAAGATCATGTGTCCGCAGAGCGCATAGTGCGGTTGGCTAAGCGATACACGGTGGTGGAAGGGGATCTCTACCGCCGTGGCGCCAACGGCATTCTCATGTGGTGCATCACCCAGGAGGAGGGCCGTGAGTTGCTCACGGAGATCCATGGAGGAGAGTGCGGAAGTCATTCCTCATCCCGCACGCTGGTCGGTAAGGCCTTCCGGCATGGCTTTTACTGGCCAACCGCCCTATAGGATGCAGTTGAGATGGTAAAGTCCTGCAAGGCGTGCCAGTTCCACGCAAAGCAGATACACACACTAGCTTAGGCTCTACAAATGATTCCACCCTCCTGGCCATTCGCTGTATGGGGGGTGGACATCCTGGGACCATTTCCCAGGGCCGTCGGCTGCTACCGCTCCTCTTCGTTGCCATCGACAAGTTCACAAAGTGGCCAGAGGCCACCCCTATGGTCAACATCACCCAGGGTGCTGCTGTTGCTTTCCTCAGGTCGATTGTCTGTAGATTTGGGGTCCCAAGCTGTATCATTATGGACAATAGGACCCAGTTTACAAGTCGGCTCTTCCAGGAGTATTGTGAGGGCATCGGCACCCAGCTCTGCTTTGCGTCTATGGCTCATCCCAGGAGCAACGACCAAGTGGAGAGGGCAAACGCAGAGATCCTCAGGGGACTCAAGACACGCACCTATGACTGCTTGAAAAAGCACGGTGCAAATTGGGTCAGTGAGCTTCCGTCCGTGCTTTGGGGGAACTGGACCACACCCAGTCGAGCTACCGGGGAGACCCCATTCTTCCTGGTCTATGGGGCCGAAGCCTGCCTTCCCCGGAAATCATTATGGGCTCCACACGGGTCCAAGCTTTTGATGAGTCTATGCAGGAACAGCTATGACGTGAGGACGTGGACTTCATCGACGAGCGCAGATGGCGAGCGACGATCTGAAATGCACGGTACAATCAAGCGCTCCAGCGCTACCACCAACGGTTCATGCATAGTAGGGAGCTTAGGGTCGGGGACCTGGTCCTAAGGCGAGTACTGAACCGAGAAGGGATCCACAAACTCTCCCCCAGCTGGGAGGGACCCTTCAAGGTGACGGAAATATGTTGACCCGGGTGTGTCCGCCTTGCTACAACTGAAGGAGAGCCTCTTCCCAATCCCTAGAACATAGAGCATCTCCGTAAGTTTTACCCATAAAAACAAACCTGGGGATTCAGTTTTCTTCCTTTGTAACTAGGTTGCGCATATATGTACGTCAACCCGGTGAGGTCCGCCCTCATAAACCTGGTCTGTTGGCCTACACTCATGAATATCAAGTTAAAAAGAAAAGATTCACTCCCAGATTGGTTTTTGTGGTGTTTTTAGTCTGCTTCAATTTACGAGCATTATTTTTTATCTAACCCACCCATACAGTTCCCACCCTTGCTGGTATAATGACGTCCGAATTGAGTAGCCAGGCTTGCAGTTTGGGACCCCTCGGTAGGGGGGTCTGGCAGCCTGGGGGCCAGTTCTGGAGAACAGGTACTTGTCTCCTAGGGTGGTCCGGATCCGTGTAGCCACTTAGCTTGGTTCCGTACCCTAAGCCTGCATGCTCCACCACTCTGTGACAGGTATCCTAGTATTTGGAGCTATAGTCCTGTGGGTCTAGCAACCTAGGGTCCGGTTCTAAAGAATGGACACTTGTCTCCTGGGGTGGTCCGGAGCTGTGTAGCCGCTTAGCCTAGTCCTGTACCCTAAGCCTACACGCTCCACCACTCTGTGATGGGTGTCATAGTATTTGGAGCTGCGAACCAGGGGGTCCTGTCACACTCGAGTTTCGAGGGCACCAAGACCCAGGCGCGAACATAATCACAAGGTGTGCTGGGACCAAGTCTCACACATATGATGAATCATGGCACAGGATCGAATGTCACATATTTACTATATAATAGGAGTTCTCTACAAAATAAATAATTACATTATAGGGAGACAACAGTCCAACAACCCAAAGTTGACTGGGAGACGACGGCCTAGACCTCTCACGAACTCATCACGGCATCCTCCATGCGCCTCATCCTGTGGTGCCCGTTCTTGACCTGTGGGGGGGTGTGAGACAGCAAGAGTGAGCTCACATACGTTCATAGCTCAACAAGTTGTGGGGAATAATGTGCATGGACTCGCCAAAGATGGGAGCTCACGTGAAGTGTAAGGCTTACCAAAGAGGATGGTTGAAGCTGAGCATTGCTTTTAAAGTTGGTCAAAATTTTATTAGCAGTTACTAAGTATAAGTAAATACCAACCCAATTAAGTAATAGAACAAAAGTAACAACATCACCTGCGATGCAATGCATATGACAAATTGAATTTAAGTTCCATAAATTAATCATGTGAGGGTCCAAGCTGCTCATGACCGTGAGCACGGCTAGTATACCAGTTTTACACTATGCAGAGGTTGCACATCTTTACCCACAAGTCATGTTATCCATCTGCCACGGGGTTGTATGGGCCCCATACACCTCTACCAAGGAAGCGAGGCAGGGTAACACTACGAGGCCTTTACAAAGTTCCACTAGCTTCAGAAAACCTGCTACAGTTTATAGGAAGCTCCAATGCAGGGATCCCTTGTCTGACCACCATCGCAGCAAAATCAACCCAAGGACCTCCCTACACTGACCACTCCCCTACTGCCCTTGCCCCTTTCGGGTAAGGTAGTCTTCCACTAGCTTTCCTAATTAATCAGCCAAGGGCGTCCCATTAAACCCTTGTGGTAGCACTGTTTTCCCGGGTGGTCGCTCCATGTTCCAATTAACATAATGATCTTATCATGAACAGTAAATAACAACTGATAATAATAGTATGATAATAAATAATGTGTATCTCTATACCTAAAACCACATATAGCAATAGCAAGTACTAGCCCAAAAGTTCAGTGGTAAACAAGGCATAAAGATAGACAAACTAGGGTAACCTATTAGGTCCCATCAAAATTAACCTATACAGAACATTATGATTAATTAGAACATGAGTGGGTAAAAGAAGTGATCAAGGGCACAACTTGCCTAGGACTTGAGATTCCAGGTACCAGCTTGCTTTTCAGATGACTCGTGGCCTCGCGCTAGTCGTAGCATTACAAACAAACAGTGTATAGGCAAAATTAACATTACACCAAACATAAGAACAAGATACATATTAATAATCTACATATTGAAATAAGATCACAGGAACATAAATTATTGATTTTGGAGTTATAGATTTTAAGTTATGAATTTCTGAAGGTTTTATGTGTTTTGTACAAGATTAAATAGGATATAAATTTTATTGTGGCTTTCATGTCAAAACAGTAAAACAAAATGATAAACAATAATATTACAAAATTATAGGAACTGGAATGGACTAATTTGGACTTAATATGAAATTTCTATGAATTATACAAGTTTCTAGCATTTATTTTCTCATTTAAAATCATTTTCTAATTATTTTTCTGATTTTTCCAACTCTCTGGACAGGGCGCATAATTATCAGAAACTACAGGGGCTATCTCGCAAAAGATCATAAGACTCAGGATTCCCCCCGCACTGGACGGCGGGTTGAATAGGTAAAACCCCAGGGTCTCTTTAGCTAAAAGTCACGACGAAGGGGTCTGCTTCAATCTCAGCCGTTGGATCGGGTTTCAGTGGCCCAGATTAGGTAGCCAGCGCGCTAAAGCGGTGCATAGCGCCAACCATCCAATCTGTGATCAGCGGCCCTGATTTAAAACGTTTGAGATTGAATCTGGGCCGCGGGATCCCGATCGGACGACCCAGAACGATCCCACCAAAGGGGTATGCGTGTGCCTAATCACGGCCATCCATCAGGCCACCAACGATCGTAGGCCTGTCTTCAACCCCTGGTCACTGGTATACCACAGCGTGGAGCGCACCCCATGGCGGCGCAGCCTGGCGAGCCCCACCGAGCCGATGATTTGGTTCACTATCTTTAGTTACAGAAGTCCCAACACAAAGTGGTGGCAAGGGAGAATCCCATGGATAGGTGCTTACCCTGCAACGGTGCTCTGCCCGGCTCGCGACAGAAGACGGATCCCCCTCCACGGTCGAGCCCCTCTCTCTCTCTCACACACATCTCCCCGCACTGGTGATTCGATCTCTTGGTTCCTTGAGATGGTGCCCGGTATTATAATGTGGAAGGGCTAGAGTCCGAGCCCTCGGCGAGTCTGGGTCCGGAGATCCCGCGAGTTTTGGTTCGGTTCTATTACGGCGACTTCGATCGAGAACGCAGGAAGCGATGAAATCGGTCGGACGGTCTCACAGCGTTGTGACTGCCATTCTACCAGCGAGCGAGGTGATCACGCCCGGGGTTTACAACTGCCCAACATTCTCGATCGGGC
Source organism: Zea luxurians (assembly GCA_029449295.1). Lineage (NCBI taxonomy): Eukaryota > Viridiplantae > Streptophyta > Magnoliopsida > Poales > Poaceae > Zea > Zea luxurians. The sequence continues at coordinate 7,174,011 of JAOPSE010000053.1, read as the reverse complement.
AAGATCGACATCGGGGCATTGTGCAGAGCACGCGGCGTCTGTTGCGGTGGATCTAGTGGTGTCGGCCGCCATAGGTAGGGGATGGTGCTGACCATGCGGGGCCCACACGCCATACACATCGGAGAAAAAGAAAAGGCCGAGGGAATGATGGGCCGGCGAGACAGGAGGCTGACATTGCGGGCCCGTGTGTAAGTGGCTGCGACCAGATGGGGCCGCGCAAGAGGGGACGAGATGGGCCAAGAACTTGGAAATTCGGCCCATGACGAGGTCTGTTGTTTTTCTCCTTTTATTTTTCACTTCCATTTTCTATTCCAAATTCAATTATTCAACTCAAATTTATACTCCTACTTTAAATTTCAGATTTTCCAAATGTCTCAATCAAATATAAACTTTATCATTTTAAATTTTACTATCTTATTCTCCTTCCCATTTTTGACTCTAACAATAATTGTCTTTATTACAAATTTCTGTTCTCATTACCTACTTCCCAAAGCACTATAATAACTGTATTTGTTTTTAAAAAAATCTACTAATTTTAGGGCTTATAGGTCCGGACATACGGATTGGCTTCCCAGGCTAAGTCCTGCAGGTCCCTGTTGCATGAATCAAAGGATAGAAGATACCAGCTGGCGGGTCCTATGGGTGTGCTACTAAAACTTCCTAGTTGAAGCTATGTGCAGGTCCAGGTCCCAGTCGAGACTACCTCCTGGGGGCCGAGTTACCAATTCTTTCTTAGGTATACTGGTATCCAGCCTCGACACCTCGAGCCTACATCCTAGGGGGGCCAAGTACCAAGGAGAAGTTGGTAACGATGCACACAACAAGGACAAATAGCATACAGATAAGTGTTGTTTGATTAATAATTCACAAAAGTATCTCACAAAATCAAAAGTTGTTACAAGCCGCAACCCAGTGGAACCCTTGTTCTATCTCGGTAGAATGGACTACTCATCATCGGCAGGATCCCACTGGAAGCGCTCGGCCACCACCTCCATGACGTCTTGTATGCCCTCCCGGCGGCCTCTTCGGTGTCGGCCACCGGACCAGTGATCACCGGCTCCAAGGAGATGGCCGAGTCATGGATATACTCGATCACCGCCTGGTAGAGTCTGCCGCCCTTGGCCTCCAGGCGAGTGCCAAGAATCTAGTCCAGGCATCAGAGGCGGTCGGCGGCAGAGTCCAGCACCGGGAGCGCGTTGGAGATGGATGTCAGCAGCTCCAACACCGGGATGGGACTCATCCCTAGCGGCAACAGTGCCATGCTCGCCTCGTCGGCCCATGCAGCGATGCGCTGGACCTCGGTGCGATGCTCTGCCTGGAGATCTTCAAGTGCTTTCTTTGTCGCCTCCACCGCCTAGGGGCCCGGTGCTGCCTGCGCCGCCTGGAATTGTCGGATCCGATCCTCTAGCTCCTTCTCCTTCTGCTCCGCCTCGAGCTCGTGCTCGGCTAGCATCTTGCCTCGCCAAGTTAGCATCTCTTCCTAGAAAGCGAGATCCTTCTCCCGCCTGGCGAGGTCCGTCTCCTGCCTCTCTAAGGATTGCTCCTTCGCTTGAAGTTTCTCTTGGGCGAGCGCGATGGCGCTGGCCTTGTCGTGGAGCTCTTGCTGCAACTTCTGCAGCCTCTCCACAGTCGCGGTCGGCTGGGTCCGCTGCTCTTCTAGGATTTCGTTCATGGCTTTCAGCTTGGCACTCAGCTCTGTGACGACCTGCTCCCTCTGGTTCAAGGCCTCCTCCCTTTTGGCCAACCTCTTCTCCTTCTGGCTCGTCTCCAGCTCCTAGGCGTACACCCTCTGGAGGTCCTTCTTGTAATCTTTGCGGTCCCGCGCGAGTTCGGACCGCTCAAAGGTGAACTGCTGGGACGCCGCCTTGGTGCGCTCCTCCAGCTGGGTGTGCCAGTCGCTGAGGCGCTGGTGCTCAGATTCCAGCGCCTCCCATTCCCGTCGGATCACCGCCTCGGTCTCATGAAGAGCCTGATGGGCACGAGACAGCACCCGGGGGAGGGGAACCGGTGCTGCTTCTGGCTCGGCGCCGGATCGGAGTCGCTGCCCAAAAACCACCTCAGTCCCTCCAAAGTGGGCGGCGGGATGGAGCTGGACGCGCCCCCCGTATCACCCTCGACGGCAGGGGTGTGCGCAGTCGGGACCTCCTCCACCGCTGCCAACGGTGTACTCGACGGCATCACCGTCGTTGAGGCTGCAGTAGCCATCGGTGGCTCACCGGCTCCACTCCCAGCAGATGCCTGCTGCTGAGAGCCAGACCCACCGGCGGGCATGGTATCCGACGGAGGAGGCACGACCTTGGAAGCAGAGGGGGAGGAAGCCCTAGCAAGCAAAGGATGGGTTAAGACCCGTCGGTATAATAATTACACTCGTGGAAAAAAGGGGCTACACTTACTTGGGGCCCTGGACCTTCCAGCGACCCTGGAAGCGGGATGTCCGCTGCTGCTGCTGTTGTTGCTGCTGCTGCTGTGGTTGTTGCTGTTGGTGCCCCTGGCGGAGATCACCCCCAGGTGGTGGTGATGGCGGCGGGACCGATGGTGGTGGTGGTGGCGGTGGCGGTGGATCCGATGGTCGTGGTGGTGGAGGACTGACGCGCCTCTACGCGCCCTGGGCCTGGGAGCCAGTCTCCTCGACCCCACTAGCTGTCCTTTGATGCTTCTGGGGGGTCCAAAACAAGGGGAGGGTCCAAAACGAGCGACCCATCGTCGCGACGTAGCCGGCATTGCCTCTCTTCCTCCGACCCCCTGGTCCCACCTGGGGCGGAGGAACTGCTTACAGCCCCTTTGCCCTTGTCCAAGGGGCAGGGGGCCACTGCAGGGGCGCTGGGGGACGCACCGGCGGACTGGGGACCCCCAGCCGGTACACCGGGGATCTGGATTCCATGGAGGGGGTCCCGGCCACCGGTCTGACGAACTGCCATGCCGCTCTCATCGAGGGTCGGCAGCGTGGCCAGCACCGCCGTGCGCAGCCCTAGATCATCGCAGATCACTGGGATGTCCTGGGAAGTATCAAGGATTTGGGGATAAAGGACTCACCAGTAATCCACTTCACCAGGAGTTCCAGCTCCTCCAAGGACAGGTCGGTCCCCGGCCCGCGCTGGATCCTGCCAATGTCATTTGAGCCAGTGAACCACCAGCACAAACGCGGCCTCCTCTGCAGCAGCCACCACGTGCATCGAGGTCAGGCCACCGGCTGTCAAGGCCTTGATCCTGTCCAACATGGGTAGGAACTCTGGCGCGAGGGACGGCTTGGCCCTCCATTGCTTCCGATCGATTGTAGGTCCGTCGCTCGGCAGCGGGAGGCAGTCGTTGGCCTCGACACTGACGATCACCCAGTCGGCGCGCTAGTTTTCCCACCTCGCGCCGCTGAGGGAGGAGATGTAGGCGCCAGCCAAATCCAGCCTCGTCTAGAAGTAGTAGGCGCCGAGGTGGTCCTTAGCCTTCCCAGACTTCACCAACACGAAGAAATGGCGGAAGAGGGAGGTGCAGGGGGCCACCCCCACGAACATCTCACAGAAGTGGATGAAGATGGTCGCTTGAATGATGGAGTGGGGCGTAAGGTGCTGAAGCTAGAGCCCGAACTCCTCCAACAGCAGCAGGAAGAAGGGCGAGATCGGCAGCACCAACCCACAGGAGATGTGGGAGACGAACAAGACGAACTCCCCGGCGGCGAGGTTGCTGAGGGGGACGGCGCCGGCGTGGACTCTTTCGGCGAGCCCCGGCGCGCTCCACCCGAGCAGGCCACGCGCCAAATTGAGCACCGCCTCAGACTGGAAGCGGTCGGGATGGCCAAGCGAAGTCATGGCGTCGGTGGCGGCGCAGGTGTAGAGCAAGAGAGCGCGAATGCAAAGGGGCGCAGAGAGCTCGGAGGCGAAAAGGCGCAGCGATTGGAGACAATGCAAAAAGCGTAACTGCTGCGTGCGGGGTGAATCCCTTTTCAAGGAAGACTCTCCCACTCGCGCCCCAGGAAATCCCATCCGAAGCACACCTAACGCCCAGGCGGCCCAGTCTCTAACACAGGGCCCCAGGTCCACAAGTCTTACAGCTGGTGCGCTGGTCTCCGAGTGCGAAAAAGGCGAACCACCACGTGGGGAGCGAACCGTCGCGCATGATTGTGCACCGCCTTGGGGCCGCTGCGGAGAGATATTCATTAACCAAGGCGACAGCAACGAGGCACCCCACACGTGGCCCGATGGAACTGCCAGACGTGGGGCCGTGGGTCAGTCAGCCGCAGGGACAGATGTGGCAATTGATGTGACCGAAGGCAGATTTACAGCGCACGCGTCAATAGACGTGCTGAGTTAATGTGGCGCATCAGCAGACGTGCCAAGATGTCGCCCCAATCACCAGTCATGCCATGTTGACGTGAAGTACAAGTTTTGGCCCCACCTGCAGGCTCGCATCCTCCCCTAAGGTGGGCCCAGGGGCCACTGTCGGTACCTTAAAACTAGGGTACCCCCTGCTACTGTACAAAGACAAAGGACCCACGCGGCTATCCCTTATTCGCGTGGTAGAAGTGTTGTGTGTGGGACCAAGCCATGACTCGCCCCAATCTCAGGCGGCTTTTCTGGGCCCACAGCAGCGCCCGACTCCACCACATGGGCGGGTCCGAAGCCGCCACGTGTTCAGAGTGGCATACTCCAAAGCATCAACAGTGAGTCCGGACCCACACGGGAGAGCGCCGGACCCCTGGATATATAGTCCGGACCCGCAAGATTGGTCCTAGACCCCCGGATATACAGTCCAGACCTCCAAGGTTGGTTCCGGACCTCCACGTGTGTAAGTCGGACCCCTGGAATGGGATCCAGACCCCCCCCCCCGTATGGGGTCCAGGCCGCCCACAGGGGGGTCCCAAGGTCCTAGGACAGAACATACCTGGGCCTTGAATAGGACCCAGGCGGGGGTCCGGTACCGACATGTGTCCAGAACTAGTCTGGTGCGGACCTGTCCGTATACGCTTCTGCTCCCCGCCCAGGCGGAGACCCGATTCTGCCACGTGGCCTACTGTGCGTGATGTAAGCCAACAGGTGGAGCCTGACGTAAGGCCTCCGGGTTACACGGCCCCTGCATTTATTGCGGATAAGGCGCGCCGCCTATCTATTCCCCTGACAGGCGGTGTGCCGCCCCTGCATTTATTAAGACCTATCCATTCCGTTGGCAGGCGGCGACCTATCCATTCCGCTGGCAGGTGGTGACCTGTCCATTCCGCAGGCGGCGTGCCTGTCCACTCCACTGGCAGGCAGCACGCCCATACTGCCGTGTGCACTACGCCCATCATTGCTCATACGTACCAAGGAAGCAGCCGCCGCGTATCAATACTGTGCGGGCTATGGACATCATGGCGCTAGGAGATAGCACAAGCGTTACTTGCATTAGTTACTCCAGGTATTCCATCCATTATGTTCCTTGGCCAACATGTCGGGGCTCAGGGTCCTTGTATGTGCCTCCCTTGAGCAATAAAAGGGAAGGCACACAACATTACAAGGCAACCAAACTCAGAACCAACTCAGACTCTCAGGTTAACAAGACACTCAATACAACACACAGTGGAGTAGGGTATTATGCTCCAGCGGTCTGAACCACTCTAAATCCTCATGTTCACTCATGTTCTTCGACCATCTAGCAGACAGGCAAAACGCTTAGGCCCCTCCTCATCTTAGGATTTAGGGTGGGTGCGTTCCACCACCCGGCCGGAGAATTTCCTCTCCGACAAATGATAAAGCTATTATTTTGTTGTTCCAGTTGCTTATTAAAACTCATGTGCGACAACTTATCAGGGTCTGGTAGTGACAGTGTTGTTATTACCCAGTTCTACACAAAATTAGAGGAGAAACATAAAGCTTTAGAAGCAGAGAAGGACGAGGCTGAGGCCAGGAAAAGGGTAAGAAGAACTTGCTTCTGAATTTTGATATCTCTCTTAGAAGCAACCAATTGTAGGTCAGGTCACTTGAGTTTTCTATATTCTTCTTTTAATCGATTTTGTAAATTTTTCTTTGAAAATAATAGCAATAAGAGCAGTATTCAAATTGAGTTGTTTCTGGGACCACTCAACTTCTAAGGGAGCTATTAGGCACCAAAATGAGAGGGCGGACGGTCCGGCCCTGGGGCTGGATGGTTCGCGGTTCGAACAGTCCGTGCCTATGGGTTGGACGGTCTGCGCAGGCGCAGAACAGATTAGGGTTCCGAGTTTCTTGCTATGTTTGTTGGCGAGAATCTCGGGATAAGCTCGGAAATTAGTTTGTAAAGGGTTCAGCCCCCTCCTCTATAAATAGAGAGGTATACGGCCGATTTGTAATGAATCAATCGAATCAATAACACTTTTATCTCGCATTTATTTCCTGTACAATTAGGAGTAGTTCTAGTCTAGTTCTAGTTTAGCCTCTCAATCCCCAAATTCTCTGCTTCTCTTCGACTCTACATCGATTAGAGGAGTCTAGGTCGGTCTGCCCGAGCCTAGACATCACCTAGGATTTCTCCTCCCCGACAGGGTCCCTCCCGGGAGCGAGATCCAGGCACCGCTGGCGATCCTCCACCGCCCCTGCACACGCGTGGACCATCCAGCCGTCAGGCAGGGAACCCTAGCCCCTGTGCCAGGTCACGGACCGTCTAGCCCCTAGCCGCGGACCGTCCGCGCCTGACTAGAGAGCACCGCCACGGTTCTTGTTGAGTCATTGAGTGTTTGGCGCTCCAAAAAGGCGTCAACACACTTTTTGGCGACTCTGCTGGGGACAACATATCTAGACCCATCAAATCGGCCCCCAATGGCTGGTTTAAGGGATAGCTCTTAAGTCTCCCTCAGCAACATTATAGAGCCGACTTGGGAAACCTTGCCAGTCGAAGAATAGCTCCAGTTCGAGGAGCACAAGGAGAAGATGATCCAAGAGGCGAAAGCAAAGTTCTTGGCCAACTTCAAAGTGGACAGGAACAACAAGGTCGTTCGACATCGGGCGACGGATCCGGCTTTGCTCCGACCTACACCAGATATCCCTAATGTAAGTAATACAAACGAGCTGCAATCTCTTAAGAATTATGTAGATGAACAGCGAGAACAAATGCAAAATATCATAGGGGGTATGCAAAATGATTATAGGAGACTAGTACGTGCTTTTGATAAATCTAATATTGCAAATTTTCCTTCGCACGAGGTTGAATTAGGGGGTAACACACGTAATACATCGGCTACAGGTTGTCACGACCAGTCACAACCCCTTTATGGAATGCCGATGGACACATACCCTGAGCAACCGCAAATAGACAGTAAATCAGCTGATCTGCACATGCCCGGACCGTCCGCACGTGAGCGCGGACTGTCCGGATCAGCCACAGTCAGGCCTATTTTTAATGATTTACCCATACATGCACCCGAGCCACAACATATGGCACATAACCTAAACTACCTAGTCGGACCGTCTGTGGGGGACAGATATCCCCCGGGTCCACTGGAAGGGTAAAAGACCTCACGAAAGGCCCAAGGGCCCAATAAATCGTAAGGTCATTCCTTCATGGGCCTAGAGGGGGACAATCAGCAAAGCAGACCGATGTAAAGCCGGATCGATGCAAGTCCGGATGGCCCCACAACGTTGAGCGAGAAACCACAGCAGAAGATCTGACTTTCCCGCGCTGGAGCACCATGCAGCAGAGCCAGGCGAGAATAGGTCGGCTGAATCATAGGAAGATAGACTCAAACAGTTCACTATCTTTTAGGTGCACGTTGTTATCATATCCATATGTATTGCCCCACGGTCGAATATATAAGGCCCAAGGGGCACCCCTTCAGAACGATCGAACACACTACCCAGCTATCTACCTAAACTTCCCATGTTCTCGCTCTAGAGAACCACCTTGTAACCCATAACACAAAGCATCTCCGCCAGGACGTAGGGTGTTACGCATCTCTAAGCGGCCCGAACCTGTAAGCATTGTCTATTGTCCCTCGTGCATCTGGCACGAACCATTTTGCTACAGTCAGCGACACCATCCTACTCCTAAAAACACCTCGAGGGGCAACTCCGGGTGTGCGGTCGGACCCAAAACACCGACATCTGGCGCGCCAGGTTGGGGGGTGTCAACGATCTAAGATTAGCTCAATGGCCGTCACCATCCGCAGCAAGATCACCTTCCGTCCCGGATCCACGTTCTGCTTTGGGACGATCTCGTCCATAGCCGACGAAGAGGGAACTCTACACCGCGTTGCAGATCCGCCGAGAAAGAAGCCTCCTCCAACAAACTCCGAAAATACCGGAGAAGCACGATCTCCAGCTCTCCGAAAGAAGATCGCCACGACAGCCACGCCATTCTACCCCGACGTTCTTTTCATCGGGAGAGTGGAGTCACCTCCCGTCTCTGACGATGAGCTGACTGCGCCTGGGGAAGAACCACCCCAGCGGGAATCCCGTCGACGAAGAAATCGGCGCCGAAACATCCGGAGACATCACCAAGCCGGAGAACGGGATCCGGAGCAGCCTGTCTCGCGCGACGAGGTCTCAGAGATGGGAGAAACTTCGGAAGAACGCGTCTTCAGAGAACGAAGGAACTCCCGACAGCGCGATCGTCGACGAGCTTAGGAACAAGCCGAGCAAGACGCGAGGCAGCGCCGGGAAAATCCACTCTTCGGTCGCAACCTGAACCCCGACTTCGCCCGAGACATGAACACGCCGAGTGAAGTCGGAGGAGTGCTGGCTCAGATAGCTGACGGACTCCCTTGGACTCCAGATGCCGAGGGTTATCGACGCCTGTTCACCCAAGCAGCCAACCATCTCCTACCTCTCGCTCACCCGCCGAACGATTTGCGACACGCCATCAACAGTCGTCGAGACGCGCGGAGCTCCATCAACGCTTCGCGTGAACGACGGCATGAGAACGAGATCCGCCGCCGGGAGGAATACGACAGGGATCATGGCATCCCCACTCGGAGTCAAGCCACCAGAGCCGAATCAACGACGGCCTCGACTGGCGGAACTGCCTGGGGACGGTCGAGGAACCACAACAACTACTCCCCTCCCCGGGACAGGCATCATCCCCAACGACAGGAGGACACATGTGGAGTATCTGCCCTTACTCCGCGCCTTAGGGCTATTCAGTGGCCCCCTAACTTCAAGGTATCCAACGTCGACAAGTATGAACCTAAGGAGGATCCAGGAGGCTGGCTGGCCGTCTACACCACCGCCGCTCGAGCCACCGGAGCATCTGAAGATGTGATGACTGCGTACTTACCCATTGTCCTCGGGCAAGATGCACTGCAATGGCTATGGCACCTACCTCGACACTGCATTGACGACTGGAGCGACTTCAGCCGGCGCTTCACTGCCAATTTTCAGTCCCTCTCCGATAAACCGGCACAACCATGGGACCTCAAATCCATCAAGCGCCGGGGGGGCGAAACTCTCCGATCGTACCTCAAAAGGTTCCAGACCATGAGAAATCGTATCCCTGAGGTCACGGAGGCGGCCGTGATCGAGGACTTCTACAGAGGATCCAATGACTCGGCCTTCGTCCGAGCCATATTACAGAAGGCACCAACTACCTCCGAGGAGCTGTTCCGGGAAGCCGACCTCTACATCACTGCCGACGAGCGAGCCCAGGACCTCATCGGATCAGCGAAGCCCGCACCGGCAGCACCACGACGCGACGCGAACCAGCAACCTGACAAACGCTGGGAGAAGAGATCGCGCGAAGAGGTGCACGCCGCCGGACCACCTGCCTCTCGAGCCCGGGGAGGACCTCATGGAGGCGAGCGCACGCTGGACGACATCCTCGACGCCCAGTGCCCGTACCACAAGGACATGCGCCACACACTTCGGAACTGCCAGGACTTCAAGCATTCCGTTGGGCACGGCCGACCCTTCCAACCTCTACCTCCTCCTCCACCGCGGGGAGGACCAGAAGAACCACGACAACCCCAGCAGCAGTAGGAGGGAGGAGGAGGAGCTTTCCCATGTGTTGACAGGGAGGTCAACATCATCTTCGGCGGACACGGATCGCAGGAGAACAAAAGGCAGCAAAAGCTCAACGATCGCCAGATACTGGTGGCAACCACTGGACCACCCGCTCCGTACCGATGGTCGGAGCACCCAATCACTTTCACCCGGGCGGATCAATGGCTCAACTTCGACCACCCAGGCGAATACCCGCTCCTCGTCGATTCGGTGATCTGAGAGAGCAGAGTGAAGAAAGTGTTAGTGGACAGGGGGAGCAGCATCAACGTCACTTTCCCCCGGACACTCCGAGGCTTGGGAGTTCACCTCAAAGAACTCCACGAGTCAGACACTACTTTCTTCGGCATCGTGCCGACTGAAGGAGAATATCCGCTGGGCCACATCTACATGCCCGTCACCTTCGGAACTCCGGAGAACTACAGAACCGAGTTCCTGAGGTTCGAAGTGGCGAATTTCGACTGCGGGTACAATGCCATCATCGGGAGGCCGGGATTGGCAAAATTCATGGCCATCCCGCATTACACGTACATGATATTGAAGATGCAGGGACCGCAAGGAATCATAACTGTGTGTGCTGACCTCCAAGGCACCGCAGAATGTTTCCGAGTGGCCATCCAGGCGGCCCTCACCACCAAACCGTCGGCGACTTCTTTAGCGCAGGCGAACTCTAAGCCTGAGGAAGACCTTATGGCACCGGCGAACGAAGCTCAAGCCGCGACCTCTATGCGACCGACTGAAGAAACTAAAAGGATTAATCTGGGGTTCGCTGATGAACGCAAGACTGCCATCATCAGCTCCAGCCTAGATGATAAATAGGAAGGCACGCTCGTCCGGTTCCTGCAAGACAACCGAGACGTATTTGCATGGCAACCTACGGATATGCCGGGAGTCCCGAGAGAACTAGCCGAGCACAAACTGAAGGTCTATCCCCAGGCAAGGCTGATCCGGCAAAAACTACGTCGTTTCACGCCCGACAAGAGAGAGGCCATTCGCGCTGAGCTGGCCCGCTTGGTCGCGGCTGGGTTTATCAGAGAGGTGTTACATCCCGAGTGGTTAGCCAACCCTGTTCTTGTACTCAAAAAGAATAAAGTGGATTGGCGCATGTGCGTCGACTATACTGATCTCAACAAACATTGTCCAAAGGATCCCTTCGGGCTCCCGAGGATAGATCAGGTGGTAGACTCCACGGCTGGATGTTCTGTGCTGTCTTTCCTGGATTGCTATTCCGGATACCATCAGATCAGCTTGGCGAAAGAAGACGAGGAAAAAACAGCGTTCATCACTCCGTTTGGTGCTTTCTATTATACCTCCATGTCATTCGGCCTCAAAAACGCTGGAGCGACTTATCAGAGAGCCATTCAAACATGCTTAGCCAATCACTGGGGCAAGCGTGTGGAAGCCTACGTAGATGATGTGGTAATCAAAACGGAGAACTCGGAAAACTTCATCGAAGACTTGCAGCTGGTTTTCAACAGTCTACGGCGGTATCGATGGAAGCTTAATCCCGAAAAATGTGTTTTTGGGGTACCAGTAGGAAAGTTACTCGGATTTATTGTCAGCCACCGGGGAATTGAAGCTAATCCGGACAAAATTGAAGCTATCATGAAAATGGAAGCTCCACGATCACAAAAGAAGGTTCAACGACTTACCGGATGTATGGCAGCTCTGAGCAGATTTATATCCAGGCTGGGAGAAAAAGGTTTACCGTTTTACAAGCTACTCAAGAAGGTGGACAAGTTTCAGTGGACTTCAGAAGCGCAGGAAGCCCTAGACGCACTGAAAAAATTCTTGACAACCCCACCAGTACTGAAACCACCACGGCGAGCCACGTCAACTCAACCAGTTGAAGATCTGCTGCTATATATTTCTTGCACGACTCACGTGGTAAGCACCGCGTTGGTAGTTGAGCGAGCAGAAGGAGGACATGCCTACCCTGTGCAACACCCCGTTTATTTCATCAGTGAAGTTCTGGGTCCCTCAAAGAAAAAGTATCCTCAAGTGCAGAAGCTATTATACGCAGTACTTCTAACTGCCCGCAAGCTGCGTCACTACTTTGATGACCACAAGGTCATAGTAGTCACCAGTTTTCCGATAGGGGATATTCTCCACAACAAGGAAGCCATTGGCCGAATAGCCAAGTGGGCCTGTGAACTGGGATCTCATGACATCGAATTTCGACCTCGTACTGCCATTAAGTCCCAAGCATTGGTTGACTTCGTATCAGAATGGACTGAACAACAAATACCAGAGAACCCAGAAACTGCAGAAGTATGGAGGATGTATTTTGATGGCTCGCTGAAGCTGTAGGGAGCAGGCGCAGGAATTCTCTTCATCGCGCCTGGAGGCGAACACCTCAAATATGCCCTCCAACTGTTATTTCCAGCCTCTAACAACGCAGCCGAGTATGAAGCTCTGATACATGGACTAAACATTGTCATATCATTGGGCATCAAGAGATTAATGGTATACGGAGATTCTCTGGTGGTCATAAGTCAGATAAACAAAGAATGGGACTGTTCGAATGATTCGATGGGAAAATACTGCACTGCCGTCCGGAAACTAGAAGATAAGTTTGAAGGTCTAGAATTTCATCATGTAGAGAGAGATCGAAACACGACAGCTGATGTATTGTCCAAGTTAGGATCCAGCCGAACTCAGGTCCCACCCGGAGTCTTCGTGCAAGAAATACCACGACCGAGCATCTCAACAGATCAAGCAGAAGAATGTAATATCGTGGATCAACCCGAGTCAGGCTCTGACGACTGGAGAAGGCCGATCATCAGATACATAAAGAATGAAGAGGAACCAGATGACAAAAACATAGCCGAGCGCATCGCCAGACAGTCAGCCCACTACACACTCATTGGGGAAACATTATACAGAAGGGGTGCATCAGGCGTCCTCATGAAGTGCATTCTCTCATCTACTGGGAAGCAACTTCTAGATGAAGTCCATGCTGGGCAATGCGGAATACACGCAGCATCCAAGACACTAGTCGGGAAGGTCTTCAGGTCAGGATTCTATTGGCCAACAGCGAAAAGCGATGCAGCCGAGTTAGTTCAGAGGTGCGAAGCTTGCCAGTACTTGTCAAAGCAACAACATTTACCAGCACAGCAATTGCAGACCATACCAGTGACTTGGCCCTTCGCATGCTGGGGACTGGATATGATTGAACCTTTTAAGAAAGCTCAAGGAGGATACACTCATGTACTGGTAGCAATCGACAAGTTCACCAAATGGATAGAATTCAAACCCATTGCTTCCTTAACCTCAGCCAAGGCCGTGGAATTCATACAAGACATAATATTCAGATTCGGAATACCAAACAATATCATAACTGACTTAGGATCCAACTTCACAAGTTCAGAATTCTTCGATTTCTGCGAGCAAAAGGGCATTTAGATCAAGTACGCTTCGGTAGCGCACCCGAGGGCCAACGGGCAGGTTGAGCGAGCTAACGGGATGATACTGGAGGCACTTAGGAAAAGGGTCTTCGAAAAAAATGAAAAGTTTGCAGAAAAATGGATGAGGGAACTGCCCTATGTCGTCTGGAGCCTAAGAACTCAACCTAGCCGAGCTCTACATGGAAACACTCCCTTCTTCATGGTCTATGGATCAGAGGCAGTATTACCCGCCGATCTCAAGTTTGGGGCACCGAGGTTGGTCTTCGAAAGCATAGCAGAAGCCGAGGCTACTAGGCTGGAGGACATCGATGTACTCGAAGAAGAACGGCTGAATGCAGTAATTCAATCAGCACGGTACCAGCAGACTCTGAGACGCTATCACGACAAGGCCGTGCGACAATGATCCTTCTCAGTAGGAGATCTCGTCCTTCACCGAATTCTAACGGGGGAAGGACGGCACAAGTTGTCACCCTTATGGGAAGGGCCATTCATAATAGCAGAGGCCACTCGGCCAGGATCATATCGTCTAACTCAGATGGACGGCACAGAAATTGGGAACTCCTGGAATATAGAACACCTCAGGAAGTTTTACCCCTAGCTGAATTTCAAAGGCTATCGGGACGACAATGTACTCTGTAAAACGGGAGATATGTCATCAATAAAGAAGGTCTCAAAGATACTCAATTTACTCAAGCTTGACTAGCACTCTTACTTAACTCGGGGTGACCACTATGCCCTGCTAACGGAGCAATTGGCTTAAGTCGGCAAAGACTTAAGACGGTGCAACATGCTCACGCTTACTTAACTCGGGGTGACCACTATGCCCTGCTAACGGAGCAATCGGCTTAAGTCGGCAAAGACTTAAGACGGTGCAACATGCTCACGCTTACTTAACTCGGGGTGACCACTATGCCCTGCTAACGGAGCAATCGGCTTAAGTCGGCAAAGGCTTAAGACGGTGCGACATGCTCACGCTTACTTAACTCGGGGTGACCACTATGCCCTACTAACGGAGCAATCGGCTTAAGTCGGCAACGACTTAAGGCGATGCAACATGCTCATGCTTACGTAACTCGGGGTGACCACTATACCCTATAAACAGAAGTAATTGGCTTAAGTCAGCAATGATTTAAGGCGATCTGACGTGCTTACGACTACTCATATGGGGATGACTTCTATATCCCGTAAACAAGTTTCGAAAACCATCACACAGCCTTTTTACTACTGCAAATCTATGTACTGTTGAACTCTAAAACAATAAGGAAAGTAGCAATATCTCTCAAATGCTAAACTGGTGTCCTCTAACAAATATATGACCGTGTTAACCGCGCGCTCGAAGCACGCAAAACATTTCTCTATTTCGCGATGTCTTTCTCAGGAGCAACCGACGAGGAAGGGCGACTTGAGGAATCAGGCGCAGCATTCACGTCTGCCCTTATATCTTCAGGAATGACTACACCAGGTCTCCTCGTCAAGATTCGTCCCGTCCGAATGGCCTTATCCATGGCTCTGTCGCGCTGAGCTCTCAGAGTAATGGAAGTTTCTTCAGCAACCTTGGCAGCCAATCGAGCGTTTTCTAGCTCCTCGGTGATGGATTTCTTGGAAGCATGGAGTTCTTTGATAGTAGCATCCTTAGCTGATATCAACTGTCTGAGACGGATCACGTCATCTGTGGATTCCTGCAGTCTGCAGCGAAGATTATCTAACTCCTCCATAGAAAAGCGATGACTCCTCTCCAGGATGGTCAACGAGTTGCTAGAATCGCGATACAGTCTGTCAAGATTGTCGCGAGATGCAGCAAGGACACGTTTTTCTTCCTGCAAACAAGAATCAACTCCTTTCAAACATCAAACAAGCAATAGGAACACAGCAATGCAAGGTACAGCTTCACAAGTCACCTTTTCAGAACCAAGCTGAGTGCGAAGAGAAGAGCTCAGTGCATTGGCGTCGTCTAGGGCAGCAGAAACCTGGGCTAGTTCAGTCTGGCTTTGAGAATACTTCTCCTCAAAATCAGAGCATCGCTGGACCAGTTCAGCTTGATCTCGAGAATGTTTTTCTTCAAGAGTGGAAATTTGCCGAGTCATATCTAGCAGGAGACAATCAAACAAAAAGGATCAGGATGTAAAGCAGTTCAATAATGCAGACAAAGAGAAGCAGAAAGGCGCTAACTAGCATTGGTCGCCTCCAAGTCAGAGACACGTTGTTGAAGTAACACCGGATTCAAACGTGCAAGAGACAAAGCTCCTTCTGGAACAGAAGCACCCTGCAACCTCAGCTGGCTAGCCATCCCGTCCACCAAAGCCTGATAAGAAGAACAGGTGAGTGTAATGACAGCAGTTCACACGGCGCAAAAGTCAAGACGAGATATATTACAGTACCTAGAGATTGGAAAAGAACGAAGGGACTCCCAAATCATGAGAGATCAATTGATGGCCTGGCGTAAGGTCACCACCCGAAGCAGTTTGCAACAAACCGGCAGAAACCAACTCAGTACCATCAACAGAGCTCAAAACTTGGCCAGCGGGGACGCTGCCCTCTAAAGCGACTCCCTGGTTCGAAGCTTGGGCAACCACCATGCAGTCGGAGTGCGGGGGTGATCCCGCATGAACGTCCATGGAAGTACAAGAGGGGGACTCCGCTCGAACACTCTCGGGGGCTGGGTCATAGTTTGCGCTACCCACGCGAGCCGGATCATCTCCGGTAGTACCCTCAGGGGCTGGACAGTGGCTTGCACTTCCCACCCGGGCCGAGTCACCCTCAGCAACACCCTCGGGGGCTGGGTAAGCGTCAACACCATCCTTGAGAGCCAAGTTCTCTGCAGTGGCCACCTCTAAGGCTGAAGGTCCCTCAGTTGCTTCCATGGGACCGAGACGATCCAAATCAGTCTCCTGGCCTTCAAGACCGCGCTCTAAGGTTGATGAGGCGCGGGATGATCTCAACCCAGCATCAAACACATCAGCACAAACCTCCATCACGCCATCATCCGCTGGCTCTAACAAAAGGTCCTCTGGAACCATATCCTCCAGGGTCTGATCAAAGTTTGCCAGAGATAACTCCTATAGGCCAGCGAGGGCTGACAAAGCAGGAGAAGGAACTCCACTACTCTCCCCACTGGCAATATACTGCCGACTGTTCTTCCGGGTCAGAGGGACCTCATCTTCTTCCTCCCTGTCGTTTTCATCAACAACATAAGCAGCACACCCATTGGGATCAGCATCGGATGGGGCACACCCATTGGGATCAGCAGCAGATGGAGCACACCCATTGGGGTCGACGCTAGTGAAATCAGGCACGGGAACCTCCTCAGCAGCAGGAGCCGAAGGATCAGCCCCCAGATCCGAACCAGATACTTGCCGAAGACGTCTCTTTTTCCTTTTCTGTTCGTCCACAGAAGGATCAAGTTGATTGGCTCGGCAAGGGTGTCTCAGGCGAGCACTGGCAGGCTTCTGAACATCCAAAGTTATACTAGCTTCTGGGAGAGGCACCAACACCAATATCCCGGCAGGAGCAGCATCAGGAGAGTCCTCAGTCAGCAAATCAAGCATAGCACTTATTTCTGCGTCACTAGGATCCAAAGGCACCTCAAAGTGGACTTGTCGTTCGTCGTCAGGAATTTCCCCGAGCGAAGCAACCAAAGTGTTAACCTCGTCGACAGAGGGTCGCACTCTAAGGCCCAAACCGCCATTAGTGATAGGTGGATTCGACACAAAAAGAGTGAAGGTCTTGGGAGAAGGCAGGTTCCATGCTGAATATGCCACTGGGGCGCCAATATTTGATACCTTGCCTCTAAGGATCATCTCAAGTTGGTTCACCAAGTCTACAGAGGGAATTCTCCTGTTGGTAACCCGAGTTGGATCAGCTAGGCCTCTATACAGATAAGCCAGATATGCTCTGTCCTTCAACGGCTGAACATTCTTGAAAACAAAATCAGCAACCACAGCTTCAGCAGTCAGACCCCTTTCTTTCAGCAGACCAACTTCAGCTAGCAAAGCCCTCGCTTCATCTACCTCCTGATCCGTGGGAGACTCAGTCCAACTCGGAGTGCGAACATCCGGTTGTCTTCCCGACCGTGGGGGGAGGGAATTCCCATGGTTCTCAACAATAAACCATTCCAAGCGCCACCCCTTAATACTGTCTTTGAGGGGAATTTAAAGATACTCAGTCTTCCTCCCACGGCGCATCTCCAAACTAGCACCCCCGACCAGCTGATGCTGACCCCCGGCCATTCCAGGGCGGCAGTGATACAAGTACTTCCACAACCCAAAATGTGGCAGCACGCCCAGGAAAGCTTCGCACAAATGAACGTAAATAGAAATTTGAAGAATAGAATTGGGATTCAGGTGGGTCAAGTTAAGGTGATAAAAATCAAGGAGGCCGCGGAAGAAAGGTGAAATGGGGAGAGCGAGACCGCGGAGAAGAAAAGGAACGTAAATCATGGACTCATGGGTATCCTCTGTCGAGACAGTAACCCCATGACAAATCCGCCAAGAACAAAGCTCCCTCGGGGGAAGAACCCCGATGGACACGAGGTGGAGGAGATCAGACTCGGAGACAACAGACATGTGATTACCTGCGAAAGGCAATTGGCTGTTGGGGTCGATAGGGGGAATTACCACAGCGGATGAACTCGAGGCCTTTCTCTTGGGTGCCATCTCAAATCTATTGGCGAACAGAGCGAGAGCCGAATTGTAGGAAGGATTTGGAGGCAGAAAAGCAAGAACTAGGGCACGGAAAGCAGAGGCGGCTGAAAGCGCTGTATAAGCGGGATATTCCCGAGCTGGATACCGTCTCCAAAAGCGCCCAGTCAGCACCCGGCGGTTACTTCTAAAACGCCGGTGTGCCACGTCGTCACTCAGCGGTTACCTCTAAAACCCCGGTGTGCCACATCATCACTCGGCTACTATCCTCAAAAGTGGCCGACACGGCCCGTTTTAACTCGGCTGTTATTTCTAAAACGCTGACGTTATCATCAGTCGCTTGGCAGCTATCTCTAAAGCGCCCATGACGCTACAAGTCACTCGGTTGTCACATCTAAGAGCACCGACGTGGTCAACAGTTATTCCGACGCTGACATGATTTCGTCATCACTCGGACTCTATGTCAAATACATAAATATCGACAATAATAACTCGGCCATCACCCCTGAAGCGGCGATATGATGCCCGAGTTATTTAAGTCACTATCCCAAAGGAGTCAACTTCATGAATAAGGCAGGCGGAGAAAGGACTCAAAAACTCTAAGTTACGCCACAGACACAACAGCAAGATGATCTGCACAGAGGAGACGAAACTACTCTTCATTAAAGGGAAGTTGTCATACTTACAAATCAGCTCATTATGAGTTGATAACTTCCCTACTACTATTGCTGCTACTACTACTACTACGCAACACTATACTACTTTACATTACTAATACTACTACATTATTTCACTATACTACTTCTAATCTATACTAATATTTAAAAACCAGTGGCATTTAGCCGCTGGCCTTGTTGTCGCCCCTGCTGCCGCTGTTGCCGCCCCTGCTGCCGCCCCTGCTGTTGCCGTTGTCGCCCCTGCCGCCGCCATCGCCGCCGTCACCGTCGTCGTCGCCGCCACCGCCTCCGTCGTCGTCGTCGTCGTCGTCGTCGTCGCCCTCGCCACCGCCGCCGCCATCCTCCTCGGACGAGTCCTCCTCGTCCGAGGAGTACTCCGACTCATCCGAGCCCACGAGCCCGGAGCGCTCGACGGCCCGGATGTAAGTCTAGACCTCCGCCGTGAGCCCCTGGGAGTCGTCTGAATCGTCAGACGACTCACGCAGAGGGATGGGAGCCGGAGACCCCTCGAACTCAGAGGAGAACTCCTCCTCTGAGTATTCCGAGTCACCAAAGTCCTCAGACGGAGGAGTCGTCTCGCGCTTGCGTTTCTTGCCCATGGTGGAAATGCAGGGAGAAGAAGGAAATAAGCAGTGGAGGATAGCAAGAGATGTGAAAAAACCAGAGAGGCAAAGGCACTATTTATAGAAGAAGAAAGCAACCGCTCACCTCCAACCACGGTCACTGAACAGTCGCGAAGCATTCAATACACACTTCAACTCGTCTGAAGATGTGTGGCTGACGCCGTTTCACGCAATGCAACACCCATTGGGACTCCAGTCAACCGCACAGAAGATATGATTACGCCCGCCGTCACATCACATTACTACTCAGAAGCAGCCGGCTAAAATACTCAGTGTATCAAGCCGTCTCTTACCCACACCCATTGGGGGGGGACGCCCAGGAATTATCAGTATACTTTTCAAGAAAAAAAAACTGTCACATCCGTGCAGGGCGTGCAATGAACACCTCAAGACAAAAATGAGATATCAGTAAGGATCAGAGGAAAGCCAAATATAGTCGGTGAAGTACAAAATCTGACCGATGGAAGCGACATGAAGACTAGCCAGGGAATGTCCATCAAATGTCCAGTCAGTCATAGAGCAAATAAATTGCACCACTTAGCAAGATATGGGCAGATCACGAACTCGGCTGCAAAAGACAAAATACATGCTGACCTCGGATGCATAATATGGATGACATAATGCTGACCTCTAAAGCATAATATGGATGACATAATGCCGACCTCTAAGGCATCCAAAAAAAGAAGAGAAAGTATGACTCTCGGTAAAAGGACACGAGGTAAAGACCTTTGAGAGGATTGTTTTCAAAAATCCACTCAAAGCTCGGGGGCTACACCCATTGGGTGCACCTTTGGTGCACCCCATGGATCACCACTTCAAGCCAAGATAGTGCCGACTTCTAAGGCATAAGACAAGATTAAAAGACAAGGCTGGCCCTCAACCAGAGCACGAGAAGAAAATAAAAAAATTTCTAAGGAAGACCTTCGAGTAGATTATCTTCTAAAATCTACTCGAAGCTCGGGGGCTACACCCATTGGGTGCACCTCCGGTGCACCCAATGAAATTCAAGGTCCTACAAAATGAGAAGCCGACTTCTAAGGCACAAGTGTGAGGCAAAACTACAGATTTCGAGTGAAGCAAAGCAGAAGAAGACAGTAAGAAATCATTTTCACCAGATTGCCCGAGAAGCGTTTCTTGTTGTAAACAAAACCTGCAAGTCGGGCCTAGGATCTTTGGGCCGATTATCTCAAAATCAACCCAAAGATCGGGGGCTTGTGGGGGACAGATATCCCCCGGGTCCACTGGAAGGGTAAAAGACCTCACGAAAGGCCCAAGGGCCCAATAAATCGTAAGGTCATTCCTTCATGGGCCTAGAGGGGGACAATCAGCAAAGTAGACCGACGTAAAGCCGGATCGACGCAAGTCCGGATGGCCCCACAACGTTGAGCGAGAAACCATAGCAGAAGATCCGACTTTCCCGCGCTGGAGCACCATGCAGCAGAGCCAGGCGAGAATAGGTCGGCTGAATCATAGGAAGATAGACTCAAACAGTTCACTATCTTTTAGGTGCATGTTGTTATCATATCCATATGTATTGCCCCACGGTCGAATATATAAGGCCCAGGGGGCACCCCTTCAGAACGATCGAACACACTACCCAGCTATCTACCTAAACTTCCCATGTTCTCGCTCTAGAGAACCACCTTGTAACCCATAACACAAAGCATCTCCGCCAGGACGTAGGGTGTTACGCATCTCTAAGCGACCCGAACCTGTAAGCATTGTCTATTGTCCCTCGTGCATCTGGCACGAACCATTTTGCTACAGTCGGCGACACCATCCTACTCCTAAAAACACCTCGAGGGGCAACCCCGGGTGTGCAGTCGGACCCAAAACACCGACACCGTCCGCATACCACGACGGACGGTCCGCATATAATCACGGACGGTCCCAGCCAATATCCGGACAGTCCGCGCATGACCTTTTTGAGGAGGATTGTTACCCGAATCCTCACCCGTCCCAGCAACACTTCCCATCACACTATGTGATGCATCAGCCCAATAGTACAAAATTCAGAGCCCAGGAAAGCTTTCCGGCCCCGCCTAGAAGGCCAGAAAGGAACGATCAATCCTATGAGTCATATAGGGCAAATGGCAATGCACCACATAGCTCAAACCAATGGGGGAAGACAACATGCCAATATCCAGCCAACCCCACCTATGTTTGACCAGAGAGCCGGTGGTCTTGCACCGGCTGCTATTGATATAGTGAGGGAAGAAATAGCTAGGGCGTTCCGAGATAAGCTCGGAGTAAGCATGGTCCCTGGGGGGCAATCATATTGGAAACCTTATGACAGCCGATTTGATCACCACCCATACCCACAGGGAACCAGGATACCCGAATTCTCAAAATTTTCGAGTGACCAGGGAAAGAGCACGCACGAACACATAGGCCAGTTCCTAGCACAATTAAGAGAATTGGCCGACACAGAAGCATTCTGCATGCGTTTATTTTTCATTATCTTTAACAGGAACCGCGTTCGCATGGTACGCCACTTTACCTCCTAATTCTATTTTATCACGGGGGATCTAGAACAAAAATTCCATGATCACTTTTTCTCCGGTGACTATGAGTTATATTTAGCAGACCTAGTGGCCTTGCGACAAGCGAAAGATGAATCGGTTATTGATTATATCCGGAAATTCCGGGATACAAGGAACCGATGCTTCCAAATTCATTTAGTAGAAAAACAACTACCAGGATTAGCCTTTAATGGTTTGTGATATTATTTAAAAGAAAGATTAGAAGGCATCCAATTTTTTATGCTAGCACAATTACACCAAAGAGCTTTGGCCTGTGAAAGCCGAAGCAAAGAAACTGCTAAAACAATTTGTCACATGCATATAGTAGAGTGTGACCAAAGTAGCTCGGATGGCGAATCAACGGAAGTGTATGCTGCTGAAATGGTTTGGCCAAAGCAGGCCAAATCTTCGGCTTGTTCCTCCTTACAGCCGGTTCAAAAGAAACGGCAAGAGGAGGTTAAATTTACATTTAATGTTGGTAAATGTGATAAAATATTTGATGAATTACTCAAAAATGGCAACATTAAAATAAATCATATTGTTCCATCCGCTGACAAGCTAAAACGTCGTGCATACTACAAGTGGCATAACTCATTTTCTCATGCCACTAATGATTGTAATGTATTCCGTCGATAGATCCAATCGGCCATTAACGAAGGACGATTGAAATTTCAGGAAATGTAGGTGGACATGGAGCCCTTTCCGATGAACGTGATCGATTTTGAGGCCAAGAAAGTCCTGGTTCGGCCAAACACAGCCGATAAAGGCAAAGACAAAGAAATCATCGGCAACGTAAGAGAGGCCGATGGGAATCATAAAATTTCTTACAGGAAAGTGGTGGCCGAGAAGACTCTCAATGGAGGGGAGACTCTTAAGGTGACCATCACGACATCCAGCGTTGGGGGGCAAGCACAGACAAAGGAGCAGGAACCCGCGCTGCGCATCTTAGATGGTCCGACACACAGGCGCGGACGGTCCGGGACCACGCTGGACGGTCCAAAGAATTCCAGCGGACGGTCCGGCCATACTCAAGACTCGCAACGACCACGTACTTCCAAACCACGATGACCAGAGATAGGTACGTGGAAAACCAATACATTTAAGGTAGCTGGTCGGTTGGTCAAAACCTGCCCGACTTTCGATCAATTATTGTCTAAATATGTGAAAAAGAAGGCCGGCCCCAGTAACCGGCCAGCTAAGCGACCTCACTCACCCATTCATGAGCAACGTCAGGTAAGGCCGATTGGACCACCCCACCAATCGGAAGAAATGAAAGGTCATACTATACAATTGAGACCTAACATACCTGCATGGACACCTCCACCCCCATATCCACCTATGCCATATCCATACACATACATACCTCCACCATACGTGCCAAATCAAATGTGGGGCATGCCATCATATCCATTTGGGATGCCACAGTACCCCGCCTGGGAGGCACCCCAAACATCTGTATTCAACATGTTGGCACCACCAGTACAAGACCGATTGAGCGCCGCTCAATCTGGTCATCAGGCACAAGCCCAACAAGATTGCCGGACTACTCGGCCTTAAAGGCTGACCAATCCGGTAGGGGGGCATATACTTGCAGCGACCGAAAGAACAACGAAGAAAGATATCATCAAAATAGGTACTGCAGATGTTATCATACAGGAAAATAATGAAGGGCCGATGATTTTTGGTGAATCGACCAACACAACCAAAAAAGAGGATACGACTGCCATCAAAACAGTCGATCCAAAATACTCCATGCTTCGATGGTACCCATCAGGATTGACACGATCCCAAAAGCGGAAATTACAACGCCTAAGAGCCAAGGAGAGCCAGGAGAGGGAGGCAGAAAAGATATTCAATGACACACATCCACAGTACTCGCCACCGCAAAAGAAATGGAGACCAAAGGCCGTTGAGGAAAAACAAACGGCCACAAAAATATAAAATAAAACAACACTTGTGCAGCACCCTGCAGGTATGGTAGACAGCCTGGCTAACAAAGCCGGACCAGCTGCACTAGGCGCGGACCGTCCGACCCCTGAGTCAGGACCATTCGCACCATGCTAGGATGCCTCCGACAACATACCTACATCAATGGAGGAGGACGACCTACTGGGAGAAGACCTGGTCGACTACAAAGCTTCTCTAGAGCACCCAGGTATGGATGTAAATGTTATTACATTTTTTGCCAATTGTACTATTGTCGGCGACGATGAACCTATTGTTGCCCAGTTTGATTTTGGTCCTAAAGAAGCTGCCTTTACTAAACCAAAGGAATCGGCAAATCATTTAAAGCCGCTCTTCGTGCGCGGTCATATTGATGGGATACCGATTGCTAAAATGTTGGTAGATGGAGGGGCGGTTGTAAATCTAATGCCTTATTCATTGTACAGAAAATTAGGTAAACAAGATGACGAACTTGTCAAGACCAACATGACCCTCAGCGGTGTTGGAACTGATAGTTCGATCAAAGCCAGGGGAGTCACGTCCGTTGAATTAACCATCGGAACTAAGACCCTTGCTGCTGCATTCTTTGTCGCTGATGTAGAAGGAAATTACAGTCTAATCCTAGACAGAGATTGGATTCATGCCAACCAATGTATACCTTCTACATTACATCAAATGTTAATACAATGGGTAAGCGATGATGTAGAACAAGTACATGCTGATGTATCGGCTTGTATCGCTATGGCCGATGCCCCTGTACTCTGGACTTATGAGACTGCTACATGTCTCACAGGAGTAGATTTTTCTAATTACCAGTTCATAAGTATAGATAAGAAGGGTTTCATCCCTATAATGCTAGAGCCGATGGAGAATCGGCTAAATCCTAAATGAAGTTTAAATGATGAGTACACACAAAATTCATGAGTCCTTGGTCATGGACAGTTCGGCTTCTGAGGCCGAATGGTCCAGTCTTTCACAAAACAGTTCGGTCTTTAAGGCCAAACATCTACCATAGCATAGAAACAGTATCACGAAGGATCCGGCCCCCAAGACCGGAGAGTCCGCCATCACACAAAGATCATCTGATTTCTCTGTGGGAGACATGATAGAGGAATTCAGAGATCTCGATAAACTAGGACAGGGGTTTACATCGGCCGATCCTTTGGAGGAGATCGACATAGGAGATGGTAAAACTCCAAGACCGACTTTTATAAACAAGACCTTGGAGATCGATTCTAGAAGTGAAATGATCGGTCTATTGAAGGAATATTCGGATTGCTCTGCATGGAATTACACTGAGATGTCGGGATTAAGCCGAGAGATTGTAGAGCATCGGCTGCCCATTAAGTCCGGTTTCAGACCTTTTAAACAGAAAGCTAGAACATTTCGTCCAGACCTTCTCCCACGGATCAAGGACGAAATCCACCGGCTCCTAGAAGCTAATTTTATTAGACCTTGCAGGTACGTAGAGTGGGTCTCCAATATTGTGCCGGTGGAGAAGAAGGAGTCAGGTAAGCTTAGAGTATGCATTGATTTTCGCAATTTAAATAGAGCAACTTCTAAAGATGAGTATCTCATGTCCATAGCCGACACATTAATAAATAATGCATCAGGGAATAGAATTGTTAGCTTCCTTGATGGTAATGCTGGATATAATCAGATTTTCATGGCCGAAGAAGATGTGTCTAAAACGGTCTTTATATGTCCAAGCTTCATTGGTCTATTTGAGTGGGTTGTCATGACATTTGGTCTGAAAAATGCTGGTGCTACTTATTAGAGGGCTATGAATTTGATCTTTCATGAGCTGTTGGGAAACACTGTGGAAGTCTATATTGATGATATTGTAGTCAAATCAGCTGAGTTTAGTTCTCATGTAGCTGATTTGCGCAAAGCCTTTGATAAAAGGCGTCGGTATGGTTTGAAAATGAACCCACGTAAATGTGCTTTTGGAGTGTCGGCTAGTAAGTTTTTAGGATTTGTCATCCATGAACATGGTATAGAGATCGACCCTGACCGAATCAAGTCTATTCGGAATGTGGGACCTCCGACCTGTAAGGTCGAAGTGCAGAAGTTTCTCGACAAGGTGAATTATTTACGAAGATTTATCTCTAACCTAGCCAGGAAGATTGATGCATTCACCCCATATCCTTCGGCTTAAGAATGAGGCCGAATTCGCTTGGGGGCAGAGCAGCAGGAAGCATTTGATCTCATTAAAAAATACTTGTCTACGACTCCCATATTAAAGGCACCATAGGTAGGAGTACCATTCAAATTATACATTGCAGCTGAAGATAAGGTCATTGGGGCTGTTCTGACACAAGAAACTGAAGGAAAGGAACATGTGGTGACATATCTAAGTCGGAGGTTGGTGGATGCTGAAACGAGGTACACTTTTATTGAGAAGTTATGCTTATGCTTGTTTTATGCATGCACCAAGTGTAGATGTTATTTACTGTCTAGTCATTGCACCGTTTCTGGTCAAGCCGATGTGATCAAATACATGTTGCATAACCCAATTATGAGTGGTAGAATTGGTAAGTGGGCTTATGCACTTATAGAATATGACTTGGCCTATGAACCATTGAAATCTATGAAAGGCCAAGTCGTAGCAGATTTTATTGAAGAACATCGGATTGATGATATTTATAAACTAGACATGTCATACCTCACTTTTACTCCTTGAACTTTATATTTTGATGGATCGGTTTGCAATGAAGGGCAAGGAATTGGCATCGTACTTGTTTCACCAAGTAATGTCTCCTTCGACTTCTCTAGCCGATTGAAAACTTATTGCACTAATAATCAAGCCGAATATGAGGCCCTTTTATTCGGCTTGGAACTTTTAAATTGTATGGGAGTAAAACATGTGAAGGCATTTGGTGATTCTCAGCTGGTCGTCCAACAGGTGTTAGAAGAATATCAATGTTTTGATGGTACTCTAAATAGTTACCTTGAAAAATGTTGGAGCATAATCCATTCTTTTGACGAATTCAGTATTCGAATATCTCTAGAGTTGAGAATCATAGAGCTAACAATTTGGCACAAGATGCATCAGGTTATCAGATAAATCGAGGGAGATTTCACAACACTGAAAATCTGATAACCAGTGCAGGGCCAATTCCCTAGGTCACGGACCGTCCGCGTGAAGACGCCGGACCGTCCGGGGTTACCAGGAAAGTTCTCCTAATCGATTCGGCTGATAATGAAGCCGACGCAAGTGATTGGAGGACGCCCATAACTAATTATTTACGAAATTCCAATGTCAGGATAGATAAGAACATTCGGCGTACAACTTTCAAGTATGTTTTGATGAGTGATGAACTCTACCGCCGAACAGTCAACGATGTCCTGCTTAAGTGCTTGGGCCCAGATGATGCTATATTAGCCATGGCCGAAGTACATGAAGGAATTTGTGGTACCCATCAATCGGCTCCAAAGATGAAGTGGCTGTTGCGAAGGTCAGGTTTTTATTGGCCTAACATGATAGCTGATTGTTTCAAGTACTACAAGGGTTGCCAAGTGTGTCAAAAATTCGGCGACCTACAGTTGGTCCCTGCAGCCAAATTACATCTTATCATCAAACCTTGGCCTTTCAGAGGATGGGGATTAGACTTTATTGGAAAAATTCATCCTTCATCATCAAAGGGGCATCGGTTCATGTTAGTTTCCACTGACTACTTTACCAAATGGACTGAAGCCGTTGCTCTGAAGAACATGACACACAAGGAGGTAATTGAGTTCATAACTGAACATATTATTCATAGATTCGGCATTCCTCAGACCTTGACTACAGATCAAGGGACTTCTTTTATGTCAAACGAGGTACGTAAATTTGCTGAATTATATAGAATTAAGTTGCTTAATTCATCTCCATATTATGCTCAGGCCAATGGACAGGCCGAGTCTAGTAATAGGACATTGATTAACTTGATAAAAAAGAAGATATCTGATAATCCTAAGCATTGGCATAAGATTTTGTCTGAAGCTTTATGGGCTCACAGAATATCTAAACATAGTGCTACTAAAGTGTCTCCTTTTGAGCTTGTCTATGGGCAGGAAGCAGTGTTGCCTGTGGAAATAAGTTTGAATGATGTCAGGTTCGCCAGAAAAAATGATCTAACCATCACTGATTATTATAATTTAATGATGGATAATATTGATCAGGTGACCGACAAGAGGATGATAGCTTTGGGAGCAATAGAAAAGGACAAGATCATGGTAGCCAGGGCCTACAACAAGAAGGTCAAAGCAAAGTCATTTCAAGTAGGGGACCTGGTGTGGAAGACCATCCTGCCTCTAAGGAATAAAGACCGAAAGTTTGGAAAATGGTCGCCAAGCTGGGAGGGTCCTTATAAAGTAAAACAGGTAATGTCTGGTAACGCCTATTTACTACAAACATTACAAGGCAAGGATTTACCCAAGGCTTTGAATGGGCGTTTCCTCAAGCAGTACCATCCTAGTATGTGGCAAGATGCTTAAGAAAACTGATGTAATCACATCGAGTTAAAATGCTTTTGGTTTGCTTGGCTCCACCAAAAGGCAGGGGGGCATATGTTAGGCACCAAAATGAGAGGGCGGATGGTCCGGCCCTGGGGCCAGACGGTCCGCGGTCCAGACAGTCCGCGCCTGTGGGCCGGACGGTCCGCGTAGGCGCAGAACAGATTAGGGTTCCGAGTTTCTTGCTATGTTTGTTGGCAAGAATCTCGGGATAAGCTCGGAAATTAATTTGTAAAGGGTCCAACCCCCTCCTCTATAAATAGAGAGGTATACGGCCGATTTGTAATGAATCAATCGAATCAATAACACTTTTATCTCGCATTTATTTCCTGTACAATTAAGAGTAGTTCTAGTCTAGTTCTAGTTTAGCCTCTCAATCCCTAAATTCTCTTCTTCTCTTCGACTCTACGTCGATTAGAGGAGTCTAGGTCGGCCTGCCCGAGCCTAGACATCACCTAGGATCTCTCCTCCCCGACGGGGTCCCTCCCGGGAGCGAGATCCAGGCGCTGCCGACGATCCTCCGCCGCCCCTACACACGCGCAGACCGTCCGGCCGTTAGGCAGGGAACCCTAGCCCCTGCGCCAGGTCGCGGACCGTCCACGCCTGACTAGAGAGCACCGCCACGGTTCTTGTTGAGTATTTGGCGCTCCAAAAAGGCGTCAACAGGAGCTTTATGCCACCCTTTCTTTATAAAATTTATGGAAGATTCAAGGTTCTTGCTCAACACATGATACTTCATTCTGTTTTACTTACACACCAGTCTTATTTCTTCCTTTTCCTTGTTCTTTTCCAATTTCCTTTTATATGTAATTGTTGAGGTTTCAAATGCTTTTCAGTCAAGCAATTAGAATACTGGATCTATTAAATTCCACATATTTTATCATTATAGTTTCATCACATGTACACATGTTTTATAATCTTCTTGTCCGCTGTTGTAATCATTTTCTGTCTTTCAATCTGAAATATCGATAATTTTCTATAATAAAATCCAAGTTGTACACAAGCAACGTCTGCGCATAGACTTGGTTGTTGTGATTATCTAATCAATGATGTGTTCATTTAGGTACGCTTAATTGAATGACATCTACTATCATATGCATATTTAATGTTGTGTTAAGTTAAATATTGTTATTTGATGCCATTGGCCATCATATTCTTTTTCATACAAATTCTACAATAGCCTGATTGACTGTGTCTACCTGTGCTTTTCCTTTATTAAGTGCTTGTGATAGTTTCTTTTTCTTCTAGTCCTGTCTATATGGAAAGCACTATTACTTATCTGTCATTAACTAATCTTATAATGTTCATTATTTGGGTAGGAAGAGCAAGACGTTGCTTTAAAACAACTAAGGAAGTCATTGGTGATTAGAGCGAAACCCATGCCAAGCTTCTATCAAGAAGGGTCGCTACCAAAGGCTGAACTGAAGAAGGTAATTCTAGTATCATGTTTGTAATTCTCAACAAGTGTAGCTGTGTGCCTCTGACTTTTATCAATTTTTGCAAGCAGAAGGAAAAAAGCAGGATTTCAGTAGTCATTTAAACAGAATCAGGTATTTCCTGTTTTGTTCATTATATATCTATTATTCACATATGAAAAATCTTAAGGTGATTCAAGTCAGAACAGTCCAAAAAAATCCAGTGCCCACTCTTTCATCATCAAAATTTTTGACTGGTAAGCCTGGGGACACAGATGCTGGAGCGAAGTTGAACCCTGGGTGTCTGCCTTGTCAAATTTACAACACGTGCAACCAACAAATGTTACTACCAATTTGAAGGATCGGCCCTGCAAATCAACTAGTGGGACTGGTCCTGAACTGCCTACTGTAAAAGAGGATAAAACCAGCAGTTGAAGCCAATCACCGAATAATAGGCAGTCAATATCTAGTGAGCCATCAAAAGATGCAAGAAGTTCAACTGTTGTTTCTTGTAGTGCTAGTAAAACTAAGATTTGCTGGCAGAAGAACCTATGGCAAGGTCAAGCATTGCAGACATCGAGAACACTAAGAAGAAGATTAAGACCAGAGGTCGGTAGGCGAGCAAATCTAGACACGCGGAGGGATGTCAGAAGACCTCGTCGAACGCCATCAGCGGCAAAAGCGAGGGAGCCCTAAGGACGGTGTTTGGCGAGAACCTCGAAAGAAAGAGAGCGGGACTCAGGACGATGGTAGATCTGGTCTCTAAAAAGCGAAGAGAGGACGAGGCGTGTAGGAGAAGCACGTAGTAAAATGGGAGAAGTACTGACCGAGAACACGGTCGGCGCCCATGCCGCGGCTCTGTTGAACTGTGGACGACGTGCGCAGCCGTGAGGCGACGGTTTCGGTGGGCCGCATCCTCTACTCGTTGCAGCTGCGCGTGGGTCCACGCTAGAGATGGCAATGGGGACCCGATCCCCGATTCCCCGCGGGGAATTCCTCTATTAGGGGATGGGGATGGGGAAGAAACTTCCCCCACGGGGATATAAACGGGGAAAATTTATCCCCCGACGGGTAAACGGGGATGGGGACGGGGAAGCATTCCCCATCCCCGTTCCCCGCGGGGACCCGTTAAACTTGCACGTGACTGTTTTTGTGTACTAGTTAACGACAAAAATAAATAATTACCTTATCAAGAGACCACTAATTGTACAAATGTGTTAATTTTGATGTATGCATAATGATTTCTTATGTCTGACAATGTGTATAAGTGACAATATTTAACATTAATAGCAAAGTATGTATGTCTTAATTGTAATTTAAACGGGGATGGGGATCCCCGTTGGGGATTTATCCCCACGGGGAACGGGGATGGGGAAGAAATGTTCCCCGCAAGCGTTCGTGGGGATCCCCGCGGGGAAGTTTTTTTGTCGCGGGGACGGGGATGGGGAGCTATTCCCCGACGGGGAATTCCCCATTGCCATCCCTAGTCCACGCGGAGCCGTTGCCCACCACAGCAGCGGTAGTTTAATCTGCGCAGTGGGTGAAGACAGCGTTGCTCCCGTGCGTCCCCCGACGGCACTGTGAACGAAGCGGAGGGGGCCCCATCTGCAGACAGTCGGCCTCACCAGAGGGGTGGCCACGCCCCTGCTCCGCGCGACGAGATAACTCTGCCACTGGTCAGATCCGAAGGCGGAGCGCAGACGCGGGGCGACGGGTTGCTCGCTGCAGCTACGCGTGGGTCTACGCGGAGCGGAGCCCACCACAGCTTGCGACGGTCGGCCTCACCGGAGGGGCGGCCATGCCCCTGCTCCGCGCACTATGAACGAAGCGGAGGGGGCCCCATCTGCAGACCGCAACCGCCGGCCTCACCGCCATGCCCCTGCTCCGCGCGACGAGACCTCTAGCACTGGTCAGATCCGAAGGCGGGGCGCAGACGCGGGGCAACGGGTTGCTCGCTGCAGCTATGCGTGGATCCGCGCGGAGCGGAGCCCACCACAGCTCGCGACAGTCGGCCTCATCGGAGGGGCGGCCATGCCCCTGCTCCACGCGACTCGGTCGCCGCGACAACCGTCAGATCCGGAGGCTGCTGAGCGCAGACGCGAGGCGATGGGGTCGGCACCTGGCTGTGGTGAAGCGTGACACATTGGCGAAGCAGATGGAGAGGACAACATGGCTGGACGAAGCGTCGTGTCCGCGAGGAGAGAGAACACCCACAACGCGCGGAGCGAAAAGGGACCCGTGACTTGTATGAACGTGTCGCACGGCCATCAGGCAAAGAACCGTGAAACGCGGAGGGCACGTGAAAACGCTTCAGGTTTTAAGGAACCTGATTGCATACATGCACGGAGCTATGTCACAGGCAGTGTAGCTAAGAAGGCATCTAGCTTTACATTATCGGTACGAGACATGAACTTGATGCAGATGGGCGCCCGCGCATGCATGAGTGCCATCGTCGATGACAAGAGCATCCCTAGCCCGTCCCCACAGATCATCCCTGACGCCACCGCCATCGAGAACGTCGGCGCCTTGCTAGGGTCGGCACGCCTCCACAGGTACAGCACCAAGCTCCCGACGAACATGTCGATGGGTATGCGCGCCGGCACCACAAAGGCGATGGCCACGCAGATGATGCTCGGAATGTAGTGTGCCACACGCCAGCGCTTCCGCATGGCCACCTCCCGGAACACGCTGAGCGCGAGCGCCAGCGCGAAGAAGAGCTTGCAGAGCCAGAGGCTGTGCATGGGTATCCCGTCCTGCCCGGCGCTCAGCATGGCGATGCTGCGGTACACTCGGGCGTAGGGCGCGTCGAAGACGTCGGTGTCGCCGTTCTGCACCCTGTAGAATGCCCAGAACATGAGCGGGTTGACGACGCACCCGAGCGCCGTGCCGATCGCCTGGCTGATGAACACGGTGTGCGGCGAGGTCAGCGTCAGGTACCCCGTCTTGAGGTCCTGCATCAGGTTGTTGGCGTTGGACATGGTCCCCATCACGATCCCACAGGCGACGAGGCCGGCGACGACGCCGCCGTCGTTGCGCCCCACGCTGGAGCCGACGAGGACCATGGCGAGCTTGCCGTAGGTGCTCGACAGGTTCATGTCGGTCACGCCGAAGGCGTACGCGTCGCAGAACGCGACGACCGGCGCGGCGAGGTAGATGAGGGCGACGTGCGCGTGCCGCATCTGCGGGTAGAGGTACGGTATGGCGGCGACGGAGACCATCGACAGGAGGACGTAGCACACGATGTTGACCGAGTTGGATATATGGTCCCGCAGAAACACCTGCGCCCTGCGGCGATCATCGAAGCTCTTCTTGGGTTGCTCGGCAGCGTTGAGGCAGTGGAACGGTAGCGGCTGCGTGTCACCGTCGGCTTCACTACCGCCGCCGCCTTGGATTATCGGCTGCTGCCTGCTGCGTCTCTTGCGCATTGTGTGCAGTGTGCACGCCACGATCGACAGGAAGTTGAAGAGGCCGTCGGCGAGTATCATGGACACGCCGATGAACACCTTGTAGCCCCTGATGCCGCTGAGGCTGCTGGGGCTGAGGTGCGAAGAGAACCAGACGCCCGCCTTGGTCGCGAGGTACGGCGAGACGAGCCCCCACGAGATGACGCTCCCGATGAACATGGACACGGTGATGGTGTACGGGCACAGCATGCCGATGCCGATGTTGGACATGGAGAAGTCGAAGTAGAATCTGGCCGGCCAAGAAGATGCAGTCGTTGTTAGTTAGTTAGTTCCATGCATGCACAAGGTTTAATTAATAGGAGGGTATATATTTGTGTTACCTACGTACCCGTGTTTATACGCCTCGAGGCCAAAGATAGGGAACACTCCGAAGCCACAGCCCTTTGCAGCAGCGAAAAACCACTGGAACATGTTCCACAGCATGGTTCCTCCCAGTGACCTAAACAACATCTCCACTTGCTGTCTGTAATAATAACCAAGTAAATCGTCATCAAGGTGCAGTGGTGACAAACATAACCAAATTAATTACAAAAATCAACATCTCCACCAGTTGATTTTGCGCTATGTAGCGACAACTAAAACGAAACGGAGGGAGCACTTCTTTGATAAACTAAACGACCACGTGCCTTGCCTTACTGGCTCCCTGAGGGG
Organism: Zea luxurians; assembly: GCA_029449295.1. NCBI lineage: Eukaryota > Viridiplantae > Streptophyta > Magnoliopsida > Poales > Poaceae > Zea > Zea luxurians. Next base: position 7,140,245 of record JAOPSE010000053.1, on the reverse strand, counting down.
TGTGGAAGCTGTTGATGAGGTGCGCCGTGGCCATTCCGTTAGGGTACGTGAGCCGGTGCCGGATGATCATGACCTTCCTGAACGGCATGAGGATGAACATGCCGGAGAAACTGACGAGGAAGAGGAAAGCGACCGTTCGGCCAATGCTCGGCTCCACGATGTTCTTGCCGTCCCTGACGTCTCCTCCGGCCGCGTTCTTGCCCATGGCGAGGACGTACGTGCCAAACCCTCCTGAAGAATTAATTGAACGGCATGCATGAAGTTTTGCTTTTTTTTTTGCATATATATGCATGAAGAATTGAACGGTACGTACATACATGAGGACATATCTTGTGCAATCATTCATTTTGGTGCAAGTGTGCAATCAAACTATCCAGATCATCCAATCTAGATCCAACGGTTTCATATGAAAGGGGTTAAAAGTAAAATAGGTACTATGTTTTAGGTGGAAGGGGTTAAATATAAAATAACAGTCATCATTAGATCTAGATTAGATGTACCAAACCGCTTGATTGCACGCTTGCACTAATATAAGTGATTGCACAGGATATTTTCCCTACATACATACCGCTGAATGTGATTGCAGAGCAGGCTACAACGCACGTCTGGATGACGGTGTTCTCCTGGCGCGTGAATGGCAGCTGGTGTGGCACCTGGAAGCAGTGGAGGGCACGGATCCACGCCCGGACGAGGTAGAAGCCGACGAGGCCAGCCGGGACGGTGAGCGACGGGAGGAAGCCCGAGTTGAGGCTGATCTTCATGGCGACGGCGCAGAGGGCGACGCCCAGGATGAAGCTGGCCGCTATCGACCGTGCCGTGATGGTCTCCCACAAGGATGGGATCGGGTCTGCCTCGAACGCGCGCTCCGTCGACACGCCTTCCTGCGTATGCTGCCCGTCGTCCACTTGCTCCATTGCATGTGTTATTATTATTATTATATCGTAGGAGGGGGATTAATTACGTACTAATTAAATTCCTCCTGTAGATATGATGGAACAAATAAAAGGGTTTGATTGTTCGTTTGATTCTGTGTGCATGTCTTGGTCTATTAAGTTATTAGTTAATAAACCAAGACATACACACAGAATCAAATCAAATGGGATGGGTGCAATAGGAGGGGACCAAGGGGGAGAGGTGGCATTTTATACGAAGCCAACTACTTAATTAAGGAAGGCCGTTCGTTCCTTCTAAGTATAGCATACATGTTTTGCTTACTTTAATTAGCTTGCCCTTTTTTCTCATGGTCGTGCTTTTTTCCGCCTTTTTTGAGGGTGTAATCTATAACACCATGGCATTAAATTAGCGCACGTACAATATTAATTAGAGCATGGCATGATTGATGACAAACCAAAGTGCAACAGACTACCCATAGCAGGCATGCATGTACTGCACCAAAGGAGATGACAGAAACGGCCGGATGTGTTGCTAAGAATAGGAGGGATATATATAGAATGTTTGTAGCATCAACTATTTGCTGCAGAAACTTGTACACGCATAACTAAGGCAACCATCCTAGTTTTTGAGAAATTCAGTTTCTATCTTCAGTTTTTAGAAATTGGTTTATAAAAAAACCTAATTAATAGTATTTACAACCACCTCAGCTTTTATAAACTGATTTTAACTGGGAGAGACTAGCTCCTTGGTTTTAGAAAACTAGGAATACAGTTTATATAAACTGAGATATAAACTAGTATTTTAGAACCACCTCAAGAAGTTTCTTAAAAACAAGATGCTTCCAAACATGTCCTAAGCCACTCACATGTGCGCACCTTTTTTTTACAAAAAGAACAGAGGTTTTGTTCTCATGTGTGCTTAGAGTAGTAGGCATATGCCGGACCTCAATCTAGAATCCAACAGGGACGGAGCCAGAAAAAAAATTAGAAGGGACTAAACTAAATTATTGCAGTATAAAAGCTCATTCTACATTATATTGTATACATTTTTAATTAGATGGCTGTAGTAGAGTTTCATAGAATCTGAAACGGTAGGGGGGCTCGAGCCCCGCCCGCCCCACCGTTGGATCCGTCCCTGGAATCCAATAATTTATCATCTAGGTTGATGAACTAAAATTTTAAAAAATGGAGCGGATATAATATCTAATTATATATCTTTTTTCATGCTGATACTAGTAACAGACAAGTACAAGGTTAAAAACACATATTTATTATCGATTTTAATAAAATCTACATCCCCTTCCTAGTTCGTACGAGATGGAAGCTGCGTAGTATTGTTTTGCTACAAGTTTTTTTTCTCCTAAAAAAAGAAACGAGGAGGAGACCTTGTGGTGGGGCCCGTACGTCAGTTGGCTGGTAGAGCAGGGCGCGGTTCCAGGCCGTTCCCGACCTCCGCCACGCGACCCAACCAATGGCGCGACTCCGCACGGTCCGAGGCCAACGGGGCCGTCGGATGGGTGTCACGGACGGCCGCTGCTATCCCAGCACAGAGAACCGCGCCATTGGCTCGGGACTCCACGCGTCCCGCTCCTACTGGTCCAGGTGGGACTTCTGACGTCCAAGCCAACGCGACGGGCGCAGCGAGACCCCGAGCCACCCGAGTTTAAAACCAGTCCCCGTCTCCGTCAGACAGACTCGACTCGTCAGCAAGCAGTTCGAAACCAAGGATCGATCCAGGAGCCTCCAGAAGGCGAGGAGGAAGAGGGAGAAGGGCGCGCGCGCGCGCAGCGTTCAAGTGGTGCTGGTGTCGTCCATGGATCGGTTTCGCGGATCCGCGTTCCTGCTCGGCGTCCTGCTCGCAGGTACCATGCTCGTGCGATTCGGTTTCTCTTAAGTATTTGTTTGTTTGTTTTGTTATTATATACTGTGAGATGTGAGATGAGATCTGGTGCTGGGGTTATATTTGGTAGTGGCGTAGGGATCATGAATTGAGGAGTAGGTGCTAGCGACGACGGGACACCGTGGACTGTTCATGTGATCTAGAATGTTTCTAGGTAGTATTTCCCTGATCTAATTGGTAAGTACTCATCCGCGGCCAGGGGATATAAGTACTCATCCCCTGAAACTGAGTCGCGTTCACTCCGACTGAGTTACATACATTAGCTAGCGAATTAGCGATTTCAGACTTCATTGCTGCCTCGATCCGTGACTGCTTCGACAGGATCATGGTATTAGAAGAGAATCTAATGGTGTGGGAGCAGACTGTCATTCTCATTTCATGTCCTAAACATTCAGTGAACTAATTTATAATTGAACTAGATGTAGGTGCTAGTGTGTGTGAATAATTGAAATGTGCTGAATGCTCTGTACTGATGTCTAATGCTACTTCAGAGACAATACATGATCAGTGTCCCTTAATCATTATTCTTCTGTATTTATGGCAGGATCCCTGTTCGCGTTTTCAGTTGCTAAGGAGGAGACCAAGAAGCTCGGCACCGTGATCGGTATCGATCTCGGAACCACCTACTCCTGTGTGGGTGTGTACAAGAATGGTCATGTTGAGATCATCGCCAATGACCAGGGTAACCGTATCACACCCTCATGGGTTGCCTTCACCGATAGCGAGAGGCTCATCGGTGAGGCTGCCAAGAACCAGGCAGCTGTCAACCCTGAGAGGACCATCTTTGACGTCAAGCGTCTCATCGGAAGAAAGTAGTGCCTCTCTCCCACAATTGCTTCTATTATTTCGTCTCGCTGTGGGTTATGTCTGGTGTCTTACCTGTAATGCCCATTGCTTAGGTTTCAGGATAAGGAAGTCCAGAGGGACATGAAACTTGTCCCCTACAAGATTATTAACAAGGATGGCAAGCCATACATTCAGGTCAAGATCAAGGATGGGGAGAACAAGGTCTTCAGCCCCGAGGAGATCAGTGCCATGATTCTTGGCAAGATGAAGGATACTGCTGAGGCGTACCTTGGCAAGAAGATCAACGATGCTGTCGTCACTGTCCCTGGTTAGTAACTCAACCATTCTGCTGGTTACCTCTAGTAGTTGTTATGTAAAAATGTGGTGGCTTACTTCCTTATGTTTTGTTTTTTGCAGCATACTTCAATGATGCGCAGAGGCAGGCAACCAAGGATGCTGGTGTCATTGCTGGCCTCAATGTTGCTAGGATCATCAATGAGCCAACTGCTGCTGCTATTGCCTATGGTTTGGACAAGAAGGGTGGCGAGAAGAACATCCTTGTCTTTGACCTTGGTGGTGGTACTTTTGATGTCAGTATCTTGACCATTGATAACGGTGTGTTTGAGGTGCTGGCCACCAATGGTGACACCCATCTTGGAGGTAAGAGAATTTTCCGATTAATAGCTATCCTATGCACTACGGCAATAAAATACTTCTGATTACTGTACTGTTATATTAATTTCAGATGCTTATGTTTGATATATTAAAACTCATGATGATGCCATGCATTCATAGGATTTGTTGATCTGAATCTGAGTGGTTAATGTTGCCAGATATATTGATATAATTATAAAGGCTATCTGCATTCAAAGTTTATGATGCATGCATACCTTGAATCTGCACTGTGTATTTAGAAGTTACATGGACACACTTGCTTTTACTGTTGAGCACATTTCCTGTGAGCTTGCATATCTATTTCTGACTTGAACTGTATCACCTCTTCATCCAGGTGAGGATTTTGACCAGAGGATCATGGAATACTTCATCAAGTTGATCAAGAAGAAGTACAGCAAGGACATCAGCAAGGACAACCGTGCTCTTGGAAAGCTGAGGAGGGAAGCTGAGCGTGCCAAGAGAGCCCTGAGCAACCAGCACCAGGTCCGAGTTGAGATCGAGTCCCTCTTTGACGGGACCGACTTCTCAGAGCCGCTGACCCGTGCCAGGTTTGAGGAGCTGAACAACGATCTGTTCCGCAAGACTATGGGCCCTGTCAAGAAGGCCATGGAGGACGCTGGCCTTGAGAAGAGCCAGATCCACGAGATTGTCCTGGTTGGTGGAAGCACCAGGATTCCCAAGGTCCAGCAGCTCCTGAAGGACTACTTCAATGGCAAGGAGCCGAACAAGGGTGTGAACCCAGATGAGGCTGTTGCCTTTGGTGCCGCGGTGCAGGGAAGCATCTTGAGCGGCGAGGGTGGTGACGAGACAAAAGGTTCGGTGCTCTTTCACTAGTGCTAGCTGGGTTTTTTTTTCTTGTAAGTGGTCATCGTGCTTACATAAATGTGATTTTGCCTTGATGTAGATATCCTCCTCCTTGATGTGGCTCCTCTCACCCTGGGTATTGAGACCGTCGGTGGAGTCATGACCAAGTTGATCCCGAGGAACACTGTCATCCCGACCAAGAAGTCGCAGGTGTTCACCACCTACCAGGACCAGCAGACCACCGTCTCCATCCAGGTAAGGACGCGCATCCTGCTCCTCCTGTCTTCTCTGCATTGTCAGCTGCGTGCTTGGTAGTAATATGACCTGTTTGTTTTGTCTTGTGATCCAAACATACAGGTCTTTGAGGGTGAGCGCAGCATGACCAAGGATTGCCGTCTTCTGGGCAAGTTCGACCTCAATGGCATTCCGTCAGCTCCGAGGTGCGTTGCTGCTGCTCATCTGTTTGTTGAATGACCGAATGAATCCAGTGTTGTCTGATGAACGAATTGAACTGTGCAGGGGCACACCCCAGATCGAGGTGACCTTCGAGGTGGACGCCAACGGTATCCTGAACGTGAAGGCGGAGGACAAGGGCACGGGCAAGTCGGAGAAGATCACGATCACGAACGAGAAGGGGCGGCTGAGCCAGGAGGAGATCGACCGCATGGTGCGGGAGGCGGAGGAGTTCGCGGAGGAGGACAAGAAGGTGAAGGAGCGGATCGACGCCCGCAACCAGCTGGAGACGTACGTGTACAACATGAAGAACACGGTGGGCGACAAGGACAAGCTCGCGGACAAGCTGGAGGCGGAGGAGAAGGAGAAGGTGGAGGAGGCCCTCAAGGAGGCGCTGGAGTGGCTGGACGACAACCAGTCCGCCGAGAAGGAGGACTACGAGGAGAAGCTCAAGGAGGTGGAGGCCGTGTGCAACCCCATCGTGTCGGCCGTGTACCAGCGGTCGGGCGGCGCCCCCGGTGGCGATGCCGACGGCGGCGTCGACGACGACCACGACGAGCTGTAGATGGTGGTGGGGAGCGGTGACGTGGAGTGCCGGGAACCAAGCCAAATTTTGTAATGGTGTTTAGGGGGGAGGGTGGTAGCTTTTCACCTCTGCGGACAAAAAAAAACTAATCTTGGTGCTGCTCTGCCAATAGACGGGCTGAGCATAGAACCTTTTTTTTTCCCTTCTACTTCCTTGTGATTGTTCTTTTTATAGAGGATTCGCATTGGAATGTAATGTAAAAAAAAAAGAAGACGCACTTCTGAAACTTTTTCTGTTACTACAAGTTAATAATGAAACGGTGCATCAGAATGTAATGACTGATATGAGTACAGGACGGGAAAGCCCAAAGCCGAGCAATGCAATCTGCTTGGGACTTGGATTACATTATTACAAACAACGCTAGCACATGAGGAGGTGATGAAACGTGGGCTCTGATGTTATGGTCCAGGCCGAATGAGATTGAATTTATTTGTAAGCCTTTTTTTCCTGGGCTGGGCTAGTTTAATTCCACTTTCCCACATTGCCAACATCTTCATGCATAGAGATGGCAACGGGTACAAACCGCTGGGTTTTGCCGTCCCAAACCCGTACACGTGAGAAATATCTATGCTCATTAAAAAACCCGTACCCATGACGGGTTTGAGATTTTGCCCAAACTCGTACCCATCGGGTTAGCGGGTACTCATGGGTTACCCGCGGGTTTCATCTCCAATATACTTATTCTTCTCATAATCAATAAGTATCGTAATGATTAATGATATCATGCTCCAAAATTTATGTAATGAACAATGAGTTCATGATTTGGTATAAAAATTATTAGTAGAGAGAATGAAATACAAATAATAAGTTGTATAATTAAGTGACCTTGCACTAAGTTATCCATCCACCACATATATAACGCTAGTAAAAACTATAATAGCAAACAAGCAACACATTCACCAATTGATAAAAATTATGATGTAAATAAGGAATAACAAGTTTGTTGTTCGTTTATAAAACAAAATGATAATATGCACTAAGTTTGGCCGAGTTTAAAAACCCACGAGTTTACGGGTTTGGGTACTATAGGAACAAACCCATACCCATAAACCCGCCGGGTATAGATTTATGCCCATTAACAAACCCATGGGTATGAAATTTGACCCAAACCCGTACCCTAATGGGGTAAAAACCCATCGGGTTTCGAATACCCATTACCATCTCTATTGAAAGTCGCCTAGAGGGGGGTGAATAGGGCGAATCTGAAATTTACAAAGTTTAAGCACAACTACAAGCCGGGGTTAGCGTTAGAATTAAAATCGAGTCCAAGAGAGAGGGCGAAAACAAATCACAAGCAAATAAGGAGTGTGACACGGTGATTTGTTTTACCGAGGTTCGGTTCTTGCAAACCTACTCCCCGTTGAGGTGGTCACAAAGACCGGGTCTCTTTCAACCCTTTCCCTCTCTCAAACGGTCACTTAGACCGAGTGAGCTTCTCTTCTCAATCAAATGGGACACTAAGTCCCCGCAAGGACCACCACACAATTGGTGTCTCTTGCCTCGGTTACAATTGAGTTGATCACAAGAAAGAATGAGAAAGAAAAAGCAATCCAAGCGCAAGAGCTCAAATGAACACAAGTCACTCTCTCACTAGTTACTATTTGATTGGAATGATCTTTGGACTTGAGAGAGGATTTGATCTCTTTGGTGTGTCTTGTATTGAATGTTATAGCTCTTGTAAGGTGTAGGAAGTCTGAAAACTTGGATGCCATTGAATGTGGGGTGGTTGGGGTATTTATAGCCCTAACCACCAAACTAGTCGTTTGGTGGAGACTGCTGTCGCACGGCGCACCGGACAGTCCGGTGCGCCAGCCACGTCACCCGGCCGTTGGGTTCTGACCGTTGGAGCTCTGACAGGTGGGGCCTTCTGGCTGTCCGGTGGTGCACCGGACATGTCCTGTAGACTGTCCGGTGCGCCTTCTAGCGCTGCTCTGACTCTGGCGGGCACTGTAGCGCATTGAATGCGTTTGCAGTCGACCGTTGGCGCGAAGTAGCCGTTGCTCCGCTGGCACACCGGACAGTCCGGTGCGCCACCAGACAGTCCGGTGAATTATAGCGGAGCGGCCTCCCATTTTCCCGAAGGTGGCAAGTTCAACGTCGGGGTCCCTGGTGCACCGGACATTGTCCGATGGCACACCGGACAGTCCGGTGCGCCAGACCAGGGCACACTTCGGTTGTCTTTTGCTCTCTTTGTTTGAACCCATTCTTGGTCTTTTTATTGGTTTGTTGTGAACCTTTGGCACCTGTAAAACTTATAATCTAGCGCAAACTAGTTAGTCCAATTATTTATGTTGGGCAATTCAACCACCAAAATTAATTAGGAAAAGGTGTAAGCCTATTTCCCTTTCAATCTCCCCCTTTTTGGTGATTGATGCCAACACAAACCAAAGCAAATATAGAAGTGCATAATTGAACTAGTTTGCATAATGTAAGTGCAAAGGTTGCTTGGAATGAAACCAATAAATATTACTACTAGATATGCATGGATGGCTTTCTTCTTATTAACATTTTGGACCACGCTTGCACCACATGTTTTGTTTTGCAAAATGTTTTGGAAATTCTTTTCAAAGTTCTTTTGCAAATAGTCAAAGGTAAATGAATAAGATTTTGAGAGGCATTTTCAAGATTTGAAATTTTCTCCCCCTGTTTCAAATGCTTTTCCTTTGACTAAACAAAACTCCCCCTTAATGAAATCCTCCTCTTAGTGTTCAAGAGGGTTTTAGATATTAATTTTGAAGAGGGTATACCAATTTGAAATTCTATCAAAAATAAGATAGCAATTGAAAAATTCTTTTCTTAACTCAAATTTAAAGGACTATATTTTTTAAATTGGTGGTGGTGCAGTCCTTTTGCTTTGGGCTAATACTCTCTCCCCCTTTGGCATGAATCGCCAAAAACGGATGCTTGAGTGAAATATAAGCCCGTGTAACTACCTTCTCCCCCTATGGTAAATAATATACGAGTGAAGATTATACCAAAGTTGGAGAGTTTGTGCGGAGCGACGGCGAAGGATGAATGATTCGATGGAGTGGAGTGGAAGCCTTGTCTTCGCCGAAGACTCCTTTTCCCTTTCAATCTATGACTTAGCATGAAGTGGACTTGAAAGAACACATTAGTCATAGCACATGAAAGAGATGATCAAAGGTATATATATGAGCTACGTGTGCAAAATATCATTCAAAATTCCTAGAATCAAGAATATTTAGCTCATGTCTAAGTTCGGTAAAAGTTTGTTCATCCAATGGCTTGGTAAAGATATCGGCTAATTGTTCTTTGCTGTTAACATATGCAATCTCGATATCCCCCTTTTGTTGGTGATCCCTTAGAAAATGATACCGAATGGCTATGTGTTTAGTGCGGCTATACTCAACGGGATTATCCGTCATGCGGATTGCACTCTCATTATCACATACAAGAGGAACTTTGGTTAATTTGTAACCATAGTCCCTAAGGGTTTGCCTCATCCAAAGCAATTGCGCGCAACAATGGCCTACGGCAATATACTCGGCTTCGGCGGTAGAAAGAGCGATAGAATTTTGCTTCTTTGAAGCCCAAGACACCAGAGATCTTCCCAAGAACTGGCAAGTCCCTGATGTGCTCTTTCTATTAATTTTACACCCTGCCCAAGCAGCATCGGAATAACCAATTAAATCAAATGTGGATCCCCTGGGGTACCAAAGGCCAAACTTAGGAGTATAAACTAAATATCTCAAGATTCGTTTTACGGCCCTAAGGTGAACTTCCTTAGGATCGACTTGGAATCTTGCACACATGCATATGGAAAGCATAATATCCGGTCATGAAGCACATAAATAGAGTAAGAAACCTATCATCGACCGGTATACCTTTTGATCGACGGATTTACCTTCCGTGTCGAGGTCGAGATGCCCATTAGTTCCCATGGGTGTCTTGATTGGCATCCTTCATCCCAAACTTGGTTAGAATGTCTTGAATGTACTTCGTTTGGCTAACGAAGGTGCCCTCTTGGAGTTACTTCACTTGAAATCCTAAGAAATACTTCAACTCCCCCATCATAGACATCTCAAATTTTTGTGTCATGATCCTAATAAACTCTTCACATGTAGATTCATTAGTAGACCCAAATATGATATCATCAACATAAATTTGGCACACAAACAAATCATTTGCAAGTGTTTTAGTAAAGAGAGTAGGATCGACTTTTCCGACTTTGAAGCCATTAGCGATAATAAAGTCTCTTAGGCATTCATACCATGCTCTTGGGGCTTGCTTGAGCCCATAAAGCGCCTTAGAGAGTCTATAAACATGGTTAGGATACTCACTGTCTTCAAAGCCGGGAGGTATGTAAGTGCAATCAACCCCAAATGAGGGTTTTGGTGATTTAATGACAAAACAAATAAGGGTACTAACAGTTTTTGTTCTCAATGTATGATTAGAAAGAAACAGGAAATTAAGGAAGCACCAAGGACTTCATGCAACGGACGTATAAAATTTTATGTAAAATCTTGTGTTGCATGATGTAATTCTTCCTTATTCTTTTCTGCACAGGTATAGGTGTTTGCTATAGCTCAAGTCCCCAAATTCAAAAGCTATTTTTGAAAACCAAAATCACTTTAACATTATTTGGTTGACCATGGTTAGGGTTGAGAAACCTAGAGTGTTCTTGCTGAAAAACAGCTGAACTTCTTCAACTGTAGCTGAGCTTTCTAGCTGAACTTAACTTCAGCTGTGTTGAGCTTCTTCAGCTGCAGCTGAGCTGGACTTCAGCTGAGTTGAGATTTCAACTCCAGCTGAACTTCAACTTCAGCTGTGGACCTCTTTGACCATACACCAGCTGAACTTGCCCCCGGGCAGCTGAGCTGGGGTTTTCTCTCCAAAACTCTCTGGTCTAGACCAGCTGAACTGGTCCTGGGGGGCAACTCAACTGGTCTCTAACCCCCTCTGACTTCTGATCTGCAGTCTGCCAGTCAGACTGGCAGTCAGGTCACCAGGGGTGTCAAGGGGTGGTTCAACCGCCCTGGGGGGCGGTTCAACCGGTCCTGACCTGTCTGACCCGCCTGTAGGTCAGTCTGCCAGTCAGTCTGGCAGTCAGACTGGCAGACAGTCTGCTGACCTGTCAGGGGGCGGTTCAACCGCCCTTGGGGGCGGCTCAACCGGTTTTTTGCGAGGTTTCTGGTCAAACGGCTAGTTTTTGAGCCGTGACTATAAATAGAATCCTCTCTCTCCCTTCTTCAAGGCGGCTGGACACACACACATTTATTGCTCACCTAACTTGAGACAAAGCACTCAACTCTCCCATCTCTCTCACACTTAAATCTTCCTCAAGATTCAACCTTGTTGGAGGAGCTCTTGGGTGTGAGGTTTGTGCTTGTGCTCACGATTTGGCTTTCTCTCCCATCTCTTTTTACAAAGACTTGAGCTTGTGCAAACCCCTCTTGTGCTTTCTTGGTGTTCTTGAAACCCTAGGTTTCAAGATCTTTTGAGGTTGCTTGGGAGTCTCCAAATTTGTGGACGACCCCAAGAAGTTTGTATCACCCGCTCTTTGAGCTGAGATAAGAAGAGATTACCTTGACCTTTGTGGTCGGCTTTTGGAGGATTAGGGTTGAAAAAGACCCGGCCCTTTGTGGGCTCCTCAACGGGGAGTAGGACACCTTTGTGGTGTGGCCGAACCTCGGATTAAATCTTGTGTCTTGTGTTCTTGCTTGTTTTTAACTTAAGATATCTTTACTTGCAAGATTGACATAAAGATTTTTCCGTAGAGTTTATCTAGAAGTAAAATAGCCTTTACATATTCATCTTTTCATCCTAACTTAGCTATACCTTACTTCACACAAGAACTCGCGAAATACTTTTTCGAGTAGATTTTAATCTAAAGTTTATAAAACAGTTGGATTGGTTCAGAGTGGTTCAACTTGCGCACGTAGCTGTTGAACCGGCCTGCACCAGTCGAACTGTGTATTTAACAATCTTTCGAAGTTTGTTGTGAAAATTTTCAGATTAGCCTATTCACCCTCCCCCTCTAGGCTACTTTCAATTGGTATCAAAGCTTCGTACCTCGTTTTACGCTTAACCGCGTGAGGAAACAATCATGTCTACTCAACGGGACCATGTGGATCCTATCCTCGAGGAAATCCCCATCACATCTTCCGGTGAGGAAGTGGACCCCAAGGTCCTCGACCTCGCCATGAAGATTGCCGAGAAGATGTTCCTCAAAATGAAAGAGGAAGATGCTAAGAAAAAAGGACGAAGAAGAAGAATCAAGAAGAAAGGCCGAAGAAGATAAAGGTAAAGGAAAATTTGATTACAATGACGATCTAGTGGATCTTTTGGTGTCGAAGGTGTTGAGCAAGGTAAGTCTCAACACCGAAGGATCATCTACCAAAAGCAAAGGTAACGAATTTAGTAAAGTTCAATTCGATTACTCTAGAAATTTTATCCCCAACTTCTCTTCTGCCCCACTTGGAAAGTTACCAACTCTTAGTGAGTTGAACTATGACGAGTGGGCCGACAAGATGAAGTCGCATTTAATCGGTGTGCATCCTAGTCTTTGGGAGATTGTTAATGTAGGTATGTATAAGCCCGCCCAAGGAGAAGAGATGACTCCGGAAATGATGCAAGAGGTTCATCGCAATGCTCAAGCAGTGAGCATAATTAAAGGAAGTCTTTGTCCGGAAGAATACCAAAAAGTTCAAGGAAGAGAAGATGCCCGTGACATTTGGAATATTCTTAAAATGTCACATGAAGGAGATCCCAAAGCTAAGAGACATAGAGTTGAAGCTTTGGAGAGTGAGCTTGCTAGATATGATTGGACAAAGGGTGAGTCGCTTCAATCACTCTTTGATCGGTTGATGGTGTTAGTAAACAAAATAAGAGTGCTTGGAAGTGAAGATTGGAGTGACTCCAAGGTCACAAGATTATTCATGAGAGCATATAAAGAAAAGGATAAGTGTCTAGCAAGGATGATAAGGGATCATGACGACTATGAGGATATGACGCCTCATCAATTATTTGCAAAGATTCAACAACACGAGTCCGAAGAAGCCCCTATCAAGACAAGAGACTCTCATGCCTTGATCACTAATGAACAAGACACCCGTAAGAAGAACAAAGACCACAAAGCAAAGAAAGTGGTCGAGACATCAAGTGATGAAGATAGCTCAAGTGATGAAGACACAGCTATGTTCATCAAAACATTCAAGAAATTTGTAAGAAAAAATGACAAGTTCCAAAGGAAAGGAAAGAAGAGGGCATGCTATGAATCTGGCCAAACCGGTCATTTCATAGCGGATTGTCCTAACAAGAAGGAACAAGAAGCCAAGAAGGAATACAAGAAGGACAAGTTTAAAAAGGGAGGCAAGACCAAGGGACATTTCAAGAAGAAGAAATATGGTCAAGCCCATATTGGTGAAGAATGGAACTCTGATGAAGAGAGTTCTAGCTCCGAAGAAGAGAAAGTGGTGGCAAACGTTGCTATCCAATCTACTTCAAGCTCACAACTCTTCACCAACCTACAAGATGACTTCTACACTCCAACTTGCCTCATGGCAAAAGGAGATAAGGTAACTTTAATTAGTAATGATTTTCAAAATGATGATGATGATGATGAACAAATTGCTATGAAAAATAAAATGATTAAGGAATTTGGCTTGAAAGGATATAATGTTATCACCAAATTAATGGAGAAGCTAGATAAAAGAAAAGCAACTTTTGATGCTCAAGAAGACTTGCTTATCCTTGAAAAGGAAAGAAACCTAGAGCTTCAAGGATTGTTACTCAATAAAGATGAAATGCTAGATGCCTTGACTAAGGAAGTATCTTTAGTCAAGATAACTATAGAGGATAAAGAAAAAGAAGTAATCAATATGAAAACCTCTATAGCTAATCTTGCAAATGAAAAGGATGCACTTGAATCAAGCATGTTAAGCTTGAATGTCCAAAATCAAGAACTTCAAGTGCAACTTGAAAATTGCAAGAACATCAATGCTTCATCTTCATTGATTGAATCTAAGTCTAGCTCCTCAAATAATAACTCTTGCAAACATTGTGCCAAATATCATGCTTCTTGTTGTCAAACTAACCATGCAAGGAAGAAGGACCCACAGGTGAAGGTCAAAGAAATATTGAAAAGATGCTCTAGCAATGATGGGTTAAAGAAAATTGAACCCAAGTACAAGTCCCTAAAGCCCAACAATGGAAGAAGAGGGCTTGGGTTCAACTCATCCAAGGAAAACCCTAGCACAGTGCATAAGGGGTGGAGATCCCCCAAGTTCATAGAGGGAACTACCCTATATGATGCCTTGGGGAGGATTCACTCCTCAAATGACAAGTCACCTCAAGTAAAGGTAAACTTGAGTTCCACAAAGAGTAAGATGAAGGAAGTGGGATCCTCAAGTGGACAACAATTTAATGCTCCCATTTCTCACTCTTATCTTTTTGATTATATGTTGACTTGGGATTTAGGGAAATTGGTTGTCAAATATGTGGGTGCCTACACTAAAAGAAAAGTCATGAAAAGAAGTGTGTGGGTACCCAAGGCTATAACTAACACTGTAGGACCCAATTCAATTTGGGTACCTAAAAGCATAGCCTAAACTTGTTTTGCAGGTCTAGTCCTCCGGTGGGTCAAGTTGGGTGCTTGACAGTGGATGTACAAATCACATGACCAGGGAGGAAGACATGTTTCATTCATTGCAACTAACTCAAGAAGCACAAGAAATTGTGTTTGGAGATAGTGGCAAGAGTAAGGTGATTGGTATTGGTAAAATTCCTATCTCTAACCAACAATCACTTTCAAATGTTTTATTGGTAGATTCTTTAAGCTACAATTTGTTGTCCGTTTCACAACTTTGTGGAATGGGTTATAATTGTTTATTTTCTGATGTGGATGTGAAGATCCTTAGAAGGGAGGACTCCTTAGTTGCCTTTACGGGTCGCTTGAAGGGCAAGCTTTATCTTGTTGATTTCACAACAAGTAAAGTGATGCCTGAGACTTGTTTAGTGGCAAAGTCCGACAAGGGTTGGCTATGGCATCGCCGGCTAGCCCATGTCGGTATGAGGAATTTGGCCAAACTTCAAAAGGATAATCACATCATTGGACTAACAAATGTTGTATTTGAGAAAGATAGGGTTTGTGGCGCATGCCAAGCAGGAAAGCAACATGGAGTCCCACATCAATCAAAGAATGTGGTCACAACAAAGAGGCCATTGGAGCTTCTTCACATGGACCTCTTCGGACCTGTGGCTTACATTAGCATTGGTGGTAGTAAGTATGGATTAGTCATTGTTGATGATTTTTCTCGATTCACCTGGGTTTTCTTTTTGAGTGATAAAGGTGAAACTCAAGAAATATTGAAGAAATTCATGAGAAGAGCTCAAAATCAAGAAAGTGAGAAGTGATAATGGGACGGAATTCAAGAACACAGGTGTCGAAGAATTTTTAGGCGAAGAAGGAATCAAACATGAGTTCTCGGTTCCTTACACTCCACAACAAAATGATGTTGTGGAAAGAAAGAACCGAACTTTAATTGAAGCAGCTAGAACCATGTTGGATGAGTACAAGACACCTGACAACTTTTGGGCAGAGGCGGTCAACACCGCCTGTCATGCAATCAACCGTCTCTATCTTCACAAGATCTACAAAAAGACTGCTTATGAGCTTCTCACTGGTAACAACCCTAAAGTTGATTATTTTAGAGTATTTGGTTGTAAGTGTTTTATTCTTAACAAGAAAGTCAAGAGCTCAAAGTTTGCTCCTAGAGTGGACGAGGGTTTCTTGCTTGGTTATGCATCAAATGCGCATGGATATCGCATCTTCAACAATACCACTGGTCTTGTTGAAATAGCGATAGACGTGACATTTGATGAATCTAATGGCTTGCAAGGGCATGTTTCTAATGGCACTGCAGGAAATGAAGAACTACCTTGTGAGGCCATAAAGAAACTTGCAATAGGTGAAGTGAGACCTCAAGAAAATGATGATGAGGAAGGAACTTTGTGGATGACCAATGAGGTTGTTGATGTGGGTGCAAAGGTGGTGGGTGACAAATCCTCCACCCAAGCAAACCCATCAACCTCAAGTCATCCAAGTCTTGAAGAAAATCATCAATTCCAAAGGATGCCAATTGTGGTAGAAGATGAACACGAAAGTGTTAATGGTGAAGTGCCTCTTGATCAAGTGAATGATGAGGAGGAGCAAATACAAAGACAACCATCAGTGCCTCATCCTAGAGTCCATCATACCATTCAAAGGGACCATCCGGTGGACAACATCCTGGGTAGCATCAGGAGAGGGGTAACAACTCGATCTCGTTTAGCTAATTTTTGTGAATTTTACTCGTTTGTTTCCTCCCTTGAGCCACTTAAGGTTGAAGAAGCATTGGGTGATCCGGATTGGATAATTGCCATGCAAGAGGAGTTGAACAACTTCTCCCAGAATGAAGTTTGGTCCTTAGTCCAAAGACCCAAACAAAATGTGATTGGGACAAAATGGGTCTTTAGGAACAAACAAGATGAACATGGCGTGGTTACAAGAAACAAAGCACGGTTGGTTGCCTAAGGCTACACTCAAGTGAAAGGACTTGATTTTGGTGAAACATATGCGCCGGTAGCAAGGTTAGAGTCAATTAGAATATTAATTGCCTATGCTACTAACCATGATTTCAAGATATATCAAATGGATGTCAAGAGCGCATTTCTAAATGGACCACTACAAGAGAGGGTCTATGTGGAGCAACCACCGGGCTTTGAAGACCCAAAGAAGCCAAACCATGTTTACTTACTTCACAAGGCACTCTACGGGCTTAAACAAGCCCCTAGAGCTTGGTATGATTGCCTTAAGGATTTCTTGCTTAACAATGGTTTTGAAATAGGAAAAGTAGACTCTACTTTATTCACTCGCAAAGTTGATAATCAATTATTTGTTTGTCAAATATATGTCGACGACATTATATTTGGCAGTACTGATGAAACTTTTTGTGAGGAATTTAGTAGGGTTATGATAAATAGGTTTGAGATGTCCATGATGGGTGAGCTCAAGTACTTCCTGGGTTTTCAAGTTAAACAACTCAAGGAAGGAACCTTTCTGTGCCAAACCAAGTACACACAAGACATGCTCAAAAAGTTTGGCATGGAAAAGGCAAAGCACACCAAGACACCAATGGCTTCAAGTGGTCATCTCGACTTAAATGAAGAAGGTAAATCTGTAGATCAAAAGCTTTATAGATCAATGATAGGATCTCTTCTATATTTGTGTGCATCTAGGCCAGATATCATGCTTAGTGTGTGCATGTGTACCTGTTTTCAAGCTAACCCAAAAGAGTGTCACTTAGTGGCCGTTAAGAGAATTTTGAGATATCTAGTTCACACCCAAAATCTAGGTCTCTGGTATCCTAAGGGCTCCTTTTTCGATTTATTTGGCTACTCTGATTCAGACTATGCCGGTTGTAAAGTAGATCGAAAAAGCACCTCGGGGACTTGCCAATTCCTTGGGCGGTCCCTGGTGTCCTGGAGCTCTAAGAAGCAAAACTGTGTTGCACTTTCCACTGCCGAGGCCGAATACATAGCTGCTGGTGCTTGTTGTGCTCAGTTGCTATGGATGAAGCAAACTTTGAGAGATTTTGGCTGTGAGTTTAAAAGAATCCCACTACTTTGTGACAATGAGAGCGCCATTAAACTAGCCAACAATCCTGTGCAACATTCTAGAACCAAACACAAAGATATAAGACACCATTTTCTGAGGGACCACGAAGCAAAAGGAGATATCGAATTATGTCATGTAAACACAAAAAATCAACTAGCCGATATCTTCACAAAACCCCTCGATGAGACTAGATTTTGCTTTCTTAGGAGTGAATTAAATATCTTGGATTCTCGTAACTTAACTTGAAAACGGACACACAGATTGTTTGATTCACTATTTTTGATTGATAGTTTTAAAGCTTTGTGATGATCTTTCAAAACTTGGTGGAAATGTTAAAATTCGAATGAATTTTAGTGCTAAGATTTTTTTAAATTTTTCACTTGAAGCTCAACTGGCTTGGCCAGCTGAACTTTCTAGCTCAGCTGGAGGAGGCCAGCTGAACTTCGGAGCTGAACTTCAGCTCAGCTGCTTTTAACCAGAATTAACCTGGACCATCCTGGCCAAAACCGGTTGAACCGGTATTGAGACCGGTTGAACCGGTCTGGCTCTGACCGGTCAGCCGCAGGCCTGTCCGCGCAGATTTTTGCAGCCGTCAGCCGTGTCAGCACCTTTTCTCAGCCGCGCGGTAGCTTTTGCAGCCGACTGGTCACCTCTGCGCAGTACTTTTTTGACTTTTGTGGCCTTTTGGAATCTGTTGCTTTAATTAATGCCATGTCAGGTCGCGTCAGTCACTTTTTGGAACACCTTTTCAGAAACCTGTGCAGTACTTTTTCAACTTTTACTGTTTGAAGAATCTGCTTTTTACTGCGCAGACGCGTTAGAAATTTAAATTTTTTTTGGCGTTTTCCCTCTGACCGTTTCTGGCCCTCTGACCGCGCTGGTCAGATGCGGTTGAACCGGCCCTTGGACGGCGGTTGAACCGGTCCTGGGGACCAGCTCAACTGCCTATTTATATGTCGCTCCCTTTCTCTTCCCTCACTCCAACCATACTCGTCTTAGTCTCTCCGCAGTGTTTAGAGCCTCCTCTCTCTCACTCTCCTCAACTGGTTCATAGTTCCAAAACCTCTCCAATCATGGTGCGTCATCGCAACCCTTCCGTGATTGAGTTTAGCAGCGACTCGGATGAGATTCAGGAGGAATCTCCCATCCCCTCTCCTCTGCCTCGTCGCTCCCTCTCTAAGAGAGGACGCGGCTCTGGTAGGATGGATGGAGAGGGTTCTTCCATGCCCTCGCAGCCGGCTCGCGGGAGGCGCCAAAAGGTTGGCGCCACTCGACCTCGTCGCAGCACTTCTTCCTCTGGATATGCTCTGTGCCAGGAGGAGGATGGGGCTTTCGACGACTTCATCGACCTTCCAGCGCCAGATGCACTCTACGTCATCGGTCTGCACATGCATCCGGCGAACGTTACCCGCGGTCCACATGAACCTCCTGTCGACTTCTCTCTGAAGGGTGTGGACACTCTTCAGCGCCTGAGGTTCACCAATCCTTCTCTCACTCCTCGTCATCCTGGTGTCCAGGACCCTCGGTTCTAGAATCTTTTCCAGGCTGATTTCTACAATTCTGTCATTTTATCCAAGAAACACCCAGTCGTCAGGCATAGGTTTATAGACTGGGAGGGATGTGAGAACATGGGTGATGCTGACATGACGTCAGCTCTCCAAAACTTAGAGAGAAAGGGGTTAAAAAATATTATGACCATGGAATACCCCTGGAACGACGAGGTGGTAGCTCAGTTTTATGCCACCCTCTGGATCAAGAAAGTAGATGAGGAAGCCGATGGGTATGATTACCCTGTCATGTATTTCTTCATCCAGGGTAACTGGCACAAAGTCAGTTATCATCGTTTTGCCCATATTCTGGGCTTCTCTGATGCTGATATTCAGGGCAGCAACATGCGAGTGCATAACATTAGGCTGCCCATGTGGGAAGAGACTGAATTTATTCATGTCTCTATGGATCGGGAGTTCTGGACGACCGCTAACATGCATAGGTACTACAAGTACCTTAACTCTTTGTCCAGGATGACCGTTCTCCCGAAGGGCGGGAATCAAATGAACGTCCTTGGGGAGAGTCGGGTCTTCCTTCTCCTCCTTGCTCCCAACAGTCTCGCCCGCATTAATGTGTTTGACATGATCTGGGAAGAGATCATCCGTGGTTCCTGGTCTCCTCTCAAAGGGTGTCTTCATGCACCCTTTATCATGAAGATGATCGAAGTGGTCACCCAGACTCACTTCGAAAAACCTGTCAAACACTCCCGCTACGTACCCTACTGGGTTGATTCCTCCAACCCAGCTGCTCGTACGAAGCAGGCTCCCTCAGGGTCTGGAGGCCCTGCCTCCTCTACTGAGCCACCTCCCCAGCCTCTTCCTCATCCATCCTCCTCTCGCACCGCCGCTGCCTCGCGTCCCTCTCCTGGCCGCGGATCTCCCATGCCACGTGGTCGTGGTCGAGGTCGTGGCCGAGGGATGGGTGCCCGCTTGGTCCATGGGATTGCGACATTTTTCTCTATGTGCCGGAACATTTCTGCTGATGTACATGAGCTGGCAAGGCGTCAGCGGGAGACTGACGACAATCTCCGTCGTCAAGCTTCCACTATGGGTATGCCCTTTGCCCCTCACTCGCCTGACGTGCCTCTCCATCCTCCTCCCCCGTAGATCAATGAGTGGCACCAGCAGGCCTACGGGGTGCCATTTATGTCAGCAGACGATGAAGAAGAAGAAGAAGCCTACGTTGATGATCGCGAGCAGTTTGCCCCGCCTCCCTACCATGGGGATCCGAGTCAATCATCCTCTCACCCTCCGCCTCCCTACTCGGGTCAGGGACCCACTCCCGGTGACCCTAGGCCGTCCGGCTCTGGTCACTATCCTCCTCCTCCCTACTCGGGTCCGGGACCCATTCCTGGTGACCCGCGGCCATCCGGCTCTAGTTACCATCATCACCCTCCACCTCCTCCTCATCATCGTTCATCTTCAGCATCCACCTTTTCTGCAGGTGATGAGCTCCCTAGGGACTCCTCACTCGAGGAAGACATGATGAGGACTTTCTTCCCTGACTACACATCATACCCTCCATCATATCCTCCGTCCTATCCTCCTCCTGGAGGATATTGATTCATGTATCCTTGTCTCTCTCTCTCTTCGTTTTTGGTACTTGTTGCCAAAAAGGGGGAGAAAATCCAAAATTTCTAGTCTTTTTATTTGTGGTTCTTTCGGTTATGTATTTCTTTTGGATTATTTTTTTGTTTTGGCCACTGTTGTGGCTTGTATCCCCTTATCATTGTATGAAATAAAACTGCTGGGTTTTTATTCAAAGTGATATGATGGTCTTCTGGCCATCATCTTTTGTCCCATCAGTTTGTAATGATTGCTTTGCTATGAAGTAAAAATGATGTGTATTTAGAGATAGTCATATGCATCACAACTCCTGTTATGACACTCTTGCACCCCTCGGATGGTTGTATTCAGTATGGTTTTTGTCACTATCTCTAAATGTGTTGCTCACATGACATATTATGTCAAATCATTGGATTCACAATCGTGCACACATTTAGGGGGAGCCATTTACATACAATCATTCAAAAGAAATTTTCTATTGCAAATGTTTATCTTTTTGACCTTAATTGTTTTGGCATCAATCACCAAAAAGGGGGAGATTGTAAGTGCAATCAACCCCAAATGAGGGTTTTGGTGATTTAATGACAAAACAAATAAGGGTACTAACAGTTTTTGTTCTCAATGTATGATTAGAAAGAAACAGGAACTTAAGGAAGCACCAAGGACTTCATGCAACGGACGTATAAAATTTTATGTAAAATCTTGTGTTGCATGATGTAATTCTTCCTTATTCTTTTCCACACAGGTATAGGTGTTTGCTATAGCTCAAGTCCCCAAATTCAAAAGCTATTTTTGAAAACCAAAATCACTTTAACATTATTTGGTTGACCATGGTTAGGGTTGAGAAACCTAGAGTGTTCTTGCTGAAAAGCAGCTGAACTTCTTCAACTACAGCTGAGCTTTCCAGCTGAACTTAACTTCAGCTGTGTTGAGCTTCTTCAGCTGCAGCTGAGCTGGACTTCAGCTGAGTTGAGCTTTCAACTCCAGCTGAACTTCAACTTCAGCTGTGGACCTCTTTGACCATACACCAGCTGAACTTGCCCCCGGGCAGCTGAGCTGGGGTTTTCTCTCCAAAACTCTCTGGTCTAGACCAGCTGAACTGGTCCTGGGGGGCAGCTCAACTGGTCTCTGACCCCCTCTGACTTCTGATCTGCAGTCTGCCAGTTAGACTGGCAGTCAGGTCACCAGGGGTGTCAGGGGGCGGTTCAACCGCCCTGGGGGGCGGTTCAACCGGTCCTGACCTGTCTGACCCGCCTGCAGGTCAGTCTGCCAGTTAGTCTGGCAGTCAGACTGGCAGACAGTCTGCTGACCTGTCAGGGGGCGATTCAACCGCCCTTGGGGGCGGCTCAACCGGTTTCCTGCGAGGTTTCTGGTCAAACGGCTAGTTTTTGAGCCGTGACTATAAATAGAATCCTCTCTCTCCCTTCTTCAAGGTGGCTGGACACACACACATTTATTGCTCACCTAACTTGAGACAAAGCACTCAACTCTCCCATCTCTCTCACACTTAAATCTTCCTCAAGATTCAACCTTGTTGGAGGAGCTCTTGGGTGTGAGGTTTGTGCTTGTGCTCACGATTTGGCTTTCCTCTCCCATCTCTTTTTACAAAGACTTGAGCTTGTGCAAACCCCTCTTGTGCTTTCTTGGTGTTCTTGAAACCCTAGGTTTCAAGATCTTTTGAGGTTGCTTGGGAGTCTTCAAATTTGTGGACGACCCCAAGAAGTTTGTATCACCCGCTCTTTGAGCTGAGATAAGAAGAGATTGCCTTGACCTTTGTGGTCAGCTTTTGGAGGATTAGGGTTGAAAAAGACCTGGCCCTTTGTGGGCTCCTCAACGGGGAGTAGGACACCTTTGTGGTGTGGCCGAACCTCGGATTAAATCTTGTGTCTTGTGTTCTTGCTTGTTTTTAACTTAAGATATCTTTACTTGCAAGATTGACATAAAGATTTTTCCGTAGAGTTTATCTAGAAGTAAAATAGCCTTTACATATTCATCTTTTCATCCTAACTTAGCTATACCTTACTTCACACAAGAACTCGAGAAATACTTTTTCGAGTAGATTTTAGTCTAAAGTTTATAAAACAGTTGGATTGGTTCAGAGTGGTTCAACTTACGCACGTAGATGTTGAACCGGCCTGCACCAGTCGAACTGTGTATTTAACAATCTTTCGAAGTTTGTTGTGAAAATTTTCAGATTAGCCTATTCACCCCCCCCCTCTAGGCTACTTTCAAGGTATCTCAACATAGACCTCTTCCTTGATTGGTCCATTGAGGAAGGCACTTTTCACGTCCATTTGCTAAAGCTTAAAGCCATGGTAAGTAGCATAGGCAAGTAAAATGCGAATTGATTCAAGCCTAGCTACGGGTGCATAGGTTTCACCAAAATCCAAACCTTCGACTTGTGAATATCCCTTAGCCACAAGTCGGGCTTTGTTCCTTATCACCACACCATGCTCATCTTGCTTGTTGCGGAAGACCCACTTGGTTCCTACAACATTTTGGTTAGGACGTGGAACTAAATGCCATACCTCATTCCTCGTGAAGTTGTTGAGCTCCTCTTGCATCGCTATCACCCAATCCGAATCTTGAAGTGCTTCCTCTACCTTGTGTGGCTCAATAGAGAAAACAAAAGAGTAATGTTCACAAAAATGAGCAACACGAGATCGAGTAGTTACCCCCTAATGAATGTCACCGAGGATGGTGTTCACGGGGTGATCTCGTTGGAGGTGGACTCTTGCGTGTGGCAGCCTTGGAACTTGCTCATCTTCCTTGTCTTGATCTTGGGCATCTCCCCCTTGATCATTGCCCTCCTCTTGAGGTGGCTCATCTTCTTGATCTTCTTCTTCATTATCTTGAGCCTCATCCTCATCTTGAGTTGGTGGAGATGCTTGCATGGAGGAAGATGGTTGATCTTGTGCTTGAATGGGCTCTTCGGATTCCTTAGGATATACATCCCCAATAGACATGTTCCTTAGTGCGATGCACGGAGCCTCTTCATCATCTAATTCATCAAGATCAACTTGCTCTACTTGAGAGCCGTTAGTCTCATCAAACACAATGTCACAAGAAACTTCAACTAGTCCAGTGGACTTGTTAAAGACTCTATATGCCCTTGTGTTTGAATCATATCCTAGTAAAAAGCCTTCTACAGCCTTAGGAGCAAATTTGGATTTTCTACCTCTTTTAACAAGAATAAAACATTTGCTACCAAAGACTCTAAAATATGAAACATTTGGCTTTTTACCGGTGAGGAGTTCATATGATGTCTTCTTGAGGATTCGGTGTAGATACAATCGGTTGATGGCGTAGCAAGCGGTGTTGACCGTCTCGGCCCAAAACCGATCCGAAGTCTTGTACTCATCAAGCATGGTCCTTGCCATGTCCAATAGAGTTCTATTCTTCCTCTCCACTACACCATTTTGTTGTGGCGTGTAGGGAGAAGAGAACTCATGCTTGATCCCTTCCTCCTCAAGAAAACCTTCTATTTGAGAGTTCTTGAACTCCGTCCCATTATCGCTTCTAATTTTCTTGATCCTCAAGCCGAACTCATTTTGAGCCTGTCTCAAGAATCCCTTTAAGGTCTCTTGGGTTTGAGATTTTTCCTGTAAAAAGAATACCCAAGTGAAGTGAGAATAGTCATCCACAATAACTAGACAGTACTTACTCTCGCCGATGCTTATGTAAGCGATCGGGCCGAATAAGTCCATGTGGAGGAGCTCGAGTGGCCTGTCAGTCGTCAAGATGTTCTTATGTGGATGATGAACGCCAACTTGCTTCCCTGCTTGGCATGCGCTACAAATCCTGTCTTTCTCAAAATGCACATTTGTTAGTCCCAAAATGTGCTCTCCCTTTAGAAGCTTGTGAAGATTCTTCATCCCAACATGGGCTAGTCGGCGATGCCAGAGCCAACCCATGTTAGTCTTAGCAATTAAGCAAGTATCGAGTTCAGCTCTATTGAAATCAACTAAGTATAGCTGACCCTCTAATATTCCCTTAAAAGCTACTGAATCATCACTTCTTCTAAAGACAGTAACACCTGTATCCGTGAAAAGACAGTTGTAACCCATTTTACATAATTGGGAAACAGAAAGCAAGTTCTAATCTAAAGAATCTACAAGAAAAAAATTGGAAATAGAATGGTCAGGTGATATATCAATTTTACCCAATCCTTTGACCAAACCTTGATTTCCATCCCCGAATGTGATAGCTCATTGAGGATCTTGGTTTTTCTCATAGGAGGAGAACATCTTTTTCTCCCCTGTCATGTGGTTTGTGCACCCGCTATCGATGATCCAACTTGAGCCCCCGGATGCATAAACCTACAAAACAAATTTAGTTATTGATTTTAGGTACCCAAACAGTTTTGGGTCCTTTGACATTAGATACAAGAACTTTGGGTACCCAAACACAAGTCTTTGATCCCTTGTGTTTGTCCCCAACATACTTGGCAAATACCTTGCCGGATTTGTTAGTAAGCACATAGGAAGCATCAAAAGTTATAAATGAAACATTATGATTATTTGATGCTTTAGGAGTTTTCTTCTTAGGCAATTTAGCATGGGTTCATTGCCTAGAACTAGATGTCTCACTCTTATACATAAAAGCATGATTAGGGCCAGAGTGGGACTTCCTAGAATGAATTCTCCTAATCTTATGCTCGGGATAACCGGCAGGGTACAAAATGTAACCCTCGTTATCCTGAGGCATGGGAGCCTTGCCCTTAACAAAGTTAGATAATCTTTTAGGAGGGGTATTAAGTTTGACATTGTCTCCCTTTTGGAATCCAATGCCATCCTTGATGCCAGGGTGTCTCCCACTATAAAGCATACTACGAGCAAATTTAAATTTTTCATTATCTAGCTCATGCTCGGCAATTTTAGCATCTAATTTTGCTATATGATCATTTTGTTGTTTAATTAAAGCCATGTGATCATGAATAGCATCAATGTTAACATCTCTACATCTAGTGCAAATAGAAACATGCTCAATGGTAGATGTAGAGGGTTTGCAAGTTTTTAGTTCAACAATCTTAGCATGTAAAATGTCATTTTCACTTCTAAGATTGGAAATGGAAGCATTGCAAATATCTAAGTCTTTAGCCTTAGCAATCAATCTTTCATTTTCAATCCTAAGGCTAGCAAGAGAAGCATTCAATTTTTCAATCTTAGCAAGCGAACTAGCATTATCATTTCTAAGATTGGAGATTGAATCATCACATATATTTGAATCAACCTTAGCAATTAATCTAGCATTCTCATTTCTAAGGTTGGCAATAACATCATGGCAAGTGCTTAGCTCACTAGATAATTTTTCACATTTTTCTACCTCTAGAGCATAAGCATTTTTAACCTTAACATGCTTCTTGTTTTCCTTAATTAGGAAGTCCTCTTGGCTATCCAAGAGTTCATCCTTCTCATGAATAGCACTAATTAATTCATTCAATTTCTCTTTTTGTTGCATGTTAAGTTTGGCAAAAAGAGTAAGCAAATTGTCCTCATCATCACTAGAATTATTCTCATCACTAGAGGTTGCATATTTAGTGGAGGATTTGGATTTAACCTTCTTCTTTTTGCTGTCCTTTGCCATGAGGCACTTGTGGCCGACGTTGGGGAAGAGGAGTCCCTTGTTGATGGCGATGTTGGCGGCGTCCTCGTCGGAGGAGGAGTCGGTGGAGCTCTCGTCGGAGTTCCACTCGCGGCACACATGGGCATCACTGCCCTTCTTCTTGTGGTACCTCTTCTTTTCCTTTCTTCTCCCCTTCTTGCCGTCGCCCCTGTCACTGTCACTAGAAATAGGACATTTTGCAATAAAGTGACCGGGCTTACCACATTTGTAGCAAACCTTCTTGAAGCGGGGCTTGTAATCCTTCCCCCTCCTTTGCTTGAGGATTTGGCGAAAGTTCTTGATGATGAGCGCCATTTCCTCGTTGTCGAGCTTGGATGCGTCGATGGGGATTCTACTTGGAGTAGAATCTTCTTTCTTCTCCTCCGTTGCTTTGAATGCAACGGGTTGTGCTTCGGGCACGGAGGAGGATGCGCCTTGCTCGATGATCTTTTTGGAGCCTTTGATCATTAGTTCAAAGCTCACAAATTTGCCTATCACTTCCTCGGGAGACATTAGCGTGTATCTAGGATCACCTCAAATTAATTGAACTTGTGTGGGGTTAAGAAAAACGAGGGATCTTAGAATAACCTTGACCATCTTGTGGTCATCCCACTTGGTGCTCCCGAGGTTGCGCACTTGGTTCACCAAGGTCTTTAGTCGGTTGTACATGGCTTGTGGATCCTCCCCTTGGTGAAGCATGAAGCGACCGAGCTCCCCCTCGATCGTCTCCCGCTTGGTGATCTTGGTCACCTCGTCTCCTTCGTGCGCGGTCTTGAGCACGTCCCAAATTTCCTTTGCGCTCTTCAACCCTTGCACCTTATTATACTCCTCTCAACTTAGAGAGGCGAGGAGTATAGTAGTGGCTTAGGAGTCGAAGTGTTGGATTTGGGCCACTTCGTCCGAATCATAGTCCTCATCCCCTACGGATGGTACCTGTACACCAAACTCAACAACGTTCCAAATACTAGTGTGGAGTGAGGTTAGGTGATGCCTCATTTTATCACTCCACATGTTATAATCTTCACCGTCAAGAACCGGTGGTTTGCCTAATGGAACAGAAAGTAGTGGAGTACGTTTGGAAATGCGAGGGTAGTGTAGGGGAATCTTACTAAACTTCTTGTGCTCATGGCGCTTAGAAGTTACGGACGGCGCGTCGGAGCCGGAGGTGGATGGCGATGAAGAGTCGGTCTCATAGTAGACCACTTTCCTCATCTTCTTTTTCTTGTCGCCACTCCGATGCGACTTTTGTGAGGAGGATTCCTTATCCTTTCCATTGTTGTGGGACTCTCCCGATGGAGCCTTCTCGTGGCTTGTAACGGGCTTGTCACCGGTCACCATCTCCTTCTTGGCGTTATCTCCCGACATCACTTCGAGCAGTTAGGTTCTAATGAAGCACCGGGATTTGATACCAATTGAAAGTCGCCTAGAGGGGGGTGAATAGGGCGAATCTGAAATTTACAAAGTTTAAGCACAACTACAAGCCGGGGTTAGTGTTAGAATTAAAATCGAGTCCGAGAGAGAGGGCAAAAACAAATCACAAGCAAATAAGGAGTGTGACATGGTGATTTATTTTATCGAGGTTCGGTTCTTGCAAACCTACTCCACATTGAGGTGGTCACAAAGACCGGGTCTCTTTCAACCCTTTCCCTCTCTCAAACGGTCACTTAGACCGAGTGAGATTCTCTTCTCACTCAAATGGGACACTAAATCCCCGCAAGGACCACCACACAATTGGTGTCTCTTGCCTCGGTTACAATTGAGTTGATCACAAGAAAGAATGAGAAAGAAAAAGCAATCCAAGCGCAAGAGCTCAAATGAACACAAGTCACTCTCTCACTAGTCACTATTTGATTAGAATGATCTTTGGACTTGGGAGAGGATTTGATCTCTTTAGTGTGTCTTGTATTGAATGCTATAGCTCTTGTAAGGTGTAGGAAGTCTGAAAACTTGGATGCCATTGAATGTGGGGTGGTTGGGGTATTTATAGCCTCAACCACCAAACTAGCCGTTTGGTGGAGGCTGCTGTCGCGCGGCGCACCGGACAGTCCGGTGCGCCAGCCACGTCACCCGGCCGTTGGGTTCTGACCGTTGGAGCTCTGACAGGTGGGGCCTTCTAGGTGTCCGGTGGTGCACCGGACATGTCCTGTAGACTGTCCAGTGCGCCTTCTAGCGCTGCTCTGACTCTGGCGCGCACTGTAGCGCATTGAATGCGTTTGCAGTCGACCATTGGCGCGAAGTAGCCGTTGCTCCGCTGGCACACCGGACAGTCCGGTGAATTATAACGGAGCGGCCTCCTATTTTTCTGAAGGTGGCAAGTTCAGCGTCGGGGTCCCTGGTGCACCGGACACCGTCCGGTGGTGCACCAGACATTGTCCGGTGGCACACCGGACAGTCCGGTGCGCCATACCAGGGCACACTTTGGTTGTCTTTTGCTCTCTTTGTTTGAACCCATTCTTGGTCTTTTTATTGGTTTGTTGTGAACCTTTGGCACCTGTAAAACTTATAATCTAGAGTAAACTAGTTAGTCTAATTATTTGTGTTGGGCAATTCAACCACCAAAATTAATTAGGAAAAGTTGTAAGCCTATTTCCCTTTCATCTATTCATGCATGCAATACCATGCATGTTGTAGGACAGGAGATGCAAATTTATTGTATAATAAATCTCATCCCTACTCTGAACGTTTTTTTACTCACTCGTCTACATCAGAAATATACAACCTATAAATATTTGTTTTTATTATATGACCAACAATAATAATATGCAAATATGTTCCACGTACAACTATAAATATAAAAGCAAAGCCTAATGAGTAATGATAATGGGTATACATTTGAATACCTATACTTTTGCAAATCTATATTGTTTTTTCAATAATAATGCATGGCCCGAAAAAGTTTGGAACACTAGTTGCTTTAATCTTTTGAATTTTTAAATACCCAACCTTAAATTTCTAGGTTCGCCACTGAATGAATATATATATATACTACTCTATTAAGAATCCAGCGTTAGCGTCCACACCCTGCCCCCGCCCCCACCCCGCCCGTCCTCATCCCGCGCGCTCCGCTCGACTACCAAAATCCCACCGCCCACCTCTGCAATGGCCGCCTCCCGCGCCCCCACCCGAACGTGCGGTGTCATCCTCCCTCCCCCCACCCCACCCCACCCCGCTCCGTCATCCTCCCTCGGTTTCCCTCCTATCTGCCCTCCAAATCCCGCTCGTGAACCCTAGACACCCTCCGTCGAGATCTCCAAATCCCACTCTCGAACCCCGTGCCCCCGCCCCCGTCCGCCCCACATCGTGCGATGCCCCCGCCGCAAGAGCTCCCCTAGATGGCATGGAGCGCGTCGCCCACGCGCCTGCCCTGACCCTGATTGCACACTACCTCCGCTGGATGTCCACGCGCTGGCCCTCTTCATCTCGCTCGCGGTGGTCGTGGTGCAGACCTCGCTGATCGTGGTGGAGCGGAGGGCGAAGAAGCGGATGGTGTTCGTGATGAACAAGCTCATGTGGCTGGCGTGCCTCTTCATCTTGGTGGCCTTCATCGCGCTGACCTATGTGGTGGTGGGGCGCAACGACTGGTGGCTGGCCTGGTGCACCATGGGCATCGGCGCCGCGATCATGCTCACCACCCTCGGCTCCATGTGCTACTGCATCGTCGCGCATAGGCTGGAGGAGAAGAACACCGGGAAGATCAAGAGGGCCTCCGCGAGCCAGTCCCGTGGCTCGTGGTCCCGATCAGTCGACTCGGACGAGGAGATACTTAACAGCGAGTACAAGACGAAGATGTATACGTTGTAGGATGGATAGCAAGTGTAACATGACAGATTCTTTTGTACATACCAGTGCTTTGTTTCGCCAGAGGCTGCTCCATGGCATTCGGCTCGGGATGCAGAGGCTGCGGCACCACATCAGTCTTCTTCAACCAAAGGACTGAAGGCCCTTCCTACGGAACCAAGTTCAGGTCACTTGACCGGTGTGCCTGTTCCTAGGGAGTGAGAGTCTGCTCAACTGTGTGGTTCTTAGCGCCTGAAACCATCAATGGTGATGGAGATAATTCAGCTAGAAATTTAGAATAGAATAAAGTGTCCGGTACAAAATGCATTGTGTCGTGCAGTAGATATGATGATCTTGTACACGAGGATCTCATCGGAGAGAGTGATTTGTTGAACTCTTGTGGGCAGTTTTTTTTCCCTTGGGAGTTGGGACTTGGGCTTGTGGTCTGTGACGCAGGGAATATATGTGTTGACAAGATGAAAACTGTCACTGATCGGCCATTTCCGAGACTAAATTTGTGTAACTTGTCGACCACCGGAGTGAAATGTGTATCTGCGAATAACGATATAGAGTATGTGTTTGTTAGCGTGTGTTGGTGACCTGCTTTGATTCTTAAATGAGACTAAAATAGGGCAACACATTTAAAGATGATAGACCTTTATTTCTTCAATCTATTTAAGATATATTGAAGGAGAAATAATACCTTAATTAATAACCTTTGAGACATAATATACAAATGTTCAAGGAAAAT
Source organism: Zea luxurians (assembly GCA_029449295.1). NCBI lineage: Eukaryota > Viridiplantae > Streptophyta > Magnoliopsida > Poales > Poaceae > Zea > Zea luxurians. The sequence continues at coordinate 7,109,286 of JAOPSE010000053.1, read as the reverse complement.
CTTAAATGTTATGCTCCCTTTATTATTCTTTCTCGATTAAGGTAAGAGAGTCGCAACTTTGGAGACTAGCAACCAGGTTTCCTTTCGAAGGAAAAGTGTCCCTGTGTATTACAGTGTACCTCTATTTATATGACGAGGTAGAGTACAACTTCGTATAAAATTATAAACATACTCTCAGTTCATAAACATACATACTACATAATTTTTTAGACGCATCATCATCTTTTCCTTTACAGACTGACCAAGTCACCAAGTCTTCTCCCACGTTTCCTTGTTGTTGCATGCTCAGACCATGGGACTGAAGCTTCCTAGCTTCTTCCGAGAGTACACCGGTGAAAAGAAGGTTTTTGGACAAATGCCAACTTCATCACTACTTCAAAGAACCTGAAACAAAATAGAAACCACTAATGTATTAATGTTTTGAGAAGATTCGGTAGTCCAGGCATATTAGAAACCAACATCATCTTTTGTGTTGTGAGTTTAAATTCCTGCTTTGATGGTTTTCATTTTCTGAACACTAAATCCAAGTCGGCGCTTTCTGTTCTTATCAAGGTAACACATGGAATTCCTCTGTACCGGCTGCATTTGTAAATCAAAGCTAGGACAAAAGCGAAAAAGCTGGCTGGGCACTAACCAAACAAGCCTTTTTTATTTTAGGCATCACCATTGGATTTGTGTCGTTCTGATTGTAGAAATAACATGGCTTTAGGATTGGAATATTTACCCTGTATTATCATTTATGAAACATAGTCTTATGATTGTTGCTATTTTTGGTTCATCGAACACACTTTACCACACCTGACCTGAGTTGGTCAAGTCTGGCTTTCCACTTTAGTATTCCTTTGTTGACACACTTGTGGAGCAATACGGTCTTAATGCAAATTAGCACTTTGAAATGCAAATAGGCTTGTTGTTCATATTATTACACAAATTGATTACTGCTCTTTTCAATGAGGTCAGAATAGTCAGACACCCATCATAGTCAATGAAAAATCCTATGCATGCAATCCTGTGCATGCAAAGAACTTCGATTCACCTGGAAACCATAACTGCCATTAGAGTTTACTGGAAGCTCTACTGAAAAATTGATTAATGTTCTTCTCATACAAGCGCGGGACAATGTGCTAATGGGGCACAAGGGTAACACATGCTCAGGTCTTAACATGTTTGGCTTCCGAGCAAACTTTCTCCAGACCCCCAAGGAAATATAAGATCCGATCAGATATGTGTCGATGCTCATCCCAGCGTACTCCCGTTGCAACGCACGGGCACACACCTAGTGTATATATATATATATATATATATATATATATATATATATATATATATATATATATATATATATATATATATATATATATATATATATGGACGAACTAATGGAAGCCCAGGGCTTCCATTAGTACGGGAAGCCCCAGCCAGGTATACCTACGCGCAGGTAGGCATGCATCCGATCGTGCACGATTCTGGCTCAGGCAGATTTTAGCGTAAATCGTGAACTAAACCAGCGTAAATTAGTACGAATTTTAGCGTAAATCGTAGATCCGTTTCATAACGACGAATGGGCCCAAACATTACGGCATAAAAATCGCGCGCTTCCGATCGTGCGCGGGTTCTGGATCGGGCGAATTTTTGCATAAAACGTGAACCAAAACAGCGTAAATGGGTATGAATTTTAGCGTAAATCATAGATCTGTTTCATAACAACGAATGAGACCCAAAAATTGCGGCGTAAAAATCGCGCGCGTCCGATCGTGCGCGGGTTCTGGCTCGAAAGAATTTTTGCGTAAAACTTGAACCAAAACAACGTAAATGTGTACAAATTTTAGCGTAATTGTAAATTTGTTTCATAACGACGAATGTGGCCCAAAAATTACGCCATAAAAATCGCGCGCGACCGATCGTGTGCGGGTTATGGCTCGAGTAGATTTTTGCGTAACATATGACCCAAAATAGCGTAAATGGGTGTGAATTTTAGCATAAATCGTTGATCTGTTTCGTAACGAATTACAGAGTTTAAATTGTGCATGTTTAGCGTTAGTTTCTGTGCATGTCGCATAGAAGTTTTTGAACGTAAAACACATCGACATGACCATTTATTATGTAACAACCAAAAGGCAACACATGGTCCAGATCTCAAAAATAAGAAACCTGTCATTTCATATCCGTGAACCCATAAATGATATGCAAAATACGATAACGAGTGACACAATGATGATCAGGGTGTTAAAAAGATCCATCATTCATGTCGCACACATCAATCAAGAACGATGTCATAAATATAACAAAGGTGGTAGATGCCATGCCATAAATCATGTCAATATATGTGCATGTTGAACCAATAACAGAAAACACAATTGAAAAAAACAAAATCATCAGAACACTTGGCTTCTGCTATAAAATGCTTCTTATGCTTCTTTGTAGTGCTTCTTTGTAGCCTATACATAGTTCCTCCATATGCTTTTATGATTCCTGAAAGAAATAGGATAAGTGAGATGAAAAAGAAAGAATACAACCCAAAACTTTAGTAACTTCTTTATCCTCTAGCATTTCTTTAGAACAATTATTATACATTTGTAGTACCACAATCGAGCCATACAAAAATTTTACGATGTAATTCTAGTACCACAAGCATTCATTATACATTTATTTAGTTGAGAGCCCAGTGGCTCTTTGGCATGAGACAGTAGACTTCATCTCAGTCTAAACTACAATTTGAACCCAAAACGAAAAAAAGAGTAACCGTGAAATAAGTTGTACTCTAAATCATCGAAATTATGCAAAATTTACATTTTGCAAGTATTGTACTATTGTTCCTTCGAATAGAATATAGATAAAGAGTACAACATCCCGATCATGTACCTCTTCTGACATGGGCTGCAATGTGTCACTGGTGTAGCCTTACTTCAGAAGGGACTAGAAACCTCATTTTGCCCGCACAGTGCACACCAAGTGAAACCATAATAATTGTCCTAAAACCATAGTATGAAACCATCAAGATTCACGTCATTATAAGGAAAAATAGAATTTACAATGCCGCCTAGAACTGGAAATAGTATTCATTTTAGCTCTTGGTTTTTATGTCTATATTCAAATGGATGATGCAATAAATCAAAAAAATAAGATTAAGATTGACAAAAAGATGTAACAAATCAAGCAAATAGCTGGATGTCACAGGTTATAACATCAGCACACCAAAATTCAGTCGTTAATAATGGAATTTCTGACCATAACAAATCAAAACGCATATATAGCGGAGTGTATGCATAAATGGTGCCACAGTTATTTATAACAGTTGGTATTGAAAATCAAAGGCGAAGTTTGAAGATCATTTGTTCTTGCCTGTTGAAGCCAACTGAAGATTGGAGGTATTTCCCATGACCTAGTAAAAAAAATTTGCCCCGCATCCAGAGGGGAATACTCTTGGGATATTGTCAGTAAAGCCACCACCAGTGATGTGGGCTAGTCCTTTCACACCACCTTTGCTAATAATCTCAAGCACCTGTTTTTATTTCACAAAACAATTAATTAAAATTTATGTAAAATTATGAAGGAAATATGAGGCATAGTGTACGGTCAATTAGCTGGAGAAAGCAAGGAGGTTGATAGTTATTCTGATATGATTGACTTACATCACCAGCCTGTCATCAGATAAGAATGGAAGAATGCGTTTGACAACAATAGGTGTTCCTCGCCAATTTGCTTTCAGAATTTCACCGAAAGAGCCTTGTTGTAGGTAGCAGGTTTGGCCAACTTTAAGATAATCCAATACAAAACTAAAAGTGAAGTACAGAAAATTAGTAAATTATGCTAATACTTTATCAAATAATTGTATTAGGTAGGAGATGTTTCAAGACTTTAAACCTTTCCGATAACAAGTGCTTTTGTGAAGTCCAGTTTAAGTGGGTTAATCTCCCAGACAGCCTTATTTCTGAATCGTCTTTGGTTCAAAATGGCTTCCAGTTTTCCCCTACACGGTAAAAAGGGGAATAAAATCCAAGGAGATGGGAATGGTCATATGATGCATCAACCTACAAAATCATATCATATTTACAACCGCCAGTTTAGAAACTAGTCCAGTAGCATGATTAATCACCAAGCCCTCCCCACCTAATGCTTTGCCAAAGAAAGAAAGCACAACTCTCCTTCCGATAAAAATATTTGGAACCGTGCATCCTGCATATTTATTTAGAAACATTGCATCGATAACCGTTGCAGAGCAATATACAGGGTACTCACCAACTAAATCCATACCATACAGTGACAGGTGAAATTGGAATACTTGATAAGCTTGAATAACAGAGAGCAAAGATAAATCTAGCCCTGGTAATAACCATGGCTCACATCTTATGTACCAGACCAGAGCCAATTATAAAGACACAGCTGCGAGATGTAGCAGTTAGGCAAGGAAAGAAACAAAATTACCAGCTCACTGCTAAGTGTCAAAACATTGCTTTACACTGAAGGGTTAAACATTTGCCAAGAAGGTAGTGAGAACCTCTCCTCTACAAGCAGCAGCATAATCTAGGGCGAGGCTTGGTGCAGCTTCCTTGTAGGGGCATATGAACTTATCCATGAAGGCACTCTCACTCATCTGGACAGCAGTATAGTAGCTCCGGTCCTGCTCCAACAATCCATTTTCCTTCAGGTAATTCACAACATAGTGTCGGGGCATGAGGCAGCGTTCCAAGCTATATGTAAGCAGAGCATGCCTGTGAGCAATGTACTCTGGCTCCAACCCAACCTTGGTGATCAGGAACGCGGATCCGGGCGCCGCCGGGGGTGCAACCCTATGCTTGCCAGATCCAGCTACCGCCGCCCGCTGTCCTTCTCCTTGCCTTCCACTGTAGGCGCCGGAGCAGTGGGCAGTGGAGGCCTAGCGAGGAGGCGGGGCGGCGCGCGGCAGCTGAAGGCGGCACGGAAAGGGCGGTCGACTGCTCGGGCAGCGCTCGCCCATGGCAGCCATAGGGGCGGTGGAGGATGCGCGGGGTGGCAGAGCGGCACGAGGTGGCTGGGAGGTGCGGCCGGCAGTGGAGGTCGAGTGGTGCATGGAGACGATGGCGAGAGGTGGGGGCGATGGCGACTGTGGATGTGGATGGATCAGAGCGGTTTAGGTTTTTGCGTTGCTGATGGGGACGGGGATATAGGGTGGAGGTGGATGGTGGATTCGTGGGCCGTGCGGGGTTCGGTTGTATAGTGGTGTGGCTGGACCAAAGGTTGACTAGGGCTTCCTGTAGTAATTGAGAGCCCGGGGCTCTTAATAGATAAACTATATATATATAGTTTATATATTAAGAGCCCTGGGCTTCCAATAATAGAGGAAGCCCAGGCTAGTCAATATGCTTATTTGGGTTGAACCAGACCTGGTCAACAGTTCCCAGTCACGGCGCCGTTACACCGTTTCCCCCGTCAGCCCAGCCACGTCTCCCCGTTTCCCGGTTTCTAAAACCATCTTCGCGCAATCAACTCAGACAAACCCGCGCCGATAGGAAGAAAACCCCAGCGGCCGCGCCGTCTTTCCTTGCGTCTCAGGCGACTCGCCAGGCGATTTCCGCCGCTCCAATCCAGCGTTGCTCCAATCCAGCTGAGCTCCTTCAATCTCCGAGCATTGGAGCCTGATTCAATAGCAAATGCTTTCCTAGAAGTTCCAGGTAATCCAACTTCAAATACATCGGGGTTTCCGTCGATTTTGAAGCATTTTTTGTCGATTGAAGTGGATTTGATTGTAACCCTTATTCTTCAGCTAAATGTGTGATTTGTATCCGATTATATATCTCTCTAATCGGCTCATTGCATCGCTCATTGCATCTCTCTTTTGTTCAGGAGCCCCGATCTTAGAGCATCTGCATTTCTTCTAGATCCACTGTATCGCTCGGTATTCATAGACCTAGACAAAGGTTGTGGATCAGGTACTTATTCACGAGTTTGTAGAGAGTACCTTTACACGATATTAGTAACACGTATATACTTATTGTATTTGATATATGCATATCGTCAATAATGTTTATGCACATTTGTACAAATGTTTTGAATATTGGTCAAGATAATATGCATAATTGCATTGTTATATTTACTTGAATCATTAGATTACACACCTGTTTCATTATATATAAAATATACTTATTGGATTTGATATATATGCATATCGTCAATACTGTCTATGCTCATTTGTACATATGTTTATGACCATTGGGCAAGATAATAAGCATAATTGCATTGTTCTATCTACTTGAATCAGTAGTTTACACTCCTGTTTATTATATATAAATACATACAGATACTGTTATTTATGCAAAAGTTATTTAAATATTCATGTTTGAATATCAGCTAAATGTGTATATTACTATGAACCAGTTATTAAAATATTTTGTATAGTTAGTTGATGCAAAAAAGGCACTTATTTTATCATGCTCCAGTTACAATTATATGAAATATTAAATTAATCTTTATGTTTGTATATAACCATTGTTCATTAAATGTTGTCATATAAATGGAAAAAGGTAGTTTAAGTTATGTAACTCCATTTAGTATTATGTAGTATGCATTGTAGATAGTTATAGTAAAAATTAGATTTTTTTGGCGAATTTATTCATGCATAAATCATTGTATCTAAAAACAACTTTTTTTCAACAGATTTATTCAGTGTTTAATCATGAGATCTGTTGATCGCCCTCCAACTAATCCAAAAAGACTAACCATTGAGTCAAGTCAGGAGGTTTTTTCCATTGACATTTCCAGACGAACTCGATCTAGCAGCTCAGCACATCAAGATGATAATCCACATAATCAGAAGCAGACTGGTCCACAACCAGCACCAGTTCATCGTTTCCGCAGAAAGGCACTAGCTTGTCGTGTAAAAAGAAATCCTCCTCCTGCTCCATCCACACTGTCCGATGATGATTTTATGGATGCTCCATCTTTGAAGCGCCAATTCAGATCAGCCTCTCCTTCCCCTTCAGAAAAAAATAGTGCAAAGAAGATTAAAGTCCCTTCCCCACAAGTTCCGAGTGTGAAAAGCAGTCCAAAGTTTGAGATAGATGTCAAGTCTAAACAGAAGACTCCTAGAAAATCCCAGGTACTATGTATATATTTCTGTTTATTTATGTGTTAATATTGGTGCCCAATCAATTTTGTATTTCCCCACATGTTACATTTATGTATATTATTATCTCAAAGTATGTTGTTTATTTTTTTAGTGTTGTAGACTAGTTATTTACAAGTCTCTAATAAATGTCACTTGTATGTATATATAGTATCCTTAGGTATAACAATATATGTACGTTGTGTATTAATGCATATTCATTTATGCTTTCAGAAATTGAATATACGCTGCATTCCTTATGATGTTATTGTCTCAACTTGGATAATGAGCGATCGGCAGCGTGATGCAGTCGCTAGGTTAGGATTTTCTAGTATATTTGATTTGCGAACTGATGCCTTAGAGAGCAGATTTCTCATCAGGTGGTTGATGGATAAATTGGATCCACATGACATGACCATACGTCCAGGGGCTGGCAAGGAACTGAAGATAACAAAAGAGACGGTTTGTCTTATTTTGGGTTTGCCATGTGCTGGAGGGGGCAGGGAGTTTACCGATTGGTATGGTGAAGTGGATGCTGCTGCAAAACTGAGACGTGATCTCAAAGTTGGTAAAGAAGAATTTGATGTTGTCAAGCTTCAGGACAAGATAGTGCTTGGCAATGATGATGAGTTATCAATCAGATGCTTTTTTCTGATTCTATTCAATCGACTTCTTTTTCCATCTGCTTCATGGGGCATTACAAACAATGAGGTACTAATGACTTCAAACATGGCCCGAATGGCTGATATTGACTGGTGTCAACTAGTTTACACGGATTTGTGTGATGCTGCCACACGTTGGCACAAAAGGAACAAAACAAATATTACTGCAACAATATATGGGTGCTCACTCATTGTTCTAGTAAGTAATTCTTTTGTTTACTGTGCATATATATGATATGCAAATATTTGTTTTGTACTAATTATATATTTTTTGCATTAATTTTTTTCAGATTTACTATCTTGATCACTTACATCACCCTGCATCTCCTGATAACAAATATGGTACTCCCCGCATTAAGTTTTTTGATAATGAGACCATAAGAGATTTGGCCAGGGGTGGCAGACGTCCCCCTGTAAAACTGGTGAACCATTCGGCCATGCAGAGGTTAGACATAAACATTTTTTGTCCTGTTATGCAGATGTTACACTTTTAATTACTGCTAACAGTTGTAACTGGGCTTTATACAGTTTCGTAGCCGTTCAGAAACGTGTTACGTCATTGCACCAGAACGGCCTGTTTCTGACGTTTTCAACATATATGTGCCACGTATCAGGCATTTGATTGGTAATAAGTTGAAATGTTTGCCCTCCCAGCATCGACCAATGTTTGAATCAATGTTTGATGCTCATGACAAAGAGGTGGATAAGTACTGTGATTCTCTTCAGCTGAGCCATCAGATGATTGTTTCAAAGCAGATTGAACTATCTAAAACATTTGGTGAAATGATCGATGAAGTCCTGAGAGCTGCAATGCAGCGTGATTCACAGCAAGAAGGTTTTATTATTTATGTTTATTTTTTTAAATTAATCAAGCTCACGAATTATTGCTGGGAAAATTATATTTAGTTATACGATCTCAAATACTTTATTTTATGCAGAATTGTATATATAACTTATGCATTAACTAGGTAGGTGCCCGTGCGATGCCACGGAACATAAATTGCTTCTCGATTTGTATATCAGCTATGCTTCCTGTGGAGCAAGGAAGCGAACGCAAGCCAGCCTTTTGTATTAGTGCATTCTGTTCAGTTCTTACTTGATCATCCCGTGTTCTCGCGTGTGCCATGGCCGAGTGGCAAGCTCAACACTGGTATTGTTGTCTTGTCTCAAATGAAGTCCGGTTCCACAAGTTAACCGGAAATCTTCATGGGTGATAGTTGTGTCAGATTCTTCCGTGCATAGGGCAAGTAATGCAAGTGATAGCTGTGTCAGTTTACCCCCATTTTTTTGGGCATCACTTGTCTCAAATGAAGTCCATTGGAGGTTCGCAATTTATGTTCCGTGGCATCGCACGGGCACCTACCTAGTATATGTATTGTGAGTGATTTAGTGACCACTGTATCTAAGATACGTTGTGCCATAGATATTCTGAATCTATGGCACCGAGACCTTAGAACCATTTATCAACAGTTTCACCTCTTGCAATTGAACTTTGCTCAATTGATCAGAGGTGTGGTTTTATGAAACCATGTCCTAGAGACGCGGTTAGCTCTAATGGTTGGTTTTCAGAGAAGTTACACACACCTCTTGAAGCATGGATTGCCGAAAAGAATTCATGCTTGGTACACGTTCTTCAAGAACCTTATGCTAGAGATTCAGTTTTCAAAATCCTTTTTTTTTAAAAAAAATCCATTTTTAGGTTGTTCGGAGGCGTTTTACCAATTAGAGGATTGCTAACAACAGACAATACGTACCAAAGATACGATTTTTTGCTAGAAAGGTGCTATACCTCGTGCAGAACCGAGCAAAGATCATTCTTCAAAAGAAATCATTTTTCCTCAATGCTGTCTGTCTGTGCAGACTGTAGAGATGTAGGCCGTTCAGTCATTGATCAATGATGAAAGTTCCAAGTTCAGGTCTGTCAGAATAATCCTTGAGCACACTTGTTCAGTCTTCAGTCAGTCAGTCTGTCCAGTTTCAGTCAGTGTGTTTGTCCAGTTTCAGTCTGTTGTAGGCGTTTGGCCGCTCATTTTAGCCTGTGTGTCGCTGTTGTCAGTTTCGTGGTCAAAACCTGTTGACTGATAGTGTAAGCAAGACCTGATCGTGTTTAATGAGAAGGTTGGTGTGCATGTGTGGTGTTGTGTGTATGTGAAATAGAAACACGCTTATGTAACCTTGGGCCTGCATTTTTACAGTCAGTTAATCTATTCAGAAAACATTTCTACCAATTGGAGCAGCACCAACTCGTGTCCTGCTCTCTAGCTTCGCGTGCGTGCGTGCGTGCCCGTTCATCTGAGTGATCGCCGGCGACCTGGTGGAGTCTGTCTCTCCGGCGAGTTTCTGACAAGGTCTAGGTGCAGGGACATTGTTTGAAAGCACAAGACTCCATAAAGTACACTCTTGTTGGTAATCATTGGCAGTATTTCAATGCCCTCGAGAAAAGCGTGTAAAAACGTTCATGTGATGGCCAGGCCGACGACAGAATGATGCAGCTGCCAAACCAAACCCAAGTGTTCTTGAGTCCATGCACATTGCATCTCTCGTTCAAAAAATGCTCATGGATTCCGACAATCATCACACAATTCACTGGACAACGGATAAACAAAGACATCGTACATGCATGCCAGAAGGCCAATCCAAAGACAAACCAAAACGTGCATTGCAGGACAGTGTGAGATGATCTCTGAATCTGTGGCCAATTGTGAGGGTATCGTAGAGGAAACAAAGATAGATTCAGTTGAGGTGGTCACATGTACTACATTTGGGATTATATCGTCTTCAACATACACATAGCCAGCTAAGAGTATTTATTCTTTGCCCCAAGGATGATGATGCAGGACAGTAGGGTTATGAACTCCACTCCCAAATCTCCAAGTCCAAGCAAAGCAAACAATAAGTCAATATGCTACACACTTAACATTCGGCGTGATTGGTTGCTTTCTCGAAGCAGCCTGGCCGCTCGGGCCAGCTTCCGTTGAGCCTAGCCGCCCAGAGACGGAAACAAATCATGTTTCCCGCGGGTCTGGCTCGGAGCGTTCTGCTGCATCTCTCGAGCCAAACCAGCACACTTACCCACCAACCAAACAGACGTACTTTGGATACGTAGATGCAGCACATGTATGTGCGGACAACCAAACAACCGTAAAGTAAAAAACTGCTGCATGCGGGAATGCATGCGTCCGCTTAGATAGGCTACCAATCATGCTGATTCGGATCCAGGGGAAGGGACACAATGCTACTAAAATCGTACAGAAAGGTGAATACACAGAGGACTAAACCAAGACTCCAAAACCTGTAGACTCATCTATGCTTTTCTATGGAACATGTCCTACAACAACCGACCGACCAACACCATGTTTCTGCTGCCCGCTAGCGCTTTCTGTACAGAACTGTTGCCACATCTAGCTCAGGGGCTAAAATCTCTTCAGCTGTGAGTTTTGAATCACCCTGTCTGCCTGATTAGCTGACGATGCACTGTTGGGAGACGGTGGGGTTGACAGTTGGCCACTCTTGTGGGGCGCAACTCAGATCTGTTTCTCTTTGTGACTTGTTTCGGAGTTCTCTTCCTTGTCATCTGACTTTGAATTGAGAAACCGACCTCCAGCTCCCCTGGCCCTTTTTAAGTCATGCTGATGGCGTGGCTCATGGAGATAGGGATGCACATCATAGATGTAAACAAAGTCAGTTCTTTTTTTATTATTTTAGATGACTTAACATTTCAACAGCAGAAAGATAAATGAAATGAGCAATCAAGTTATTTTTGTTTCAGATGATATCAAAGAGTGAGAAACATGTGTGATCAACTTACAGTGCTTGACAGAAGCTGATAGGATTTTCTAAGTCGGTAGCTGCATCTTTGTATCAGTCTTCCAATTTTGAGAAATTACCATGATACTAACATGTTCAACTCTCTCTAGCTAAAAGTAGCATACAGATAAAAACAGAATTGATGCAGCCTCAGTAGTCTCCTTTCAGTTTTTTTTGGGGTCTGTGCACCCACATAAACAAGATAATCTTGCAAAGAAAACAGGCTGGCTGCTACAACCACCTACTACTTGCTAACAACAATTCAGTTTCATCTACAACCGCCTTTGTATATCTCATCGTTGCTAAACAATTCATATCGGCTAGCTTCTGCGTGATCAATCATTTGTTCTCCTTCATTCAGCTCCATGTTAACTTCCGTATGGCACTCCAAATGCTCCACATGGGAGTAGTTTGACTTTGACCAAAATTCTGTGTTCTCAAGCATTTCTGCTGATCTCACAAAGCGACAACATTAGCAATAAATCAACGGTTATAGGGAAGAAAATTTGTGCATCCTGCAAAATCATATGCTAAAATGGCCACATCATTATACCTTCATGGTGTTGGAACTGTCTCTCGACAGCTAGGAGATCCAACACGAGTGAATGGTGATGGCAACAGGGCACTCGCGCGTGATGGCAAAAGCTCTGTTAATCTAGCCTCTCACGGGCACTGTGCGGGGGTATTTATAGGTAACCGAGTGCACGGCGCCTTGCGTCAAGGACGCATGTGCCCTCAGGTACCTAGTTTATCCCCAGAATATTCCCATAAAGCGGGGTTACAAGCTGTAATTACAACTACGCCTTTACAAATTAGGCCCGTAACACAAAGGCGGCCACGCAGGGCCCGTTACAATGGGCCAGATCTCATGTGGGCCTCGGAACTGACCGAGGCCGCGCCGTGGGAGGCGTCGCCGCAGGCCTTCGTCTGGTGCCGAATCGAGCGAAGGGTCTCCGTGTTGTCTCTGGTGCCGACAAGCGGAGGGTGTCCCTGCCTGCTTTGTCTGTCAGGGCAGGGGCTAAGCGGTGGAGACTTCGGGCGAAGGGTGGCGTTTCTGCCTTCGCTCCAACATTTGCCCTCTGAGGGACCAGTTCGACAAAGTCACCTGGTGCCGAAGACGTCGCTAGATGGCGGAGACGCTGCCCTCGCTCGAAGTGGTTCCGCGGGGGTATTTGATGTGACCGTTGATGGACATCGTACTGTTGGACTGCGGGTTTTCCGAAGCGTCGCGCTCTGTGGGCGGCGGAGTCGCTCGTGCTCCGGGGACGGAGGAAGTCCCCGAGCCGGAGGGTGAATTGGTTGTTTTCGAGGCGTTCTTCGTCGCCGGTCTCCGCTTGCCTGCGCACCGGTTTGTTGGCGAAGTCCTGCGTAGATTCAACGTTCAAATTCATCAGCTGACACCGAACGCCGTGGTGGCGCTGGCGAAGTATGTCTGGGCGACGACTTCGTACGGCGGACAGCCGTCGGTTGAAGTTTTTGCGAAGAATTACTGCTTGCATTGGCAGAAGAGGGTGGTTGAGGGCGGAGTTGCCCAGTTTGGGTCGTGCACATTCACGCCGAAGACCGGCAAGACCACAACGCCAGTAGTGGAGTTGGTTCCGTGCGCCCGCAACAAGTGGGGCAATTGGAATGAATTTTGGTTTTACGTTGCTGAGGCTACTGTCGAAGGCCACGAAGGACTTCCCGTGTCTGAGATGTGCTCTCACTATTACTCTGCGTATCCGCCTTTTGAAGTGGCAGAAGAGGATGCAAACGAAGGGGCCCTTCGATGCGCTGCCGGCCAGAGCAGTGGTCGTCATTTAGTTGAAGAATTCGTGGCGTACGGGGTCTGGCCCTTGGCGCACGGCTGGGCGCTGGGCGAAGTGTGCCCTCGCCAGATGCCTTTTCACGGAGGAAGGGTGGTGCGAAGTCCTGCCTTTGCACTGAATTTGCGAAACCGTGATCCGGCCGCCTTTGTGCGTGATGCGGAGGACTTGGCGGTGCGGCTCGTGGGGCGGTACGTGGCGAGGACGGAAGGCCAGCGCAGCTTTGATATTCGCGGGTCAAATGAACGTTTGAACAGGGTCTTCGAATTAAATCAATTCACGATCCCCGGCCGAAAAGGCAGCGGGGAACGGCGAAGGCTGCGGCCTCCAGCGGAGGCAAGCCGCCGCTGGCGGCGAAGGCGGGCGCCTCTGCACCCAGCAAGGCGCCGGAGACAACGGCGGGCGCCGGAGTCTCCAAGCTGATGAAGGTGGTGCCGCCGGCCAGCGGGGTGGCGGAGGCTTCGAAGGCGGCCCGAACGTTGCCGCCGCCGGGCAAACGCGTTGCCGACTTCGGCACCGACATTAGTGTGGACGATTATCTTGGGGGTAAGTTACCCGGCCGCCTTTTTTTTTTAAATCGTTGATGCACTGCAGGGTCGGACGAGGGCCGGCTTGCTATAGCTGTGCCTGCCGGGGCAATCGCGACGGCTGCGCTGTCGTCGAAGGCGAGGGGCGGGACCCTTGGCGCCGGAGGCGAGGTGTCGGCCCTCGCGTTGGTCAGAGACGAGGCTGGCGCGGCGACCCGCCGGCTGAAAGGAGTGACGGAGGCGCTGAGTCAGGCGACGGAGGCGCTGAGTCAGGTCCGCCGAGCTCTTTTTTTTTTACGGCCATGGCCTTACGTGTGCTCTGCAGGTGGCTGACTTCACCAGCCGTACTGCGTCGGGGGCACTTACGGCAGCCTTATCTGCCGAAGTCGAGAGACTTCGGACGCAACATGCTGACGCTGTCCGTGAGAAGTCTGCCTCCGACAGCAAGTGTCGTAAACTGGCGGACAAGGTGGCCGCCCTGGAGGAGGAAAAGGCTGACCTCCGGCGCCAGCTGGCGGGGGAGAGGAGGGAAACCAACGAGGCCATCGCCAAGGAGCAGGCCGCGCAGGCGGAGGCTAGGCTGGCACGGGCGGAGGCCAATCTTGCCAAGGATCTTGCCGAAGACCTGCGGGGGCGGCTCACCGCTCTGGAGAGCCGCGCGAAGGGGGCCGAAGCCGCGGTGCGAACGGAGGCCGAACGGACGCGCACACAGCTTATGGCCACATATCGCGAGCTGGGTGCGCGGACCGGTGACTTCGTGGTGCCGGAGCGAGAGGCCGGGCTTCGCTGTTTGGAATGGGTGCAAGAGGAGCTGCAGGAGCTCCCCACTGTCCTGGGGGGATTAATGTCGTTCGCCTCCCTGGTCACCTGCGAGGGGGCGATGAACGCACTCTCTCGCGAAGGGTGCCGGCACTATGAGGCCTTCGACCAGGCAGATGAAGATTTTGGGCGAGACATCTATAAGGTCGAAGACCCCGTGGTGAAGGAGTCCGCCGGCGCCCTCTATGACCGGATGTGGGGTCTGTATGGTGGTGAAGTGGTCAGGGAGCGGGCCGAGGCTGCGAGGGCTCAGGTAACGTTGTCGTTTGTTCGGCGTTTGCTGGATGTGGTCTGTGCGTGTGTTTGCTGACTTTTTGTATGTATTGTTTTAGGCGGAGCGAGGCGAGCGGGTGGACGACTTCGGAGCACTGAACGACGCCCTGCCCGACCCGGGGCCGACCCCGGAGACCACGGAAGACGCACCAGGCGCCCCCACATCTGCTGCGACAGTTGAAGACCTGCCGCTGAAGGTGGCCGAAGGCGCTCCCGATGCCCTCGCAGCAGCTGCGCCGGCCGTCGAAGATCCGGCGGCGGAGGCGGTGGGAACAGTGGCGGAAGTGGCTGCGGAGCCAACGGCGGAGGCCCCCGCAGCGTCAGGGCCCTCGCAGGTGGCGTAGTGGTTGTTTAGGGTTGGGGAATTTTGGATGTTGTACTGAATTTTGGTTGCTGCGCAGGTTCAAGATTTTGGGCCTGCGCACGCAACCGCTGCTACTGGGTTTTTGGCGGCTTCGACCGCGGAAGGTGGTAATGAATATAGTGGGTCTGCATCTGAGTTTTTTGATTTTGCCGACTCCGGGAGCTCGGTTGAGTGGACTGAGGAGTCGTCGGAGGAGAATTTGGATTATTTTGCGGCCTTGGACGTGGCTGCGGCGGAGGCCTCGCCACACGCCGCGGACGCGTCGGACGTGCCAGGCCCTAGCACCGGGCGCCGTCGACGAAGGGCGGTTGCAAAACGTAGGGTTAGCGCGGAGGAGCGGGCTCTGCTCCGTGTGAGTGGGGCTGGTCGACAGGAACTGTTGTCCCTGCCGACCGCCGAGGGTGTAGGTGAAGGGGAACTGCGAAGGCTTTTTGCGGGTGAGGAGCTCAGGATAATGTTATTTAATTATAGGGAGATGGGAATTATTCCTAAGGTTGAGCCGATGTAGAGTGTGGTGCCCTCGCTTGTGTGCGTCGAGGCTTGTATGGTGGAATTGTGTGCCCTCGCGTGTATGTGTGAGTGCGAAGGCGTTTTGTACTTACTGGTTTGTTTTGCTGCGCTGTGTTGGCTTGATTATAGTTGGTCTTGGTGTGGATGGTTTGATGTTGTCGTTTCGGCCGTTGTTGTGCTAGTCCAGGTGTACCCTTAAGTGTCTTCTGCACAGATAGTCTTCGGTTTTTTCGCACTTGTTGTGCTGATCCAGCTGCACTTTTAAGCGACTTCTTCACGGATAGCCTTCGCGATAGACTCATATTTTTTCGTGTGGTCCTTGTGGAGGATGCGGTGACGGAAGTGCACATTTTGTGTTTCTGACTTGTGAGCAATGAACTTCGGATTTATGTTGTTGTTTTTGGTCGGGTTTTGGATCCCCCGCCGGGTTTGAGCTTGAGGTTCATATTTCACCCGATCACGTGTTTGGGTTCAGATCGACAATTTTGGATCAGAGAATTGGGGGGTAGGAGCAGACCAGACGTGGCGGTGCGTCTGAGTCCTCGTGTTCCTCCTCGCTCGCCGGCAAGGTTGTCCTCCACGCGCAGCAGAGACTGGGGTAGGGAGGAGCAGTGAGCAAGAGAAGCAAGCACATGGAAAGAAAAACAGTTAGAGCAGTATCCGATGACTCGCAAACGCAGTGCGACCAACCTGCTTGCGGTGGCGCCCACAGTCCCAGCTTGCGGTGGCGTGCACAGTCCGCAAGCGACAAGCACCCCTCACCGACGCCGATGGAGGAAGGGAGGAGGGGAGGTTGTGGATGGCGAGGTCCTCTGGCTCCTGCTCGCTCCGCTCGGCTGATGCCCGCTCACCTGCTCCTTCTCGGCTGATGCTCGACCGAGACAGGTCGCCGACGCCACGCTGATGGAGGAAGGGAGTAGGGGAGGTGGTGGACGGCGAGGTCCTCCGGCTCCTGATGAAGGAAGGAGGAAGGGGCGCTTGCGGTTGCGGATGTCTCTGGCGTCGGCAAAGTGCGGGAGGGGAACTCCAGCGCATTCAAGGTGGAGAAGTGGAGATCGTGGAGAGGGAAGCCACGGGAGTGGAGCTGTGCGAGCGGTTGGGCGCGACGTCGCGGAGGCGGAGGTTACCCAAGAATGAAGGGAGACAGCTGGCGTCCATCGCTGGAGTATGGGCTGCTCCAAACATAGCTGGAGTATGGGCCGCACCAAACATTCAGCCCAGGACACCGGTACTGTTGTGTTGTTTTCTTTACAGATATGGTTAGTACCATACCGGCTAGTAAAGTAGGCATAGTGCGGCTTATAAGCGTTGGCCCTTGCCATATGAGCAAGAGGTTGGTTGTTGCATTGTGTTGTGCGTGGTGGCTGAAATGGCCCGGGTTTGATCCTCGCGGCCCCGCTTATTTTTTTGCTGGGCGGGAATTCGTAGGGGCGTTGGGCGGGAATTTCGGAGATTTTCGCAGGGCGCGTTGGGCGGGAATTTTGGAGATTTCGCAGGGCGCTGGGCGGGAGTTCGGGTGGCAGAACCAAAAGTGGCAGGCTACCCTTAGAGCCTTAATAAGTAGTAGAGATTTTCACTCATACAGTCACCAACACCTTTCAGTTGATTTTATTTTGAAAACTCTCATTTATGTTATGCATCCCGATAGTATATTGATGTAGTTTGCGATGATGTGTATGTTTAACCATTTTTTATAACGATACATTTATATTTCTGGTACATTTCAGTAACAACTACTTTATTATTATATTTTCCAAATGTAGATATCCCCCCACTACCTCAATGCATCCAACAAATGATCCAGTATCCACTCCACCTGTTCCAACCCCTGATAATCAGCAACATGATCAGGAAATACATGTTCCTACTGATGATATCAAAGTATCAGAACAGGTAAGTTTTTTCATACAAACTTTATATATAAATCATATATTCAATATAGCATACAAGTTATTGTTTACTCAAATTTCATATGTTACCATTACAGATTGTTAGTGGGAACATTTGTGAAAAAAAATTCAGTTATGGATGCCCCTATATTTGACAAGACTCCAAAATCAAATGTTTGTTTTCCTTTATTCACATTTATTATATTTTCAATTACAATTTATGCAAGTAGCAGTAATATATATGCATGTTTTTATTTACTCTATTCACTAGGCTCCCACAACCGACAAGATTGTTGTTTCTGAAGTAACACCAAGCATAAATACTGTCAGTATTTATACCTTCATCATATTATGTTAATATTAGTTATAACCTATGTTTGATTACGTTTATATTAATAATTTTATTGTTTTTCAGGAAGGACAAAAAACTGTTAAACATGATACTCCCGTATCTGGTGCACCACAGTTTGACAAAACCCCATTGACAGAAGTAAGTCATGTCGTTTCATCTTCTTATATTTTTTATATATGTACACTACAATACATAATTATTTATGCTATTGATTACTAACAAATATATATATCAGGTAACTACTGAACTTGTTGCAAAGGATATTTCCTCTAAATCTGCAGTTGCTGAACCTCCCCACGTATCACGTGAAGAATGTGCTCGCCAACTATTTAAGTTCATTTTATCAGGACAACTAGATCCGAGCATGTATGTATTCGTTATTCAAACTTCAATTAAGTATAATTAGCTAATTTGTAATTAAAGTTTCATTTTTCCAGGACTATTATTGATTTTGGAGGATTTGGAGGTTCTGTCCTGGATGTTGTCCAATCGTTTGGTCCTAATAAATGCCTTGAGAACATTTTCATGCAGGCATTTATCGAATGTATTCGTGATGATGATGTATTATACAACCCAGATACCATAATCAACACTCTAATACTAAATGTCAATGTTGGGGTATTTTTTTTCTCTTCAACTTTGTATCATATTTCAACCCTTACTGTATAAATATATAATACTAATCAATATATTTTTTGTCTATACCATTTTGAATATCGAGGAGTTCGAACAGCACAGTTCAAATCCCCAGCCCTTCTCAACATCAGTTCTTAAAGAACAACTAGAACCGACGCTTCCTCCAGATGAAGTTCTGAACCAATTAAAATTGGTGAGCCCCAATCAGTTTTATTTGTAAGAATATTTTAATGTTATGTTGGTCATAAGTTATATTTTACGTTATTTTTCATTTTCCATACACCTATTATTGTTCATTCATAAACTTATACATATATCTTAACAGATCCTGGTTCCTATGCTACGCCGTAGTCATTGGACCCTTTATGCAATCAACTTTCAACTTCGTCGAATAGACATTTTAGATTCAAATCCTTATGGGACATTGCTTGGAGGCACTACCTGGAAACAAATCCACAATGATCAATTGTTGATAAATGGAACGAAGATACCTTGGTCCAGATTAATAATGAGAAGACTTAGCATTGTGTTACATGAAGCTTGACCAGATACAAGTTTACCAAAGTTTGGCAACTACAAGATTGGGCTTCTTCCCAATTGTCCAACCATGTTACCAGGGTCAAACGATTGTGGTTTTTTTGTCGCAAACTTCCTCCGATACTATGATTTTGATGATGGCGACTTATCAGAATTTTATGTACCGGTCTGTTACTAAATTAGTGTTTTGATCATGCATATATTACTCCTTCATACTTATTCTTAGCATTAATTCAACTATTATGACTATTTCAGGATGAACCATTGGACCAACGTGCTTTTGTTCTGCATTACCTGACCTTTCATCGCAACAACAGGGTTTACCCCCTCCCGGCAGAACTGCTGCCTTTTAAGTATGTTCCAAGGAAACGACGTTGTTTGAAAGCCAAGACTTAGATATCATAGCTGAACATGATTCCCTATGGGACCCCCAAACTGTTTATGTTACTTCTTAAGTCACTTATGTCAGGTGTTGCTCATGTGTATGATACTCCCCATGACACTTATGTTCGCTGTGTTCAGTGTTTATGCTACTTCGTATCAGTTTTTATTTCAAGTGTGTAAAACATAAGTGTTACCAGACTGTGTAGTTATGTTATCTGTTATGAACTTATATGCTTTTCATTTTCCAGATTGTGAGATGTTTAATCGTTTTCGTCCAATGTTTGGCGTATTTCTATTATCATATTATCTTTAATATTCAAGTTTTATGCAACCTATATACTTCCTTATTCTATATACATTAGGTTCCTTTTTTACACACTTACCGTGCTAATTATGATAACTGTGACCAGTGCCTATGCTACAACCTTTCCTGTCTAGATGTAGTGTAAACCCGAAGTATGTACTCCCATTTGATTAGTTATGTTAAGTGTATTGAGTCTATATACCATTTATGTCCAGATCGGCCGATTGCTGAACGTTCAATGCCAATTTTTGTTATATATTCATAATTTGGGTAATGGTCTAGTTTTACGCAACATATTATAGTATTATATCAACGCATTATATAACCCAGTCATGCAAACTATTAATTTCCAAAAACTAAAACATAGGTCATTGTGCTATTACAAATTTATACTACATCGACCACTCTTTAGTCACACTTCAAATTATTCACCCAATTCCATATGCTCAGCGGCTTATTCATTTTCTACTTCATCAATACGATGTTTTTAGTAGTCGCTGTTTCATTCCACTGTGAAGCAGTTGTTTTATTGTTTAGTCTTGATCCGGCCGGTCGTCCTCTCTTTCGATTAGCCAGTTTTGCTAGTCTTGCCCTGTTCTCTTCCACAGACAGACATGTTCTGCTGTTATGTCCATCTGCTATTCCACATAATTGGCATCTCCTATTCTTCTTTTTTCTCCTTTTGCACCTAGTTTCATAATTCTATCTTCTGTATTTTTTATTGTCCGTCCTTTTGGTCTTGCACGATCCGGCATACTCAGATTTATAGCATCCACATTAAAATTCAACCTCTGTATAATAAAAGAAGTTATTAATTAGTATACACATATTTACATAAAGTATCTTTCTACCAATCAGCAAAATCATTTCTCAATGCTCACCTTTTTAGCTTCTGAGGATGCACCAATATGTTCCATTTTTTCATGTGCTACGTGACACGGAGAACTTGTATCACCAACCTCAGGTGGAATTCTCATGTTGTCCACCTATATAGCCCAACCCAAATACATCAACATTTCCATGCAGCATAAACATATATTTTCATTATATACCAATGAACAATATTTTTTTAATATGTACCTGGTTACCAGCTGTTATTAATGTTAACGCATGTTCACAGCCAGTCATGGTTTTATCCTCATCCTACAAAATAAAATTTGCCTAGTTCATTGATTTTATATATTCATTATATACAATACTTCATGCAAGATTATATACTTATCTTTTACATACCATTTTATGGCATGTAATTGTATTGTCATCTTCCATCCCATCGCCAGCATTATTATTATTTAATTCTTCTTCCTGGTACAAATAATATGTTAATATGCATACTATATGTTACAAATAGTATAACATTTAAAAAACTGGAATCTTATTACCTGGTTTTCCTCATCATCACTAACATCACATGACTCATTACATCCAATATCTGGCTCTAATCGGCATAGAACGCCATCGAGCTCATCCAACACATCCATTGCCTTGTCGTACCCTGCTTTTGACATACAAGCCTGGCGAACCACTTTCATTGTTTTCGTTAGCAACATTTTCTGTCTATATGATTTAGTAACTCCATCCTTTCCCCTGAAGCTCTTATCAATTCTTTCAAACAGTACATCTTTTCTTGACGAGACAGTGTACCTTTGCAATATATACTTTGAAGGTATCTTTTCAACTTGAAGATGCATGAAGGCTCTTAAAAGATGAACACACAATAGACCTTAAAACATGAAAACCAACCATTATTTTTTAGCGATATACATTAATTTGTACTACAATCAACAAATTATTTAGTATGCAAATTTATTATTTTAATCAACACAATATGTTCAAACCTGTATGTTCCCACTGTTTGCACTCGCATGTATACTCCCCAGCATCTATGTCCGCTGTTATCTTGAATTGATGTTGTCCCCACACAATTTTATTAGACCTTTTTGTATGTTGTACGATCCCATCTTTATCACCACCGTCTGTGTCCTTTAATATTTTGTATGCAGTGGCGTATCTCATTGATTCCTCAAATCTATTCATAACAGCTCTGGTGTATGCTCTAGAGACTCTCACTTCGAACCTATATAATGTATCTGTTGTCCTTGGTCCCTATAAGACGTTATTATCATAATTAAACAAAGTATTTACATAAACATGTATGCCATACGTTATTGATAACAAGCACGACATACCTTGCTCATCAATGCCTCCTTTGATTCTTTCATTTTCCTGCTATGCAACATTTTCATCATCTGTTTAGCGAACTCATGCAGAGGGGTGTTCGCATCTACATGTGATTGCTTCACTAATCTGTTCATGCTCTCACTTCGTTGTGTAGATACCATTACCCCACAGAAGTCATTTTTAAAAAATGCTGGTATCCATTCTTTCCTTATTTCATATAATTTGCGTAGAGTCATATCTTCATAAAGATTGAACTCCTCTAGCATCATTTCCCAGGCACGTTCAAACTCTTGAGGAGTTAATGGATGATGTATAATAGATTGGAATGTTGTTTTAAAATCCTTATCAGCAAACCTTGCATATATCTCATTTAAGAATGGCATAAATCTGTTCTGGACATGCCATAAACACAGTCTGTGAACTGTTTTTGGAAATACAGTTCTTAGAGCAATTGGCATTGCAGGATCTTGATCTGCAATTGCTCACAAACTATTAATTTACTTTCACAATAAATTAATTCACTTTTTTTGCATAACAAATTGACATACCACATACCTGTTAGCATAACTCTCGGACCCTCGCATCCCATACATGTTTTGAATGAATTGAAAGCCCATTCAAAAGTCTGCACTGTTTCATCTCCCCACAAAACAAATCCAAACACTGTACACTGCAGATGGCTGTTAGCTCCAACAAACATGCCCAGTGGTTTATCATATATATTTGTCTTGTGTGTTGTATCAAATATCACAGCATCCCCATAATCTGCATACTCCCCCTGCATACTTGCGTGTGACCAAAAAATACTCACTATTTTCCCATCGTCGTCTAACTGAAAATCACAAAAAATTGTGGATTCTGTTTCTTGCAATCTGTAAAGAAAGCCAAAAGTTTGGCTACATCATTTGCGCAGTTTTCTCGTCTCCTTGCTGCCCTTCTACATTTGTTTGCACAAAAAATGATTATACAAACATTTACTATAGTAATATACATGGCACTTAATATATACACATGAAACATAAAAATATTGCTTACATGTTTTTCAGATCTTGAGCTATTACCGGTACATCCTCTGGCCCATCATGCATTTCTGATATAAAATCAACTATGCAATGCTGCGGCACTCGGCTATCATGCATTGCATCAACAAAATTTATGAACCCAGCATCCCTACTTTTGTTGCAACATAAATGTTGTTTCTCTGCTTCGTCAGTTATGAACTCATGGTTATGCTCCAAGTTTACCAGTTCAATTTTTGCAGCTACAACCATTTTTTTTCATCATCATATATTTTTTTAATTTTATTCCAGACTTACATTGCGTACGCCCCGAAGTCCTATTCCTCATCCTAGGTGTCTCATTTGATTTTGGTGCACTTTTACCTTCACGTGAACAATTTATCCACTTATTGAATATCTTCTCTCTGTATTTCTTCAGTGAAAATCCAACTTCATATGCATACCTTTTATAGAATTTATATGCATCATCAACATCCTTGAAAGTCATCCCTACCGTTGGCACTATAGTTGGATCAATGTTTTTTTCTGCAAATTCATTGACATTGTTGTTTGTACCATGGAATATGATCATAACAATCTAATCTATCAAGAATCAAATACAACAATTGGACTTACATGTGAATGCAGTATTTGAGGCGTATCCATCTCCCTGGAGCTAATATTGGACATAGGAGGTCGAACCCTTTGTTCTCCTTCTTCCCCTATGCTCATCTCGTCGATTACAGGACCCAGTAGAGCAGGAGGTGGTGTGACCAGTGAGTTACCATCAACGACTCCCTCTGTCTCTAGATCAAGACGAACGCCATCTCCCACCATCGCCGGCGACTCTCCAGAGCCGGCCATCTCCACCTCCAAAAGGTTATGCAGGCTTTGTGGTGTTTTTTCGGATGAAAGGAAATCACGGATACTATACAAGTAACCGCATCCACGTTTCCAGGGAATTTCCATTATTTCCGAAACCGCCCCGATATTCTAGCGATGTACATGCAAAACTAATATCCATAACACACTACTTACGCACAATAACACAACATTTTACGCCACACGGTATATACTATTTATGCAACATTTATACCGTATCGGTTATATGCCATATCTTTCAACATCTTATTCTACATTATATTTACCTGCCACTATTACACCCCATGCAAGATCCATAAATTTCGCGCCCACGTAACAGAGTAAGCACGTTTGCATATGGAATCTATTCCCTATAATTCTGCGCCACTTCCATATGTTTACCGCCTTGCCATTAAACCAACCGCGTAATGGCATTGTCTGTCCTGCATGCATATATATATATATATATATATATATATATATATATATATATATATATATATATATATACCTAAATCATGACTAAATAGATCTTTTCCAATTTCAAGGCCTATAAACCCGCCGGGTATAGATTTATGCCTATTAACAAACCCATGGGTATGAAATCTGACCCAGACCTGTACCCTAATAGGGTAAAAAACCCATCAGATTTTGGGTTTCGAATACCCATTGCCATCTCTATTCATGCATGCAATTACTTTTAGTTAAAAGACACTTGGATTTCGGCTCTCCTCCGCGCTTCACGGGCCGCTGGCCATCGCGTATTTGACGCGTGTCTGCGCCACGGACCCTAACTCTTTATCAATTCTCGCTCTGAGTTCGTCCCCTCCGAACGCCATCTCTCTCTCTCGCGTCGCGCACCTGGCTGGCTGGCTCTCCCATCCATCTCCCTCCGTGCGCTCCGCCGCCTCGTCTTCTCCCCCTCCCCTCGGCAACCGCCACGACTCCATCTAGAAGCCCAGGGTCCTCTCACAGAGCGCCTCCTTCCCGGCGCGGGGCGCGGTGGCGGTCGCCGCCAAGAAGGCCGCGGCGGCGGTTGCTACGCCCAAGCAGGCCAAGGGCGTCGTGCCCATTGGATCAGAGACAGCGGCAGGTCAGGCTGCTGGCCTGGGTTCCTTTCATTATTTAGTGATGGGTGTCCTCACTCCTCAGTCTGTTGTGCCTCGGTGGAGTCGTGTAGACTGAATTCTCTGTGGAATTGAATGTTAGCGCTTGCAGGCCGGGCGGTGGAGAAGAAGGCGAGTTTGCCGCGGACACCTGTTGCTCGCTGGCCGATGGTAAAGGTCCTTGCTTGAGTGACCCCTTACTTGAAGCATGTGATTGTTCTGTCTATTTTTGGTTGCCCTGTTGTATGACTTGATTCGATTCCTTTTGACCTAGCTTGTTAAGTCTGGATCAGTGGATGCGGCTGCCCCAAATGACGCAGTTCTTTCTGTCCAAGAGTAAGTGCTGGACCACTACCAATCCAGATTTGGTTCCCGTGTAACCTCTGATTCATGTGACTTGATGAATTGTGTCAGATTTGAAAATTACCATGGAGTTCTTTGTGCGATCGGGTACCTAACAGCTGGTGCTTTGAAGCAATCTTGTGTACGCTCATTTTATTCATGCTCCTAACTTTGTAGTTTGTTTAATGATTGCATTCTCTGATGTGTCTTTATGTGAAATTTGACATGGTTTCTTAGGTTGCTCTGCCTTGAAAGTTCATCTTGAATATAGTTATCGTATCTGCTAGAGTGACTTGATATTGTACTGTTAGAATTATGGTCTATGAGAACCTGTATATTTTCTTTAGTATTGGTAGTTGGAGAGAGATTGAGTAACATGCGGCAAAATGTGTGTTTATCTAAATTGACATATCACTAGGACATGAACAGAAACCATAATACAGGAAAGGGAGAGAGTGACACTTATCTTACCACAATTCAAAATACTTTATATTCATTTCTGATTCATTTGTGTCACATAAATATTTGATTATTTTTTCAAAACAATAGTTTGCAATTTGTTTTTAAAAATATCTCATATTCTTCAAATACGCGATGGCCAGAGGCCCATGAAGCGCGGAGGAGAGCCGAAATCCAAGTGTCTTTTAACTAAAAGTAATTCCCTTTGCGTCGAATGATTTCAGTTAGTCTCTAAATAGAACACACCACACAATTAATGTGGGCTGTTTCGACTTTGTGTCGTCTTCCTGTTTCCTGATGCTTACTATAAATGGTTTGATCAGTGTTGTTTGTCGCACTAGATTCACTAACCAGAACCGTTATGGATTTTGGTTTCTATCGTTTATTTTGCTGAAATTATTGATATTGGATAACAGGTCAGATGAAAATACGGACAAACCATTGAAACAAACACAGTCAGAGAAAACAGAGGATGATGTGCACTCCACCACATCGTAAGAAATTCCTTGTGATTGATTGATAGCTACTTATCTATTCTTCTCAGTGGTGTCAATACAAAATCCTGCTAATTTGATGTTGTGTTGCAGAAGTACCAATACTCCTCGTGCAGCAGCTCGTAAGAGTGTTGCTGCTGCTGCTTCTGGTTTTAGTTTCAGATTGGAGGAGCGTGCTGAGAAGAGAAAGGAGGTCTGTACTATATTCCTCAGTGGTGTTTTAATTATCCAGATTTTGTCTACTTTTCGTTTTTCTTGTACTGAAGGGCCTTAGTCATTCCTTATATCCCAGTTCTTCCAAAAGCTTGAAGAAAAAATCCATGCGAAGGAAGTGGAAAAAACAAATTTGCAGGAGAAATCTAAGGCAAGAGCTGCTTTCACATTATTTGCATAAAAACCTATGGGATAATTGTATGTTTCAGTTCTGAAAGTTAATCTATGAACACTCAGGAGAGCCAAGAGGCTGAGATCAAACTACTGAGGAAGAGCCTAACATTTAAAGCCACACCTATGCCAAGCTTTTACAAGGAGCAGCCACCCAAAGTTGAGTTGAAAAAGGTAAGTTGATTTACTGCATGTAGTGAGGTTCCTGATATATTGAAACAAATGGTATCATGTGGTTTGGTTACATCTATTTTTTGTATTTAAATAGAAAGATTCACATTGAACCAGTTTGATAAGCTTCCATTTGCACCCATAAAAATACTCTATTACTCGAGCAATGTCGGAGCAGCAACAGCCATTGCCGCAGCCTCGGAGCAGCATGCGGGAGGCTCTGGAGAAGGAGGACAAGGAGAAGGCGGCGGCGGCCAAGGAGAAGGCGGCCGTCCCCAAGAACGGCAACGGCGGCAAGAATGGCGGCGGCGCCGGCAGCGGCAACGGTGGAGCGCCCCCGCAGTCCGGGGAGGAGACGGCCCGCGAGATCCAGGTGGTCAGGGAGGCGTACTGCCGCGAGACGGCCACGCCGGCCTACGTCATACCCGAGGAGCCGCCGGCCGTGGTCGACCTCGTCGGCTGGTACATCTACGGCTTCTGCTCCTACTTCATCACCCACCTGCTGCTGCCGGTCCTCTTCCCGGCCATCATCACGCAGGTCGCCTTCCCCAACTCCGACTTCACGCCCAACCCCAAGTACACCCTCAAGGGCGTCACCTGCTCCGTCCACGAGATGTCCATGTAAGACACGCAGCACACTCCTCCCTGCTTCCTTAGATCTTGTGGTTTTTCCTTTATTTCACAACCTTTATTTCTCTCCCTTCCCAAGTCGACACCCACCGCCCTCTCCCCCCAAAAAAATCTCGCGAGATTGATGAGTATTTTTCTCCCCGTCCCTTGGAGTGACTTGGTGAATGCGATGGTCCTGTCCCCACTTGACCCTATCTCGCCACCCAGCGGGCAGGCTCCTGCTCTCACCTCCCGTCCCTAGAGGTAGTCGCAGGCCCATGGACTAGCGAGTCGGCGTTCACCCTCCTGCTATCACGAGCGGAGGGGCTGCCTCCACCTGTCTCCAATCCAAATAACTCCCTCCTCCGCGCTTCATGGGCCTCTGGCCATCGCGTATTTGACGCGTGTCTGGTTGGTTATTGTTGCCACAGTGCTAATTGGTTATTCCTAAGTGTGTTTTTGGCGTGCGATCCAGTAGAGCCTAAACTGTCTGCCTGATTGGCTGCTGCTTACTTTGTGTTCCACTGGAAATCGTAGTGGTGCGCACCTACTTTTTTCTACATAACCTCTATAACTTGGAATGTGTTCGATTTTCTGATGCTAATTCCCTGTACAGTGATTTGCTTTGATATCTGTTGTGTAATCTAAGGATGCCAGTTACATGATTTGAAAAAAAACTGTATCCACTATAAACTGTATTGTTATCTTGATAATTGTTAAATCTGAGCCACTGTTTGAATACTCTGCCCCCTTCCCCCCAATTCCCATGGTGGTTTTTAAAGGTTGGTTTTGCTGCTGTTGCAGGTAATGAGACAACTAATGTACTCTTTGAATTGGTTAAAGCTTTTATTCTGTTTTGTACTCGTGTATTGATCAACAATGGCACATGAATATATCACTTCTGTTGCTAGAGCAATTGAATTAACTTACATAAACTATTTTTAATTGAACATGCATGGTCATGATGGCTGGTTCATTGACCATTATGAAGTGCTTGTGGATGAGAGTTTCTAGCTGCAATAAATGTATGCTGAAGAGTGATGTGATCTGCGTGCATGTTTTTTCAAGAATCAGAATAGGCCTGTTTCTCTTCTATTCTGCAGTGCATATATAGTCTCATGTTGTTTTCTTCTAAACCTTGACTGGTGATGTAGGAAACCTTTTGACAAGGACATGCTTCAACCTTCCAGGAGTTGATGTTGATCCTTTTGACAAGGACAAGGACAGACTTCAACCTTCCCAGCCTATACTACCACAGTTAGCTCATATGGTTTGTTTTTCCTCTGCATATATGTACTCGTGCCTGTGTTTCTTTTTTGGGGGTGGTGGGATCATGGTATACTGTTGGGAGGTTTTTCTGTTGCTGATGT
Organism: Zea luxurians; assembly: GCA_029449295.1. Taxonomy (NCBI): domain Eukaryota; kingdom Viridiplantae; phylum Streptophyta; class Magnoliopsida; order Poales; family Poaceae; genus Zea; species Zea luxurians. The sequence continues at coordinate 7,080,361 of JAOPSE010000053.1, read as the reverse complement.
GCTTGTTATTTGATCGTGTGCTTCTGTCGTCTCGGTGGCATAGTATTGTGTTTCTTTGAATTTGTGGAATCTCAACTCCGAAGCATAGTTAGCTCAATTCCCACATGTACCTTTTTGGGAGTCGGTTTTCATGTGTCATTGACTCCTACAGGTTACTCTATTAAGAGTTCTAAAAGTTTTGTAGGATATACATCTAACTGTGTGTTGACCAAAAACAACTTGCCAATTACCTATTCAGAGTATCTAGAGTTCCTTGACGTAACTACATCGGCTTCCGATAGTTGTCGTTGATGTAACATGAAAACCTTCTTTCCATTTCTTGTTGATCCACTTGTAGGGTAATGATTCACTAACTTTGTAAGACTGGTGAGTGTAAGGAGTTACTGCAAAGACTAAAAGGGTTCAAATTAATGTAACTCATATGGTAATTCTAAACCAAAGTGCATAGATAATCAGTGCAAGCAAGGCAAACTAGCAAATTTAACTGCTACAAAAACAGGCCAAATATCTATAAAATAACATAACTGTTATTATCAGCCCAAAAGTTGTGTTATTTGTGCTTGCATCTAACACTATAGAAGTGGAGCATTTTCATCAGTTATGGAGAAGGACAGTTTGAGGCCCAGATTTTAACAGAACAGTAACAGGTCAAACATCTATGTGGTTTTGAGCCAGAAACTCCCTTTTTCTGGCCCAGGCCTGACCGATAGATGTAAGTCTAGATTTTTTCCCATGTGCCCATCTAACAGGTGCACAGGACTAGGTTTTTTCCCAGGTTGTGATGGTTTTTTCTATATTGGGAATGGTTTTTGATCAAAAAATTCAGCCCATACCCAACCCAATGTATAGACTAAAATCGTGGCCTGTGCCCACCCAATATAATGGCTAGGTAAACCCGTTAATAATCTGGTCTATTTGTGTGTACTCTCAAGTTATCTGTTAGAATATCTTGAAACTTTAGCAAACAAGAACATGAAGACCACCAGGATCCAGTTATAATCAATGCTTTGCATGCCATAGCACACATGAGTCAGCATAGAGCATTTAGCCATGTGTAGGCACCACCCCGAAGATGTTACAAATGAATGAAGAAAATGTAAGAGGACTCCAATACAACCATCGATTAGGACAGACCTTTTGACATAACTACCAAGGAACTCCCATTTGTTGCGCCAGCTATGACACTGATGTAGTAGTTATTTCCCCAATGCTCCATAATCCAACCCTAAAGTGCAAGAAAAAATACCTTATAGCTTATAAATGTAGCCATGCTTAGAAAAGCACTATGCTCGGGAATCGGGGACCTACCTTATCAAGGAATATGGGTGACAGTTCATATACTTGGGATGTGAAACCACTCCCTGCATCTATAACGAGGGCCCAAATATTGATTGGAGCTGCTACTGAACTGATGAACAATCCATCTGCATTACCCTTCTTTATGTGTTGATGAGGTCTGGCATCTACTACATTGTAATGATATCTGAATGGAACCAAAGCATTTTAAAGCATGAATCCATATTGTTACTTTAGATGATATAGTTGACTCAATAACTTATAATCTGTAGCTATGGTACATTCTCAACTGTCTTTTTTCCAAGACATTTAGAATGGCAAAGTGGTATACAGATTTTACAGGGTTTCTGTTAATGAAAATCTACAGTTGTGATTGCATCACAACTGTGTATATATAGCATATGTTGATCTTTGCCAAATACCTGGGAAACATCTCAAAATTTAGTGATAATTAAGACTCGAACCTTCCCAAGGAGTTAACTCCTTTCACATTCAAACAAGATACCATAGAGAAGCAAAAAACTATATCTATCTAGCGAGGGCAAATTAAATTGTTAGCTGAACATATTTTTATTTCCTCTCAACTCAGCGACTCAATATTAGGCTGTGGGCGAATTAAATTGTTGATTCTGAGCTGCTTTTTTGCCTGTTTTGCCAAAATCTGTAATAACGCATGAAGCTAATTTCCAATTTTACATTTAGAACTATGAATCTTAGCCAAGGAATGTTTTGTCAGGTTGCCCTTAATAAGCCTTTTGGCTTGCAAGTTCTGCCTAAAGGACTGTTTCAGCAGTGGACTGTTTTAGCGCAACTTCAATTGAAAGACGGGAAGATGGCCTCATCTTGCCGGTTCAAGAGAAAAGATGTGCAGTCGCATCTAGTACCTGTTCATCATTTAGGGAGGGGAACATCAGGTTTGTTTCTTTTTTTAGAGCTAAGTCCTCACTACTCAAAAAGTCTGGTTCGCTGACACTCACTTTAGTCTACCACCGCTATCTGTTTTTGCTAACTTGGACATTAACTATAAAGAACATATGAATTATTGATTAGGTTGAACAGAATGTTGTTCTGAGAACAAAAACAGATTATCTCACTGAATTATTGATTACTTGTCTTGAGAATACTGTTATTGTAGGAAGCCTGTGCATTGCGTGTATATGAAAAAGAGTCTTACATAAGTATCGATCTTCTCGAAGATGTTATTTATTGGTGTTTGAGAATATATATATATATATAGAGTTGAATTATTTCCTGCACAGTTCGAAGGATCGAGATCTCACTCTTAATTTTGTTGGTAGTAACAGCTTTGTAATCTACAAGCTCTTGATGCTTACTTAAGCTGTACAATATGTCAGGAGAAAAAGCGGGAGATGGTTGCTTCTGCGTTTGGAGAAGACAAATCTGGTTCCCAACACACTTGATTGGCCGTTGAAGACCTGAATTATCTGTTAATGGTGTAGACTCCCTCCTGAGAGTGAACAGTTTAGCTCATTGGATTGGTGTTAGACCGTGGTAGGTAAAAATGTTCTCTAAAAAATAACAAACTGCTTTCATTTATGGATTATTAGTTCTTGTAGCTTGTACAGTTGCAGAGATTTAAGGGTTGCTAGCGACATGTCTTCCAATTCTTTTTGCACTGGAAGCAGTAAGATGCTGAACTAGGTGAATTCTTCATATAGCTGCTATAGCGCCTGTTAACTTAGGGGGTGTTTTCTAGGTACTAATTTTTTGCCTTTCCTTTTTCTATTCAGTGTGTAGTTGATGGCTAACTTCATGACTATCATGAGTGACTTAACTGATTTTGTCAGAGAATTCAATTAGTAATACGCCTGATGAATCATAATCCTCTGTGCTACCTGTCCCGCCGTTGTAAAATAAAATATTATGGCATGTTAGCCTCGCTTTGTTAGTTTGGACAGTACTCTGTAATTTGCCTGGCTGCCTTGTAATACTAGGTTACTATAGCTGTCTGCATCGAGATTGTTTTGTGTTTTGAGCTAAGAAAAAACTCTCCATGGTTTACAGAACCAAGCCAAAAAAAAAAACAGATATCAGCTGTGACGTCACACTCAAAAGCTTGTTCTTCAGAGATGTACTTAATTATGTTTCTCTTGCATTTCATGTTGATTTGTCTAATTATTACCGTAAATTAAGATTTTATTATAATTCTAATTTGATATGCCTTATCATAGCCATGATTACTGCAGGGCGCACGAAGTGCGCCTCCTGATCTAGTACCATGCATGTTGTAGGACAGGAGATGCAAATTTATTGTATAATAGATCTTTTCCAATTCCAAGGCCTATAATTTGGAACGGGATGGTTGAGCCCGACACGCAACACAGCAAAGCCCGATGGATGATGCGACTGATCTTTTGAGACAAAAAAAAAAGGATCTCCGAGACAAACCTCTGTAGGTAAGACGGAGGACAGGTGCGCTGTGGTGAGCGACAGCTTTGTCCCTGCGCTCATTCTTCCAAAGCTTACACGTTCACAGTCAAGTAGGTGGGGCATCGGATCGACTAGGACGTATACAATTTTGGTCGAACGACCTCAAATTATTACAGGTTTATATATAAAAAAATATTGATATCTATAACCAAAATGCATGTGTTATTATGAAATTACATTAGATAATAAATGGGACGTATGATATTTCTCTAGATTAAGGTCCTGTTTGGTTTGGGGTGACTAAAGTTTAGAGACTAAAGTTTAGTTACTTTTAGTCTCTAAATAAGCAAACATAGTGACTAAAGTGGGGTGACTAAACTTTAGTGCTAGTGACTAAAAGGGACTAAAGTAGTATTTTTACCTTATTTGTCCTCTTCACTTTCTTCTTATAGCAAACATCAATTAATTAATAAGGGTAAAATAGTTATTATTCACAACAATTAATGCTCTTTAGTCCGGTTTAGTCACTAGAACCAAACGAGGTACTTTAGCGACTAAACTTTAGTCTAGTGACTAAGGGAACCAAACAGGGCCTACTACAGAACCACGAGTAATTACTCTAGCAAATAGCAATTACCTTGGTTTTTACTATCTAGGCAAGCGAATAAAAACCTCAACGCACATGCATGACTGCAATACTACAACGAGGATAATCATATATAAGCACTCTTTCTTACGTGTTAGAGAAAATAGCTCGTTTTTCCTTTAAATAAAATATGTGATTGGACCTACATGTGCAGTGCAGAGTGGGCAGCAGTGTGCAACTGTGCATGTCCATCCTGGAAGATCGGGCATGCATGCATGCATGCATGGAGGGATGAGATAAGATCAGATCAGATCCCCTGCTGCACTGCATATTGGGACCGAGCACTAGCTGTCTAGCTAGTAGCTAGTCACGATGTGGGCCGGGCTCCCCGATCATTTTATTTTTTTTTCTTTTTCAGCTGGAGCGAAGCTACACCATTTTAGATTTTTATACCTTGTTTCAGATAACTCTAGCTTTAAAAATTTTAGTAGAGTTAGTGAAATAGGTTATTAAATACTCTAGAAAATTATAGAGTTAAAGCTGTAGACTTTTATAAGACATTTAAATAAATCATCGTTTATTATTTAAACTAAAAATATTTTTAAAATTATTTAAATTGATATTATAATTTATAGCTCCACGCTGAGCTGGAACCGGAGTCATCACAAACACCAAACACCCTTAGCAGTGGTATTCGACAGATAGATAAACACACACACGCAACAATCATGCAACTCAAAAATCTCTAGCACAAGAATTTAGGTGATGTTTTGGTACATAAAATGTAATGTAAACGGTAACCGTAATGATTCGCACTCGATAATCAGCGGTAACAAGATTGAATATAGCGGTATCAATTTTTAGTATGGTATCCAATTACGGTTGAACTTAAAGAAACAAGATCTAAACTTATTGGTTAGTGGTTACCTCATTGCGTTATAAACATATGAACCAAACAGCATCTTAATGACTTTATATTTGGCGTGAGAGGACAATTAAACCAAACAAAATCGAAAAGAAACAAGGCTATCACTGCTGGAGATGGGAACAAATCAATACTACTAGAAGACAGAGACATGGAGGGATCGGATCGGAATGAGAGGCAGGCTGGCTTGTAGAGCTAGGTTGCTAGATATTTTTCATGTACATCAGCATGGGCAGCCGCGTTGGTTGGCTGGCCGGTCATCGTCGTCGTTCCCTTCTCCAACCCATCACCCCACCCCCCTTTTGCATTGTCATGTAGTGGGGTGGGGGCACACACGAATCTGTCACGCCCACAAGTACTGTACCCCTCTCTCTCTATCTTCTCCTTGCTCTAGTTAGTAAAAGCTCGTGCGTGCAGTTGGGGCTGCTGCTCGCTCCACCTCTCAGTTCAATCCATGGTGACGGTTCCTCTCTTGTTCTTTTCACTGTATCCTTCTAAGGTTAGGAATCAATGAGCCACCAAAATCTTGTAGCACGCTAATACTATCCCAGTTGACTAAACCATATATATTTAGGAACAAGTGATACGGCCAGTTTGCTAACTAAATGCGTAGGAGAGATCAGTAATCTCTAACGTGGGTTTTGGTGATAATAACCATAGAGTTAGAGGACCGATATGTAAAAAATGACTTTATGGAGCCACCGTTTACTTGTGCATAACTTTAGAAGTAGGGACTAGTTTTGCCGGTGCAGTTCGTAGATGTCGAGTCCTCCGCTCTCGTTTATGTGACACACAATCGTCTATACCACAAGGTAAATTGACCTTCAAATACAATAGCCATACTCCACCGCTCTTATATGGCCGCGACGAAACTTGTTGGACGTATTGCCACATGATGTGTTCTTCCTTTGCCTTTGGTTAACAACTCGCTCTTTGGTAATTGAAAGGAAAATAGTGTTTAACCTTTTCTTATAAATAATTTTGGTGGTTGAATACCCAATACAAATAATTGAACTAACTAGTTTGCTCTAGATTATATATTCCACAAGTGCATAAAGGTTCAACACAAACCAATAAAAGATCAAAATTAGGGTTCAAAAGCTAAGGAGCAAGAAACCCAAGTGTGCCCTGGTCTGGCGCACTCGATGCACCAGGACCGTGCAACTCCGAACTCTTCACCTTCGAGTTTCTCAGGCGTCGCTCCGCTATAATTCACCGGAATGTCCGGTGTGCCAGCGGAGCAACGGCTACCAGCGCAACAGTCGACTGCAACGGACACCTGCAAACGCTACAATGCGCGGACAGTTCGCGCAGAAGTCAGAGCAGCCGCCAGAGGCGCACTGGATAGTGAACAGTACCTGTCCGGTGCGGCACCGGACTGTCCGGTGCGCCCATCGACAGCAGCCACCCCCAACGGTTTGGTGGTTGAGGGCTATAAATACCCCTCAACCACCTCCACTCCAACCATCCAAGCATTCAACACTCTTCATTCAATACAAGAGCAATACACTTCACTCCAAAAACACAATCAAAGTATTCGATCCGCTCCAAGTCCCCAAATCAACTCTAGCGCATTAGGACTTGTGAGAAGATATCGTGTGTTCCTTGTTACTCTTGTTTGCTTAGCTTGGCTTTCTTTTTCTCTTTGATTCTTACTCTCAAGTGCTTTGTAAGCGAGGCAAGAGACACCAATTGTGTGGTGATCCTTGCGGGGTCTAAGTGACCCGTGAGATTAAGGAAGAAGCCTCACTCGGTCTAAGTGACCGTTTGAGAGAGGGAAAGGATTGAAAGAGATCTGGTCTTTGTGACCACCTCAATGGGGACTAGGTTCTTTAGAACCGAACCTCAGTAAAACAAATCACCGTGTCATCTGCTTTATTTCTTGATTGATTTGTTTTCCCCTCTCTCCCGGACTTAACATTTATTCTAACGCTAACCCCGGCTTGTAGTGTGTTTAAAGTTGTAAATTTCAGTTTTCGCCTATCCACCCCCTCTAGGCGACTTTTAATTGGTATCAGAGTCCAGTACTTCATTTAGAGTCTAACCACTCGAAGTGATGTCGGGAGGATCCGCCAAGAGGGAGATGGAAACCGGCGAGAAGGCCACAAGCCACGGGAAGGCCCCATCAAGGGAGTCTGGCGCCAAAGGAAGGGAGGAATCACCTCCCCGCGTTAAGTCACATCGGAGTGGCGACAAGAAGAAAAAGATGAAGAAAGTGGTCTACTACAAGACCGACTCATCGTCGCCCTCCACCTTCGGCTCCGACGTCGCGTCTGTCACTTCTAGGCGCCATGAGCGCAAGAAGTTTAGTAAGATCCCCCTACGCTATCCTCGTATTTCTAAACGCGTTCCCTTACTTTTCGTTCCATTAGGCAAACCACTATATTTTGATGGTGAAAATTATTGTATGTGGAATGACAAAATGAGGCATCACCTAACCTCACTCCATGCAAGCATATGGGACATTGTTGAGTTTGGAGCATAGGTACCTACCGTAGGGGACGAGGGCTACGACTGGCACTTTAACTCCCAAGCCACTACTATACTCTTCGCCTCTCCATGTCGAGAGGAGTATAATAAAGTGCAAGGGTTAAAGAGTGCCAAGGAGATTTGGGATGTCCTAAAGACCGCGCACGAAGGAGATGAGGTGACCAAGATCACCAAGCAGGAGACGATCGAGGGGGAGCTCGGTCGATTCGTCCTCAACCAAGGAGAGGAGCCACAAGCAATGTACAACCGGCTCAAGACCTTGGTCAATCAAGTGCGCAACCTCGGGAGCACAAAATGGGATGACCATGAGATGGTCAAGGTTATTCTTAGATCCCTCGTATTTCGTAATCCTACTCAAGTTCTTTTAATACGTGGTGATCCTATATATAAGCTATTGTCTCCCAAGGAGGTAATTGGGAAGTTTGTGAGCTTTGAGTTGATGATCAAAGGCTCCAAACAAATCGTCGACTTGGAGCAAGGCGCCACCTCCACACCCGAGGTGCAACTCGTTGCATTCAAGGCGACAGGAGAAGAAAAGAAGGAATCTACAATAAGTAGGATTCCCATCGACGTCTCCAAGCTCGACAACGAGGAAATGACGCTCATCATCAAAAGCTTCTGCCAAATCCTCAAGCAAAGGAGGAGAAAAGACTACAAACCCCGCTCCAAGAGGGTGTGCTACAAATGTGGTAAGCCCGGTCATTTTATCGCTAAATGCTCTATGTCTAGTGATAGTGACAGGGGCGACGACAAGAAGTACTACAAGAAGAAGGGCGGCGATGCCCACGTGTGTCGGGAATGGGACTCCGACGAGAGCTCCACCGACTCCTCCTCCGACGAGGACGCCGCCAACATCGCCGTCAATAAGGGACTCCTCTTTCCCAACATCGGCCACAAGTGCTTCATGGCAAAGGACAGCAAAAAGAAGAAGGTAAAATCTAGAGCCTCCACCAAATATACAACATCTAGTGATGAGGGTAGCTCTAGTGATGATGAAGATGATTTGCTTACCCTTTTTGCCAACCTTAACATGCAATAAAAGGAAAAATTAAATGAATTGATAGGAGCTATTCATGAGAAGGATGAACTTTTAGATAGCCAAGAGGAATTCCTTATTAAGGAAAACAAAATGCATGTTAAAGTAAAAAATGCTTATGCTTAGGAAGTAAAGAAAAATGAAAATTTGACCAAGGAGCTTAGCATTTGCCATGACACTATTTCCAACCTTAGAACTGAGAATGCTAGTTTAATTGATAAGGTGGAAAAATCAAATGTTTGCAATGATTCAATTGTCAGTCTTAGGAATGAAAATGCTAGTTTAATTGCTAAGATTGATAAATTGAATGAATCAATTTCTAGCCTTAAAATTGAGAATGATAAATTAATTTCTAAGGCTAAAGATTTGGAGGTTTGCAATGATTCCATTTCGAGTCTTAGAAATGAGAATGCTATTTTAAATGCTAAGATTGATGAGTTAAATGTTTGCAAACCATCTATATCTACTGTTGATCATGTTTCTATTTGCACTAGATGTAGAGATGTTAATGTTGATGCTATAAATGATCACCTTGCTTTAATTAAACAACAAAATGATCATATAGCTCAATTAACTGCAAAAATTAATGAGCATGAGATTGAAAATGAAAAATTTAAATTTGCTAGAAGCATGCTCTATAGTGGGAGACGCCCTGGCATTAAGGATGGCATTAGTTTCCAACAGGGAAGCAATGTCAAGCTTAATGCCCCCAAGAAATTGTCTAATTTTGTTAAGAGCAAGGCTCCCATGGTTCAGGATAATGAGAGGTATATTTTATACCCTGCTAATTATCTTGAGCACAAAATTAGGAGAATTCATGCTAAGAAGTCTCATTTTGTTTCTCAACATGCTTTTATGTATAAGAATGAGGCATCTAGCTCTAGGCATTCTACACATGTTAAAATGCCTAAAAAGAAAACTCCTACCGCATCAAATGAGCCTAATGTTTCATTTAAGACTTTTGATGCTTCTTATGTTTTAACTAACAAATTAGGCAAAGTAGTTGTCAAATATGTTGGGAGCAAACACAAGGGCTCCAAGACTTGTGTTTGGGTACCCAAGGTGCTTGTTTCTAACGTGAAAGGACCCAAGACTGTTTGGGTACCTAAGAACAAGGCCTAAATTGTTTTGCAGGTTTATGCATCCGGGGGCTCAAGTTGGATAATTGATAGCGGATGCACAAACCACATGACAGGGGAGAAAAGGATGTTCTCCTCCTATGAGAAAAACGAAGATCCCAAAAAGCGATCACATTCGGGGATGGAAATCAAGGTTTGGTCAAAGGACTTGGTAAAATTGCTATATCACCTGACCATTCTATTTCTAATGTTTTTCTTGTAGATTCTTTAGATTACAATTTGCTTTTCGTTTCTCAATTATGCAAAATGGGTTAGAACTGTCTTTTTACAGATATAGGTGTTACTGTCATTAGAGAAAGTGATGATTCAATAGCATTTGAGGGAGTATTAGAGGGTCAGCTATACTTAGTTGATTTTAACAAAGCTGAACTTGATACTTGCTTAATTGCTAAGACTAATATGGGTTGGCTCTGGCATCACCGACTAGCCCATGTTGGGATGAAGAATCTTGACAAGCTTCTAAAGGGAGAGCACATTTTAGGACTAACAAATGTTCATTTTGAGAAAGACAGGGTTTATAGCGCATGTCAAGCAGGAAAGCAAGTTGGCTCTTATCATCCACACAAGAACATCATGACGACCGACAGGCCGCTTGAGCTGCTCCACATGGATTTATTCGGCCCGATTGCTTACATAAGCATTGACGGGAGTAAGTATTGTCTTGTAATAGTGGATGATTATTCTCGCTTCACTTGGGTATTCTTTTTGCAGGAAAAATCTCAGACCAAAGAGACCTTAAATGGATTCTTGAGACGGGCTCAAAATAAGTTCGGATTGAGAATCAAAAAGATAAGAAGCAACAACGGGACGAAGTTCAAGAACTCACAAATAGAAGGCTTCCTTGAGGATGAGGGCATCAAGCATGAGTTCTCTTCTCCCTACACACCTCAACAAAATGGTGTAGTGGAGAGGAATAATAGAACTCTACTGGACATGGCAAGGACCATGCGTGATGAGTACAAGACTCCGGACCGGTTTTGGGCTGAGGTGATTAACACCGCCTGCTACTCCATCAACCGGCTCTACCTTCACCGAATCCTCAAGAAGACATCATACAAACTCCTCACCGGTAAAAAGCCTAATGTTTCATATTTTAGAGTCTTTGGTAGCAAATGTTTTATTCTTATTAAAAGAGGTAGAAAATCTAAATTTGCTCCTAAGGCTGTAGAAGGCTTTTCACTTGGTTATGACTCAAACACAAGGGCATATAGAGTCTTCAACAAATCCACTGGATTAGTTGAGGTTTCTTATGACATTGTGTTTGATGAGACTAATGGCTCCCAAGTGGAGCAAGTTGATCTTGATGAGCTAGATGATGAAGAGGCTCCATACGTCGCGCTAAGGAACATGTCCATTGGGGATGTGTGTCCTTAGGAATCCGAAGAGCCTCCACAAGCACAAGATTAACCGTCATCTTCCATGCAAGCATCTCCACCAACTCAAGATGAGGAACAAGCTCAAGATGATGAAGATCAAGAGGATGAGCCACCTCAAGAGGAAGACAATGATCAAGGGGGAGATGAAGACAAGGAAGATGAATAGGAGATACAGGGTCAAAGACCGCCACACCCAAGAGTTCACCAAGCGATTCAAAGAGATCACCCCATGAACTCAATTCTCGGTGACATTCATAAGGGGGTAACCACTCGATCTCGAGTCACTCATTTTTGTGAACATTACTCTTTTGCGTCCTCTATTGAGCCATACAGGGTGGAGGATGCACTAAGAGATTCAGATTGGGTGCTGGCAATGCAAGAGGAGCTCAACAACTTCACAAGGAATGAGGTATGGCATTTAGTTCCACATCCTAATCAAAATGTTGTAGGTACCAAGTGGGTATTTCGCAACAAGCAAGATGAGCATGGTGTGGTTACAAGGAACAAAGTCCGACTTGTGGCCAAGGGATATTCACAAGTGGAAGGTTTGGATTTTGGTGAAAGTTATGCACCCGTAGCTAGGCTTGAGTCAATTCGTATATTACTTGCCTATGCTACTTAACATGGCTTTAAGCTTTATCAAATGGATGTGAAAAGTGCCTTCCTCAATGGACCAATCAAGGAAGAGGTCTATGTTGAGCAACCTCCCGGCTTTGAAGATAGTGAGTACCCTAACCATGTTTATAAACTCTCAAAGGCGCTTTATGGGCTCAAGCAAGCCCCAAGAGCATGGTATGAATGCCTGCGAGATTTTTTATCACTAATGGCTTCAAAGTCCGAAAAGTTGATCCTACACTCTTTACTAAAACTATTGCAAAAGATCTGTTTGTATGCCAAATTTATGTTGATGATATCATATTTGGGTCTACAAACAAATCTACATGTGAAGAGTTTAGTAGGATCATGATATAGAAATTCGAGATGTCTATGATGGGGGAGTTGAAGTATTTCCTAGGATTTCAAGTCAAGCAACTCCAAGAGGGCACCTTCATCAGCCAAACAAAGTACATTCAAGACATACTTAACAAGTTTGGAACGAAGGATGCCAAGCCCATCAAGACACCCATGGAAACCAATGGGCATCTCGACCTCGACACGGGAGGTAAGTCCGTAGATCAAAAGGTATACCAGTCGATGATAGGATCTTTACTCTATTTATGTGCATCTCGACCAGATATTATGCTTTCTGTATGCATATGTGCAAGGTTCCAAGCCAATCCTAAGGAAGTTCACCTTAGGACCGTGAAAAGAATCATGAGATACTTAGTTTACACTCCTAAGTTTGGTCTTTGATACCCCAAGGGATCCACTTTTGATTTAATAGGTTATTCAGATGCTGATTGGGCAGGGTGTAAAATTGATAGGAACAGCACATTAGGGACTTGTCAGTTTCTAGGGAGATCCCTGGTGTCTTGGGCTTCAAAGAAACAAAACTCCGTAGCTCTTTCCACCGCCGAAGCCAAGTATATTGCCGCAGGTCATTGCTGTGCGTAATTACTTTGGATGAGGCAAACCCTTAGGGACTATGGCTACAAATTGAGCAAAGTCCCTCTTCTATGTGATAATGAGAGTGCAATCCGCATGGCGGATAATCCCGTTGAACACAGCCGCACTTAGCACATAGACATTTGGTATCACTTTTTAAGGGATCACCAACAAAGGGGGATATCGAGATAGCTTATGTTAGCACTAAAGAACAATTAGCCGATATCTTTACCAAGCCTTTAGATGAGAAAACCTTTAGCAAACTTAGGAATGAGCTAAATATACTTGATTTTTGGAACTTTGATTGAAACATTGCACACATAGCTCATTTATATATCATTGATCATATCTCTTTCATGACTATGACTAATGTGTTTTTCAAGTGTATTTCTATGCTAAGTCGTAGATTGAAAGGGAAATAGAGTCTTCGGCGAAGACAAGGCTTCCACTTCACTCTATCGGTATCTTTTACCCTTCGCCATCACTCCACATCACTCTCAAATTGGTATAATCTTTCACTCATATTTACTTGTACCAATGGGGGAGAAAGTAACAAAGGGCTCACAAAGTCTCCGTTTTTGGCGATTAATGTCGAAGGGGGAGAAATATTAAGCCCAAAGCAAAAGGACCGCACCACCACCAATTTCAAAATTTTCAAGAATTTTTCAAATTGGTGTCTAAATGTATTTGATCTTATTCAATTTGGTTTGATGATTTTCAATTTGTATATTTTCAAAATTAGCGTCTCAATATATTTTCGATTGATATCTATTAAAAACCCTCTTAAAAGCTAAGAGGAGAATTTCATTTAGGGGGAGTTTTGTTTAAGTCAAAGAAAAAGCATTTGAAACAGGGGGAGAAAATTTCAAATCTTGAAAATGCTTGTCGCAATCTTATTCATACACCTTTGACCATTTGCAAAAGACTTTGAAAAAGATTTTTCAAAAAGATTTGCAAAAACAAAACAAGTGGTGCAAATGTGGTCCAAAATGTTAAAATAAAAGAAACTAACCATGCATATCTAGTAAAAGTAAATATTGGTTTAATTTCATGTAACCTATACACTTACCTTATGCAAACTAGTTCAATTCTGCACTTATATATTTGCTTTGGTTTGTGTTGGATCAATCACCAAAAAGGGGGATATTGAAAGGGAAATAGGGTTCAACCTTTTCTTATAAATAATTTTGGTGGTTGAATGCCCAACACAAATAATTGGACTAACTAGTTTGCTCTAGATTATATATTCCACAGGTGCATAAAGGTTCAACACAAACCAATAAAAGATCAAAATTAGGGTTCAAAAGCTAAGGAGCAAGAAACCCAAGTGTGCCCTGGTCTGGCGTACTGGACTGTCCGGTGTGCTACTGGACAGTGTTCGGTGCACCAGGACCGTGCAACTCCGAACTCTTCACCTTCGGGTTTCTCAGGCGTCGCTCTGCTATAATTCATCAGACTGTCTGGTGTGCCACCGGACTGTCCGGTGCACAAGCGGAGCAACGGCTACCAGCGCAATGGTCGACTGCAACAGACACATGCAAACGCTACAGTGCGCGGATAGTTCGCGCAGAAGTCAGAGCAGCCACCAGAGGCGCACTGGACAGTGAACAGTACCTGTCCGATGCGGCACCGGACTGTCCGGTGCCACTAGAAGACAAAGCTTCAACAGTCGAACCCTAATGGTTGGGTGATGTGGCTGGCGCACCGGACAGCGTCCAGTGGCGCACCGGACTGTCCTGTGCGCCCATCGACAGTAGCCACCCCCAACGGCTGTTTTGGTGGTTGAGAGCTATAAATACCCCTCAACCACCTCCACCATCCAAGCATTCAACACTCTTCATTCAATACAAGAGCAATATACTTCACTCCAAAGACATAGTCAAAGTGTTCGATCCGCTCCAAGTCCCCAAATCAACTCTAGCGAATTAGGACTTGTGATAAGATCCCGTGTGTTCCTTGTTGCTCTTGTTTGCTTGGTTTGGCTTTATTTTTATCTTTGATTTTTACTCTCAAGTGCTTTGTAAGCGAGGCAAGAGACACCAATTGTGTGATGATCCTTGCGGGGTCTAAGTGACCCATGAGATTAAGGAAGAAGCCTCACTCGGTCTAAGTGACCGTTTGAGAGAGGGAAAGGGTTAAAAGAGACTCGGTCTTTATGACCACCTCAACGGGGACTAGGTTATTTAGAACCGAACCTCGGTAAAACAAATCACCATGTCATCTGCTTTATTTCTTGATTGATTTGTTTTTCCCCTCTCTCCCGGACTTAACATTTATTCTAACGCTAACCCCGGCTTGTAGTGCGTTTAAAGTTGTAAATTTCAGTTTCCGCCTATCCACCCCCTCTAGGCGACTATCAGTAATCAAGACTAATCTGTCCCTTGCCGGGTTGCGCAACACATCTTTAGAATGAGGAAAAGACCATTTTTATTGAGGATGAGAGGAGCGTGCATATATAGACCTTGATAAAACCTTTACATCAGCTCTAGTTGCCTTGATACAAGCAACCAAGTTGCCA
This sequence comes from Zea luxurians, assembly GCA_029449295.1. Classification (NCBI taxonomy): domain Eukaryota; kingdom Viridiplantae; phylum Streptophyta; class Magnoliopsida; order Poales; family Poaceae; genus Zea; species Zea luxurians. The sequence continues at coordinate 7,065,059 of JAOPSE010000053.1, read as the reverse complement.
AGGAAGGGAAGGAAGGTGAAGGAGTCAAGAATTTTTGAAACAAAAATTTTGGGAGCAAGGGATAGAGGTGATGATGGTGATGAGAAGAGGCGTATGATTTGAGGTTGAGTGAGTTAGGAGGATGGGCGCTAACTTCCTAGAGGCTGTATAAATATTCTAGGAAGTTACTTAACTTACTAGAGGTGGTCGTAGGAAGTTAGAAGGGGCAGCTAACTTCCTAGAGGAGGCCATAGGAAGTTAGCGGCTCGTTTGACCGTCTTCGTTGTTCAATAACTGAAAGCTAACTTCCTAGAATCGATTGTAGGAAGTTAGCCACCCTTGCTAACTTTCTAGAGGCAGGGGCGGACCCAGTGGGTGGTGTAATACCCATTTTGAAAGAAAAGCCTAAAAAGAGAAATTATGTTCCTGTATGCATATATGTGTTATCTATATTCATCATTTCATGTGGACACCTCACTTACACCAATAAATAATCAACAAAAGACACTCAACTAAATTATGCATCATGCTGGGATTTTCTTTTGTGTGCACATTGTGACAAAATAAAATAATAAATGTGACAAGAAATATATTAAAATCCAAAGTGGAATTTAAAATCCAAAAGGAATTGTAGAATTTAGAAAAGAGAAGAAAATAAGAATTTTGTGGATAAAAATAAGTAAATAAAAATATATTATTCCTCCACTAGAAGCTTGAATTTGTATACTTGACTCAATGGTGAAATTCATATTCCAAATTCAAAATTTAAATTTAAAATAGTTATGAATAAAAGAAAGTAGAAAAAAGGCATAAAAGAAAAAGAAAACATACCTGGGCCTCGGATCCTTCTTTTGGCCCATCTGGAGATACCCCTCTGGGCGGCCCAACACCACACAACCGCGCGCGCGGTCACCTGATCAGTGTGGCTCGATTGTCGGACGTGAGACCAAGCACGCACGCCAGCCTCTCCACTATCGGTCGCTGCGGAATGGGCCCACTCGCTAGTATACTGCATGTGCGCGCCGTGACTACTCTGCGCTGAACCGTGGGTCCACTGGGTCAGTACCTATCGCCGTCGTCGCGCACCCGTTTCTTTCGTAGACTCCACGCGCGGACTCACTATCATGCGGGGCCCATGCGCCAGCCCCTCACCGTGTGCGCCTCCGTCTTCTCCGCGCGCCACTCGCCCCCTCCTCGCATGTTGCGGCACGCCGTGAGCTCCGAAGTCCGTTGCAGCTGACCGCACTTCTACCCCGCCTACAAATACATGAACCCACGATCTCACCCGTGCGTTTCCCAGTTTTTCACCACTGTTTTTCCACGACAACCCTTGCGCCATCGCGATCCGCACGGTGACAACTTGCCGCTGCCGGTGACTCGTCCGTTTGCACCCATTCTAGAGTCGGCGAGTGGTCTGGGGAATTCGCCTGGGCACGTAGAACGTATCTGTGGCGGATTAAGGCCGGGGAAAGCAGAGGAGGTTGGGCGAATTTCTCGCCGGAGTTGGAGCGGATCAGGATCCACATATCACTGTCGACCGGCCCGCTACCGCCATAATTCGAGGTGAAGACCCGTTTATCTTATTTATTTTGGTTGTACACGTCGTGTTGCGCCTGTCTGTTGTAGACACGGGGCACCATCGTGGCCGGGCGCGATTCCGTCGGTCACCCCGCTGGGTCGCGTGCGCCACCGCGCTCTGTGAACCAGGGGGTGGTAGGCGATGGCTGGATGCGGTTGATTTCGGTATTAATCCGATTAGATCATAGTATTACCCCTTCGTCCAATCAGTCTGCAACCGTAGAGCTGTGATCCAACGGTTACGAGCGTGTCAAGATATTTTAAATCCGGGTCGCATCTCGCGGATCCAACGGATGCGATTCCTTACCGGTTCGACGGGCGTAGGATATAATAAGAGCCGTCGGATTGAGATCGATCGGCTGCGATCGCTGTGTACCCCTTCGCGGGTCAGTTTTGTTAAAGAACCCCTATTAATTCTAGAAAACAACCCGCCATCCAGGGGTATTATTCACTGTCTCGGAGATTTTACCTAGTCGCCCCTGAACTTTACAGTAAATGAGGCGCAGTCCAGAGAGTTATTAAAATAAGGAAATTGAATTAGAAATGGAATTTTAGTGTAAAAATAAATGTTAAAGCTTGATAAATTCATAGAAAATTCATATGAACCCCAAATCACTTCATTCCAGTTTCTAAAATTTCGTAATATTATTCTCTATCACTAAGAGTCTCTGTTTTGGCATGAAAACAGTAAGAAAATTAATATCTCATTTAATCCTATTTTAAGCACATAAAACCTTTGTAAATTCATATCTTAAAATCTATAACTCCAAAAATTATGATTCCTGTTCCTAGAATTTTATTTTAATGAATAGATTATTACTGTATATTTTGTTTATATGTTTGTTGTGATGTTAATTGTCTCTATATAGTGTGCATGTTTGTATTGTGGCGAGTAGAAGAGCCCGTGACAGAGGATACTGGTGGCCAGCAGATAGAAGTTGCTGAGCAGGAGCTCATTGAAGGCAAGTTATGCCCTTGACCACTTTTTACCCAATAATGTTCTTTAATATCACTTATTCATGCATAGGTTTAATTTTGATAGGACCCGATAGGTCACCCTAGATTGTTTATCTCTTTACCTTGTTATCCCTGAATCACTTGGGTAGTTTTGGCTATTGCTTTACATGGTTTTGGGATAATATTTCATTATATCCATGTTCCAGTTATTTTGTTATTCTATTTATGTTCATGTCAAGATCATTATTGTTAATTGAAACATGGAGCTTAACTTGAGAAACACGTGCCACCATAAGGGAGGAATGGGACCCCTTGGCTAACTAATTAGGAAAGCTAGTGGAAGACTACCTTACCCGAAAGGGGCAAGGGCAGTAGGGGAGTTGCATGCAAGGAGGTTCTCGGGTTGATTTTGCTGCGATGGCGGTCAGACGGGTGATTCTTGCAAGTGCTCTTCCCATAAACTGTAGCGGGTTTTTAGAAGCTAGTGGAACTTTGTAAAGGCCTCGTAGTGTTGCCCTGCCTCGCTTCCTAGGTAGAGGTGTATGGGAGTCGCGATCCCTTGGCAGATGGGTAACATGACTTGTGGGTAAAGGGTATAACCTTTGCAGAGTGTAAAACTGGTATACTAGCCGAGCTCACGGTCAAGAGCAGCTCAGGACTCTCGCATGATTAATTTATATAACTTAAATTCAATTTTGTCATTTGCATATGCATGAGATTATTTATTAATTTGTTCTATTACTTTTATTAAGGTTTGGTATTTACTTACATCTAATAACTGCTAATAAAATTTTGACCAACTAATTAAAAGCAATGCTCAGCTTTAACCCTGTTGTTGATTACCCTTACACATCAAATGAACTCCCACCTTTGGTGAGTTCATGTTCACTGGTTTCCCCACAACTTGTTGAGCTATGATCATGTGTGAGCTCACCCTTGCTGTCTCACACCCCCCCACAGGAGAAGAACAGGTGGTTCAGGAGGAGCCACAAAGCGAGGAGTTTGATCTAATCTAGGTGGCGTTTCCCAGTTGACTTCTGCGCCAAGGACGATCCTTAGTTCGTTTTATATTTATCTTTTATTTTGTAATAAGACTACCGCTATGTAATAAATACTTTGATGTTATTGTGACATTTATCTCTATACACTCTGTTATTATATATGTGTAGCATCCGGCGTTAAGGAACAAAGCCGGGTGCATCTCATACATGCGCCAAGAAGACAACATATATAATAACAGAGTGTATAGAGATAAATGTCATAAAACATCAGAGTATTTATTACATAGCGGAAGACTTATTACAAAATAAAATAATAAAGGTAAAACGAACTAAGGATCGTCGGCGCCAATGTCGACTGGGAAACGCCACCTAGATCAGATCGAACTCCTCAGTGTTAGGCGGCTCCTCCTGAACCACCTGATCATCTCCTGTGCGGGGGGGGGGGGTGTGAGACAGCAAGGGTGAGCTCACACATGATCATAGCTCAACAAGTTGTGGGGAACCAGTGGACATAAACTCACAAAGGTGTGAGTTCATGTGATGTGTAAGGCTTAATCAATGACAGGGGTTAAAGCTGAGCATTGCTTTTAAGTAGTTGGTCAAAATTTTATTAGCAGTTACTAAGTGTAAGTAAATACCAAACCATAAGTAAAGTAATAGAACAAAATTAATAACAAACCCATGCATATGCGAATGACAAATTAAATTTAAGTTCCATAATTTAAACATCAGAGAGTCCTGAGCTGCTCATGACCGTGAGCTCGGCTAGTATACCAGTTTTACACTCTGCAGAGGTTGTACCCTTTACCCACAAGTCATGTTACCCATCTGCCAAGGGGTCGCGAATCCCATACACCTCTACCTAGGAAGCGCGGCAGGGCAACACTACGAGGCCTTTACAAAGTTCCACTAGCTTCCGAAAACCCGCTACAGTTTATGGGAAGTTCCAATGCAGGGTTCCTGGCTGACCGCCATCGCAGCAAAATCAACCAGGGACCTCCCTACACTGACCACTCTCCTACTGCCCTTGCCCCTTTCGGGTAAGGTAGTCTTCCACTAGCTTTCCTAATTAGTCAGCCAAGGGCGTCCCATTAAACCCTTGTGGTGGCACGTGGTTCTCAAGTTAAGCTCTATGTTCCAATTAACATTAATGATCATAACATGAACATAAATAGAATAACAAAAAGAATTAGAACATAGAGGTAATAAATGATTATCCCAAAACCATGTAAAGCAATAGCAAACTACCCAAGTGATTCAGGGGTAAACAAGGTAATGAGATAAACAAATCTAGGGTGACCTATTGGGTCCCATCAAAATTAACCTATGCATGGATAAGTGATATTAAAGAACATTATTAGGTAAAAAGTGATCAAGGGCACAACTTGCCTGCAATGAGCTCCTGCTCAGCTACTTCAACCTGCTGCTCACCAGGGTCCTCAGCAACGGGCTCTTCTACTCGCCACAATACAAACAAGCACAGTGCATATAGAGAAATTAACATTACACCAAACATATAAACAAAATACACAGAAATATTCTACTCAATAAAATAAAATCCTAGGAACAGGAATCATAATTTTCTGAGTTATAGATTTTAAGTTATGCATTTTCAAAGGTTTTATGTGTTTAAAGTGGGATTAAGTGAGGAATTAAATTTCTTACTGTTGTCATGATAAAACAGAGGCACTAGGTGATAAAAAAATTTAGAAAGTGGAATGGATTAATTTGGAGTTCATATGTATTTTCTATGAATTATCAAAGTTCTAGCAATTATTTTCCTATTAAAAATCTATTTCCTTTGTATTTTCTCTGATTTACGAGTTGTCTGGACTAGGCCTCAAATCCTGGAAAGCGCAGGGTTCTCGGTGTAAAAATCTGTAGACTCAGAATACAACACCAATGGATGGCGGGTTGATTAAATGGAAGGCCAGGGGCCTTTGTGTTAATCGGCGCCCGCGAAGAGGTATCGCGGGATCACGGCCGTTGGATTAGATATGAGCGCACCAGATTAAATATGAACCAAAATGAACCGGTACGCATCCAGGACCGCTGGATCAGATATTGACGGCTACGGTTTTATGAGATTCAGAACTAATCTGAGCCGTCCAGAGAGCGATCAACGGTTCAGACCGTTCATCCACCAATCCTATACCGCGCCATCGATCTAGACCGTTGTCCACGGATCCGACGGCCACGGATCCGTCGTCACCACGCGCGTTGGTTGCCCCCGTCCGCCGCGACCCGGCCACGGCGAAAACCCAACACCGGTGAAGCGAATCTCCGGTGATGACGCAACTACATCTAATTGGACCAGTGCTACACGATACGGTGACGAAAACGGGCACAGGCGATGAATACATACCACGAATCGTGGACGCAAAAGAGCTGCCCACGGTGAAGTGCAGGCGCACGGCGGAGCTTTTCCTCCGACGACCAATTCACGCCACCCCGGCCCCAAATCTTGCGTGGAAAGACTACGGATATCCTCAGGGTGTCGAGGCGAAGCTCCCTCAATGGCTCAGGTCAGCCCGACGATGGCAATCGCGTGTTTCAGCCACAGCGGGTTCTGCGGCTGCGGCGGCACTCGGTTTGGGATTGCAAGGGGCGAGGCGTCTGGCGGATGGGGCGAGCATGAAGGGGGTCGATGGGTTACCAATATGTAGCCGCCAGGGGAAGGTCGGTTGTGGATGCCCCTCAACGGATTCCCATGATTTGCGCTAGGGGCGAGCTTGTCCGAGCGGCACGGCGAAGAAAGAGGAGGATAGAGATGACAGATGGGTCCCACCGGCCAGCGAAACGGCGCCAGGGAGACTGAGGGAGCTGACGTGTGGGTCCGACGACGCAGCGAGTTCATCCAGCGCGCGCGCGAAGAGCGGCTGACGTGCGGGCCCCGCCCGTCAGCGAGGGGAGGAACGAGCGCGCGCGCGGTCTGTTTTCCTGAGTGGCTGACAGCTGGCCCCCCTGTGTCGGCGCCGGTTGGTTAGTAGGGCTGCGCGGAGGAACTGGCCAAATGGGCCGAAATTCAAGCCACCGGCCCAATTAGGGGTTCTTAACCTTTTTCTTTTTATTTTCTGTTTCATTTCATTTTTAAATATCTATTTTGAATTCAAACTTGTTTGTGAGCTTCATAAATGAGTTAAATACCTAAATTAAAATATTAGTAGGAACAAAATGTATTCTTTCATATATTTATTTTCCCTTATTTTGTATAATCTCTTCCTTCTCTCTTTTCTTAATTTTAGGAATATTTTAGGATTTAAATCCCCATTTGGATATTTAACATATTTCTTTTTGTATTATTATAATATTGTCACAAAAATGCACACACAAATAAAATATTCAGCATGATGCAATAATTCAGTAGCATATCTTTTTATTAATTGTTTTTGGACATGGTGTTCACATACGATGATGCATAAAGATCAAACTCACATAAAGAGAAATTGTTTCTCTATTGGTATTATTTCTAGCAAATTACAAAGTGGGTGTTACAAATCCTACCCCCCTTAAAAATAATCTCGTCCTCGAGATTAAGAGGAACTAAAGAAAAGGTGGGGAAAATCTATACGAAGCTCTTCTTCTCTTTCCCAAGTTGCTTCATCTTCTCCGTGGTGACTCCATTGCACCTTACACATCTTTATCACCTTATTTCTTGTAACTCGAGTCAATGTATCCAAAATCTTGATAGGGTACTCCGTGTAAGTCAAATCACCTTGAACACTGAGCTCTTCCATGGGTAACTGTTCCTCAGGGACACGGAGACACTTCTTCAGTTGAGATACGTGGAACACATTATGCACATCCGATAGACTATCCGGTAACTCGAGTTGGTATGCCATCTCCCCAACTCTTCTAAAGATCAAGAATGGTCCAATATAGCGAGGGGACAATTTGCCCTTAACTTTGAATCTCCTCATTCCACGAAGTGGTGACACCTTGAGGTACACATAATCTCCTTCTTCAAATTCCAGTGGCCTCCTTCTATTATCAGCAAAACTCTTTTGCCTGGTTTGAGCCACTCTCAAATTCTCTCGAATTATACGAACTTGTTCTTCTGCTTCTTGAATCAGTTCAGGCCCAAAGAACTGTCTCTCTCCAGTCTGATCCCAATATAGAGGAGTCCTGCACTTCCTCCCATATAAAGCTTCAAAAGGTGACATCTTCAGACTGGCCTGGTAACTATTATTATACGAGAACTCAGCATAAGGCAGACTCTTATCCCAACTTCCTCCATGCTGAAGGGCACATGCTCTCAACATATCTTCCAATACTTGATTAGTTCTTTCAGTCTGTCCATCAGTCTGGGGGTGATAAGCTGTACTAAAATTCAACTTTGTACTCATGTTCTCATGAAAGCTTCTCCAAAACCTTGAGGTAAACTGCGAACCTCGATCAGACACGATCTTCTTTGGTACTCCATGTAAACACACAATCCGGGCCATATATAACTCTGCTAACTGAGAACCTTTATAAGTAGTCTTGACAGGAATAAAGTGAGCCACTTTAGTCAATCTATCCACAATCACCCATATAGCATCATATCCTTTCTGGGTGCGAGGCAATCCAGTAATGAAATCCATACCAATCTCTTCCCATTTCCACTCGGGTATCTTCAGTGGATGCAGTAGTCCAGCTGGCCTCTGGTGTTCAGCCTTAACTCTTTGACATACATCGCACATAGCCACATGTGCAGCCACATCTCTTTTCAATCCATACCACCAATACTTCCGTTTCAAATCCTGATACATCTTGGTACTACCAGGATGAATAGAATAATCCGAATCATGGGCCTCCTTTAAAATAGTCTCTCGAAGGCTTTTAATATTAGGAACACACATCCTGTCCTTGAACCATATAGTGCCTTGCTCATCTTCCGTAAATTCCGGAACTCGACCTTCAGTAATCAGATCCTTAATCTCTTTTATTTTAGCATCACCAACTTGACCTTTACGAATTTCTTGCTCCAAAGTAGGTTCCACATCAATAGTAACTCCCTCAGTATGAGCGACTATCCCCAGGTTAAGTCTCCTGAAATCCTCAACAATCTCATCGGGTAGCTGGGCAACAATAGCTGAATGAACATGCTCTTTCCGACTCAAGGCATCTGCGACCAAATTCGCCTTGCCCGGGTGATAGTGAATCTCCAAATCATAATCCTTAATAAGCTCCAACCAACGGCGTTGCCTAAGGTTGAGATCCTTCTGAGTGAATATATACTTCAGACTCTTATGATCCGTATATACTTGGCACTTGGTCCCCATGATATAATGTCTCCAAATCTTAAGCGCATGCACAACGGCTGCCAATTCCAAGTCATGCGTGGGGTAGTTCAATTCATGCTTGCGTAACTGACGAGAAGCATAAGCGATCACGTGTCCTTCTTGCATGAGCACACATCCTAAGCCTTGGCCACATGCATCACAATAGATATCAAATCCTTTCCGTAGGTCTGGCATAACCAATACTGGTGGCGACATCAACCTCTTCTTCAATAGATCAAAGCTGTCTTGACACTTCTCGTCCCACTTAAATTCTTTTCCTTTCTCCAAAAGCGAAGTCATAGGCTTAGCAATCTTAGAAAATCCTTCAATAAATCTCCGATAATAGCCTGCTAATCCCAAGAAACTCCGAATCTCCGTGACTGTAGTGGGTACTCTCCACTCCATTATCTCCTTAACTTTAGCAGGATCCACTGAAATTCCTCCATTAGAAATAATATGACCAAGAAATGGCACCTCGCCAATCCAAAACTCGCACTTGCTGAACTTGGCATATAGCTGATTATCTCGTAGCTTCTGTAGCACCATCCTCAGATGTTCCTCATGATCGCTATCACTCTGAGAATAAATAAGAATATCGTCGATGAATACCACGACGAATCTGTCCAAATACTCCATAAACACCTTATTCATCAAGTTCATAAAATACGCTGGGGCATTGGTTAATCCAAACGACATAACAGTAAACTCATATAATCCATATCGAGTCGAGAAAGCCGTCTTGGGAATATCCGATGGTCTAATCCTCATCTGATGGTAACCGGATCGGAGATCAATCTTCGAGAATACTCTAGCACCTCTCATCTGATCAAATAAATCCTCGATACGGGGCAACGGATACTTGTTCTTCACTGTAACATCATTAAGAGATCTATAATCCACACACATCCGCTGCGATCCATCCTTCTTCTGTACAAACAAGACCGGTGCTCCCTAAGGTGAGGAACTCGGACGAATGTACCCAGCCTCTTGTAACTCAGTTAACTGCTTCTTAAGTTCCTTCAACTCCTCTACGGACATCCTATATGGCCGTTTAGAAATAGGGGCGGTTCCAGGTAAGAGATCAATAACAAACTCAACTTCTCTATCAGGTGGCATCCCTGGTAACTCCTCTGGAAAGACATCCGGAAAATCTCTAACCACCCGAATGTTGTCACCAACAAACTCCTCAGGCATAAAGAACATTGCACGCATGGATGAGGAGGTTACTGCAATATTAACTTGAAATCTTTCTCCTTTAGTGGTAGTGAGTTCTACGGTACCTCTACCACATGCTATAACGGCCTTTGCCTTTCTTAGCCATGACATACCAAGGATCAGATCTATACTGCTTGACTCTAATATTATAGCAGTAGCTCCAAATTCTCTACCCATAATGGTCAATGTCAATCTACGTGTCATTTGATTCGCCTCAACAGGCCCTTTAGGTGTAATTACTATCATGGGTTTTCTCATATTTAGCAGTGGTATTTCATTTGTGTTGGCATATCTAGCAGACATGAATGAATGTGTAGCACCAGAATCAAATAATATGGTTGCAGGAATTGCATTAACATAAAACATACCAATTACGAGGTCCCCTCCATCCGGAGTAGCATCAACGCTGACTTGATTAACCTTGGCAATAGAATATCCCTTGCCAGAGCTTGGTGTTTGCTGCCTGTTCTGAACTGGAGTAGCAGCAATCCTCTGTGGGCAGACATTTGCATAGTGACCAGCCTTCCCACACTTGAAACAAGTAGTGCCTGGACTCTGTCCTGAAAACTTCGTCGGAGTGCCAGTAGGGGTAGCCTGTCGAGGAGGTGGAGTCCTCAGTGGTGATTGCTGAACTGGGCGTGGTCCTCCTGGTCGAGTCGGTGTACCCTGTGGTGAACTATAGCGAGGACGAACACTGCTGCTTCCTTGTCCTTGAGATATTGCCTTTCTCTTCAAATCTCCCAGCTGAACACGCTTGTGTTCAATAGCCAGTGCCTTATCAAGCAGCCTCTGAAATGATGGAAATGTGTGTGCCACAAGAGCATACTGCAGTGGTCCATTAAGTCCTTCAATGAAATGCTCTTGCTTCCTCTCGTCTTCAGCAACTTCTTCAGGGGCATATCTGGATAACTGAATAAACTTGTCGCGGTACTCGCTGACTGACATACTTCCTTGCTTCAGCGACAGAAATTCCTTCTTCTTGATCTTTATCATACCAGCTGGAATATGGTAGTTCCTGAACTGTGTACTAAACTCCGCCCAAGTAATAGTATCTGCAGCATCATGGGCAGCAGTATAAGAATCCCACCAGTCAGCAGCAGGACCTGTCAGACGTCCAGAAGCATATAAAACCTTCTCCCGGTCCGTGCACTGTGCAATATTCAGCATCTTTTCAACGGACTTCAGCCAATCATCCGCGTCCAGTGGATCCGGTGAGCTAGCGAATGTAGGCGGCTTATGACTCATGAACTCTCTATGCTTATCTCGGGGTGGAACTGGTGGTGGTGGTGGAGGCAGTGGCACTTGTTGCTGCTGCATTTGTTGTTGCAGCTGCTGTTGTTGTGCCCTCCTTTCTTGGCGTATCTCATCTCGTTCCTGGCGCAACTCCTGTCGTATATCTTCTCTTTCCTGACGCATCTCCTGGCGTTCTTGCTGCATCTGAGCACGCATATCAGCCATAGTGTCTGCCATTTGCTGCATCACCGCCATCTGAGCAGCAACCAGTGGTTCAACTCCGCCTGGTGGAGGATTGGGAGGATTCATCTCTGCAGGCTGTGGTTGAGGTTGTCTATATATCCTGCGAGTGTGTTGGTTAGGAGGCAAGTCAATTCCACCACCCCGCCTGGTATTGACCATCTGAGTTAGATACATATGGTAAGAAAATAGTAGACAAGGCAGGTATTTACAAATCAGGTTACTTTGGGGAATTTTATTAGCTAAGCAGATTAATATTTTACCTATCCTAGCTAATTCAATACCTTATGGTGGTACATACTAAGATGTCCATAGTTCAATCAATCAAAGAAGCAAATCAAGCATTTAGCATCAGCACAATCAAACAACATTTTTAAATAGAGAAAATAGTTTTAATTTTGTCTTAGGTTCCCTATCTCTTAGAAAGATCATAGTCATAGGATTCCAAGGTGTAAAATCCATCTTGTCTTAGAGTAGAAAAGATAAGAATGATCAGAGTAGAATAGCAAAAAGGTGAGACGAGATCAAGATGAGATGAGTATAGAATGAGTCAGAGTAAGGTAAGTAGGAGAGGGTTTGTCCATTTCTATCTAGGTCTCGTCCTACAGTCAACATTTCCTCTGATACCACTTCTGTAGCATCCGGTGTTAAGGAACAAAGCCGGGTGCATCTCATACATGCGCCAAGAAGACAACATATATAATAACAGAGTGTATAGAGATAAATGTCATAAAACATCAGAGTATTTATTACATAGCGGAAGACTTATTACAAAATAAAATAATAAAGGTAAAACGAACTAAGGATCGTCGGCGCCAATGTCGACTGGGAAACGCCACCTAGATCAGATCGAACTCCTCAGTGTTAGGCGGCTCCTCCTGAACCACCTGATCATCTCCTGTGTGGGGGGGTGTGAGACAGCAAGGGTGAGCTCACACATGATCATAGCTCAACAAGTTGTGGGGAACCAGTGGACATAAACTCACAAAGGTGTGAGTTCATGTGATGTGTAAGGCTTAATCAATGACAGGGGTTAAAGCTGAGCATTGCTTTTAAGTAGTTGGTCAAAATTTTATTAGCAGTTACTAAGTGTAAGTAAATACCAAACCATAAGTAAAGTAATAGAACAAAATTAATAACAAACCCATGCATATGCGAATGACAAATTGAATTTAAGTTCCATAATTTAAACATCAGAGAGTCCTGAGCTGCTCATGACCGTGAGCTCGGCTAGTATACCAGTTTTACACTCTGCAGAGGTTGTACCCTTTACCCACAAGACATGTTACCCATCTGCCAAGGGGTCGCGAATCCCATACACCTCTACCTAGGAAGCGCGGCAGGGCAACACTACGAGGCCTTTACAAAGTTCCACTAGCTTCCGAAAACCCGCTACAGTTTATGGGAAGTTCCAATGCAGGGTTCCTGGCTGACCGCCATCGCAGCAAAATCAACCAGGGACCTCCCTACACTGACCACTCCCCTACTGCCCTTGCCCCTTTCGGGTAAGGTAGTCTTCCACTAGCTTTCCTAATTAGTCAGCTAAGGGCGTCCCATTAAACCCTTGTGGTGGCACGTGGTTCTCAAGTTAAGCTCTATGTTCCAATTAACATTAATGATCATAACATGAACATAAATAGAATAACAAAAAGAATTGGAACATAGAGGTAATAAATGATTATCCCAAAACCATGTAAAGCAATAGCAAACTACCCAAGTGATTCAGGGGTAAACAAGGTAATGAGATAAACAAATCTAGGGTGACCTATTGGGTCCCATCAAAATTAACCTATGCATGGATAAGTGATATTAAAGAACATTATTAGGTAAAAAGTGATCAAGGGCACAACTTGCCTGCAATGAGCTCCTGCTCAGCTACTTCAACCTGCTGCTCACCAGGGTCCTCAGCAACGGGCTCTTCTACTCGCCACAATACAAACAAGCACAGTGCATATAGAGAAATTAACATTACACCAAACATATAAACAAAATACACAGAAATATTCTACTCAATAAAATAAAATCCTAGGAACAGGAATCATAATTTTCTGAGTTATAGATTTTAAGTTATGCATTTTCAAAGGTTTTATGTGTTTAAAGTGGGATTAAGTGAGGAATTAAATTTCTTACTGTTGTCATGATAAAACAGAGGCACTAGGTGATAAAAAAATTTAGAAAGTGGAATGGATTAATTTGGAGTTCATATGTATTTTCTATGAATTATCAAAGTTCTAGCAATTATTTTCCTATTAAAAATCTATTTCCTTTGTATTTTCTCTGATTTACGAGTTGTCTGGACTAGGCCTCAAATCCTGGAAAGCGCAGGGTTCTCGGTGTAAAAATCTGTAGACTCAGAATACAACACCAATGGATGGCGGGTTGATTAAATGGAAGGCCAGGGGCCTTTGTGTTAATCGGCGCCCGCGAAGAGGTATCGCGGGATCACGGCCGTTGGATTAGATATGAGCGCACCAGATTAAATATGAACCAAAATGAACCGGTACGCATCCAGGACCGCTGGATCAGATATTGACGGCTACGGTTTTATGAGATTCAGAACTAATCTGAGCCGTCCAGAGAGCGATCAACGGTTCAGACCGTTCATCCACCAATCCTATACCGCGCCATCGATCTAGACCGTTGTCCACGGATCCGACGGCCACGGATCCGTCGTCACCACGCGCGTTGGTTGCCCCCGTCCGCCGCGGCCCGGCCACGGCGAAAACCCAACACCGGTGAAGCGAATCTCCGGTGATGACGCAACTACATCTAATTGGACCAGTGCTACACGATACGGTGACGAAAACGGGCACAGGCGATGAATACATACCACGAATCGTGGACGCAAAAGAGCTGCCCACGGTAAAGTGCAGGCGCACGGCGGAGCTTTTCCTCCGACGACCAATTCACGCCACCCCGGCCCCAAATCTTGCGTGGAAAGACTACGGATATCCTCAGGGTGTCGAGGCGAAGCTCCCTCAATGGCTCAGGTCAGCCCGACGATGGCAATCGCGTGTTTCAGCCACAGCGGGTTCTGCGGCTGCGGCGGCACTCGGTTTGGGATTGCAAGGGGCGAGGCGTCTGGCGGATGGGGCGAGCATGAAGGGGGTCGATGGGTTACCAATATGTAGCCGCCAGGGGAAGGTCGGTTGTGGATGCCCCTCAACGGATTCCCATGATTTGCGCTAGGGGCGAGCTTGTCCGAGCGGCACGGCGAAGAAAGAGGAGGATAGAGATGACAGATGGGTCCCACCGGCCAGTGAAACGGCGCCAGGGAGACTGAGGGAGCTGACGTGTGGGTCCGACGACGCAGCGAGTTCATCCAGCGCGCGCGCGAAGAGCGGCTGACGTGCGGGCCCCGCCCGTCAGCGAGGGGAGGAACGAGCGCGCGCACGGTCTGTTTTCCTGAGTGGCTGACAGCTGGCCCCCCTGTGTCGGCGCCGGTTGGTTAGTAGGGCTGCGCGGAGGAACTGGCCAAATGGGCCGAAATTCAAGCCACCGGCCCAATTAGGGGTTCTTAACCTTTTTCTTTTTATTTTCTGTTTCATTTCATTTTTAAATATCTATTTTGAATTCAAACTTGTTTGTGAGCTTCATAAATGAGTTAAATACCTAAATTAAAATATTAGTAGGAACAAAATGTATTCTTTCATATATTTATTTTCCCTTATTTTGTATAATCTCTTCCTTCTCTCTTTTCTTAATTTTAGGAATATTTTAGGATTTAAATCCCCATTTGGATATTTAACATATTTCTTTTTGTATTATTATAATATTGTCACAAAAATGCACACACAAATAAAATATTCAGCATGATGCAATAATTCAGTAGCATATCTTTTTATTAATTGTTTTTGGACATGGTGTTCACATACGATGATGCATAAAGATCAAACTCACATAAAGAGAAATTGTTTCTCTATTGGTATTATTTCTAGCAAATTACAAAGTGGGTGTTACAATATGTTATCTTCTTGGCGCATGTATGAGATGCACCCGGCTTTGTTCCTTAAAGCCCAGGTGTGACAGAAGTGGTATCAGAGGAAATGTTGACTGTAGGGCAAAACCTAGATAGAAATGGACAAAACTCGTACCTACTTACCTTACTCTGATTCATTCTATACTTACCTCATCTTGATCTTATCTCACCTTTTGTTGTTCCACTCTGATTATCCTTATCTTTTCTACTCTAAGACAAGATGGATTTCACACCTTAGAATCCTACACTTATGATCTTCTAAGAGATAGGGAACCTAAGACAAAATTAAAACTATTTTCTCTATTTAAAATGTTGGTTGATTGTTCTGATGATAAATGTCTGATTTGCTTCTTTGATTGATTGAATTATTATAGGTGGACATCTTAGCATGTACCACCATAAGATATTGAGTTAGCTTTAGTAGGTAAAACATTAATCTGCTTAGCTAATAAATCCCCCAAAGTAACATGATTCGTAACTACCTATCTTGTCTACTATTCTCTTACCATATGTATCTAACTCAGATGGTCAATACCAGGAGGGGTGGTGGAATTGATCTACCTCCCAGACGACACACTCGGAGGATATTTAGACAACCCCAACCACAACCAGCAGAGATGAATCCTCCTAATCCTCCACCAGGCGGAGTTGACCCACTAGTCACAGCTCAGATGAGGATGATGCAACAAATGACGGACACTATGGCGGATATGCGTGCTCAGATGCAGCAAGAACGCCAGGAAATGCGCTAGAAACGAGAAGAGATATGTCGAGAGCTATGCCAAGAGCGAGAAGAGATACGACAGGAGAGAAGGGCGCAGCAGCAACAGCAGCAACAGCAGCAACAGCAACAAGTACCACTGCCTCCACCACCACCACCAGTTCCACCCCGAGATAAGCACTGGGAGTTCATGAGCCATAAGCCATCGACATTTGCTAGTTCTCCTAATCCACTGGACGCTGATGATTGGCTGAAATCTATGGAAAAGATGTTGAATATTGCACAATGCTCTGACCGGGAGAAGGTTCTATATGCTTCTGGTCGTCTGATAGGTCCTGCTGCTAATTGGTGGAATTCATATACTGCTGCCCACAATGTTGCTGATACTATTACTTGGGTAGAGTTCAGTACACAGTTCAGGAACTATCATATACCAGCTGGACCGATGAAGATTAAGAAGAAAGAATTTTTGTCGTTGAAGCAAGGGAGCATGTCAGTCAGTGAGTATCGCGACAAGTTCATTTAGCTATCCAGATACGCACCAGATGAAGTTGCCGAGGATGATAGGAAACAAGAACATTTTATTGAAGGACTTAATGGACCTCTACAGTATGCTCTGGTGGCACATACATTTCCATCATTTCAGAGGCTACTCGATAAGGCCCTAGCTATTGAACACAAGCGTGTTCAGCTAGGAGATTTGAAGAGAAAAGGCTATATCTCAAGGACAAGGAGGCAGCAGTGTACGTCCTCTCTACAGTTCACCCCAGGGTACACCAGTTCGCACTAGCGGAGGCCAACGCCCAGTTCAGCAATCACCTCAGAGGACTCCACCGCCTCGTCAGGCTACCCCCACTAGCACCCCGGTGAAGTTTTCAGGACAGAGTGCAGGCACCACTTGCTTCAAGTGTGGGAAGACTGGACATTATGCAAATGTTTTCCCACAGAGGATTGTTACTACCCCAGTTCAGAATAAGCAACAGACTCCAGGATCTGGCAAGGGATACTCTATTGCCAGGTTTAATCAAGTCAGCGTTGATGCTACTCCGGATGGTGCTGACATTATACTTGGTATGTTTTAAGTTAATGCAATTCCTGCAACCATATTATTTAATTCTGGTGCTACACATTCATTTATGTCTGCTCGATATGCCAATACAAATGAAATACCACTGCTAAATATGAGAAAACCAATGATAGTAATGACACCTAAGGGGCCTGTTGAGGCAAATCAAATGACACGTAGATTGACATTAACAATTATGGGAAGAGAATTTGGAGCTACTGCTATAATATTAGAGGCAAGCAGTATAGATCTGATCCTTGGTATGTCAAGGTTAAGAAAGACAAAGGCCGTTATAGCATGTGGTAGGGGTACCGTAGAGCTCACTAGCCCTAAAGGAGAAAGGTTTCAAGTTCAAATTGCAGTAACTGAGAGCACCTAGAGGGGGGTGAATAGGTGATCCTGTAAAATCAACCACTAAATAGCCAACAAAACTTAGTTATGAAAGAGTTAGTGCGACTAAGTAGCTTGAGGCGAGTTCTTGTGAACAAAACAATCACAGAGAAGGCAACACAAGAGACACGCGATTTTATCCCGTGGTTCGGCCAAGTAGCACTTGCCTACTTCCACGTTGTGGCGTCCCAATGGATGAGGGTTGCACTCAACCCCTTTCAAGTGATCCGATGATCAACTTGAATACCACGGTCTTTTCCTTTCGAGTGTTTTCCCGTTTGCGAGGAATCTCCATAATTTGGAGCCTCTCGCCCTTACAATAGATATCACAAAGAAGGCACAGAGTAAGGTTGGGAAGAGCAACACACACAAGACTCAAATACGCAGCACACCCACGCACACAAGTGAAACTCGAGCTCAAATGACAACACAGGGAGTTCGCGACTCGAATGGAGCTCAAATCTCTAACACAACAAAGTGAATGCGCGGGAGCAGAGTCTGGATGCCTTAGGATACTTAGAGAATGCTTGGTGTTCTCCTCCATGCGCCTAGGGGTCCCTTTTATAGCCCCAAGGCAGCTAGGAGCCGTTGCAGACAAACTTGGAAGGCCATCCCTGCCTTCTGTCGAGTGGCGAACTGGATAGTCCGGTGCGCCACCGGATAGTCCGGTGCGCCTGCCCGGTGCTCGATTTACATCCAAATCGGGCGCAGTCGACCGTTGCACCTCCGGGCCCGTTGGCGCACCGGACACTGTCCAGTGCACCCTACCGACTATTGGAGCTGCCACGCGTTGCCCGCAGATTTCGTGGTCGACAGTTGGCGCTGGCGGTCGTTGGCTCACCGTACAGTCCGGTGCACCACCGGACAGTCCGGTGTATTATAGCCACGTCGGCCCGTTGCTTTCCCGAGAGCGACAAGTTCACCGTGGATGACCCACCAGACAGTCCGGTGCACCACCGGACAGTTCGATGATTTTTAGCCGTACGCCGCCGTCGAATCCCGAGAGCGGCGAGTTCACCGCGGACCAGCCTGGCGCACCGGACAGTCCGGTGTGCCAGACCGATCTAGAGTTTGCTACACATAGCCAACTCTTTTGCAATCCTTTTCTTTTCTTTTCTCACTATTTCTAGCACTTAGAGAAACACATTAGCGTTCAAAAAATAATGTACTAAGTCTAGAAACATACCTTGTGCCTTGATTTTCACTTCTCACTTTATTTGGCCCATAAGAACTTATTCAAACGTGTTGGGCACTTAATCACCAGAACATTATAGAAATGGCCCAAGGGCACATTTCCCTTTCAGTAACCACCTCATCCAAACGTGCGATGTTCTTTATAGCTGAGGAGTTTGTTGGTAACAACATCCGTGTGGTTAGGGATTTTCTGGATGTCTTTCCAGAGGAGTTGCCAGGGATGCCACCAAATAGGGAAGTTGAGTTTGTTATTGATCTCTTACCTAGGACTGCCCCTATATCTAAACGGTCATACAGGATGTCTGTAGAAGAGTTAAAGGAACTGAAGAAGCAGTTAACCGAGTTACAAGAGGCTAGATACATTCGTCCGAGTTCCTCACCTTGGGGAGCGCCAGTTCTGTTTGTACAGAAGAAGGATGGATCACAACGGATGTGTTTGGATTATAGATCACTTAATGATGTTACTATGAAGAACAAGTATCCGTTACCCCGTATTAAGGATTTATTTGATCAGATGAGAGGTGCAAGGGTATTCTCGAAGATTGATCTCCGATCGGGTTACCATCAGATGAGGATTAGGCCATCGGATATTCCTAAGATGGCTTTCTCAACTCGATATGGATTATATGAGTTCAATGTTATGTCGTTTGGATTAACCAATGCACCAGCTTATTTTATGAACTTGATGAATAAGGTGTTTATGGAGTATTTGGACAGATTCGTCGTGGTATTTATCGACGATATACTTATTTATTCCAAGAGTGATAGTGGTCATGAGGAACATCTGAGATTGGTGCTATAGAAGCTACGAGATAACCAACTCTATGCCAAGTTTAGCAAGTGCGAGTTTTGGATTGGTGAGGTGCCATTTCTTGGTCATATCATTTCTAATGGTGGAATATCAGTGGTTCCTGCTAAGGTCAAGGAGATAATGGAGTGGAGAGTACCCACTACAGTTACGGAGATTCGGAGTTTCTTGGGACTTGCCGGATATTATCAAAGATTTATTGAAGGATTTTCTAAGATCGCTAAGCCTATGACCTCGCTTCTGGAGAAGGGAAGAGAGTTCAAGTGGGACAAGAAGTGCCAAGATAGTTTTGATCAATTAAAGAAGAGATTGATGTCGCCACCAGTATTGGTTATGCCAGATCTGCAGAAGGGATTTGACATTTATTGTGATGCATGTGGCCAAGGCTTAGGATGTGTGCTCATGCAAGAAGGACATGTGATCGCCTACGCGTCTCGTCGGTTGCGGAAACATGAGTTAAACTACCCCACTCATTACTTAGAACTGGCAGCCATTGTGCATGCGCTTAAGATATGGAGACATTATATCCTGGGAACCAAGTGTCAAGTATACACGGATCATAAGAGTTTGAAGTATATATTCACACAGAAGGATCTCAATCTTAGGCAACGTCGTTGGTTGGAGCTTATTAAGGATTATGATTTGGAGATTCACTATCACCCGGGCAAGGCAAATTTGGTTGCAGATGCCTTGAGTTGAAAGGAGCATGTTCATTCAGCTGTTGTTGCCCAGCTACCCGATGAGATTGTTGAGGATTTCAGGAGACTTAACCTGGGGATGGTTGCTCACACTGAAGGAGTTACTATTGATGTGGAACTCACTTTGGAACAAGAGATCCGCAAAGGATAGATTAGTGATGCTAAAATGCAAGAGATTAAGGATCTAATTACTGAAGGTTGAGGTCCAGAATTTACAGAGGATGAGCAAGGCACCATATGGTTCAAGGACAGGATATGTGTTCCTGATATTGAAAGCCTTCATGAGACTATATTGAAGGAAGCCCATGACCCGGATTATTCTATTCATCCTGGTAGTACCAAGATGTATGAGGATTTGAAGCAAAAATACTAGTGGTATGGATTGAAGAGATATGTGGTTGCACATGTGGCTATGTGCGATGTATGTCAAAGAGTCAAGGCTGAACACCAGAGGCTAGCTGGACTGTTGCATCCACTGAAGATACCCAAGTGGAAGTGGGAAGAGATCGGTATGGATTTCATTGCTGGATTGCCTCGCACCCAGAAGGGATATGATGCTATATGGGTGATTGTGGATAGATTGACAAAAGTAGCTCATTTCATTCCGGTCAAGACTACTTATAAAGGTTCTCAGCTAGCAGAGTTATATATGGCTCGGATTGTGTGTTTACATGGAGTACCGAAGAAGATCGTGTCTGATCGAGGTTCACAGTTTACCTCAAGATTTTAGAGAAGTTTCCATGAGAATATGAATACAAAGTTGAACTTTAGTATAGCTTATCACCCTCAGACTGATGGACAAACTGAAAGAACTAACCAAGTATTGGAAGATATGTTGAGAGCTTGTGCCCTTCAGCATGGAGGAAGTTGGGATAAAAGTCTACCATATGCTGAGTTCTCTTATAATAATAGCTACCAGGCCAGTCTGAAGATGTCACCATTCGAAGCTTTATATGGGAGGAAGTGCAGGACTCCTCTATATTGGGATTAGACTGGAGAAAGATAGTTCTTTGGGCCTGAACTGATTCAAGAAGCAGAAGAACAAGTTCGTCTAATTCGGGAGAATTTGAGGGTAGCTCAAACCAGGTAAAAGAGCTATGCTGATAATAGAAGGAGACCACTGGAATTTGAAGAAGGAGATTATGTGTATCTCAAGGTGTCACCACTTCGTGGAATGAGGAGATTCAAAGTTAAGGGCAAATTGTCCCCTCGCTATATTGGACCATTCTTGATCTTTAGGCGAGTTGGGGAGATGGCATACCAACTCGCACTACCTGCTAATCTATCGGATGTGCACAATGTATTTCATGTATCTCAACTTAAGAAGTGTCTCCGTGTCCCTGAGGAACAGTTACCGATGGATGAGCTCAGTGTTCAGGGTGATTTGACTTACACGGAGTATCCTATCAAGATTCTTGATACTTTGACTCGAGTTACAAGAAATAAGGTGATAAAGATGTGCAAAGTGCAATGGAGTCACCATAGAGAAGATGAAGCAACTTGGGAGATAGAAGAGGAGCTTCGCATAGATTTTCCCCACCTTTTCTCTAGTTCTTCCTAAATATCGAGGACGAGATTATTTTTAATGGGGGTAGGATTTGTAATACCCATTTTGAAAGAAAATTCTAAAAAGAGAAATTATGTTCCTGTATACATATATGTGTTATCTATATTCATCATTTCATGTGGACACCTCACTTACACCAATAAATAATCAACAAAAGACACTCAACTAAATTATGCATCATGCTGGGATTTTCTTTTGTGTGCACATTGTGACAAAATAAAATAATAAATGTGACAAGAAATATATTAAAATCCAAAGTGGAATTTAAAATCCAAAAGGAATTGTAGAATTTAGAAAAGAGAAGAAAATAAGAATTTTGTGGATAAAAATAAGTAAATAAAAATATATTATTCCTCCACTAGAAGCTTGAATTTGTATACTTGACTCAATGGTGAAATTCATATTCAAAATTCAAAATTTAAATTTAAAATAGTTATGAATAAAAGAAAGCAGAAAAAAGACATAAAAGAAAAAGAAAACATACCTAGGCCTCGGATCCTTCTTTTGGCCCATCTGGAGATACCCCTCTAGGTGGCCCAACACCACACAACCGCGTGTGCTGTTACCTGATCAGTGGGGCTCGATTGTCGGACGCGAGACCAAGCGCGCACGCCAGCCTCTCCACTATCGGTCGCTGCGGAATGGGCCCACTCGCCAATATACTGCATGCGCGCGCCGTGACTACTCTGCGCTGAACCCTAGGTCCGCTGGGTCAGTACCTATCGCCACCGTCGCGCACCCGTTTCTTTCACAGACTCCGCGCGTGGACTCACTATCGTGTGGGGCCCATGCGCCAGCCCCTCACCGCGTGCGCCTTCGTCTTCTCCGCGTGCCACTCGCCCCCTTCGCGCATGTCACGGCGCGCCGTGAGCTCCGGAGTCCGTTGCAGCTGACCGCACTTCTACCCCGCCTACAAATATATGAACCCACGATCTCGCCCGTGCGTGCCCCAGTTTTCACCGCTGTTTTTCAACGCCAACCCTTGCGCCATCCGATCCGCGTGGTGACAACTTGCCACT
This sequence comes from Zea luxurians, assembly GCA_029449295.1. Taxonomy (NCBI): domain Eukaryota; kingdom Viridiplantae; phylum Streptophyta; class Magnoliopsida; order Poales; family Poaceae; genus Zea; species Zea luxurians. The sequence goes on along the minus strand of JAOPSE010000053.1, from coordinate 7,042,150 downwards.
GCCGGTGACTCATCCGTTTGCTCCCATTCTAGAGTCGGCGGGTGGTCTGGGGAATTCGCCTGGGCACGTAGACTGTATCCGTGGCAGATTAAGGCCAGGGAAAGCCGAGGAGGTTGGGCGAATTTCTTGCCGGAGTTGGAGTGGATCAGGATCCGCATATCACCGTCGACCGGCCTGCTACCGCCATAATCCGACGTGAAGACCCGATTATCTTGTTTATTTTGGTTGTACACGTCGTGTTGCGCCTGTCTGTTGTAGACACGGGGCACCATCGTGGCCGGGCACGATTCCACCGGTCGCCCCGCCAGGTCGCGTGCGCCACCGTGCTCTGTGAACCAGGGGGTGGTAGGCGATGGTCGGATGCCTTCGATTTCCGTATTAACAGCTCCGATTAGATCGTAGTATTACCCCTTCGTCCAATCAATCTGCGACCGTAGAGCTGTGATATTTTAAATCCGAGTCGCATCTGTCGGATCCAACGGATGCGATTCCTTACCAGTTCGGCGGGCGTAGGATATAATAAGAGCCGTCTGAAAGTCGCCTAGAGGGGGGATGAATAGGCGGAATCTAAAAATTATAAACTTAAGCACAACTACAAGCCAAGGTTAGCGTTAGAAATATAAACGAGTCCGAAAGAGAGGGCGAAAACAAATCACAAGCAAATGAAGAGTGAGACGCGGTGATTTGTTTTACCGAGGTTCGGTTCTTGCAAACCTACTCCCCGTTGAGGTGGTCACAAAGACCGGGTCTCTTTCAACCCTTTCCCTCTCTCAAACGGTCACCTAGACCGAGTGAGCTTCTCTTCTCAATCAATCGGGACACCAAGTCCCCACAAGGACCACCACACAATTGGTGTCTCTTGCCTTGATTACAATTGAGTTGGGAACAAGAAAGAAAGAAGAAAAGTGATCCAAGCGCAAGAACTCAAAAGAACACAAATGTCGCTCTCTCTAGTCACTATTTGATTGGAATGATCTTTGGACTTGGGAGAGGATTTGATCTCTTGTTTGTGTCTTAGAATGAAGTCTAGAGCTCTTGTATTGAATGCAAATGGCTGAAACTTAGATGCCTTGAAGTGTGGTGGTTGGGGGTATTTATAGCCCAACCACCAAAGTGGCCGTTGGGGATGGCTTCTGTCGACGGGCGCACCGGACAGTCCGGTGCGCCACCGGACACTGTCCGGTGCGCCAACCATGTCACCCAACCGTTAGGGTTCGACCGTTGGAGCTCTGACTTGTGGGGCCACCGGACAGTCCGGTGGTGCACCGGACAGGTCTTGTTCACTGTCCGGTGCGCCTTCTGGCGCCTACTCTGACTTCTGCGCGCGCAGGCGCGCACTGTTTGCTTTCACTATTCATTTGCAGACGACCGTTGGCGCGAATTAGCCATTGCTCCGCTGGCACACCGGACAGTCCGGTGTTGCACCGGATAGTCCGATGAATTATAGCGGAGCGGCTCCCCGAATTCCCGAAGCTGGCAAGTTCAGAGTCGTTCATCCCTGGTGCACCGGACACTGTCCGGTGGCACGCCGGACAGTCCGGTGCGCCAGACCAGGGCTGCCTTCGGTATACTTTGCTCCTTTGTTTTGAACCCTTTCTTTTATCTTTGTGTTGGTTTGTTGTGAACCTTTGGCACCTGTAGAACATGTTTTCTAGAGCAAACTAGTTAGTTCAATAATTTGTGTTGGGCAATTCAACCACCAAAATTCATATAGGAAAAAGGTTTGACCCTATTTCCCTTTCAATCTCCCCCTTTTTGGTGATTGATGCCAACACAAACCAAAGCAAATATAAAAGTGCAGAATTGAACTAGTTTGCATAAGGTAAGTGCAAAGGTTGCTTGGAATTGAAACTAATATAATTATTTCAGTAGATATGCATGGATTGTTTTCTTCTTATTTAAAATTTTGGACCACATTTGCACCACGAGTTTTGTTTTTTGCAAATCCTTTGTAAAATTCTTTTCAAAACATCTTGCAAATAGTCAAAGGTACATGAATAAGATTGAAAGAAGCATTTTCAAGATTTTTAAATTTTCTCTCCCTGTTTCAAATGCTTTTCCTTTGACTTAAACAAAAAACTCCCCCTAAATAATATTCTCCTCTTAGTGTTCAAGAGGGTTTTGCAAGTTTTGAAGATACTACTTTCTCCCCCTTTTGAACACAATAAGATATCAATTTAAAAAACTTCATTTTTAAAATTCGGTGGTGGTGCGGTCCTTTTGTTTTGGGTTCATACTTTCTCCCCCTTTGGCATGAATCGCCAAAAACGGATACTTGTGAGTGAAAGATAAGCCCTTTAATTTTCTCCCCAATGGCAAATAAATAGAGATGAGTGAAGATTATACCAAAGTGGAGAATGATGTGGAATACCCGCAAATACCGTTGGAGTTGAGTGGAAGTGTCGTCTTTGCCGAATACTCCATTTCCCTTTCAATTCTATGACTAAGCATAAGATTGCACTTGAAAACACATTAGTCATAGACAAAAAAGAGATATGATCAAAGGTATATAAATGAGCTATGTGTGCAAAGAATCAATCAAAATTCCTAGAATCAAGAATATTTAGCTCATTCCTAAGTTTGGTAAAGGTTTTCACATCTAAAGGCTTGGTAAAGATATCAGCCAATTGGTCTTTGGTGTTTATATAGGCTATCTCGATATCCCCGCTTTGTTGGTGATCTCTCAAAAAGTGATACCGAATGGCTATGTGCTTGGTGCGGCTGTGTTCAACGGGATTATCCGCCATGCAGTTTGCACTCTCATTATCACATAGGAGAGGGACTTTGCTAAATTTGTAGCCATAGTCCCTAAGGGTTTGTCTCATCCAAAGCAACGCAACAATGTCCTGCGGCAATGTACTCGACTTCGGCGGTAGAAAGAGCTACTGAGTTTTGTTTCTTTGAAGCCCAAGACACCAGGGATCTCCCCAGAAACTGACAAGTCCCTGATGTGCTCTTCCTATCAATCTTACACCCTGCCCAATCAGCATCGGAATATCCTAATAAATCAAAAGAGGATCCCTTGGGGTACCAAAGACCAAACTTAGGTGTTTGAACTAAATATCTCAAGATTCGCTTCACGGCCCTAAGGTGAACTTCCTTAGGGTCGGCTTGGAACCTTGCACACATGCATACAGAAAGCATAATATCCGGTCGAGATGCACATAAATAGAGTAAAGAGCCTATCATTGACCGGTATACCTTTTGATCTACGGATTTACCTCTCGTGTCGAGGTTTAGATGCCCATTGGTTCCCATGGGTGTCTTGATGGGTTTGGCATCCTTCATTCCAAACTTTGTGAGTATGTCTTGAATGTACTTCGTTTGGCTAATGAAGGTGCCCTCTTGGAGTTGCTTCACTTGAAATCCTAGAAAATACTTCAACTCCCCCATCATAGACATCTCGAATTTTTGAATCATTATCCTACTAAACTCTTCACAAATAGATTTGTTAGTAGACCCAAATATGATATCATCAACATAAATTTGGCATACAAACAAATCATTCTCAATTGTCTTAGTAAAGAGAGTAGGATCGGCCTTGCCGACTTTGAAGCCATTAGTGATAAGAAAATCTCTTAGGCATTTATACCATGCTCTTGGGGCTTGCTTGAGCCCATAAAGCGCCTTAGAGAGTTTATAGACATGGTTAGGGTACTCACTATCTTCAAAGCCAGGAGGTTGCTCAACATAGACCTCTTCCTTGATAGGTGCATTGAGGAAGGCACTCAAAATCCAAACCTTTGACTTGTGAATACCCTTTGGCCACAAGTCGTGCCTTGTTCCTTGTCACCACACCATGCTCATCTTGCTTGTTGCGAAAGACCCATTTGGTTTCTACAAAATTTTGGTTAGGACGTGGAACTAAATGCCATACCTCATTCCTCGTGAAGTTTTTGAGCTCCTCTTGCATCACCAGCACCCAATCTGAACCTTGAAGTGCTTCCTCTACCCTGTGTGGCTCAATAGAGGAGACAAAAGAGTAATGTTCACAAAAATGAGCAACACAAGATCGAGTGGTTACCCCCTTATGAATGTCTCCTAGGATGGTGTTCACGGGGTGATCTTATTGGATTGCTTGGTGGACTCTTGGGTGTGGCGGCCTTTTATCTTGTTCATCTTCCTTGTCATGATCATCGGCATTTCCCCCTTGATCCTTGTCCTCCTCTTGAGGTGGCTCATCTTCTCCTTCACCATCTTGAGCCTCATCCTAATCTTGAGTTGGTGGAGATGCTTGCATGGAGGAAGATGGTTGATCTTGTGCTTGTGGAGGCTCTTCGGATTCCTTAGGACACACATCCCCAATGGACATGTTCCTTAGCGCTACGCACGGAGCCTCTTCATCATCTAGCTCATCAAGATCAACTTGCTCTACTTGAGAGCCGTTAGTCTCATCAAACACAATGTCACATGAGACTTCAACTAGTCCAGTGGACTTGTTAAAGACTCTATATGCCCTTGTGTTTGAAACATAACCAAGTAAAAAACCTTCTACAGCCTTAGGAGCAAATTTAGATTTTCTACCTCTTTTAAAAAGAATAAAACATTTGCAACCAAAGACTCTAAAATATGAAACATTGGGCTTTTTACTGGTGTGGAGTTCATAAGATGTCTTCTTGAGGATTCGGTGTAGATATAACCGGTTGATGGCGTAGCAAGCGGTGTTGACCGCCTCGGCCCAAAACCGATCCAAAGTTTTGTACTCATCAAGCATGGTCCTTGCCATGTCCAATAGAGTTCTATTCTTCCTCTCCACTACACCATTTTGTTGTGGCGTGTAGGGAGAAGAGAACTCATGCTTGATGCCCTCCTCCTCAAGAAAGCCTTCTATTTGTGAGTTCTTGAACTCCGTCCCATTGTCGCTTCTTATTTTCTTGATCCTCAAGCCGAACTCATTTTGAGCCCGTCTCAAGAATCCTTTCAAAGTCTCTTGGGTTTGAGATTTATCCTGTAAAAAGAATACCCAAGTGAAGCGAGAATAATCATCCACAATAACTAGACAGTACTTACTCCTGCCGATGCTTATGTAAGCTATCGGGCCGAATAGGTCCATGTGGTGTAGTTCCAGTGGCCTGTGAGTCGTCATGATGTTCATGTGTGGATGATAAGAGCCAACTTGCTTCCCTGCTTGGCATGCGCTACAAATCCTATCTTTCTCAAAATGAACATTGGTTAGTCCCAAAATGTGCTCTCCCTTTAGAAGCTTGTGAAGATTCTTCATCCCAACATGGGCTAATCGGCGGTGCCAGAGCCAACCCATGTTAGTCTTAGCAATTAAGCAAGTGTTAAGTTCAGCTCTATTGAAATCAACTAAGTATAGCTGACCCTCTAACACTCCCTTAAATGCTACTGAATCATCACTTCTTCTAAAGACAGTAACACCTACATCCGTAAAAAGACAGTTGTAACCCATTTTACATAATTGTGAAACAGAAAGCAAGTTGTAATCTAAAGAATCTACAAGAAAAACATTGGAAATAGAATGGTCAGGTGATATAGAAATTTTACCCAATCCTTTGACCAAACCTTGATTTCCATCCCCGAATGTGATAGCTCGTTGGGGATCTTGGTTTTTCTCATAGGAGAAGAACATCCTTTTCTCCCCGGTCATATGGTTTGTGCACCCGCTATCGATGATCCAACTTGAGCCCCCGGATGCATAAACCTACAACACAAATTTAGGCCTTGTTCTTAGGTACCCAAACGGTCTTGGGTCCTTTTACATTAGAAACAAGCACCTTGGGTACCCAAACACAAGGCTTGGAGCCCTTGTGTTTGCCCCCAACATATTTGGTAACTACTTTGCTTGATTTGTTAGTAAGCACATAAGAAGCATCAAAAGTTTTGAATGAAACATTATGATCATTTGATGCAGTAGGAGTTTTCTTTTTAGACATTTTAACATGTGTAGAACGCCTAGAGCTAGAAGCCTCATTCTTATAAATAAAAGCATGGTGAGTAACAGAATGAGTCTTCTTTGCATGAATTATCCTAATCTTATCCTCAGGATAACCAGCAGGATACAAAATATAACCCTCGTTATCCTGAGGCATGGGAGCCTTGCCCTTAACGAAATTAGACAATCTTTTAGGAGGGACATTAAGCTTGACATTGTCTCCCTGTTGGAAGCCAATGCCATCCTTAATGCCAGGGCGTCTCCCACTATAAAGCATGCTACGAGCAAATTTAAATTTCTCATTTTCTAGTTCATGCTCGGCAATTTTAGCATCTAATTTAGCTATATGATCATTTTTGTTGTTTAATTATAGCAAGGTGATCATGAATAGCATCAATGTTAATATCTCTACATCTAGTACAAATAGAAACATGATCAACGCTAGATGTAGAGGGTTTGCAATCATTTAATTCAACAATCTTAGCATGTAAAATAGCATTCTCATCTCTAAGATTGGAAATGGAAGCATTGCAAACATCTAAGTCTTTAGCCTTCGGAATTAATTTTTTATTCTCATTCCTAAGGCTAGCAAGAGAGGCATTTAATTGATCAATCTTAGCAATTAAACTAGCATTATCATTTATAAGATTGACAATTGAATCATCACAAATATTTGACTTCTCAACCTTAGCAATCAAATTAGCATTCTCAATTCTAATGTTGGAGACAGTGTCATGGCAACTACTTAGCTCACTAGTTAATTTTTCATTTTTCTCTACCTCCTGAGCATAAGCATTTTTAGTCTTAACATGCTTTTTGTTTTCTTTGATAAGGAAGTCCTCTTGGCTATCCAAAAGTTTATCCTTCTCATGAATGGCACTAATCAATTCATTTAATTTCTCTTTTTGTTGCATGTTAAGATTGGCAAAAAGAGTAAGCAAGTTATCCTCCTCATCACTAGAATTATCCTCATCACTAGAGGTTGCATATTTAGTGGAGGATCTTGATTTTACCTTCTTCTTCTTCTTGCTGTCCTTTGCCATGAGGTATTTGTGGCCGACGTTGGGGAAGAGGAGGCCTTTGTTGATGGCGATGTTGGCGGTGTCCTTGTCGTCGAAGGAGTCGGTGGAGCTCTCGTTGGAGTCCCACTCCCGGCAAACATGGGCATCGCCGCCCTTCTTCTTGTAATACCTCTTTTTCTCCTTCTTCTTCCCCCTCTTGTCGTTATCCCTGTCACTATAACTAGATAAAAGACATTTAGCGATAAAATGATCGGGCTTACCACACTTGTAGCACACTTTCTTGGAGCGGGGCTTGTAGTCTTTCCCCCTCCTTTGCTTGAGGATTTGGTGGAAGCTCTTGATGATGAGCGCCATCTCCTCATTGTCGAGCTTGGAGGCGTCGATGGGGACCCTACTCGGTGTAGAGTCTTCTTTCTTCTCCTCTGTTGCCTTGAATGCAACGGGTTGTGCCTCGGGTACGGAGGAGGATGCGCCTTGCTCGATGATCTTTTTGGAGCCTTTGATCATCAATTCAAAGCTCACAAATTTTCCTATCACTTCCTCGGAAGACATTAGTTTATACCTTGGATCACCACGAATTAATTGAACTTGAGTAGGGTTAAGAAATACGAGTGATCTAAGAATAACCTTGACCATCTCATGGTCATCCCATTTGGTGCTCCCGAGGTTGCGCACTTGGTTAACCAAGGTCTTTAGCTGGTTGTACATGGCTTGCGGGTCTTCTCCTTGGTTGAGTATAAAACGATCGAGCTCCCCCTCGATCGTTTCCCTCTTGGTAATTCTTGTCGCCTCATCTCCTTCGTGCGCGGTCTTGAGCACGTCCCAAATCTCCTTGGCAGACTCCAACCCGTGTACTTTGTTATACTCCTCTCGACTTAAAGAAGAGAGAAGTATAGTTGTTGCTTGGGAGTTAAGGTGCCGGATTTGGTCGGCCTCATCCGAGTCATAGTCTTTATCCCCCATTTTTGGTACCTGCACTCCATACTCAACAATATCCCATATGCTTTTGTGGAGTGAAGTTAGATGACCTTTCATTTTAGCACTCCACATAGAATAATCTTCACCTTCAAAAACCGGTGGTTTCCCTAATGGGACGGAAAGTAAAGAAGTATGTTTAGGAATGCGAGGATAGCGTAGGGGGATCTTACTAAACTTCTTGCGCTCATGGCACTTAGAAGTTACAGATAGCGCGTCGGAGCCGGAGGTGGATGGCGACGAAGAATCGGTCTCGTAGTAGACCACCTTCTTCATCTTCTTCTTCTTGTCGCCACTTTGATGCGACTTGTTGTGGGAGGTTGACTCTCCCTTTCCTTTGGAGCCGAACTCCCTTGATGGAGCCTTCCCGTGGCTTGTAGCGGGCTTCTCGCCGGTCACCATTTCCTTCTTAGCGTGTTCTCCCGACATCACTTCAAGCGGTTAGGCTCTAATGAAGCATCGGGCTCCGATACCAATTGAAAGTCACATAGAGGGGGGGTGAATCGGTGGAATCTGAAAATTATAAACTTAAGCACAACTACAAGCCGAGGTTAGTTTAGAAATATAAACGAGTCCGAAAGAGAGGGCGAAAACAAATCACAAGCAAATGAAGAGTGAGACGCGGTGATTTGTTTTACCGAGGTTCGGTTCTTACAAACCTACTCCCCGTTGAGGTGGTCACAAAGACCGGGTCTCTTTCAACCCTTTCCCTCTCTCAAACGGTCACCTAGACCGAGTGAGCTTCTCTTCTCAATCAATCGGGACACCAAGTCCCCACAAGGACCACCACACAATTGATGTCTCTTGCCTTGATTACAATTGAGTTGGGAACAAGAAAGAAAGAAGAAAAGCGATCCAAGTGCAAGAACTCAAAAGAACACAAATGTCGCTCTCTCTAGTCACTATTTGATTGGAATGATCTTTGGACTTGGGAGAGGATTTGATCTCTTGTTTGTGTCTTGGAATGAAGTCTAGAGCTCTTATATTGAATGCAAATGGCTGAAACTTGGATGCCTTGAAGTGTGGTGGTTGGGGGTATTTATAGTCCCAACCACCAAAGTGACCGTTGGGGATGGCTTCTGTCGACGGGCGCACCGGACAGTCCGATGCGCCACCGGACACTGTTTGGTGCACCAGCCACGTCATCCAACCGTTAGGGTTCGACCGTTGGAGCTCTGACTTGTGGGGCCACCGGACAATCCGGTGGTGCACCGGACAGGTCCTGTTCACTATCCGGTGCGCCTTTTGGCACCTTCTCTGACTTCTGCGCGCGCAGGCGCGCACTGTTTGCTTTCATTGTTCATTTGCAGACGACTGTTGGCGCGAAGTAGTCGTTGCTCCACTGGCACACCGGACAGTCCGGTGTTGCACCGGACAGTCCGGTGAATTATAGCGGAGTGGCTCCCCAAATTCCCGAAGCTGGCAAGTTCAGAGTCGTTCCTCCCTGGTGCACCGAACACTGTCTGGTGGCACACCGGACAGTCCGGTACGCCAGACCAGGGCTGCCTTCGGTATACTTTGCTCCTTTGTTTTGAACCCTTTCTTTTATCTTTGTGTTGGTTTGTTGTGAACCTTTGGCACCTGTAGAACATGTTTTCTAGAGCAAACTAGTTAGTTCAATAATTTATGTTGGGCAATTCAACCACCAAAATTCATATAGGAAAAAGGTTTGACCCTATTTCCCTTTCACCGTCGGATTGAGATCGATCGGCTGCGATCGCTGCGTACCCCTTTGCGGGTTAGTTTTGTTAAAGAACCCCTATGAATTCCAGAAAACAACCCGCCATCTAGGGGTATTATTCACTATGTCTTGGAGATTTTACCTAGTCGCCCCTGAACTTTACAGTAAATGAGGTGCAGTCCAGAGAGTTATTAAAATAAGGAAATTGAATTAGAAGTGGAATTTTAGTGTAAAAATAAATGTTAAAGCTTGATAAATTCATAGAAAATTCATATGAACCCCAAATCACTTCATTCCAGTTTCTAAAATTTTGTAATATTATTCTCTATCACTAAGAGTCTCTGTTTTGGTATGAAAACAGTAAGAAAATTAATATCTCATTTAATCCTATTTTAAGCACATAAAACCTTTGTAAATTCATATCTTAAAATCTATAACTCCAAAAATTATGATTCTTGTTCCTATGATTTTATTTTAATGAGTACATTATTATTATGTATTTTGTTTATATGTTTGTTGTGATGTTAATTGTCTCTATATACTATGCTTGTTTGTATTGTGGCGAGTAGAAGAGCCTGTGACAGAGGATACTGGTGGCCAGCAGATAGAAGTTGCTGAGCAGGAGCTCATTAAAGGCAAGTTGTAATACTCCAAGATGTATACCAAGAATAATAGAGAGTTATCCTCAATTTTATGTGCCTCATTTGCATTTTAAAAAGAGCATACACAAAATTTAGAGATTAATTCAAACAAATGATAAAAAAAATTGCATCATGTTGGAGTCTATATGTTTGTGCATTAAATAAAATTAATAATGTTAATGATAATAAGATAATAAATTTTAGAAGTGGAATTAAACCCTGTAGCATCCCAAAAATTCAAATCTTGAATTTTTCTCAAACTCGCTCTAAATTCAAAATGAATTTCAAATTTCATTTCAAAATGTTTGTTTGCGAGTTGATATCAACAAATAAAATATAGTGGTCTATATTCTCTCTAAAATCCTCCTCAAAATATCCTACAAATATTTCCCCAGTGATCACCCTCAAACTCTTTCAGAAATACTGCCCAAATATTCCACCGATATATGTCCAAGTATTTTCCTCTTGAGAAATACCTTCAGAATCATTTTTCAAGTCCCTACAAATATTTTCTCCATAACTTTCCTCATGCCCATACGTATACGTATGCCTCCGGTGTCATACGGTGAGCTCTACAAGCTAATTACACTCATATAAGACAAATCCATGCTAATCTCCCACAAATCCTCTCATCCCTCCCCCTAATCCCCCCACCATGGCTATAAATAGAGGGGCAAGGGCCTCCTCTCATCCCACCCCAAGCCATTTCATGGCAACTCTCTCCCCCCCACACACACCCACTCCATGTTCCACACAAGCACACACTAGCACAAGGATCGTTCGATCGTTCTTCGATCGTTCGTCCCATGTTCTTAGTTTGTTCGTTCGTTCGTCCGATCGTTCGATCGTTCGTCCGATCGTTCATGGTTCGTTCGTCCGTTCGTACGATCGTTCGATCGTTCGTCCGTTCGTTCGTCCAAATAATCTTTTTCCTACCGTTATGCTGCCGAAATTCCGATCGTTCGTTCGTTCGATCATTCGATCGTTCATCGTTCGTTCATAGTTCCTATTCATCGTTCATTGTTCGTTCATAGTCCCTATTCATCGTTCTTCCAGATAATCTTTGTCCTGCCGTTATGCTGCCGAAATTCTGATCGTTCGTTCGTTCGATCATTCGATCGTTCATCGTTCGTTCATAGTCCCTATTCATCGTTCATCGTTCGTTCATAGTCCCTATTCATCGTTCTTCCAGATAATCTTTGTCCTGCCGTTATGCTGCCGAAATTCCGATCGTTCGTTCGTCCGATCATTCGATCGTTCGTCCGTTCGTTCGTCCAAATAATCTTTTCCTGCCGTTATGCTGCCGAAATTCCAATCGTTCGTTCGTCCGATCATTCGATCGTTCGTCCGTTCGTTCATATTTCCTATTCATCGTTCATCGTTCGTTCATACGACTATTCACTGTCACTATTCACCATTACTATTTACCGTTACTATTCATCGTTACTATTCACCATTACTATTCACCGTTACTATTCATCGTTACTATTCACATACACTATTCATCATTGTTACTATTTACCATTACTATTCATCATCATTACTATTCATCGATGATATCTATAATTACTTTTCCATCGCCACTATTCATCGTTACTAATCATCGTTACTATTCATCGGTCATCTAGTCATCCCAAATTTCAACTACTCATCCATCATGCTGTCCAGTCCACCTAAGACCAGCCAGACCCATGTTCCAGTCATACGAACTCCGGTGACTGTGATTTTCCTTTCAGTAGGGAACTTCCCATCTGGCCACCCATCCCAGGTTTCTCCAAGTTGAGCATGCTTAACTTTGAGATTCCTTCGAACCAGGCTTCCAAACTCCAATTCCAATAATTATTGTTTCTAAATTCTTATCAAATTATTCCCTATCCAACCATGTCATCCCTTAAGCATGGTTCATGTTCTAGAAGACTCCCAAAATACTCTCGTCCCATATTCTGCCTATAACTCTCATGTTCATACTAAGTCAGACGATTCATTCGTCACTATTCTCACCTACAGTGAACTTCACTGTGCTACACCACATACACCCAGCTACCCTCTCCCTCTCCACACGCACTCCACACCCTCAGCCAAGAAAAACTCCCACCCACTCAGTTACTCCGCTCTGCCGGCTACACGCGTAGTGTCGCTTCGCCTCCAGTCCACCCTCCTGGTAAGCACCTCCGCTCCACCACTAGTAGTATCTCAACACCACATGACACAGATTCTACTCAAGACTCTACCCATCCATATATCGCTATTCTGACCACTATACTAAATATTTGTTGGTATACTTGTTGGTTTGTATGTTTGCTTGTTCATGTTGCATAGTTATCGGAGCGTTCGTGCCATCTCGTGGAGGCCAGATCTGCAAGTCTACGCCAGGCGGTGGAGCCAGAAGCCAGTTCCGCGAGCTCTCCTTCCCCCTTCGCCAAATAAGCACGGCAAGCTCACTGGATCCCTTTGATGCATAAATTACCTATGTTTTACAACCACAACCCTCAGCCTGTTATTTTATGCATGATATGATTTTAAGACAAGTTATTATGGCCACCCAGCCGCTTGCCGCAATCAATCCCTGATATATTTGTTACGAATGATTTGAGGAAAGGTGTGAGTTTTCAAAAGAAAATGTTTTTCAAAATGTGTATGATGAAGGGTTTTCACCCTTATCACCTTTGAGTAGGGATAATCAGGGACTCCCTGGTTTAGGGGAGGGCCTAAGGTGATGGCTCAGCTGGTTTAGGCGTGAGCAGAAGGATTGTCCCCTCATATAAGGACCGGTTTGTCATCTTCACTACCTGTACTCTTTAATAGTACAACCACTCGAGACTGTGTGGGCAGTCACTCAATCTGAACTCGTACGGTCCAACCCCAGGGTTATGAAGGCTGGGGAGCACCGGGAGGATAAGGAGGGGGAAAGTTTTGTCCGGTTTGGACATGGTGGTGGCCTGACTCCTTCCGGATAACTGTTAAGGTTAGGACGTGCGGGGAAGGAAAGAGAGTCGGATTCGGGTCTCATTGGCCATGGGATCGCAGAGCCGAACTAGTGGGTAAAGTGTACACCTCTGCGCAGAGTTTGAAAACCTATTCGAATAGTCTGTGTCCACAGGAATGGACGAGTCTGGTATGGTATGGCAATTAATGTTTTGTTTTCCAAAAAAAGAGATGGTTTTGAGAAAAGTGGTTTTTAAAAAAGGTTCGGCGGTTGAGCCGTGAGCTATGGTGGACGGGAAGTCCAGTAGCGGTTTTTGAAAAGGAAAACCAGTGGGAAACTGCTGAGATGCCTGGATGGTTTAGTCCAGGGGATTTTGTTATAATACTGAAAAACTTCCTGCTCCTTTTGGAGAGGATGCGTTTTGCAAAAATACAAAATGTTTTTCAAAACAACTCTGCATTAAATATTGCTGTTTCTGCAAAATATCCCAAGCTCCACATATTCCATGCATTATATCTGATTTCCCCATTCCGCGGGTGAAGGTGGGCTGCTGAGTACGTTTGTACTCACCCTTGCTTATTTGTTGTTTTTCAGAAAAAGGAGATCGAGTAAGAGTTACGACTGTTCCCAACCTTGCATGTGGCTGTTGGACCGCTGAATTGCTTCACTGCGTATATCGGGCTGCTTCAGCCCCACTCTGATGATATGTCCCGAGTTGTGGACCAACTCTTAAAGTTGTTCGCCACCTGTATAGGTTTGTCTCGTTTAAGCAGATCTGGAATCATCTGATGTATAAATGTGTTTACTAGCCTCCTGGGACTAGTAATTGTATCACATTTGAGTCCCAGAGGATCGGGACGCTTCAGGTGGTATCAGAGCTGTTAGGTTGGCCGCAGGACGTAACCCTTAGCCTGATCAAAAGTTTTTGAGTCAAAACTATTTTCTTAAAAAAAATCTTGCTCTCATCCCTTCATTTCAAAAATGTTTTCCCCCTTTCCTTCTTTCAGAAGTCAGATGGAGGTTCAGTGCCAAACCAGCTTCTGCCAGAATGAAGATGGTTTCCCCATGTTGCTGAGAGCATGCACAGTTCGCCTCGGAATCAGGAGCCAGCCAGAGTATGATGGTCGTGAATTCGTCGAGCATGGCACAGAGAAGTGTGTCGTGACTGTATACATTGGATCCAGTCCGCACCATGTGGAATGGAGTGTCACTGCTGCTGGGCACAGATTCAAAGACACCTGCCAAGTCGTCGCTCGCAAGGCATTTAGGGCTCTGTGTCAGATCTATGAAGAAGAAGTGGCCGACACCCCGCTCAGATTCTTTCCGCCCTTTCAGAGAGACCGTCCCGCTTGGATGGCCAGGATGCGTGCATTGGAAGAGCAGCAGCTGCTTGAGGACGACCCCACAGTCGTGTACCTCACTGCATACCTGCTCACCCTGGATGCCCAGTATGATTTCTTGGCCCGGCACCACCGTCAGATGATTGCTCGAGCAGAAGATGCAGAGAAGCTCAACCGTAAGCTCCATGTGGATCTCACCTCAGCTCAAGCCCGTGTAGCTGCCTTGGAAAGTCGTGAAGCCATTGCTGTTGAAGCCCTGAAGCAAGCCAAGGATGAGCACGTCCAGAAGTTGATGGAGGCCTACTTGGTAACCCATAACCAACGTAGAGCCCTGCGGATCCAAGAGCCCGCTTCATCCAACCCAGTTCAACCCAGGAGAGCTGAAGATCCCCAGATTCTTCAAGGTCACCCGGTCTTTATCAGAGGAGAGAAGAAGGCTTGGGAACTCCCGGAAGGAACCATAGTCTTGGAAGGAATTCCAGTCTCCCCTAAGGCTATGGATAAACAAGAGCACCCTGAATCCTCCCAAGATCCCCCGCCGGAGTTGTTTGAGCCCCTCACCATGAAGAAGATTCTAGCACCGTCCCTTGAGGTCAAGGAAGAAGCTGCAAGCACCCCGCCAGCACCGCCGCCCTCAGAGGAGCTACAAGAGCCAGTCCATCTTGAAGAAGAGTTCGACCACGTCTTGCCATCTCAGTCGCCGCCAGAAGAAGTTATCAACATCAGCTCCCTGTTGACCCATCCAGGAGATATCTCAGATTGAAGTTGTGCGTCAGCCTTGCCAGAAGAGAAGCTGCCAGATCTGAGTTAGCTATACCCAGTCCTCTGCGTGCATTAGGTAGTGAAGTTTTTCTTCACTTTGGCTAGAGCCTTGCATGTATGAGAGGTAATCGTGTAGACTCGTGTTTTGCAAAACTCTATTTGTGTGGCCCCCTAGGGCATTTCAAAATGAATTTCGCTTGATGTTTTCTCCCCTTTTGAGTGCATATGTGATGCTTTAACGTTAGTGCTCATAAGTTGCATTTAGCATAGTTCTCAATTCAGGAGCCAAGCAATAGTAGTTATGCTTAGCCCCCGAATCTGAGTAGCCCGTGCTTTGGAAAAACTCTATTCTTCCCTTATTCAAAACATTTGATTTGTTTGTGCTTATCATTGCTGAGCTAGTGTGTTTTCTTTTCGTTTTTCTTAAAAAGGTTTTCTCTAAAAACATAGATCACAAATTAGAGCTAATCCTTACCTTATGCTTCCATTCTCATCTTAACCCATCTGAAGAAAAAAGTGCCTTACCCAAGAAGACACCGGGAAGCTCACCCTTGAAGCCTGTAACAAGCTACAGAAGAAACCAGTCCAGCCGCTCAGTCAAAAGGACCGACCGTGAGAATCAAAGCACTGCCCCTGAGTCAAAGTAAACAGAAAAAGAGGACAGAAGGAGTTATTACCATACAGAGAGGCAAAGATTCTTGGAACCAGAGACCACAAACATCAGGGTCATTGACTCCACCACTCACCCGTGCCCCCGCACGCGTGTCCCATCTCCAACAACCGCCCCACGCCCCCCTTTGCAGCGCACTACCGCCGCCCACGCCCCCTTTGTAGCGCACTACCGCCACCCATGCCACCTTTGCAGCGCACCCACTGCCACCATCATCGCCGGCAACACCAGACCCCCCCCCTCCCCTTGTCGCACCCGCTGCCGCGTAGCACCTACTCCATCACCACCACTCTGCAACCGGACACCCCCGCTCGCCTATAAATCCCCCCCAGCTCCCTCAACTCCCATCCCAAGCAAAGCACACACACCAGATAAAATACCCTCTGCCAAATCGCAAGCAACTCCATTTTCCACTCCCTTGCCCCTAAGATCACAATGCTTGGTAATTCTTGGGTTGAAGACTGTTGTATATGGTTCAACATCTTTGGTTTCCTCCTCTATATGATGGTAATACTCTTTGATAGAATCCTCCAGTGGGAAGAGCAAAGAGAAAGAAAGGAGCAGTGAAAAGAGAAAAAAAAAGATAGCGAAGAGAAGATAAGAAGAAGGTTCTCCCAAAATCAACCCTGTGTCAGTCATCTCTCCGCAGCCTGCTCAAGCAGCAACAATAGAAGAAGGCCCCGTAACACCCTTGTTATGAGGTACTTCAAGGAGTTCAAATCCCCAAGATTCAAGAGATCTACCCTCATTCTTTTTAAGTGGGGTAGTATTCCAGTAAGGTTCCTGCTATGGAGAAAAAGAAGAAGGCCTTAGTAAGCTTGTGGAGGACCAGATCATCGAAGCTTATAAGTTTCTGGATGAGAAGTGGTTACCCAAGTTTTGTTGATGAAGCACCAGAAGACCAATCAAGGAAGGAATCCATGTGGGAGTTCGCAAGAGAAAGGTTTGCGTGTTGGCATCGATGCTTCCTCAATAAGCTAGCTGCCAAGCGAAAGCTGAAGCCTGAAGATGATCTTTGAGTAGCCAGAATCAGCATTTGCAATCAGCAACCGGATGCTCCTCAAAGGCCGGATTTTGTCGAAGTTCCATCTCCTCGAAGAGTTGCAAAGTGAAGATATGTAGCTGAAGTAAAGCTATACCCATAACCCTTCTAAGCCAAATCTCGAGGACGAGATTCCTTTTAAGTGGGGTAGATTTGTAGCATCCCAAAAATTCAAATCTTGAATTTTTCTCAAACTCGCTCTAAATTCAAAATGAATTTCAAATTTCATTTCAAAATGTTTGTTTGCGAGTTGATATCAACAAATAAAATATAGTGGTCTATATTCTCTCTAAAATCCTCCTCAAAATATCCTACAAATATTTCCCCAGTGATCACCCTCAAACTCTTTCAGAAATACTGCCCAAATATTCCACCGATATATGTCCAAGTATTTTCCTCTTGAGAAATACCTTCAGAATCATTTTTCAAGTCCCTACAAATATTTTCTCCATAACTTTCCTCATGCCCATACGTATACGTATGCCTCCGGTGTCATACGGTGAGCTCTACAAGCTAATTACACTCATATAAGACAAATCCATGCTAATCTCCCACAAATCCTCTCATCCCTCCCCCTAATCCCCCCACCATGGCTATAAATAGAGGGGCAAGGGCCTCCTCTCATCCCACCCCAAGCCATTTCATGGCAACTCTCTCCCCCCCACACACACCCACTCCATGTTCCACACAAGCACACACTAGCACAAGGATCGTTCGATCGTTCTTCGATCGTTCGTCCCATGTTCTTAGTTTGTTCGTTCGTTCGTCCGATCGTTCGATCGTTCGTCCGATCGTTCATGGTTCGTTCGTCCGTTCGTACGATCGTTCGATCGTTCGTCCGTTCGTTCGTCCAAATAATCTTTTTCCTACCGTTATGCTGCCGAAATTCCGATCGTTCGTTCGTTCGATCATTCGATCGTTCATCGTTCGTTCATAGTTCCTATTCATCGTTCATTGTTCGTTCATAGTCCCTATTCATCGTTCTTCCAGATAATCTTTGTCCTGCCGTTATGCTGCCGAAATTCTGATCGTTCGTTCGTTCGATCATTCGATCGTTCATCGTTCGTTCATAGTCCCTATTCATCGTTCATCGTTCGTTCATAGTCCCTATTCATCGTTCTTCCAGATAATCTTTGTCCTGCCGTTATGCTGCCGAAATTTCGATCGTTCGTTCGTCCGATCATTCGATCGTTCGTCCGTTCGTTCGTCCAAATAATCTTTTCCTGCCGTTATGCTGCCGAAATTCCAATCGTTCGTTCGTCCGATCATTCGATCGTTCGTCCGTTCGTTCATATTTCCTATTCATCGTTCATCGTTCGTTCATACGACTATTCACTGTCACTATTCACCATTACTATTTACCGTTACTATTCATCGTTACTATTCACCATTACTATTCACCGTTACTATTCATCGTTACTATTCACATACACTATTCATCATCGTTACTATTTACCATTACTATTCATCATCGTCACTATTCATCGATGATATCTATAATTACTTTTCCATCGCCACTATTCATCGTTACTAATCATCGTTACTATTCATCGGTCATCTAGTCATCCCAAATTTCAACTACTCATCCATCATGCTGTCCAGTCCACCTAAGACCAGCCAGACCCATGTTCCAGTCATACGAACTCCGGTGACTGTGATTTTCCTTTCAGTAGGGAACTTCCCATCTGGCCACCCATCCCAGGTTTCTCCAAGTTGAGCATGCTTAACTTTGAGATTCCTTCGAACCAGGCTTCCAAACTCCAATTCCAATAATTATTGTTTCTAAATTCTTATCAAATTATTCCCTATCCAACCATGTCATCCCTTAAGCATGGTTCATGTTCTAGAAGACTCCCAAAATACTCTCGTCCCATATTCTGCCTATAACTCTCATGTTCATACTAAGTCAGACGATTCATTCGTCACTATTCTCACCTACAGTGAACTTCACTGTGCTACACCACATACACCCAGCTACCCTCTCCCTCTCCACACGCACTCCACACCCTCAGCCAAGAAAAACTCCCACCCACTCAGTTACTCCGCTCTGCCGGCTACACGCGTAGTGTCGCTTCGCCTCCAGTCCACCCTCCTGGTAAGCACCTCCGCTCCACCACTAGTAGTATCTCAACACCACATGACACAGATTCTACTCAAGACTCTACCCATCCATATATCGCTATTCTGACCACTATACTAAATATTTGTTGGTATACTTGTTGGTTTGTATGTTTGCTTGTTCATGTTGCATAGTTATCGGAGCGTTCGTGCCATCTCGTGGAGGCCAGATCTGCAAGTCTACGCCAGGCGGTGGAGCCAGAAGCCAGTTCCGCGAGCTCTCCTTCCCCCTTCGCCAAATAAGCACGGCAAGCTCACTGGATCCCTTTGATGCATAAATTACCTATGTTTTACAACCACAACCCTCAGCCTGTTATTTTATGCATGATATGATTTTAAGACAAGTTATTATGGCCACCCAGCCGCTTGCCGCAATCAATCCCTGATATATTTGTTACGAATGATTTGAGGAAAGGTGTGAGTTTTCAAAAGAAAATGTTTTTCAAAATGTGTATGATGAAGGGTTTTCACCCTTATCACCTTTGAGTAGGGATAATCAGGGACTCCCTGGTTTAGGGGAGGGCCTAAGGTGATGGCTCAGCTGGTTTAGGCGTGAGCAGAAGGATTGTCCCCTCATATAAGGACCGGTTTGTCATCTTCACTACCTGTACTCTTTAATAGTACAACCACTCGAGACTGTGTGGGCAGTCACTCAATCTGAACTCGTACGGTCCAACCCCAGGGTTATGAAGGCTGGGGAGCACCGGGAGGATAAGGAGGGGGAAAGTTTTGTCCGGTTTGGACATGGTGGTGGCCTGACTCCTTCCGGATAACCGTTAAGGTTAGGACGTGCGGGGAAGGAAAGAGAGTCGGATTCGGGTCTCATTGGCCATGGGATCGCAGAGCCGAACTAGTGGGTAAAGTGTACACCTCTGCGCAGAGTTTGAAAACCTATTCGAATAGTCTGTGTCCACAGGAATGGACGAGTCTGGTATGGTATGGCAATTAATGTTTTGTTTTCCAAAAAAAGAGATGGTTTTGAGAAAAGTGGTTTTTAAAAAAGGTTCGGCGGTTGAGCCGTGAGCTATGGTGGACGGGAAGTCCAGTAGCGGTTTTTGAAAAGGAAAACCAGTGGGAAACTGCTGAGATGCCTGGATGGTTTAGTCCAGGGGATTTTGTTATAATACTGAAAAACTTCCTGCTCCTTTTGGAGAGGATGCGTTTTGCAAAAATACAAAATGTTTTTCAAAACAACTCTGCATTAAATATTGCTGTTTCTGCAAAATATCCCAAGCTCCACATATTCCATGCATTATATCTGATTTCCCCATTCCGCGGGTGAAGGTGGGCTGCTGAGTACGTTTGTACTCACCCTTGCTTATTTGTTGTTTTTCAGAAAAAGGAGATCGAGTAAGAGTTACGACTGTTCCCAACCTTGCCTGTGGCTGTTGGACCGCTGAATTGCTTCACTGCGTATATCGGGCTGCTTCAGCCCCACTCTGATGATATGTCCCGAGTTGTGGACCAACTCTTAAAGTTGTTCGCCACCTGTATAGGTTTGTCTCGTTTAAGCAGATCTGGAATCATCTGATGTATAAATGTGTTTACTAGCCTCCTGGGACTAGTAATTGTATCACATTTGAGTCCCAGAGGATCGGGACGCTTCAAACCCTAAATTTGAAAGTAGGGTTTTAAAAAAATAATAAAGGGAAAAGGGTGATATAAATAATATATATAATTATATTCCTAAAATTGGTATTTGTTAACTTCACAAAAAAATCATAGAGAATGTATTTGACACAAATTTGAATTTAAATTCGAATTCAAACTAAACTTAGAAAAGAAGAAAATAGGAAGTAAAGATAAAAAGAAAAAGAATAAAAACCCCACGGGCCTCAGTACTCCAATTCGGCCCACTTCTGCTCCCACAGCGCACAGCCCAACCCCACACCCGCCTTCTCCACCCGCGCGCACTTGATGCCCTCTGCCGCGCGGGGCCAGTGGGTCAGCCATACTACGTTGTGCGCGCGCCTGGCTGCTGATAGGAGGGGCCTACCTCCCAGCTGTCGCCTCACATCGCTGTTCGGTGGACCCTGGGAGTCAGATTCGTCCTCAACTGCATCGCAGGATCTTGGCGAGGCTTGCGTCGCCACGATTGTTCCGAGCCTGGCGCGATTCCGAGCCCTCTCGGGTATAAAAGCCTCGCGCCGCCGTCCCTTATCCATTCCTCTCCGCTCCACATCTCCCCTAGGTCCACTGTCTCCGTTCTCCGGCTTGCCTAAACTCGCGCGCAGAAGACCGAGAGATCTCGCCCAAGCACGAATCGGCCACCTCTGTCCCAGCCCACTGCTTCTCATCGACTAGCGGGGGCCTCGTCGGAGCTCGGGTGAGCTTCGGCCAGCACCAATTTGGCGTATTGAGTCCCGGCGCTGTGCGAACTCCTTGCCGCGCCGCCACATATCGCCTCACTCCATGGTCAAAGCCTCTGCCCGAGGATCGCCATCGAGTCTTGTTTTCCCTCTGTGTATTGCGTACCGCCCCGTGCGACATCGAATTGCGGACCCGTGGGTCGGTAATTGCTCGCTGAAACTAATCCTCCGTCGCGGTATTGCGCTCAGCTGAGGATTGAGCTCGTGGCGGCAAAATCCTCGGTGAGAACCCCCTTAACCTGTCCACCTTGGCCCTGTACGCGATTTGTTCACACCCGTATGGGATTTAGCCTGCTCATGCGCCATTTTGCCTGCTCGCCGGTGATGGCTCCACCGCTGGCCACCCTGGGCACCGCCGTTGCCTGACCGATGTTGGGGGGAAACGCTCTCGGCCGATGGATGAACGATCGGCAGTCCGGATTAGAATGGCCATATCGTTTCGGTCGATTGATCCACACAGTTGGATGGCGATCAGTCGGTTATGTGCCCTAGATTGTAATTTTAGATCTTAGCGGTTGATCTCTGATCCAACTCACTGGATTGTGTATCGGTTCGTAACACTCTAGATGTGATCTGGCCGCTTGGTTTCTAATCCAACGGCCCAGATCCGTAGGTACCGCTTCGGTCGCGCATTTAACAAAAGAGTCCCCATGCTATTCATGAATAAACCCGCCGTCCTCGGTGACTATAGGCTGAGTCTTAGAAAACTTCTGTTTAGACCCCTGGCTTTTCTGGAAATCGAGGCCCAGACCAGAGATATTTAAAAACAGAGAAATAATTATAGAAATTCGTTTTTAAAACAAAATCAAATCTAGAAACTTGTAAAATGCATAGAAAATTCATTTTAGCTCCAAATTGAATCATTCCAATTTCTAAAATTTTATAATAATATTGTCTATCAGTTAGTGTCTCTGTTTTAACATGAAAATAGTAAGAAAATTTATTTCTCATTTAATCCTATTTTAAGCACATTAAACCTTAGGAAATTCATAACTTGAAATCTATAACTCCAAATTTAATGGTTCCAGTTCCAATGATCTTATTTTAATGTGTAGATTTTTACTGTATATTTTATTTATCTGTTTGATGTGATGTTAATTTATGCTATACTATATATGTATTGTGTTGATGCGAGTAGACGAGCAAGCCGTTGTGGATTCTGAGGTTCAGCAAGTAGAAGTAGCTGAGCAGGAGCTCATTGAAGGCAAGTTGTGCCCTTGATCACTTACTTTTTCCCGTCCATGTTCTTATTAATTATAATGATCTGCATAGGTTAATTTTGATGGGATCCAATAAGTTACCCAGTTTTGGTTATCTTTATACCTTGTTCACCACTGAATTATTTTTGGGTAGTACCTGCTATTGCTTTATGTGGATTGGGTATGGAGATACATTATTCATGATTACTCCTTTATTATCTTTTTATTATTACTGTTCATGTTAAGATCATTAAATTAATGGGAACATGGAGCGACCACCCGGGAGAACAGTGCTACCACAAGGGTTTAATGGGACGCCCTTGGCTGATTAACTAGGAAAGTTAGTGGAGGTCTTCCTTACCCGAAAGGGGCAAGGGCAGTAGGGGAGTGGTCAGTGTAGGGAGGTCCTTGGGTTGATTTTGCTGCGATGGCGGTCAGGCGAGGGATTCCTGCACTGGAGCTTCCTATAAACTGTAGCGGGATTTCTGAAGCTAGTGGAACTTTGTAAAGGCCTCGTAGTGTTACCCTGCCTCGCCTCCTCGGTAGAGGTGTATGGGATTGGTCGTGTCTTGGTAGATGGGTAACATGACTTGTGGGTAAAGTTGTGCAACCTCTGCAGAGTGTAAAACTGGTATACTAGCCGTGCTCACGGTCATGAGCGGCTCAGACCCTCACATGATTAATTTATAGAACTTAAATTTAATTTGACATTTGCATCGCATTTGGGATTATTTTACTATTACTTTTCTTTATTATTATTAAGGTTTGGTATTTACTTACACTTAGTAATTGCTAATAAAATTTTGACCAACTTATAAAAGCAATGCTCAGCTTCAGCCTTTACTTCATTGATCAGCCTTACACTTCATGAACTCCCACCTTCGGTGAGTTCATGCCACATTATTCCCCATGACTTGTTGAGCTATGAACGTATGTGAGCTCACTCTTGCTGTCTCACCCCCCCCCCCCCCACAGGAGAGGAACAGGTGGTCGAAGAAGAACCGCCTAATACTGAGGCATTCGACTTGATCTAGGTGGCGTCTCCCAGTCATCTTTGTGGCGCTAGGGAATAATACTTAGTTCGCTTTATTTTATCATTTATTTTTGTAAGACTTCCGCTATGTAATAAGTACATTTATGATATTTATGACATTTATCTCTATGCACTCTATTATTATGTGTGTTGTTCTTCCTTGGCGCACATATGAGATGCACCCGGATTTGCCCCTTAAATCCGGGTGTGACAGAAGTGGTATCAGAGGAAATGTTGACTGTAGGACGAAACCTAGATAGAAATGGACAAACCCTTACCTACTTACCTTATTATGAATCCTTCTATACTTACCTTACTCTGATTCTTTTTACACTTATCTCGATCTTGTCTCACCTTCTACTGTTCTACTCTGATCATTCTTACCTTCTCTATTCTAAGACAAGACGGATTTCATACCTTGGAATCCCTACCCCTATGACATTTTTAAGAGATACGAGGCCTAAGACCAAACCAAAACTATTTTCTATATTTAAAAATGTTGTTTGATTGTTCTGATGATAAATGTCTGATTTGCTTCTTTGATTGATTGAAATATTATATATGGACATCTTAGTATGTACCACTATAAGGTAATGAATTAGCTATGGTAGATAAAACGTTAAACTGCTTAGCTAATAAATCCCCCAAAGTAACATGATTCGTAATTACTGCCTTATCTACTATTCTCTTACCATATGTATCTAACTCAGATGGTCAATACCAAGCGGGGTGGTGGAATTGATTTGCCTCCTAATTGACACACTCGGTGGATATATAGACAACCCCAGCCACAGCCAGCAGAGATGAATCCTCCTAATCCTCCACCAGGCAGAGTTGACCCACTGATTGCAGCTCAGATGAGGATGATGCAGCAAATGGAGGACACCATGGCAGATATGCTGGCTCAGATGCAGCAAGAACGCCAGGAGATGCGTCAGGAAAGAGAAGAGATACGCCAAGAGTTGCGCCAGGAGAGAGAAGAGATACGCCAGGAGAGAAGGGTGCAACAGCAGCTGCAGCAGCAATTTCAGTAACAGTAGCAACAGCAACAAGTACCATTGCCTCCACCACCACCACCAGTTCCACCTCGTGATAAGCACCGGGAGTTTATGAGTCACAAGCCGCCGACCTTCGCCAGTTCGCCAGATCCACTTGATGCAGATGATTGGTTGAAGTCAATTGAGAAGATGCTCAACATCGCCCAATGCTCAGACCAGGAGAAAGTTCTTTATGCCTCAGGTCGTCTAATAGGTTCTGCTACTGACTGGTGGGATTCCTATACTGCTACCCATGATGCTGCTGATACCATTACTTGGGCGAAATTCAGTACACAGTTCAGAAACTACCACATTCCAGCTGGATTGATAAAGATCAAGAAGAAGGAGTTTCTATCATTGAAGCAAGGCAACATGTCGGTCAGCGAGTACAGAGATAAGTTCATTCAGATGTCGATATATGCTCCGGATGAGGTTGCTGAGGATGAGAGAAAGCAGGAGCATTTTATTGAAGGACTTAATGGACCCCTATAGTATGCACTGGTTGCACACACATTTCCATCATTTCAGAGGTTGCTGGATAAGGCTCTTGCTATTGAACACAAGCATGTTCAACTGGGTGATTTGAAGAGGAAGGCTATCTCACAGGGATAGGGTAGCAGCAGTGTTCGTCCCCGCTACGTTTCGCCACAGGGTACACCGACCCGACCAGGAGGACCATGCCCAGTTCAGTATGCTCCACAGGGGTCTCCACGGACACCTCCTACTCGTCAGGCTACTCCCACTGGCACCCCAACGAGACCTATAGGACAGAAGACCGGCCCTACATGCTTCAAGTGTAGTCAGATTGGGCACTATGCTAATGCTTGTCCGATGGGGAATTCTGGTACACCAGCTAAGAACAAGCAACAGACTCCTGGCAAGGGATATTTTATAGCTAGAATTAATCAAGTCAGCGTTGATGATACTCTTGATGGTGCTGACATCGTACTCGGTATGTTTTACATTAATGCAATTCCTGCAACAATATTATTTGATTCTGGTGCTACACATTCATTCATGTCTGCTCGATATGCCAACACAAATGAGATACCACTGCTAAATATGAGAAAACCAATGATAGTAATCACACCTAAAGGGCCTATTGAGGCAAATCAAATGACACGTAGATTGACATTAACTATTATGGGAAGAGAATTTGGAGCTACTGCTATAATATTAGAGGCTAGCAGTATAGATCTGATCCTTGGTATGTCATGGTTAAGAAAGGCAAAGGCCATTATAGCATGTGGTAGAGGTACTATAGAGCTCACTAGTCCTAAAGGAGAAACATTTCAAGTTCAAATCGCAGTAACCATCGCTTCCAAACGGGCGATATACTTTATAGCGGAGGAGTTTGTTGGTGACAACATCCGGGTGGTTAGAGATTTTCCGGATGTCTTTCTAGAGGAGTTACCAGGAATGCCACCAGATAGGGAAGTTGAGTTTGTCATTGATCTGTTACCTAGAACTGCCCCTATTTCTAAATGACCATACATGATGGTTGTAGAAGAATTAAAGGAACTTAAGAAGCAATTAACTGAGTTACAGGAGGCGGGGTACATTCGTCCGAGTTCCTCACCTTGGGGAGCACCGTTGTTATTTGTACAGAAGAAGGATGGATCACAACGGATGTGTGTGGACTATAGATCACTTAATGATGTTACTGTGAAGAGCAAGTATCCATTACCCCGTATTGAGGATTTGTTTGATCAGATGAGAGGAGCCAGGGTATTCTCGAAGATTGATCTCCGATCGGGATACCATCAAATGAAGATTAGACCATCAGATATTCCTAAGATGTCTTTCTCAACCCGATATGGATTATATGAGTTCACTGTTATGTCTTTTGAATTAACCAATGCACCAGCTTATTTTATGAATTTGATGAATAAGGTGTTTATGGAGTATTTGGACAGATTCGTCGTGGTGTTCATCGATGATATTCTTATCTATTCTAAGAGTGAAAGTTATCATGAAGAACATCTAAGGTTGGTGCTACAGAAGCTACGAGATAATCAACTCTATGCCAAGTTTAGCAAGTGTGAGTTTTGGATTGACAAGGTGCCATTCCTTGGACATATTATTTCTAATGGAGGAATAGCAGTGGATCCTGCTAAAGTGAAGGAGATAATGGAGTGGAGAGTGCCCACTACAGTTACTGTGATTCGGAGTTTCTTGGGACTCGCAGGATATTATCGGAGATTTATCGAAGGGTTCTCTAAGATTGCCAAGCCCATGACCTCGCTTTTGGAGAAAGGAAGAGAATTCAAGTGGAATGAGAAATGCCAAGAAAGCTTTGATCAATTGAAGAAGAGATTGATGTCACCACCAGTGTTGGTTATGCCAGATCTGTAGAAGGGATTTGACATTTATTGTGATGCATGTGGCCAAGGATTGGGATGTGTGCTTATACAAGAAGGACATGTGATCGCCTATGTGTCTCATCAGTTGCGGAAACATGAATTGAACTACCCTACTCATGACTTGGAACTGGCAGCAGTTGTGCATGCACTTAAGATTTGGAGACACTACATTATGGGAACCAAGTGCCAAGTATACACGGATCATAAGAGTTTGAAGTACATATTCACTTAGAAGGATCTCAACCTTATGCAACGCCGTTGGTTGGAGCTCATTAAGGATTATGATTTGGAGTTTCACTATCACCCAGACAAGGCAAATTTGGTTGCAGATGCCTTGAGTCGGAAGGAGCACGTTCATTCCGCTATTGTTGTCCAGCTACCCGATGAATTAGCAAAAGATTTTGAGAGGCTCAACCTGGGAATTGTTACACATACGGAAGGAGTGACCATTGAATTAGAACCTACCTTGGAGCAAGAAATTTGTAAAGGTCAGGTTGGTGATGCCAAAATCCAGGAGATCAAGGATCTGATAACAGAGGGTAGAGGCCCAGAATTCACAGAAGATGAGCAAGGCACGGTATGGTTCAAGAATCGGATTTGTGTTCCTGATATCGATAGTCTTCAGGAAACCATATTGAAGGAGGCACATGACTCAGTTTATTCTATCCACCCCGGGAGTACTAAGATGTATCAGGATTTGAAGCAAAAATATTGGTGGTATGGATTGAAGAGAGATGTGGCTGCACATGTGGCTATGTGTGATGTGTGCCAAAGAATTAAGGCTCAACACCAGAGGCCAGCCGGACTACTGCATCCACTGAAGATACCTGAGTGGAAATGGGAAGAGATTAGCATGGACTTCATTGTTGGATTACCCCGCACGTCTGCTGGATATGATTCTATATGGGTAATTGTGGATAGGCTAACTAAAGTGGCCCACTTTATTCCAGTGAAGACCACGTATTCAGGAGCCAAGTTAGCAGAGTTGTACATAGCACGGATTGTATGCTTACATGGTGTGCCAAAGAAGATTGTGTCCGACCGAGGATCACAGTTTACCTCCCGGTATTGGAAGAAGTTGCACGAGTCCTTGGATACAAGATTGAATTTTAGTTTGGCTTACCATCCCCAGACTGATGGGCAGACTGAGAGGACCAACCAAGTGCTGGAAGATATGTTAAGAGCTTGTGCTCTTAAACATGGTGGAAGTTGGGATAAGAGTTTGCCTTATGCCGAGTTCTCTTATAATAATAGCTATCAGGCCAGTTTGAAGATGTCACCGTTTGAGGCTTTGTATGGCAGAAAGTGCAGGACTCCACTGTATTGGGATCAAACTGGTGAAAGGCAGTTGTTTGGGCGTAAGATTATACAAGAAGCAGAGGAACAAGTTCAGCAAATAAGGGAGAAACTGAGAACTGCACAGTCAAGGCAGAAAAGCTATGCTGATACCCGGAGAAGACTACTAGAGTTTAAGAAGGGAGATTATGTCTATTTGAAGGTGTCACCACTCTGGGGTATGAGAAGATTCAAAGTCAAAGGGAAGTTGTCCCCTCGTTTTATTGGACCCTTCTTAATCTTAAAACGAGTGGGAGAGGTTGCATACCAATTGGAGTTACCGGATCATCTTGCGGATGTTCATGATGTTTTTCATGTATCTCAGCTGAAGAAATGTCTCAGGGTACCTGAAGAGCAGCTACCAATGGAGGACCTTAGTGTTCAAGATGATCTGACTTATGCTGAGTACCCCATCAAGATTTTGGATACTTTGACTCGAATTAGGAGAAATAAGGTGATAAAGATGTGCAAAGTGCAATGGAGTCACCATGGCGAAGATGAAGCAACATGGGAAAGAGAAGAAGAGCTCCGTATAGATTTTCCCCATCTTTTCCCTAGATCTTCCTAAATCTCGAGGACGAGATTATTTTTAAGGGGGGTAGGATTTGTAATACTCCAAGTTGTATATCAAGAATAATAGAGAGTTATCCTCAATTTTATGTGCCTCATTTGCATCTTAAAAAGAGCATACACAAAATTTAGAGATTAATTCAAACAAATGATAAAAAAATTGCATCATGTTGGAGTCTATATGTTTGTGCATTAAATAAAAATATTAATGTTAATGATAATAAGATAATAAATTCTAGAAGTGGAATTAAACCCTAAATTTGAAAGTAGGGTTTTAAAAAAATAAGAAAGGGAAAAGGGTGATATAAATAATATATATAATTATATTCCTAAAATTGGTATTGTTAACTTCACAAAAAAATCATAGAGAATGTATTTGGCACAAATTTGAATTTAAATTCGAATTCAAACTAAACTTAGAAAAGAAGAAAATAGAAAGTAAAGATAAAAAGGAAAAGAATAAAAACCCCACGGGCCTCAGTACTCCAATTCGGTCCACTTCTGCTCCCATAGCGCACAGCCCAACCCCCCACCCGCCTTCTCCACGCGCGCGCGCTTGATGCCCTCTGCTGCGCGGGGCCAGCGGGTCAGCCATACTACGTTGTGCGCGCGCCTGGCTACTGACAGGAGGGGCCTACCTCCCAGCTGCCGCCTCACATCGCTGTTCGGTGGACCCTGGGAGTCAGATTCGTCCTCAACTGCATCTAGAGATGTCAATGGGGACCCGATACCCGATAACCCATGGGGAATTCCCCTATTAGGGTATGGGTATGGGATAAAAATTGTCCCCATGGGTATGGATATGGGACAAAATCTCCACCCATTGGGTAAACGGGTATGGGTTTGGGAAGCAATAATCCGAACTCGATTACCCATGGGTATTTCATACGCGTACACCTGTCCTATTTGTATGAATGAGTTGAGGCCGAGTCGGCCATCAAACCCGACAGACTCCATTTCTTATATTGGTCTCAAGTACTGATTTCTTTTCTGATGGATGGATGAATGGATAATGGTTCATGGATGAGTGCTTGCCGATGTGGTGATGTATGAAATCTGGATAGTTTGTGCTAGATGTTAGTACCTAGTTATTCCTTAATTGGGGATGGGGACCCATTGGGGACCCGAAACCCGAATGGGGATAGGTATGGGATGAGTTTTGTACCCATGATGGGTATGGGTATGGGTATGGGGATGTATCAAACATGATGGGGATGGGTCTGGGATGCTATAACCTGATGGGGAATTACCCATTGACATCTCTAACTGCATCGCGAGGATCTTGGCGAGGCTTGCGGCGCCACGATTGTTCCGAGCCTGGCGCGATTCTGAGCCCTCTTGGGTATAAAAGCCTCGTGCCGTCGTCCCTTATCCATTCCTCTCCGCTCCACATCTCCCCTAGGTCCGCCGTCACTGTTCTCTGGCTTGCCTAAACTCGCGCGCAGAAGACCGAGAGATCTTGCCCAAGCACGAATCGGCCGCCTCTGTCCCAGCCCACTGCTTCTCATCGACCAGCGGGGGCCTCGTCGGAGCTCAGGTGAGCTTCGGCCAGCACCAATTTGGCGTATTGAGTCCCGACGCTGTGCGAACTCCTTGCCGCGCCGCCACACATCGCCTCACTCCGTGGACAAAGCCTCTGCCCACGCCAATCAAGGTGAGGATCGCCATCGAGTCTTGTTTTCCCTCTATGTATTGCGTAGCGCCCCGTGCGACATCGAATTGCGGACCATGGGTCGGTAATTGCTCGCCGGAACTAATCCTCCATCGCGGTATTGCGCTAAGCTGGGGATTGAGCTCGTGGCGACAAAATCCTCGATGAGAACCCCCCTTAACCTGTCCGCCTTGGCCCTGTACGCGATTTGTTCACACCCGTACGGGATTTAGCCTGCTCATGCGCTGTTTTGCCTGCTCGCCGGCGATGGCTCCACCGCTGGCCACCCTGGGCGCCACCGTTGCCTGACCGATGATGGGGGGAAAGGCTCTCAGTCGTTGGATGAGCGATCGGCAGTCCGGATTAGAATGGCCATACTGTTTCGGTCGATTGATCCACACCGTTGGATGGCGATCGGTCGGTTATGTGCCCTAGATTGTAATTTTAGATCTTAGCGGTTGATCTCTGATCCAACGCACAGGATTGCGTACCAGTTCATAACACTCTAGATGTGATCTGGCCACTCGGTTTCTAATCCAACAGCCCAGATCCGCAGGTACCGCTTCGGCCGCGCATTTAACAAAAGAGACCCCGTGCTATTCATGAATAAACCCGTCGTCCCCGGCGACTATAGACTGAGTCTTAGAAAACTTCTATGTAGACCCCTGGCTTTTCTGGAAATCGAGGCCCAGTCCAGAGATGTTTAAAAACAGAGAAATAATTATAGAAATTCGTTTTAAAAACAAAAACAAATCTAGAAACATGTAAAATGCATAGAAAATTTATTTTAGCTCCAAACTGAACCATTCCAATTTCTAAAATTTTATAATAATATTGTCTATCAGTTAGTGTCTCTATTTTAACATGAAAACAATAAGAAAATGTATTTCTCATTTAATCCTATTTTAAGCGCATTAAACCTTAGGAAATTCATAACTTGAAATCTATAACTCCAAATTTAATGGTTTCAGTTCCAATGATCTTATTTTAATGTGTAGATTTTTACTGTATATTTTATTTATCTGTTTGATGTGATGTTAATTTATGCTATACTATGTATGTATTGTGTTGATGCGAGTAGACGAGCAAGCCACTGTGGATTCTGAGGTTCAGCAAGTAGAAGTAGCTGAGCAGGAGCTCATTGAAGGCAAGTTGTGCCCTTGATCACTTACTTTTTCCCGGCCATGTTCTTATTAATTATAATGATCTGCATAGGTTAATTTTGATGGGATCCAATAGGTTACCCAGTTTTTGTTATCTTTATACCTTGTTCACCACTGAATTATTTTTGGGTAGTACCTGCTGTTGCTTTATGTGGATTGGGTATGGAGATACATTATTCATGGTTACTCTTTTATAATCTTTTTATTATTACTGTTCATGTTAAGATCATTAAATTAATGGGAACATGGAGCGACCACCCGGAAAAACGGTGCTACCACAAGGGTTTAATGGGACGCCCTTGGCTGATTAACTAGGAAAGCTAGTGGAGGTCTTCCTTACCTGAAAGGGGCAAGGGTAGTAGGGGAGTGGTCAGTGTAGGGAGGTCCTTGGGTTGATTTTGCTGCGATGGTGGTCAGGCGAGGGATTCCTGCACTGGAGCTTCCTATAAACTGTAGCGGGATTTCTGAAGCTAGTGGAACTTTGTAAAGGCCTCGTAGTGTTACCCTGCCTCGCCTCCTCGGTAGCTGTGTATGGGATTGGTCGTCTCTTGGCAGATGGGTAACATGACTTGTGGGTAAAGATGCGCAACCTCTGCAGAGTGTAAAACTGGTATACTAGCCGTGCTCACGGTCATGAGCGGCTCGGACTCTCACATGATTAATTTATGAAACTTAAATTTAATTTGATATTTGCATCGTATTTGGGATTATTTTACTATTACTTTTCTTTATTATTATTAAGGTTTGGTATTTACTTACACTTAGTAATTGCTAATAAAATTTTGACCAACTTATAAAAGCAATGCTCAGCTTTGGCCTTTACTTCATTGATCAGCCTTACACTTCATGAACTCCCACCTTCGGTGAGTTCATGCCACATTATTCCCCACGACTTGTTGAGCTATGAACGTATGTGAGCTCATTCTTGCTGTCTCACACCCCCCCACAGGAGAAGAACAGGTGGTCGAAGAGGAGCCACCTAATACTGAGGCATTCGACTTGATCTAGGTGGCGTCTCCCAGTCAGCTTTGTGGCGCCAGGGAATAATACTTAGTTCGCTTTATTTTATCATTTATTTTTGTAAGACTTCCGCTATGTAATAAGTACATTTATGATATTTATGACATTTATCTCTATGCACTATGTTATTATGTGTGTTGTTCTTCCTTGGCGCACATATTAGATGCACCCAGATTTGTCCCTTAAATCCGGGTGTGACACAAGTTGTGCCCTTGACCACTTTTTACCCAATAATGTTCTTTAATATCACTTATTCATGCATAGGTTTAATTTTGATGGGACCTGATAGGTCACCCTAGATTGTTTATCTCTTTACCTTGTTATCCCTGAATCACTTGGTTAGTTTTGGCTATTGCTTTACATGGTTTTGGGATAAAATTTCATTATATCCATGTTCCAGTTATTTTGTTATTCTATTTATGTTCATGTCAAGATCATTATTGTTAATTGGAACATAGAGCTTAACATGAGAAACACGTGCCACCACAAGGGAGGAATGGGACCCTTTGGCTAACTAATTAGGAAAGCTAGTGGAAGACTACCCTACTCGAAAGGGGCAAGTGCAGTAGGAGTTGCATGCAAGGAGGTTCTCGGGTTGATT
Organism: Zea luxurians; assembly: GCA_029449295.1. Classification (NCBI taxonomy): domain Eukaryota; kingdom Viridiplantae; phylum Streptophyta; class Magnoliopsida; order Poales; family Poaceae; genus Zea; species Zea luxurians. The sequence goes on along the minus strand of JAOPSE010000053.1, from coordinate 7,008,736 downwards.
TTGCTGCAATGATGGTCAGACGGGGGATTCTTGCAAGTGCTCTTCCCATAAACTGTAGCGGGTTTTCAGAAGCTAGTGGAACTTTGTAAAGGCCTCATAGTGTTGCCCTGCCTCGCTTACTAGGTAGAGGTGTATGGGAGTCGCAATCCCTTGGCAGATGGGTAACATGACTTGTGGGTAAAGGGTACAACCTCTGCAGAGTGTAAAACTGGTATACTAGCCGAGCTCACGGTCAAGAGCAGCTAAGGACTCTCGCATGATTAATTTATGTAACTTAAATTCAATTTTGTCATTTGCATATGCATGGGATTATTTATTAATTTGTTCTATTACTTTTATTAAGGTTTGGTATTTAGTTACATCTAGTAACTGTTAATAAAATTTTGACCAACTAATTAGAAGCAATGCTTAGCTTTAACCCTGTTGTTGATTAGCCTTACACATCACATAAACTCCTACCTTTGGTGAGTTCATGTTCACTGGTTTCCCCACAACTTGTTGAGCTATGATCATGTGTGAGCTCACCCTTGCTATCTCACCCCCCCCCACATGAGAAGAACAGGTGGTTCAGGAGGAGCTACAAAGCGAGGAGTTTGATCTGATCTAGGTGGCGTTTTCTAGTTGACTTCTGCGCCAAGGACGATCCTTAGTTCGTTTTATATTTATCTTTTATTTTGTAATAAGACTTTCGCTATGTAATAAATACTCTGATGTTATTGTGACATTTATCTCTATACACTATATTATTATATATGTTGTCTTCTTGGCGCATGTATGAGATGCACCCGTCTTTGTTCCTTAAAGCCTGGGTGTGACAGGTGGTCCATATGGGCCACGGCACACCCTAAGATTACGTAGAAGTAGTTAGCATAGTGATGTAAGTGTTATATCTTGAACTTGGTGGTCAAGGTTCGAGTCTTGATAATCCCTTTTTTGTTTGTTTTTTTATTTTTTTCCTGGCACACCTTAAACATAGCAGCTGGGTCCGCCACTGTCTAGAGGTGGTCGTAGGAAGTTAGCAAGGACGGCTAACTTCATAGAGGAGCCTGTAGGAAGTTAGCGACTCGATTTGACTGCGTTCGTTGGTCAACAGTTGAAAGCTAACTTACTAGATGTGGTAGTAGGAAGTTAACTTCCTAGAGGAGGTCGTAGGAAGATAACGGCTTGTTTGACCGTGTTTGTTGGTCAACACAGCTGAAAGCTAATTTTCTACAGCTTTTATAACAAACCGTAGGAAAATTATAGTTATTTTCTAGAGCTACCAGCAGCCTCTCGGAAGTTAGTAATTTATACGATTTGTTATAAAAGCTATAGAAAGTTAAGAAACCGTAGAAAGTTTTATATTTTTAGTGTAGTGGCTACCACATCAACATGCTTGATTTTATGCCACATTTACTTTTGTCAATACTTTTGCGTGGCCCGTTTCATGTATAGAAGAGTGAAGCTAACTGTTGAGCCCACTTTTGAGCTGGCGGACGGTCCGGCCCTGAGGCCGGACGGTCCGCGGTCCGGACAGTCCGCGCCTGTGGGCTGGACGGTCCGCGCATGCGCAGAGCAGTTTAGGGTTCCGAGTTTTGTGCTACGGTTGTTAGCTATATTCGCGGGATTAGCTCGGAATCAGTTGTGTAAAGGGTCCAGCCCCCCTCCTCTATAAATAGAGAGGTCTACGGCCGATTTGTAATCATCATCAATCGAATCAATACAACTTCTATTTCGCATTTTATCTTAGGAGTAGTTCTAGTCTAGTTTAGGTTTAGATATCCAATCCCCAAATTCTCCGCCTCTCCTCGACTCTACGTCGATTAGAGGAGTCTAGGTCGGTCTACCCGAGCCTAGACACAACCTAGGATCTCTACTCCCCGATGGGGTCCCTCCCGGGAGCGAGATCCAGGCGCCGTCGGCGATCTTCCGCCGTCCCTGCGTACGCGCGGACCGTCCGGCCCCAGGGCGCGGACCGTCCGGTCGTCAGGCAGGAGCCCTAGCCACGCACCAGGCCGCGGACCGTCCGGCCCCAGGCCGCGGACAGTCCGCCCTTGCGCAGAGAGCACCACCGCGCCTCGCACCAGGCCGCGGACCGTCCGGCCCCTGCGCGCGGACCGTCCGCCCCCTGTGCAGAGGGCACCGCCACGGTTCCTGTTGAGTAATTGGCGCTCCAAAAAGGCGTCAACATACTTTTTGGCGACTCCGCTGGGGAAGACATATCTAAGCTCATCAAATCGGCCCTCAATGGCCGGTTCAAGGGATAGCTCTGATATTTCTCCAAGCAACATCATAGAGCCGACTTGGGAAACCTTGCCGGCTGACGAGCAGCTCCAGTTCGAGGAGCACAAGGAGCGGATGATCCAGGAGGCGAAAGCAAAGTTCTTGGCCAACTTCAAAGTGGACAGGAACAACAAGGTCGTCCGACATCGAGCGACGGATCCGGCTTCGCTCCAACCCACGCCAGATATCCCCAATGTAAGTAATACCAACGATCTGCAATCTCTTAGAAATTATGTAGAAGATCAGCGTGAACAAATGCAGAACATCATAGGGGGTATGCAAAGCGATCTTAAGAGACTAGTACGTGCATTTGATAAATCTAGTACCGCAAATTTTCCTTCGCACGAGGTTGAGTTAGGAAATAACGCGTGTAACACATCGGCTAAAGGTTGTCACGACCAGTCACAACCCCTTTATGGGATGCCGATGGACACATACCCTAAGCAACCGCAAATCGGCAGCAAACCAGCCGATCTGCACATGCCCGGACCGTCCGCACGTGAGCGCGGACCGTCCGGGCCAGCAACAGTCGGGCCTATTTTTAATGAGTTACCTAGGTATGCGCCCGAGCCACCACACACGACACAGAACCCAAACTACCCAGCCGGACGGTTCGGGTACGTATCCGGACAGTCCGTGCAGGAGTCTTTTGAGGAGGATTATTACATAAATCCTCGCCCATCCCAGCAACACTTCCCATCACACTATACAATGCATCAACCCATTAATTCAAGATCCAGAGCCCAGGAAAGCTTTCCGGCCCCACCCAGGAGGCCGGAAAGAAACGATCAAACCTATGACCCATATAGGGCAAATGAAAATGCACCACGTAACTCAAACCAATGGGGGGAAAGACAGCATGCTAATATCCAGCCAACCCCATCTATGTTTGACCAGAGAGCCGGTGGTCTCGCACCGGCTGCCATTGATATAGTAAGGGAAGAAATAGCCGGGGCGTTCCGAGATAAGCTCGGAGTAAGCATGGTCCCTGGGGGGCAATCATATCGGAAACCTTATGACAGCCGATTTGATCACCACCCATACCCACAGGGAACCAGGATACCCGAATTCGCAAAGTTTTCGGGTGATCAAGGGAAAAACACACGCGAACATATAGGCCAGTTCTTAGCACAATTGGGAGAATTGGCCGACACAGAGGCATTTCGCGTGCGTTTATTTTCATTATCGCTAACAGGAACCGCGTTTGCATGGTATGCCACTTTACCTCCTAATTCCATTTCATCATGGGGGGATTTAGAACAAAAATTTCATGATCATTTTTTCTCCGGTGACTATGAGTTGGATTTAGTAGATTTAGTGTCGTTGCGACAGACAAAAGATGAATCGGTTAATGATTACATCCGGAGATTCCGAGATACAAGAAACCGATGCTTTCAAATTCATTTAGCAGAGAAACAGCTAGTAGGATTAGCTTTTAATGGTCTGCGATATTATTTAAAAGAAAGGTTAGAAGGCATCCAATTCTTTACACTAGCACAATTACACCAGAGAGCTTTGGCTTGTGAAAGCCGAAGCAAAGAAACTGCTAAAACAACTCGTCACAACGTACATGTAGTAGAATGCGACCAAAGTAGCTCAGAAGACGAATCAGCAGAGGTGTATGCTGCTGAAATGGTTTGGCCAAAGCAGGCCAAATCTTCGGCTTGTGCTTCCTTACAGCCGGTTCAAAAGAAACGGCAAGAGGAGGTTAAGTTTACATTTAATGTTGGTAAGTGTGATAGAATATTTGATGAATTACTTAAAAATGGCAACATTAAAATAAATCACACTGTTCCATCCGCCGACGAGCTAAAGCGTCGTGCATGTTGCAAGTGGCATAACTCATTTTCTCATGCCACTAATGATTGTAATGTATTCCGTCGACAGATTCAATCGGCCATTAACGAAGGACGATTGAAATTTCAGGAAATGCAGGTGGATACAGAGCCTTTTCCGATGAACATGATTGACTTCGAGGGCAAGAAGGTCCTAGTTCGGCCAAACACAGCCGATAAAGACAAAGGCAAAGAGACAATCATCGGCAATGCTAAAGAGGCCGATGGAGATCGTAAAGTGTCTTGCAGGAAAGTGGTGGCCGAGAAGACTCCCGATGGAGGGGAGACCCTAAAGGTGACCATCACAGCCTCCAGTACTGGGGGGCAAGCGCAGGCAGGGAGACAAATGCAGGAGCCCGTGCTGCGTATCCCGGACGGTCCGGCACGTAGGCGCGGACGGTCCGGGACTCCACCGGACGGTCCGGAGAGCTCCGGCGGACGGTCCGGCCATACTCAAGATTCACAACGTCCACGTACTTTCAAACCACGACGACCAGAGATAGGTACGTGGAAAACAAATACATTCAAAGCAGCTGGTCGGTTGGTTAAAGCCGACCCAACTTTTGATCAATTATTGTCTAAATACGTAAAAAAGAAGGCCGGCCCCAGTGACCGGCCAGCAAAGCGACCCCGCTCACCCATTAATGAGCAGCGTCAGGTTAGGCCGATTGGACCACCCCACCAATCGGAAGAAATGAAAGGTCATACTGTACAAGTGAGACCTAACGTACCTGCATGGACACCTCCACCTCCATATCCACCTATGCCATATCCATACACATATTTACCTCCGCCATATGTCCCAAATCAAATGTGGGGCATGCCACCATATCCATTTGGGATGCCTCAGTACCCCGCCTGGGGGGCACCCCAAACATCTGTTTTTGACAGATTGACGCCACCAGTACAAGACCGATTGAGCACTGCTCAATCCGGTCACCAGGCACAAACCCAACAGGATTGTCGGACTACTCGGCCTTCCAGGCCGACCAATCCGGCAGGGGGGCATATGCCTGCAGCAACTCAAAAAACAACAAAAAAGGATATCATCAAAATAGGCACTGCAGATGTTGTCATACAGGGAGACAATAAAGGGCCGATGATTTTTGGCGAATCGGCCAACACAACCGAAAAAGATACGGCTACCATCAAAACAGCCGATCCAAAATACTCCATGCCTCGATGGTGCCCAGCGGGATTGACACGATCCCAAAAGAGAAAATTACAGCGCTTAAGAGCAAAGGAGAGCCAGGAGAAGGAGGCGGAAAAGACATTTAATGACACACATCCACTATACCCGCCACCACAAAAGAAATGGAGACCGAAGGCCGTTGAGAAAAAACAAACGGCCACAGAAATAGAAAGTCAATCTGCACCAGACGCGGACCGTCCGGCCCCTGCGCGCGGACCGTCCGCCGTTCACCAGGAGGACTCTAGTCAACCTGCACCAGGCGCGGACCGTCCGGCCTCTGCGCGCGGACCGTCCGCCGTTCACCAGGAGACCTCCAACGACACAACAACATCAATGGAGGAGGACGACCTGCTGGGAGAAGATCTGGTCGACTACGAGGCTTCTCCAGGACGCCCAGGTATGGATGTGAATATTATTACATTTTCTGCCGATTGTACTATTATCGGCGACGATGAACCTGTTGTTGCCCAGTTTGATTTTGGTCCTAAAGAAGCCGCCTTTACTAAACCAAAAGAATCGGTAAATCATTTAAAGCCGCTCTTCGTGCGCGGCCACATTGATGGGATACCGATTGCTAAGATGTTGGTAGATGGAGGGGCGGCTGTAAATCTAATGCCTTATTCATTATACAGAAAATTAGGTAAACACGATGACGAACTTGTCAAGACCAACATGACCCTCAGCGGTGTTGGAACTGATAGTTCAATCAAAGCCAGGGGAGTCACGTCCGTTGAATTAACCATCGAGACTAAGACCCTTGCTGCTGCATTCTTCGTCGCTGATGTAGAAGGAAATTATAGTTTAATTCTAGGCAGAGATTGGATTCACGCCAATCAATGTGTACCTTCCACATTACATCAAATGCTAATACAATGGGTAGGCGATGACATAGAACAAGTACATGCTGATGTATCGGCCTGCATCGCTGTGGCCGATGCCCCTGTACTCTGGACTTATGAGACTGCTACATGTCTCACAGGAGTAGATTTTTCTGATTATCAATTCATAAGTATAGATAAGAAAGGCTTCATTCCTGTCATGCTAGAGCCGATGGAGAATCGGCTAAATCCTAAATAAAGTTTAAATGATGAATACACACAAAATTCATGAGTCTCTGGCCACGGACAGTTCAGCTTCCAAGGCCGGATGGTCTGGTCTTTCACAAAAGGGTTCGGATTTTAAGACCGAACATATATCACAGCAAAAGGACAGTATTACGGATGATCCGGTCCTCGAGACCGGAAAGTCCACCATCGCACAACGATCTTCTAATTCCTCTGTGGGGAACATGATAGAGGAATTCAGAGATCTTGATAAACTAGGACAGGGGTTTACATCGGCCGATCCTTTGGAGGAGATTGACATAGGAGATGGTAAAACTCCAAGGCCGACTTTTGTAAACAAGACCCTGGAGACCGATCCTAGAGATGAGATGATCGGTCTATTAAAGGAATATTCAGATTGCTTTGCTTGGAATTATACTGAGATGCCTGGATTAAGCCGAGAGATCGTAGAGCATCGGCTGCCTATTAAATCTGGTTTCAGACCTTTTAAGCAAAAGGCTAGAACATTTCGTCCAGATCTTCTCCCACGCATCAAGGACGAAATCCACCGGCTACTAGAAGCTGATTTTATCAGACCTTGCAGATACGCAGAGTGGGTCTCCAATATTGTGCCGGTGGAGAAGAAGGAGTCAGGTAAACTTAGAGTATGCATTGATTTTCGCAATTTAAATAGAGCAACTCCTAAAGACGAATATCCCATGCCCATAGCCGACACATTAATCAATAATGCATCAGGAAATAGAATTATTAGCTTCCTTGATGGTAATGCCGGATATAATCAGATTTTCATGGCCGAAGAAGATGCGTCTAAAACGGCCTTTATATGTCCAGGCTTCATTGGTTTATTTGAGTGGGTTGTCATGACATTTGGTTTGAAAAATGCTGGTGCTACTTATCAGAGGGCTATGAATTTGATCTTCCATGAATTGTTAGGAAACACTGTGGAAGTTTACATTGATGATATTGTAGTCAAATCGGCTGAGTTTAGTTCTCATATAGCTGATTTGCGCAAAGCCTTTGATAAAATGCGTCAGTATGGTTTGAAAATGAATCCACGTAAATGTGCTTTTGGAGTGTCGGCTGGTAAGTTTTTGGGATTTGTCATACATGAACATGGTATAGAGATAGACCCTGACCGAATCAAGTCTATTCGGAATGTGGGACCGCCGACCTGTAAGGTCGAGGTACAGAGGTTTCTCGGCAAGGTGAATTATTTACGAAGGTTTATTTCTAACCTAGCCGGGAAGATTGATGCGTTCACCCCTATTCTTCAGCTTAAGAATGATGCCGAATTCGCTTGGGGGGCAGAACAGCAAGAAGCATTTGATCTCATCAAAAAATACTTATCTTCGGCTCCCGTATTAAAAGCACCACGAGCAGGAGTACCATTCCGATTATACATTGCCGCTGAGGATAAGGTCATTGGGGCTGTTCTGACACAAGAAACTGAGGGGAAAGAGCATGTGGTGACATATTTAAGCCGAAGGTTGGTGGATGCTGAAACAAGGTACACTTCTATTGAAAAGTTATGTTTATGCTTGTTTTTTGCATGCACCAAATGTAGATGTTATTTACTGTCTAGTCATTGCACTGTTTCTGGTCAAGCCGATGTGATCAAATACATGTTGCATAACCCAATTATGAGTGGTAGAGTTGGTAAATGGGCTTATGCACTCATAGAATATGACTTGGCCTATGAACCATTGAAATCTATGAAAGGCCAAGTCATAGCAGATTTCATTGTGGAACATCGGGTTAATGATATTCATGAACTAGACACATCATACCTCACTATTACTCCTTGGACTTTATATTTTGATGGATCGGTTTGCAATGAAGGGCAAGGAATTGGCATTGTGCTTGTTTCACCAAGTAATGTCTCCTTTGACTTCTCTAGCCGATTGAAAACTTATTGCACTAATAATCAAGCTGAATATGAGGCCCTCCTATTCGGTTTAGAACTTTTAAATGGTATGGGAGTAAAACATGTGAAGGTATTTGGTGATTCTCAGCTGGTTGTCCAACAAGTGTTAGAAGAATATCAATGTTTTGATGGTACTTTAAATAGTTACCTTGAGAAATGTTGGAGCATAATTCATTCTTTTGACGAATTCAGTATTCGGCATATCTCTAGAGTTGAGAATCATAGAGCTAACGATTTGGCACAAGATGCATCAGGTTATCGGATAAAGAGAGGGAAGTTTCACAAAACTAAAAATCTGATAACCAGTGCAGAGCCAAATTCCCAGGTCGCGGACCGTCCGCGTGTTGACGCCGGACCGTCCGAGGTTGCCAGAAAGGTTCTCTTAATCAATTCGGCTGACAATGAAGCCGATACAAGTGATTGGAGGACACCTATACTTAATTATTTGCAAAATCCCAATATCAGGACAGATAAGAACATTCGGCGAACAGCTTTCAAGTATGTTTTGGTATGTGATGAACTTTATCGCCGAACAGTCAATGACGTCCTGCTTAAGTGCTTGGGCCCAGATGATGCTATATTAGCCATGGCCGAAGTACATGAAGGAATTTGTGGTACCCATCAATCAACTCCAAAGATGAAGTGGTTGTTGCGAAGGTCTGGTTTTTATTGGCCTAATATGATAGCTGATTGTTTCAAGCACTACAAGGGTTGCCAAGTGTGTCAAAAATTCGGCGACCTACAGTTGGTCCCTGCAGCCGAATTACATCCTATCATCAAGCCTTGGCCGTTTAGAGGATGGGGATTAGATTTTATTGGAGAAATTCATCCTTCATCATCAAAGGGGCATCGGTTCGTGTTAGTTGCCACTGACTACTTTACCAAATGGACTGAAGCCGTTGCTCTGAAGAACATGACGCACAAGGAGGTAATTGAGTTCATAACTGAGCATATTATTCATAGATTCGACATTCCCCAGACCTTGACTACAGATCAAGGTACTTCTTTTATGTCAAAGGAGGTACGTGAATTTGCCGAATCATACAGGATTAAGCTACTTAATTCATCTCCATATTATGCTCAGGCCAATGGACAGGCCGAGTCTAGTAATAGGACATTGATTAATTTGATAAAAAAGAAGATATCTGATAATCCTAAACATTGGCATAAGATTTTGTCTGAAGCTTTATGGGCTCATAGAATATCTAAACATAGGGCTACTAAAGTATCTCCTTTTGAGCTTGTCTATGGGCAGGAAGCAGTGTTGCCTGTGGAAATAAGTTTGAATGCTGTCAGGTTTGCCAGACAAAATGATCTAACTGTTACTGATTATTATAATTCAATGATGGATAATATTGATGAGGTGACCGACAAGAGGATGATAGCTTTGGAAGCAATAGAAAAGGACAAGATCATGGTAGCCAGGGCCTACAACAAGAAGGTTAAAACAAAATCATTTCAAGTAGGGGACCTGGTGTGGAAGACCATTCTGCCTCTAAGGAATAAAGACCGGAAGTTTGGGAAATGGTCGCCAAGCTGGGAGGGTCCTTATAAAGTAAAACAAGTGATGTTTGGCAACGCCTATTTGCTACAAACATTACAAGGCAAGGATTTACCTAAGGCTTTGAATGGGCGTTTTCTTAAACAGTACCATCCTAGTATGTGGCAAGATGCCTAAGAGAACCGATGTAATCACATCGAGTTAGTTGCTTTTGGTTTGCTCAGCTCCACCAAAAGGCAGGGGGGCATATGTTGAGCCCACTTTTGAGCTGGCGGACGGTCCGGCCCTGAGGCCGGACGGTCCGCAGTCCGGACAGTCCGCGCCTGTGGGCCGGACGGTCCGCGCATGCGCAGAGCAGTTTAGGGTTCCGAGTTTTGTGCTACGGTTGTTAGCTATATTCGCGGGATTAGCTCGGAATCAGTTGTGTAAAGGGTCCAGCCCCCCTCCTCTATAAATAGAGAGGTCTACGGCCGATTTGTAATCATCATCAATCGAATCAATACAACTTCTATTTCGCATTTTATCTTAGGAGTAGTTCTAGTCTAGTTTAGGTTTAGATATCCAATCCCCAAATTCTCCGCCTCTCCTCGACTCTACGTCGATTAGAGGAGTCTAGGTCGGTCTACCCGAGCCTAGACACAACCTAGGATCTCTACTCCCCGACGGGGTCCCTCCCGGGAGCGAGATCCAGGCGCCGTCAGCGATCTTCCGCCGTCCCTGCGTACGCGCGGACCGTCCGGCCCCAGGGCGCGGACCGTCCGGTCGTCAGGCAGGAGCCCTAGCCGCGCACCAGGCCGCGGACCGTCCGGCCCCAGGCCGCGGACAGTCCGCCCTTGCGCAGAGAGCACCACCGCGCCTCGCACCAGGCCGCGGACCGTCCGGCCCCTGCGCGCGGACCGTCCGCCCCCTGTGCAGAGGGCACCGCCACGGTTCCTGTTGAGTAATTGGCGCTCCAAAAAGGCGTCAACACTAACATTACATTACATAAATATTTTTTCCCTCTAATTGCGGCAATCAAGCACGAACGCACTAGCTAGTAAGCTTTTGTGAAGATTTGGCATGTTGCTGTGACTGTGAGTGGATTACCGCGACGACAGGGACGACATGCGTGCCCTTATCTCTTGGAGATTTCCTCGGGCCCGACCATCAGACGAACAACACATGCATGTGCTAGGTCGTGTCAGCAATCTAGATGACCTCTCAAGTTTCCACACGAGGTGGGGCCCTCGCCACCTCATCTCTTGTCTTTTCCCGGTTATTAGGTGACATGGAGCACATGAGCCCTCGAGCTCACCGGGGGGTGACGCCACCTCGCCGCTATTTAAGCAGCGAAAGGTTTGGAGAGCGAGTATGTAAACCACACTCCACTCCAGCACTGGCACTGAACACTTGATTGATTCAGTAGCTAGGTAGCTGAATCACAATGGATCCTACCAAGGTGAGCTCAGTATAATCTTCTTCTTCCTCCTCCTCAGTATAATCGATCTTTGATTTCAGATTCGTAGCTCAGTATGATTTTTGTGTTGATTTTGCTTTGCGTTGCAGTTCCGTCCGTCCAGCAGCCACGACACGACGGTGACGACGACGAACGCGGGCGCTCCCGTGTGGAACGACAACGAGGCGCTGACTGTGGGGCCTCGCGGCCCCATCCTGCTGGAGGACTACCACCTGATCGAGAAGGTGGCGCACTTCGCGCGCGAGCGCATCCCGGAGCGCGTGGTGCACGCGCGCGGCGCCTCCGCCAAGGGCTTCTTCGAGTGCACCCACGACGTGACGTCGCTGACGTGCGCCGACTTCCTGCGCGCGCCCGGCGTGCGGACCCCCGTGATCGTGCGCTTCTCGACGGTGATCCACGAGCGGGGGTCCCCGGAGACGATCCGCGACCCGCGCGGGTTCGCCGTGAAGTTCTACACCCGCGAGGGCAACTGGGACCTGCTGGGCAACAACTTCCCCGTCTTCTTCATCCGCGACGGCATCAAGTTCCCCGACGTGATCCACGCCTTCAAGCCCAACCCGCGGTCGCACGTGCAGGAGTACTGGCGGGTGTTCGACTTCCTGTCGCACCTCCCCGAGAGCCTGCACACCTTCTTCTTCCTCTTCGACGACGTGGGCGTGCCGTCCGGCTACCGCCACATGGAGGGGTTCGGCGTGAACACGTACACGTTCGTGAGCGCGGCGGGGAAGGCGCAGTACGTCAAGTTCCACTGGAAGCCGACGTGCGGCGTGCGGTGCATCCTGACGGACGAGGAGGCGGCGCTGGTCGGGGGACGGAACCACAGCCACGCGACGCAGGACCTGTACGACTCCATCGCGGCGGGGAGCTTCCCGGAGTGGACGCTGTACGTGCAGGTGATGGACCCGGACACGGAGGAGCAGTACGACTTCGACCCGCTGGACGACACCAAGACGTGGCCGGAGGACCTGCTGCCGCTCCGCCCCGTGGGGAGGCTGGTGCTGGACCGGAACGTGGACAACTTCTTCAACGAGAACGAGCAGCTGGCGTTCGGGCCGGGGCTGGTGGTGCCCGGGATCTACTACTCCGACGACAAGATGCTGCAGTGCCGGGTGTTCGCCTACGCCGACACGCAGCGCTACAGGCTGGGTCCAAACTACCTGATGCTGCCCGTCAACGCGCCGCGCTGCGCGCACCACAACAACCACTACGACGGCGCCATGAACTTCATGCACCGCGACGAGGAGGTGGACTACTACCCGTCCAGGCACGCGCCGCTGCGGCAGGCGGCGCCGCCCACGCCACTGCCGCCCAGGCCGGTCGCGGGGAGGAGGGAGAAGGCCACCATACGCAAGCCCAACGACTTCAAGCAGCCAGGGGAGAGGTACCGCTCCTGGGACGCCGACCGACAGGACCGATTCGTGAGGCGATTCGCCGACTCGCTCGGACACCCAAAGGTTAGCCAGGAGCTCAGGTCCATCTGGATAGACCTCCTCGCCAAGGTACGGACGTTCTCTGCATGGCAGTGGCACACGTGTTTTCGTTCGATCATGCATGATATACGTACGATTGCTTTGCATATGCAGTGCGACGCGTCGCTCGGGATGAAGATTGCCACCCGGCTCAACATGAAGCCAAACATGTGATGCATCATGCTTCTGCTGAATAATGAAGACGAAATGAATTAATACGCATGCATGCATGTCGTCGTCGGGAACAAATTAAAGAGAAATAATACAACACCAGCACGCATGGGCATACTCTATATATATGTATAGCCAAACCAAGTGGATGTGTATTATTATTATTATTATTATTGCGCTATCACATACATGTACCCCTGCTACCTGAAGATGGATGTGTATCGAGTTATCAAATTAAGGCAGCATGCAGCAGCAAACGCTATATATATATATATATATATATATATATATATATATATATATATGGTAGAGGTAATCGAAGCCCTGGGCTTCCGTTAATGGGCGAAGCCCCAGCCAGGGAGACCGAACGGGTCGCGTTAGGTCCACTGGACGCCAGCCTGCGCGATTTATGCAAAGGATAACCACGTATCCCGCCTTACACGCGACATGCAATTACGCAAGCATAAATTTGTGTACAAATGTGCATAACTCATGCATAAATGGAATCTTTGCATGCCAGGAATCGCGCGCACGAATATCTGCATGTGCTAGACGTTTACGACTGCATAACGTTGTGATACATGATGGCGTAAACCATGCAAACGTTCACGGCAGGTTTTGGGATAAGGCAAGACGTGCGCGAAAATAAAGGCGCGGTTACGGCAGGATCGCGCGCACGAATATCTGCATGTGCTAGACGTTTACGACTGCATAACGTTGTGATACATGATGGCGTAAACCATGCAAACGTTCACGACAGGTTTTGGGATAAGGCAAGACGTGCGCGAAAATAAAGGCGCGGTTACGGCAGGAAGCTAATACAACTTTACAGCTGCGTCCACGTTCGCTCGTCCATCTGAGTTACTGGCGGCGGTTAGCGGCGGCGGAATTGAGAGGTGCGGCCGACGAAGAATATGTCCACCACCAGCGCTGGCGAAGACATCCTGCATGTAACACCTGTGCATAAGCCAGCAGGTACGTCAGTTTCCATGGACATGCAACCTGTTTTGTCTGCAATCGCCCCATACACAGAGGGTGAATCTGTTACTCCTCCGGCGGCATTGAGGGCACCTGGACATATCGAAGAGCACGCAAAAACAGCAGACGTGGTTGGCGCAGAGAAGCACATCCCCATGAGACATATTGGGCCACATGAGCAGGACACGCCTCATATTCTTCAAAGCCACGTAAGTTCTCCCGTATTACGTTAAATTTAGTCGCTATTGAATCGTAAATGTTAAATTTCTGTGCGCAGCCGGACAATATTGATATAAGATTGATACCTAAAGTCGGTATGACATTTAGTAACGTGGATGAGGCGTATAATTTTTATAGTCAATATGCATACGAGGTAGGATTTCCGTTGAAGAAATATAGGGAGCGGAAGAATAGTAAATGGTTGAACTGTTCAATGGAAGGAAAGAATGCTGAAAGGGTAGCTGGAAATCCAAGGATACGTAACACATGTTCGAAACGAACACAGTGCAAGGCTGGGATGAAACTTAAAAAAATCTACGATGATGCTAAAGAGAATGTTATTTCTGTTCGGATTGATCTGGTAAACTATGAGCATAATCATGAATTTTTGAAGAAAGATACAGAAAAAGGGCAATTGCAATGCAACAAAACACATGATCGTGAATATATGGAGTTCCTTAGAGAGATGCAAGAAAGCAGGATTCCACCACATTGCATTATGGATTTTGTTACAGAAATGCATGGTGGCCCAGAAAACGTTCCAATAACAGTGCAGGACATGAGTAATCTGTAAGTGTATTATGCATTGACAATAATTGTATTTTATATTACATAAACAATCGTAATGTGTTGAGTTAGATATAGTGCATAATCATTACATTTTTTGACAGGAAAAAAGCATGGCAAAGGGAGAGAAATGCAAATGATGTGTCAAAGCTGTTATCTTTTTTTTCATTATGCAAGAAAGATAATCCACAGTTTTTTTCAGACTTTCAACTGGACAAAGAAGGGAAAATTTTAAGCATATTTTGGTCCCATGCTAGCCAGCAAGCCGAGTACATTGATTTTGGTGATGCAGTTACATTTGATACTACACATAAGACTAATATGTATGATAAGCCATTAGGCATGTTTGTTGGCTCGAACCACCACCTACAATGCACAATATTTGGGTTTGCTTTACTAGGAGATGAGACAGTTGATACATTCGAGTGGGTCTTCAATACATTCAAAACATGCATGGGATGTGACGGACCACGAGTGATGCTGACAGGTATGTTGCAATAAAATGGCTCGTAATTATTATGGCACGTTCTATATGATATCATATTGCCTTGCATGATGTTATGTAAATTTATATATTTCAGATCAAGACCCTGCCATGCCAATTGCACTTGGCAGAGTATTCCCAAACACAATACATCGATTGTGTTTGTGGCATGTGCAAAACAGGTATATGCCCCACTTGAATGAATTATATGCAAGATTTGAGGACATGGATTTCAAAACAAGGTTCCAATCTATAATACATCATCCATTGAATGAAATGGAGTTCGAGGCTGCCTGGCAAATGATGCTTGATGATTTCCAACTACACGAGAACAACACCCTTGCCAGGTTATATGAAATACGCAAAGATTGGGTACCTGCATTTTTCAAAGGAGACTATTGTGGTCTTATGGTCTCTACACAACGAAGCGAGAGCATGAACAAGTTGGTGAAGAGTGCCCACGTGGATGCAAACACACCGCTTCATCAATTTGCAAAGCAGATGATGAATCTCCTGCATAGTAGGAAGATGAAAGAGGCCAAAGAGGCACTAGGATGCATGGTAAGTGAAAAAATTTTATAAACATATGTTTTATGCTATTAAAAACAAAACAGTATTAATACTATATTGTGTAATTTGCAGGGTCAAAAGGATACAACTACATTGTATATGTTTGAAATAAGAGTTGCAAGGGCATACACTAGAGCTGTGATGACAAGGTTTCAGGAGACAGTAAAATATGCAACTGCATACCGAATAGACCGTGATACAGAGGGTGATGAACATGATTGGGTGGTGAAACATACTACAAGATCAAATAAAATTGTTTGGGGTCAACACCAATTCAAGATAAGGGCTGATGTGGATGCCGGAAAGTATTCATGTGAGTGCAAGCATTGGGAGCATACAGGTATATTATACTAAACGATTTTTTGCTATATAAAACTATAAATTATTACGAATACATAGCAGTTTACGATTAATATATGACATAATGTATGTTTAATCAATTATAGGTCTATTTTGTGTTCATCTTGTACGCGCTTTCATGCATCTACAAATTGAAAGGATCCCGAGTGAGTATATTTTGCAACGATACACATACTCCGCGCATCAAGATGTGGCTTTTTCAAGAGACGATAGGAATTTGAAAGGAAAAGATGGAGAAACTAGATCATATAGACAGAAGATGTTGCTTAAAAAAGCAATGAAAGTAGTACACCATGCGAGTCTGTCTAAAGCTGGGAATGATAAAGCACTAGAGATGATGGATGAATTATTAGGGTTATTGACGCGTGTGGAGCCTGATATAGGTACTGGTGAGAGTTGTGGCACAAGTGTTTGCGATGACATCCAGGTACGCACCTCGTGATGTTATGAATTTTGCATAATTACTTGTCAATAATGATACATGATTGTAATGATGATATAGGTCGAAACGTATGAAACAGAAGAAATGGCTATAGACAACTTACGCAAATTACATGATGGGAACGAGGTATGGAACAAATCTTTATAATGTATTACATATACTGCTCTATAAGATTTGAGTCTTCACTGGACTTTGTTTTATTTCACAGGAAATTTTAATGGGCTCTAATACTACTGAATGCAATACTAAGGATGATCAGTGTAATATGCAGATATTAACATTGGAACATAACACTGACATTCGGCTGGTTGAGAGTAGTTCTATGGATGTGGAAGCTAGAAAGGTGAAAACATTGCTACAATATATGATGACATACGTGAATGTAAAATCTGACTTGATATCTTTGTTTTGTAGAAACTGGAATTTCATATTGAAGGTGTAAACTTAGCAAGACCAGATAAGGCCAAGCCTAAGGGAAGAACAATCAAAAGTAGTGAGCAACAAGTTTTAAAATTGGGTGCGAAAGGAGCTAAGAAGATGAACAGGAAATGCCAGAAATGTGGCATAGCTGATGGTCACAACAGCCGTACGTGTTTAACTGTCGAGGATAATAGGGTTCGATTGGCTAACCTATCTGGACGTAAGCGAGGACGGCCTCCTGGTTCAAGGAACAAAATCATAGCTGCAGCCCCGCAATGGAATGAGACATCAACGTCGAAAAAAACGAACGGTGGATGTCGGAGATGATGATTCATCTGGTAGAGAGTAGAAGACCATAAGATACAAATATTTCCTTGTGTAAATGTGATTCCTGTGTTCATTTGACAACTTCCAGAAAGTATCATAAATATACTTGAAAACTGGCATAAACGTCTGTGTAATTGGTCATAAGCTTTAACAGTTATGCAGCAAACTGACTGTACATATACTTAGCATACATGTATGCGAAAAAATGCATAACTCTGCGTTGTGTAATGCATAAGATGGTTAGCCTGTGAACCATGACTGTACAAAAAAATGACCCTGTTTGCAGTATATAACTCTGATAATGTATATAATAATGTATTGGCATATAATGATGACTATTGTATCATAAGTGTATGGACAAACATGCATAAGACTGTCAATAATTATATCGTAAACTTCGGACAAGAAACATGCATACTTCGAGGTTATTGACATAACAATATTGTACAGAAACCTGGCAGAATCAAATGCAAGAAAACACACATTACTTTCAAACACAGTTTGGTACAACCATTCCAGTTTAGAAGTTAGCTGATCCCCACAGTTGTCATTGACTTAAACTAAGAAACGTCTACGGACTTTGGCCATAATATACACACATGACTGATCTGAAGTTTAGGGAACCATTGTATGCAAAATATATTACATGACCAAACTAAACTACATCCTTTAGGCCTTGAATCTTTGGATGTCTTGGAGCAGCGATAATGCATTGTTCTTCGGGTGGAATGTGATGTAATGTAGCGCAAGAGACCGTATCTGACTGGTGTTGCCCTGCAATACAAAAACACTGAGTTAGTTATACCTCTGTTCCATGAGTTGCCATGGGCCAACTATAGAATTAAATGATAAATTTGTACGTACTGCTTCTATGTCTGACCGCAAAGATCCTTCGTCGCATTGATAAAATAGAATGTAACCCATGACATAAAACCCACAGTCATTTGATCCAGCTGCCATGGTAGGACAATTTTGGCACAAGTCAATTGTGAAGTTACCAAACTTGGGAAAGCATGTACTGGGCCGCACATGTTGTATTGCTTTGTTTAATCTGCTCATAATAACCTTAGCCCATGCTAACTTTCTGCCACCTGAGCCCAAATGTGCAAAATGATAGTCCTTCCATGTAGTTCCACCAAGTGTTGGTCCATATGGGTTGGAATCTAAAATATGAATGCACTTCTTGACCTTGTTGACAACATACAATGTCCAATGCCCCCTGCTTACCATGGGGACCATGATCTGACCGTGTAAAAAAAGCATAAAATTAATAGGGTAACTTACAAAAGCATAACAGTGTGATATGTTCCATTTAAAAGGGATTGTGTTTGGATTATGAAATACGATTGTTACCGCTTTGCGTTGGTCCAAATCATCTGTCTCAGGCAATGAATTGTCTAGAAATGTGTGGAGTACAGATTCATCAAAAGGTTGAGGGTTGCGACTGTGTCGTTCCTGTTCCTCAAAGTTGAGTATTGACTGCAATAAACAATATAAATGGAGTGAGTGTACTTGGGTTGATCTAATTTGTATATGAAAATGGTGTATGTAAGTTACAATAGTTTACCCCAACATTAACATCAAGAACCAAACTGTTCGAACTCATCGAAGTCTTCTGATTTTTTGCATCATCAATAACACATTAGATGAAACACTGCATGAATCCATTGTCGAGACACTTCCCATCAGCAAAAGATTCATATATGTCATAACATGTCGCTGAATATTCACCATAATCTATTATGGTCCTGGTGAAATTTTTATATCAATCAGATAGGTCGCGTAAAACTACCAGCATATAAACAGATTTTGATTTGGTATGAACTTCATACCTGCCGGTGTCAGATTTCAGACCACACAAATATTCGCGTAGAGCTAACACAGTTTGCATCTGCACATCAAGAAAATCCTGGCCAACCTGTGGAGTGTTTGTAGCTGGATCGGTTTCAACAGAAACCTAAAAATATATATGAAAATATACATAAAACTCTGTAAACAATTTTGACAACTATAAAGAAAATGAAAATTACTGAGCTGACATAAAGTGGAATATACGTAGGTGGAATGAAGTGTCATAAACCGGCATAAAATTAATGAACTGACATTACTGATACATATCAAGAGAAAGAAATATTCTTGTAAACTGCATAAATGAATGTGTAATTTATCATAGGCAACTAGCAGTTATGTAAAAACTGCATGCACATCTACTCAGCATATATGTATATGTAAATGGGCATAACACTGATTTGTAAGATGCATAACCTATTCTTGCAAACTGCATAAATGAATGTGTAATTTATCATAGGCAGCTAGCAGTTATGTAAAAATTGCATGCACATCTACTCAGCATATATGTATATGTAAATGGGCATAACACTGATTTGTAAGATGCATAACCTATTCTTGCAAACTGCATAAATGAATGTGTAATTTATCATAGGCAGCTAGCAGTTATGTAAAAACTGCATGCACATCTACTCAGCATATATGTATATGTAAATGGGCATAACACTGATTTGTAAGATGCATAACCTATTCTTGCAAACTGCATAAATGAATGTGTAATTTATCATAGGCAGCTAGCAGTTATGTAAAAACTGCATGCACATCTACTCAGCATATATGTATATGTAAATGGGCATAACACTGATTTGTAAGGTGCATAACCTATTTAGACTGTGAAGCATGGCTGTACAAAAATCTGTGAACAGTTGAACAGTACAAAGAAAATGACAATTACTGAGCTGACATGTTCAGATGGAGTCTGATCAAAGCATGGACCACTGTCAGGCAAGTCTGTTTCTGCCACTTGTTGTACGCCGTCAGTAGACTAACAATGACGGTATAAATGGATTACAAATTTAGTAAACTGCTAATGAGAATATAGAAAAACCACGAGGGGGTTTAGACATACCTTGATTTGCGGAGTCGCATCAAATATCGGCGCGTCAGGATCCATGTGTGGTGTTGCTTTAGAGGTGACGTTTGTATTGGTCGGCATGTTCTTGCCACCGTCACCATGTTTACCCTGAAAGAATTGTAATGGTTATATTTACATAGAACGATTAATACAACCCTAGAATGAAAAAATACAATTAATAATAAAAACATTACCACTGAGGTTGTAGGTGTTTTGTTCTGTTTCGATTTATTTGTATGAAGCAGTGGATCAATATCAGCTTCATCGGGACAACTTTCTAATAGTACACGAATATGTTGTTGCCTTAACAGTAATTCATGTACCTGAGTGTCTGTAAACTGCGTATCCAGCTGAGAAACTGGAGTAGACATATCGGGTACAGTTGGGGGGGCCGGACACGTACATCCTTCTGTACATGTCATGTAAACAAATAAAACATTGTTAAAAATAATGGCATCAAAACCATATCGATAAATGATTGCATAACTTTTTTATATTGACGTAAATACATTAAACAGACTAACCAGCTGTCTTGGGAAGAATATCATCTGATTTTGATGTGGTTTTCTGCACATCATAAGCATCTTCGTTGTCACCCTCCTCGGCACGGAGGACCTCGTCAATTAACTCGCCAAAAACATCGGATAGATTGAATTGTTTCTCAACAATCTGCTGTAGAGTCTGTTTAATAACTGAACACGCCTTACCAACCTCCGCATCGAAATGTGACAGCTTCTCTATGAAACCCATGCGGTGGCGGGATGGAAGCTGATTCAGCTTGCTTGATATCAAATCCCTGATGAGCGGGAGTTCGATGTGAATTGAGTGCTGTCCAGATGGGTCAGGACGAGGAACATCAAAAGTGTTGGTCCTGGTCTTATGCTGTTGTAAATTGAAAATTATTAAGTAAATGTATAGCATATCACTGAATGTTATGTTGAAATTCTATGACAAACAAATATATAAATAGAATCATGCCTTGAATTGTGCATGAACGGGTGGTACATCTGTGTAGCAGGTCTCTGAGGAGCTTCGGAACTAAAAAAATGTGTGAAAGATGGAGTAAAACTTATACAAACATATTAAATTGATAAATGAGATTCATATGTTTAATGGAAAATGCAAAACATCATCACAAATATGCTTACAAACAGGCATAAAGGTATGTGAACATTATCATATGCATGTAAACAAGTGATTGACACATAAAAAAAATACCGAGCAATGTCCAAATGCTTCTTCTCCTTTGCGTATCTTGCCCTTGTCAGCTCTTGTCAGGGCTTGAATAATATTCCTATCAAAGTATTTGATTCGTGGTGTTCCACGTTTGTTCTGGGGTGCCGCTGAGTCATACAAATGATCCAAATAATACAGCTGCAAAAGGCATAACATGAGTCATTATAAGACATAACAAAAGCATAAACTACATGTATATGGATTTTGCATACAAGATTATGGGTACATGTAACAGACAAAAAAAGGATATGCTTACAAGAATAACGATGGAACATCCATAGATGGTTGTAGAAACGTTCGTAACGCTCCTATTATGCCATTTCTTGGCAGCTTGGCATAAATCATTGAAAATAAGCTGGCACCAGTCAATCTGGTGGAAACGATCCATCTGCTCGGTTAAAAGAACCTCATGGTTCGTTATTCCCCAGCTGGCAGTAGGGAACAACAACCTATTGAACAATATCAAGAAAAAGCATCTGATGCTTAAATCATCGTCAGAACCTTTCCTCAAACGATCTTGTAGAGCTGTAACCCCAAAATCTTCTTTCGATAGACCAAGTTCAGCTCTCAAATTGTTGGCAACAACAGCTTCATCGATGCCCAGTGCAGTTCCTCCGCCAGCATTCGGTAAACCCAAAATTAGGTGCACCGTATCCTTTGTAATTTTCAGCTCCTTTCCAGGGCCAGCTCGAATTGTCATGTTATTGTGGTCGAGCTTTTCCATCAGCCAAGCTAAGTGTGATCTGCTGCCGAGTGCGTCCAGTCTCATATCAAGAATACTAGAAAATCCCCTACGTGCAATTGCTTGTTGCTGTCTGTCATTTAATATCTGTATGCTTACTAACACATCTTGGGGGTTGCATCTGACGTTCAGCCTCTGCTGGGAAAAATATATAAAATGAATATTGTAAACATTTACATGTGCATAATCGCAACACAATGTTTAACTCAGACATCAAGACAACATGATTTCAGGCATAAAAATGATATATTGCCATAGACATAAATATCTAACCTGTCGGGGTGGGGGCACTGCTTTCCTCCGCTTAGTGACTACCTTCTTCAAAACTTTCCCAGGGCTGTCGTCCGAGTTACGCTTCTTGGATAATGGCATAAAGTCATCATCATCATCAGCAGCATGCCTTGTTTTGGGTCTAACAGTCCCCGCCGGAGCACGGGGTATGTCAACGCTGAAGCACTCCTGAGTAGACTGGATTATGATCCGTTTTGGATTGGAAGGTGGTCGGTCTATGTTCTTCATCACTGATGTTCCTGCCAAATGAAACAACACATATACATAAAATACGTAAAGGATCAAAAAAAAGATAAGCACAAACTCAATTCAGATCAACTCATGACCATACATTGCATAAATGTATCAACAAAGCAGCATATCACAATATTGTAAATTGCATAAACTTGTGAGACTACCTTGATAAAAAAAAATCTGCTCATATGCGACATCCAATTAATGTGTAACCTGGTTATTTCGTTTGAGCTGGCCCAATTTGAACAGCAATAGGTTTTATGGCATAATGTATTGATGTATGGATCATACTTCTGTCAACAAATCAGCATAACACAATATTGTAAATTGCATAAACTTGTGAGACTAACTTGATCAAAAAAATTCTGCTCATATGCGACATCTAATTAATGTATAACCTGGTTATTTCGTGTGAGCTGGCCCAATTTGAACAGCAATAGGTTTTATGGCATAATGTATTCATGTATGGATCATACTTCTGTCAACAAATCAGCATAAACAAAGTATTGTAAACTGCATAAACGGGTGATAGATTGCATAGTATACATTTGTGTCTCCAATTAACTATAAATTTATAATGAATTGGTATTTGATAAATCAAGCAATTGGCAAAATAATAATGTGAACTCTATCTACGATTCAGATTGTAAGACTTAAAGGTTGATGGCTTACCGGAATGTGGATGGGCCTGCAGGGCGGCTGAATCCGAGACACCTGTGCAGGGGACAACCCAACGCGACGCGGGGCTGTGTCAAATGCGTTGGGGACTCGACGTTGGGGACGGACCTCGCGACGGGTTAGGGGACTCGGCGTTCGGCCGCCGCGGTGGAGAAGATCGAGGTCTCGGTCTCTGACGAGTAAGAGAACGCAGGGGCGGCACAACCGCCTCCTCGATTCCGGGGCCCTTGCCGGAGACGAAGAACAAGGCCACGGCCTGTGTGCGCGGAGAAGGCGAGGGCGAGCGGCGGAGAAGGCGAGGGCGGGTCTCTGCGGTGGTGAAGGAGAATGCGACGGCGGGGGAACTGCGGGGGAGAATCTTAATGCGACGGCGGCGGTTATGCTAGGGTTCGCCGGGCGCGGAGGAGAAGCAGCATACGGCGGTGGATTTTGGCTAGGGTTCGGCGGGAGCGATTAATACGGGAGAGCTGAGCTGAGAAAACGAAAGCTCAGTTCCTTGATTCGTGGGCCCGGAATACGTAAACTGCCCAGATTGCGGGAACACGATCTTTTCGTGGGCCCGGATGCCGCGAGACGTGCGCACACCAAAAGAGCGTAAACGGTAACAAAAAGGAGCATAACTCGTATTTATAATTGACGTAACAGTGTATTACAGTAAACCAGTAAAGCGTGCGCGCCGGTCAGAGCACCTGGTCGGTTTCTGGTCGGGGCTTCCTGTAGTTAGAGAGAGCCCAGGGCTCTAAATACTATATCTATATATATATATATATATATATATATATATATATATATATATATATATATATATATAAGAATACTCGTCTCGATATGGACATGATTCCCTCAGCTAATATAATATATAACCCTCCAACAAATTCTATAAGATCATCTCGCTCCTCAGGCTATGGTTGAATACTCTTATATTCACCCCCAATCAACAGATTAAATTAAATTAAGGTGTAATTTAGGGATGTTTAGTTCAAATTAAATTAAGGTGTAATTTAGGGATGTTTAGTTCGTAGAGACTAATTTTTAGTTCGTCTCCCCTTCTAGAAAGCACATCTGTGCGGCAGAATTTGAAGCTATATGCTTCGGGATATCTCGTGTATCCCCTTCGTCTTCTTCTGAGTACAGCTGTGGGCAAGAAGTTGATTACCATGTCATTTTCCGCTGGTCGATATTTCTATGGCTGCATATATATAAGCGACTTTGACGTTTCCATTGTACACGTTACCTTCTTCATTTCAATACAAGTGCCAGTGGTTTGGATTATTTATTTATTTATTTATTTTCTCCCTTGTGCCTTATCGATAGCTCCATATATACATGATAGTCCTACGATTTTTTCACCGTCGTTAGCTTGTAAACTAAGGGGAAAAAAAACTGCAATCACAATAAAGAACTGCGCGCCTGGCGATCAATAATAATCCTGGGAGATACCGAGCAAGGTTGGAAGGAACCATGATTATGGATGAGGATAGACAGTGATAAACTCAGGTTCCCGGCATGACCGTTGTACCTTTGCTGAAGAAATCAACAGGACGACGCCGACGCCGACGCCGACGACAACCAACCGCTGCACGTATGTCTGTGTATCATCTGAATTAAAGAGCACTGCTCTGCTGCTAACTAGTTTTTCTTCAAGCAAGGCATGGTAACTTCAACCGCTGCACATATTCAGTCGATGGACAATGCACAAAATCCAGCCAGGCCCATAGCATATGCCTGGATGGGATGACGGATTGATCGGCAGAAACAGAAGAGACTACGCTACTTAGTCACGGTGACACAGGCAACTAGATCTAGAAGATGCCGCGGCTGCGAGCAAGCTCGAGGATATCCTCACCACCGGTGATTGTACAAGGAGCGGTGGGGATCATGAGCACGGCCCTGGCGAGAGGGTCCAGTTCGGGGCTGCGGCTGCGGCTGCGGCTGGGGCTGGGGCTGGGGCTCGGAGTCGCAGACCTGATCTTGTTGGCTCTTCTCACCTTCCTCTTGCAGACCCTCTTCCTCTTGCAGACCTTCTTCCGCGGCTTCAACTTGACCCGCTCTGGACTGGGACTCTTACTGTCCGAGGGAGGGGAGGGAGCGGGAGCGGGAGGAGGGGTGGGGTCAGGCTGGGTGAAGGGGATGGAGCACATGACGATGGCCTCTTCCCCCTGACTCTGCGGGTCCTGATGCGTGAGAGGCGGCGTGCTGAACACCTCGACCTCCTCCTCCTCCTCCTCCTCCCGCTCCCCCTCCTCATTGTCACGGGAGATGAAGCGGGCGCGGACGATGAGCTCCTCCTGCGATGCGGAGGCGTCGATGTCCGCCTCCTCCGCGGCGTCCCAAGCGGAGGCGGACGAGGCCATCGTCATGTGCTCCATCCACCAGCGGACGAGATGTTGGCAGATTGGAACCGACGGTGGCTAGGGTTTGGCTAGCTTCGATGGAAAGGGTCTCTCCCTGTCCGAGGCCGGCGGCCCGGTGTTTGTTTACTGGCTGTGGCAATACGGAAGGAGGGGCATCGCGTCGGGTATGGGGCCGAAATTTACTGGGCTGGGCCGAAATCTCTCCCTGCTTGGATTGGAGGAAAAGATTCCTGCAATTTACCATGACCCTCCTTTGTTATCAATCAATATCATAGAAGCACAAAGGCCGCCATGGTTCGTAATGCTCCATACAGACTTGTTCGATTAGCTTTCAATCCATGTGTCTTAATTTATATGGATTGAGTGGGTTTAAATAGGGATGAAAACGGTTTCGGAATTTTTCGGAATTCCGGAAACCGATTTCGAAATTTTTCGATCGGATTCATCGGTAACGGTATTTTTCGAAAACGGAATCGGTTTTCGGAATTTTCTATCGGAATCGGTATCGGAATCGGCATGGTGTTTTACCGACCGTTTCCATCGGTTACCGGTTTTTGTCGGAAATTACCGGATTTATGTCTCGAAAATTTCCGGAATTATGTCTCGGAATTTTTTCGGAATTTTCTAGCATGTGATTTTTTCGCATCGCCTGTACATCTCTGGATAAGGATTACTTATTTTTGTATTTTTTGGACGCTTTAAGATTTTTTTGGGGTTAGATGGTGTTGGAAGGCAGTTGAGATTAACGATTTGGTCTCTCGAACGAATCCACTATTTTCTATGCACATGTTATGTATTAGTAATATATAATGATAGAGAGTCGACAGTCTGTCTTTTCCACACACTAGATTTTAGGGTTTTCCTGTGAGTCTGTGAAAAAACCCTTTATGTAAGGAAAAATATTTCATGAGTAAGCATGCCACGTCAACTAAATCGAGTGGATATTGTGAATTGTGAACTTTGAGTATGTTAACTTGTGATCTTTATGAACTTGTTATACTGTGAACTTGTTATATTGTGAACTTGTGATCTTTGTAAACTTTTTATATTATAAATTTGTGATTCTTGTGAACTTGTTATATCATGAATTGTGAACTTGTGGTATTTGTGATGTTTTGTCAATTTTGTTTTATTGTGAAGTTTGATATGTTTACCGATCGTATTTTAGATTTCGACCGTTACCGGTGTATTTTCCGTACCGAACTTTCGTTTCCGATGTTTCCGAAATACCGATATCGTTTCCGTTTCCGAAGTTACCGTTTTCGATTTTGTTTCCGATAAAAAATATGAAAACGGTAATGGTTTTAGTGTTTACCGACCGTTTTCGACCGTTTTCATCCCTAGGTTTAAATCTCAAACAAATTAAACTTCTTCTTAATTTTTTCAATCTCATCCTATCCATAGGTAATGAGATTAACCAAACAAAACAAAGCCTAAGAGAATATTGTAGCCAGCGAGCATTCGTGCCATCCCAAACAAGTAGTAATGGTTCCTCCTCCGCACAATCCCAATCATGTGCATGCACGCGCCCAGAGCAAAATGTGACGGCCATTTAAATCACCTCATGTCCTAGCTACCCTCTTGTCAGCGTTAGATAGATGCATATACTCGATCAAGCTAGATCCATGTGAATATTCAAGATTAAAAAAAAATTCAAATCCATTGGAGTAAGAAACACCAGCACGGAAAACCATACATAGATGCTGCAAAACTGCATAGCTTAACATGCTTATATCTGTGCGTACATGAATACGATAGACTCCCCCTCTCAGCCACTCTGCTTGCTTACAAACTAGGGTACCATTAGGTGTGTGCATGAAAAGGAGACAGCTTAGTGCTTCTTGCGAGAGAAGTGGTTGTCGTTCGGATTCCTTTTCCCGCTGAACATTGCCAGTGCCTTGCCAACTGGAGGTTTCAGTGGTGCCTTCTTATCACCACTGTGCGAGAATATGTCCTCAACGCCCAAGAAATCATCCGCCTATAGTGAAGCTGATAGTCAAACCTTTGTTCCTAAACGAACCTCACCAAAACAGGTACCAAATAACTTGTTGTACACGATGACAAACGAGGAAATGCATACTTGACAATATAGACCACATATATAATATAGAGGTAATATACAACAGGATAACATAACCTTTTTTTGTTGTTGTGTTCATTAAGTAGTCCACAGTTTGTTGTGCATGTATCCTCATTACCTTATTCTGAAATGACTTTTCAGTACACGAAAAAAAGAAAGAAATGCTAGAGCACTAACCTTGCTGGACTTCTTCAATTTAGGATGAAGAACCTTCTGAGGAAGCTGGTCCTCACGTAGAATGGGGTTCTTAGTTATGGCATCTCTTCCTCCTTGAGGCATTGGGAGAGAAAACTGCAACCAAACAGGTAAACAGTTACAAACAACATCTTCAGCATTCTTAGAAGACGACTCTAAAAAAAGATCAGGTGGATGAAAAGGTAATTGCAATCAAGGGATTGGAGCTATCTCAAAACAAACATGAATGTCAATATTTGCCAGGTATGTATGTGACTGCCGATACCAATCCAAATATTCTCGCCACTTGTTTCATGGAAATTGTTCCTCACTGCTGCACTCATGATTGCCATTGATATTACAAGCATGAAAATAGACCACACAACCAATCAAGTAAAGAACCACACTCCACTACAACCACGCAAGATCAGAGAAGTTGCAGAACACGTATCTAGACCATAACAAAGACAACCAGCACAAATACACTCACTTTTGTGCCTCGAAGTGTAACACGTGGGCGCCGTGAAGCCATAGTGATCCCATTTTCACCAACGGTCACTGAGACCTTCCTTAAGGTGCCACCATTGCCACACTTCGGACAAAATATTTTGCCAGCCTCTTGGGTCACCTTATAGCAAGCATGGCACCTCAAAACCCACCTGTCACAGAAGCATAAAAATACATGTGTTAGTGGGCAATAAAAAAATACAGCATTGCCTTGGATAGCACTATTGTACCCAAACAGCTCTGAGGATTTTAATTCACATACCTATGCATCTGGCGTATCTGCATGCCACCCGGTGCTATGAGCCGGAGGCCAATCTGCAGGATGACGTTTTGCATCGCGTAATCACTAGTAACACATGCTATAGTTGATTCAGATAAGGACCTCAGGGCCCAACTCTGTTCGCTGCTCTCATAATCTACGGAATGTGCATCATCACCTCTCTCATCCTCACCTTTTATATCTAGTCTGTCCAATTCTTTGGTGCATGCATCAGTATCATCACCATAAGATAGCTGGTCAGAATGCAACTGTTCTCCAGCAATTTCAGGGTCAGCATCTGCTTGAAGTTCAAGACCATCAGAACTTGCACTGATTTTCTCAGGGACAGAAGAGAGGCCACCTGTTGAAGTCAGACCATGCTCCAACCCTCCATTTTCAGAGAGAACTTTATCGCTATCAATTGATGCAGCAACAGAACTCGTCTCAAAACTTTGTCCAGATTCTTTGAGGGCATCACGCCTTGCCTTCCTCCGCAAATATCTTCTGTGTGTGCTGCGGCTAACAGCAGGCATCCAACCTACATTATTCTCATCCTCTTCCCATGCAACAGGTGCATCCTTCTCTGAAGGCTGGTCCTCTGTATCCTCCTGTGCCTCACAGACACTGTTGGTCTCGCTCATTGGGAGATCTTGATTCTCAATGTCCTTCAGAGGAAGTATTCTAGAATTGATATCTCCACCAGCTTCTGACATCTGATCCAATTCTTCCCACTCTTTCAGGTTAGGCACATTAGAGCCCCAACCAGGCAGTGGAGCTTCTGACAGCTTTCTGACATTCACCTCAAGCAGAGGAGGAGGGTGCTCCCGCAAATGGCTACTCCCATGGATCTCAGCTTCTAACATGTAAGCCAAAGCAATAATCTTGATATCAACATCTGAAAGTGTTTGGATGTCTCCTGTCTCCCTGGCAAACTTGGTAACTGCGAGTAATAATAAATTAATAATGATACAAAAATGAGTCTCACATGTATACAATGTTCAGAAACATAATATTTAATAACGTAAAAGACTAATGTCTAAATTTGACCTCTCGTTTAACAATGCTAAATGAAGACAACATGCTTTATTACTATGACCATCACGGCAAGTAAGAAAGCAAACAACGTTAGCAACATCAGCAGCCATTAATTACGCAGCAGGATCAAAATGCACATTACTTTCTCAAACAAAATCTTACAAATTAGGGACCACTGGCACTAGCGCGAGAGAGATTTAACTCAGATTGATGATGGCATGATGCACTCGAGAGACTAGAGCAGCGACCTTTCTTCACGAACTCGGGCGCAGGATCAACGGTCTCGACGGGGATGGGGAGGAGTCCGAGCCGCCGCCGCGCGGCCGCGTCCCGAACCTCCTCGAGCACCTCCGGCACGGTGACAAGGCGCCCCGCGGATGTGGAGAGGGCGGGGGCGCCGGAGATGACGGCGTTGGCGTCCACCACGGCGACCGCCACGCCGCTGGAGTTGGCGCAGCTCGCGACGATGCGGCTCACCGCCTGCGCAGCCGACTCCTGCTCCACGGCCTTCCGCTGCGCCGTCGCCGCTGCTCCCCACGCCCCGGAACCGGCCGGAGTGACCGCCGCATCGTCGGAGGCAGGGACCGGGGTGGCGGCTGCGGCCGCCGCGGGGGCGAGAGGCGGCCACGTTTCCATGGGTCTAGGGTTTCGGGCTCACTTTTCCTGTTTGGCCCCTTGTACCTTTTGCAGTTCAGTATTCCAGCAGGATGGGCGCGATGTTTATATGTAGGGGAACCTTTTTTCGATAAGGATTCGTATATATTTTTTAATTTTTATAACTGTAAAGCCTAAAATTAATAAAAAATATTATAAAATAATGAAATAAAGAAATAAGAATAGTTATGATAGCGGTTCTCGGATTTTAGAAACCCTGAGAATTTATTAGGACCTTTTTTTCATAATCAATGAATGACATTAAATTAGTTAAGCAACTAATCTCTAATACTTATTAAGACTGCAATAGTAGTCTGTCCATTCCGTGTTCTGTCACTATTCCCTGTTCTGCCTTTTCGATTCCTTCCACCCACGCACAGTCCATTTCCATGTTCTTCCACCATTTTATATCTATCATTCTCATTCCCCTCCCCGCAAAGCCTATTCCCATTCCCCCCTCTCACGATCTCTCAAACAAATGCTAGCAATAGCTATCGCTACACCACATGTGTGTTTATGTCTACATCTATAACAGAAAACGCATCTACTACATCTCTCCCCAAGCCCACCTGCTACCCTTGCACAATGCATAGTAGTAGATAAGTATCACCGAGATTCTTGAATTATATTTTTGGATGGAGGGAGTAGTATTTAAAGAAGAGCCTTGCATGCAATTTCTTTTGTTTGAATAATGTTTTCAATTTAAATTCATTTTTTGCATGCGTGACATTTATCTTTGTAATATTTTTCCATGGATCTGACTTGTGAGTCATTTTTATAAACCAACGTCAAACATTAATCCATGTTTCTTACTTGAAAACCCCGAACAAACACCATTAGCAGGAGGCACTTGCGTTGGGGTCGCTCATCGACGACAAGAAG
Organism: Zea luxurians; assembly: GCA_029449295.1. NCBI lineage: Eukaryota > Viridiplantae > Streptophyta > Magnoliopsida > Poales > Poaceae > Zea > Zea luxurians. The sequence goes on along the minus strand of JAOPSE010000053.1, from coordinate 6,977,446 downwards.
AAACTTTGCGACTATCAGTTCGACCTCTAGAAATAGTCCTACGTGGTCACATGTGCTGCTATGTACAACAAGCTTCGGCCTAGCCGCCGCTTGGACGCGGTGCAGAGCGGCTGCTCCGCGCTGTCCATCATCAAGTAGGGGGACTCATGGTTGTCGCCAACGTCGGTGACTCTCGGGTTGTTCTGGGCACCGCATTCGACGACGATGCCATCACGTCGTCCAGCTCATCGTCCACCTAAAGCCCAACCTGCCACGTAAGTCGCTACTGACCGGCCATGAATTCTTGGGTGCTGGGACGATGGCCGTTGCTGACGTTGTGTGATTGTCCTCGAACACGATGTATGTAGAGGAGTAGCGCATCTGGTGATGCAACGGCTAGGGGTACTACCTTGCTGATGAGCCCGGGGTGCACTTCGTTTTATAGCCCAACCAAGAGTCATCAGTACTCGGTATGTCGTGCGCGTTCGACGACTACTATATCGAGGACTGTGGCATCATTTTGGCGCTAGAGGTGACGCAGAGGAGGACCGACAACAATGACCAGTTCGTCATCCTTGCCACCGTTGGGGTAGCTTTTGTGCCGGTTTGCCTTTAATTCTCTTCGCAAACACACAGTTGCCTTTTTGTTTAGGCAAAAGTGTATGGTGGTACGTGTCTGATGACTAATGATGTACGAGGGAGTTTCTTCCGGCATGTGTGAAATGTGCTCTCCAATGATGAGACCATGCAAATCGTGACATATATCGAAGTCTGCATAATACTGATGGTTGCAATGTAGTGGTGAAACAGATAGATTAAAATAACAAAATTTATGTATGATCAGAATCACAAATTGATTACGAAACATTTTCTCATAACGGTATAACACACATTTTGTATATAAGTTATCATAGTATACTGGTATTATATATTCCCGTTGCAATGCACGGGCATTCAGCTAGTAAATAGATAAAGAAAGGATTAACCTCTTGACAATAGTTTTGTGGTAATGAATTTTATGGACAACACAAATTAGACCTCTAATTTTAAATAAAAACATGAAATGGAAAAATGAGAAAGGGAATTTCCAATAAAAAACATTTATTTCTTCTATAAACAAATGGCAAAGAAAATAAATGATAATATTGTAAATAGTAAAAGATTATATTCACATTAGTATTAATTTTGGCTCTTAGAAATTTGGAGTTCACAATGGGAATTTGAATTTGATTTGGATATCTGAAATTTGAAATAAGAAAAGAGAATAAAAAATAAAGGAAAAACTCGCCTTGGGCCGAATTCCTAACCCCTCGGCCCATTCCTCTCCGCGCGGCCCACTTTCTCTTCTAGCACTCGCATCCACTGACTGGGGGGCCCACTGGTCGGTCAATCGTGCGCGCGGGTCGTTCTGTCTCAGTCGCTTGAACGTGGGACCCAGTGGTCAGCCCCGTCTCCACCAAATCGCAACAGACCCGCACGCGCTGGAGAGCCGCGCCAACCTCGCCAGTGATCTCGGCCTCCTCTCACGTGGACTTCTTCTCCCCCTTGGACTATAAAAGTCGTGTGTCGTGGCCCTAGTCGACCATCGGAGCCACTGCATCACCGAAAGAAAAGGAGACCCGTCACCGGATCTCTGCGGGTGAAAATTCTCTATGCCTGGGAACAGGATCTAGATGTCGTCTAGAGGGGGGTGAATAGGCGAATAATAATTATCACTTTAAAACTTAAATTCTTACTCTACTCAAAGGCTGGATCGCAGTGGAATGAAAGACCCTTCGAGTAGGTTGCAGCGGAATAGAAGATCTTGTCTTAAAATACCCTGCACTTCAAATATAGCTTGTACCACAAATAAGTATTGAAGTGCAGATATAAAGAGTGAGTAAGACAGAGAATCAGCACACAGCATAGAGCAGAGCACACAGACGCAGGGATTTATCCCGAGGTTTGGCCAAGCCTGAAACGCTTGCCTAGTCCTCGTTGGAGTTAGCCACACCTAGGCTTGGAGTCTATTTCAACTCCTTCCTCCGTTTGCTCAGATCTGTCAGTATGACAGATAGAGCCTTCGACTATGTAGATATTGGTTACAACAACGTCGTGGCTGCTTACAGTCTTCTTGATAGCACTCCGGCAGAGTAACAATGCGCTCAAGACTTTGCTCTAGCTCTCAACAGCACTTCTCCACTCTCTAAAGGCTTATAGCTTTGCCTCCACACAAACTAGAGAGATATACACGAGAGGGAGAGAGAATTGATCCAAATGATGTATACAATTGTTGGCTGCACTTGTGTACTTGTTGGAGGCGCCTAGGGGTCCCTTTTATAGACCCAAGGGGCCTAGGAGCCGTTGGAATTCCTTTTGGAAGGCAATCCTTGCCTTCTGTCGGGTGGCGCATCGGACAGTCCGGTGCACCACCAGACATGAACAGTAGCTTGTCCGGTGCCCGATCTCCTTCCTTTTCTGGCGAAGCCGACTGTTGTGCCCTTGGTCCTCTTGGCACACCAGACACTGTCCGGTTCACACCGGACAGTCCGGTGCGCCAACTGACCGCTGGCTCAGGCCACGTGTCGCCCGCTGATTGCGCTGCCGACCGTTGGCGCGGGCACCGTTGGCTCACCGGACAGTCCGATGCACCACCGGACAGTCCGGTGAATTATAGCCACGTCGCCCATCTCTTTTCCCGAGAGCGCCTAGTTGACGCCGAGTCAGCCTAGGGCACCGGACACTATCCGGTGTGCCAGGCCAGAGCTGATGTTGGCTGTACACAACTAACTCTTCTTCAATTCAAATCTTCTCTGCTTGCCTCTGTTTCTAGCACTTAGATAAAACATGTTAGTACTAAAAAACAATTCACTAAGTCTAGAAACACACCTTGTTCTTGTTTTGCACTTCTATATCATTTGGCATGATTAAGATTGATGTTGGACTCATAAACCATCAAGTCAACATGACTTGATCTAGATTGACATATCTGAGTTCCAACAGCACTGTTCCTTTAGTGACCTTGTTCACTTCTTTGAGCTTGATCTTGAGCCTTATGACTTACACCACACAATTGTAGATGTTTCCTCATTGGTTGTAAGTCATGTCCTTATGTAGTGATCCTTGATGCACCAGAACTCTTAACTCGATCAACCTTGACTTTGCAAGTCTTCTTCTTCACCCCTGGCTTTGGGTTCCTGGTCTCCTTGACCTTCTCCCGTGCACTCGGTACCTCGAAGCTCTTCTTGCCTCCATCCTTGGCTTGATCGGTTGTCTCTGAGTTACGCACATCGAGTCTCACTTAAGCAATGTCCATCTTACTTGTGATGTCCATTATCTATAGATAATCCAAGTCTTTGGACCATCACTCTTGTTCACTTGTGTTGAACCCTATTAGCTTTGCATTAAGCACCTGTTCAACACTTAGCACACTTGTTAGTCCTTTAATTGGGTTGTCATCCAAACCACCAAAACCCACAAGAGAGCTTTCAATCTCCCCCTTTTTGGTGATTGATGGCAACACAATTAAAGCTTACACAATAATAAGATTTAAAGCACAAATTCTGAATTCTAAGTTTATAGAATGCCCCCCTAAATATGTGCTTACATTAAAATCTTAACTTTGGCCTTAAATGCCAAAATGCACATACTTAGGCTAATTCGAAGCATTGCTACACCTTAGCACCTGTGGGATGTATTATGTCAAGAATCAAACTGTGATGCGTATAACACACAAATGCACAGAATCAGAGTTAAACATCAATTAAATGGATATACCACAGGAATATCAACCTACCACTATTCACCATTAAGATACCGATTTAAAGCGCCAGAACCACATGAATATCTATCACAGGATAAACACAGTAGATACCAATTGATTCATATCAACGGAAGCACTAATTTTGCATTATCACCATATAATACAACAAGAAGCATATGATAAGTATTATCAACAAACTAACACATTTTTCTTTAATATCAAGGGAACTCGAGGAAAATACCTTTGAGTCCTTTAGCACACAAAAAAATTAATCTTCACCCTTAAGATAAGCTTTCCTCTCAGGTCGAGCTTTCCTCTCAGGTCGAGGTAAGCTTTAATGCACAAATTCTCCCCCTTTGACATCAAACACCAAAACCATATTCAAGCAAGAACATAGGATGATGTCAAGAGACAGCAGGGTATTAAGAAGGGAAAATGCAACACACTAACATTACTCCCCCTTACACATTAAACATATGCAACACAAGCATTGGAGAAAAATTAAGGTACAAATACGCAAAAAGGTCAATACCTCCTTTTGTACCTTTACCATTGTTATGTTGTACTTTCCATCGGAGTTGCTTTTGTCATCAATTTAAGATTTCCATCTTGAAAGCTTTATCTCTAGAGAGCTCCTTCACACTTACGACTGATCCTTTATCCCGACCTTTTCTTGTTGCTAGGATACTAAACTTAGAACAAGTTATAGTATTGTGGCACAAAATGAAGCTTCTATTCTAGTGAGTACCAAAAGATACCAATTGAAGCACACTACCAAGGCTACCGATTGAAAGATCATCGTTGTCATAGCTCCATGATATTTAAAGATAAGCATCTAGGATCACCAACTATTATAGAGCATGAGCAATCTTTAAATATGCAATTACTCACAACTTTAGATACCAATTACTCGACTTGTGGAGGTACCCAGGTCCTGATTGCTCCATTTCTTGCTCATCTTCCCTTTTCCACCTTGAGACTATATAGGATCACTCAAGAAACAGTTTGTCTCAAAAGTGAGAGCACCTAGAGGGGGGGGGTGAATAGGTGATCCTGTGAAACTTAAAACTTAAGCCACAAAAACTTGTTAAGTGTTAGCACAATAATTGCCAAGTGGCTAAAGAGAAGTCTCAACAAAACACAGTACCACAAGAGATCAAGCACAGAGGTGACACAGTGGTTTATCCCGTGGTTCGGCCAAGACCAACGCTTGCCTACTCTACGTTGTGGCGTCCCAACGGACGAGGGTTGCAATCAACCCCTCTCAAGCGGTCCAAAGACCCACTTGAATACCACGGTGTTTTGTTTTGCCTTTCACTATCCCGTTTGCAAGGAATCTCCACAAATTGGAGTCTCTTGCCCTTACAAGTATATGATCACAAAGAAACACAGAGTAAGGGAGGGAAGCAACACACACAAATCCACAGCGAAACGCGCACACACACGGCCAAGAATCGAGCTCACAAGAGTATCACAAAGTTCTCACTAGAACGGAGCTCGAAACACTTAGAATGACAAACAAATGCGCAAAGACTGAGTGTGGATGATCAAGAATGCTCAAAGGTTGCTTGTGTGTATCCTCCATGCGCCTAGGGGCTCCTTTTATAGCCCCAAGGCAGCTAGGAGCCGTTGAGAGCAAATCCGGAAGGCCATCCTTGCCTTCTGTCGTCGGGGGCACCGGACAGTCCGGTGCACACCGGACACTGTCCGGTGCCCGATTTGTTTCCTTAAACAGCAAAGCCGACCGTTGCAGACCGTTGGCAGATCTGGAGCCGTTGGCGCACCGGACATGTCCGGTGCACACCGGACAGTCCGGTGACATCTTCCGACCGTTGGCTCCGCCACGTGTCCCGCGCAGATTGCGCGGCCGACCGTTGGCCCGGCCGACCGTTGGTTCACCGGACAGTCCGGTGCACACCGGACAGTCCGGTGAATTTTAGCCGTACGCCGTCGGCGAATTCCCGAGAGCGGCCTGTTCGCGCCGAGTCAGTCTGGCGCACCGGACACTGTCCGGTGCACACCGGATAGTCCGGTGCTCCAGACCGAACTGACTCTCGGCTGTACACAGCCAAGTCTTTTTCTCTTCTTCTTCTTTCTGTTTCTAACACTTAGACAAGTATATTAGTACACAAAACCAATGCACTAAGGCTTAGAAACATACCTTTACTTCATGATTTGCACTTTGTTCATCCATGGACATAAATTCACAATTAAGCACATGTGTTGGCACTCAATCACCAAAATACTTAGAAATGGCCCAAGGGCACATTTCCCTTTCAATCTCCCCGTTTTTGGTGATTTATGCCAACACAACATAAAGCAAGTAGAACAAGTACAAAATCAAATCAAATAAGAACTCAAAATTGTTTTGATTCATTTTTGACATATATGGATCACTCTATGCCACCACTTGGTTTGTTTTTGCAAATCAAACTCAAATCTCTATCTCTAAGTCAAACACACATGTTAAAGCATAAAGAGAGTCATTTCAAAAGAGATTGATCAAGGATTTCAAAAACTCCCCCTTTTTCCCATAATTACTACTTCTCCCCACAGGAAGCCAACTTTGATAAGAGAGACAACAAAAAGAGTTTTGACAAACCAAAAGCTCTACTCTACTATTTTCAAAATCTCTCAAGTGGTAGCTGATCCATTTATCGCTTTGGCCTTTATTTTCTCCCCCTTTGGCATCAAGCACCAAAACGGGATCAATCTTGGCCCTTTAACCCCATTGCCTCACCAAAATCTTCAATTTAGAGCAAATGGCAATAAGAGTTCATGAGATGGACTTGGAATAAGTTACCCTCTCATCGGAGTGCAGTGGAAGTCTTGCATGATCCAAGTCCACCTTTTCCCTTTCAATTCTCCTTTGAGACTAAATCAAACAAACTCAAGCATATGGTTAGTCTCAAGGGATCAAGTTGTAACACATCTCCCCCTAAACATGTGCATCACTTTGCAACGGACTTGTGAGGTCCAGGGAGTGTTTGTACAACTTGAGCACCATAATAAGCAACAAAATGCAGAATGAACATGATCAAAGGCATAAGCACATGTATGCTACAATTCAATCCAAGTTCCGCGAATCTAAGACATTTAGCTCACTACGCAGCCTGCAAAAGGTCTTCTCATCTAAAGGCTTGGTAAAGATATCGGCTAGCTGGTTCTCGGTGCTAACATAAAACACTTCGATATCTCCCTTTTGCTGGTGGTCTCTCAAAAAGTGATGCCGGATGTCAATGTGCTTTGTGCGGCTGTGCTCAACAGGATTTTCCGCTATTCGGATAGCACTCTCATTATCACATAGGAGTGGGACTTTGCTCAGATTGTAGCCAAAGTCCCGGAGGGTTTGCCTCATCCAAAGTAGTTGCGCGCAACACTGTCCTACGGCAACATACTCGGCCTCAGCGGTGGATAGGGCAACGGAGGTTTGTTTCTTAGAGTTCCATGACACCAGGGACCTTCCTAAGAATTGGCACGTCCCCGATGTACTCTTCCTATCGACCTTACATCCAGCATAGTCGGAATCTGAGTACCCAATCAAGTCAAAGTTAGACCCCTTTGGATACCAGATCCCGAAGCAAGGCGTAGCGACTAAATATCTAAGAATTCGCTTCACCGCCACCAAGTGACACTCCTTAGGATCGGATTGAAATCTAGCACACATGCATACGCTAAGCATAATATCCGGTCTACTAGCACATAAATAAAGCAAAGAACCTATCATGGACCGGTATGCTTTTTGATCAACGGACTTACCTCCTTTGTTGAGGTCGGTGTGTCCGTCGGTTCCCATCGGTGTCTTTGCGGGCTTGGCGTCCTTCATCCCAAACCTCTTTAGCAGATCTTGCGTGTACTTCGTTTGGGAGATGAAGGTGCCGTCCTTGAGTTGCTTCACTTGGAACCCAAGGAAGTAGTTCAACTCGCCCATCATCGACATCTCGAATTTCTGCGTCATCACCCTGCTAAACTCTTCACAAGACTTTTGATTAGTAGAACCAAATATTATGTCATCGACATAAATTTGGCACACAAACAAATCACCATCACAAGTCTTAGTGAAAAGAGTTGGATCGGCTTTCCCAACCTTGAAAGCATTAGCAATTAAGAAATCTCTAAGGCATTCATACCATGCTCTTGGGGCTTGTTTAAGTCCATAGAGCGCCTTAGAGAGCTTACACACGTGGTCGGGGTACCGCTCATCCTCGAAGCCAGGGGGTTGCTCCACGTACACCTCCTCCTTTATTGGCCCGTTGAGGAAAGCGCTCTTCACATCCATTTGGTACAACCTGAAAGAATGGTGAGCGGCATATGCTAGCAAGATACGAATGGACTCTAGCCTAGCCACAGGAGCAAAAGTCTCCTCAAAGTCCAAACCTGCGACTTGGGCATAACCTTTTGCCACAAGTCGAGCCTTGTTCCTTGTCACCACTCCATGCTCGTCTTGTTTGTTGCGGAACACCCACTTGGTTCCCACAACATTTTGCTTGGGACGAGGCACCAGCGTCCAAACTTCATTGCGCTTGAAGTTGTTAAGTTCCTCCTGCATGGCCAACACCCAATCCGGATCTAGCAAGGCCTCCTCTACCCTGAAAGGCTCAATAGAGGAGACAAAAGAGTAATGTTCACAAAAATTAACTAGTCGAGACCGAGTAGTTACTCCCTTGCTAATGTCACCCAGAATTTGGTCGACGGGATGATCCCTTTGAATCATCGCTCGAACTTGAGTTGGAGGTGCCGGTTGCGCTTCTTCCTCCATCACGTGATCATCTTGTGCTCCCCCTTGATCACACGCCTCCTGTTGATGAACCTGTTCATCGTCTTGAGTTGGGGGATGCACCGTCGTTGAGGAAGAAGGTTGATCTCGTTCATCTTCTTCCTGTGGCCGAACGTCTCCAATCGCCATGGTTCGTATAGCGGCCGTTGGAACATCTTCTTCATCTACATCATCACAATCAACAACTTGCTCTCTTGGAGAGCCATTAGTCTCATCAAATACAACGTCGCTAGAGACTTCAACCAAACCCGATGATTTGTTGAAGACTCTATACGCCTTTGTATTTGAATCATAACCTAATAAAAACCCTTCTACAGCTTTGGGAGCAAACTTAGAATTTCTACCCTTCTTCACTAGAATGTAACACTTGCTCCCAAATACACGAAAGTACGATACATTGGGTTTGTTACCGGTTAGTAGCTCATACGAAGTCTTCTTGAGGAGTCGATGAAGATAGACCCTGTTGATGGCGTGGCAAGCCGTGTTCACAGCTTCCGACCAAAAGCACTCGGGGGTCTTGAACTCTCCAAGCATCGTCCTCGCCATATCGATTAGCGTCCTGTTCTTCCTCTCTACCACACCATTTTGCTGTGGTGTGTAGGGAGCGGAGAACTCGTGCTTGATCCCTTCCTCCTCAAGAAACTCCTCCACTTGAAGGTTCTTGAACTCGGACCCGTTGTCGCTCCTTATCTTCTTCACCTTGAGCTCAAACTCATTTTGAGCTCTCCTGAGGAAGCGCTTGAGGGTCCCTTGGGTTTCAGACTTATCCTGCAAAAAGAACACCCAAGTGAAGCGGGAAAAGTCATCAACAATAACTAGACCATACTTACTTCCTCCTATGCTTAGATAGGCGACGGGTCCGAAGAGGTCCATATGCAGCAGCTCCAGAGGTCTTGACGTGGTCATCACATTCTTGCTGTGATGTGCTCCTCCCACTTGTTTACCTGCCTGACAAGCTGCACAAGGTCTATCTTTTTCGAAATAAACATTTGTTAGACCTATCACGTGTTCTCCCTTTAGAAGCTTGTGGAGGTTCTTCATCCCCACATGTGCTAAGCGGCGATGCCACAGCCAGCCCATGCAAGTCTTAGCCATTAAGCATGCATCTAGACCGGCCTCTCCTTTTGCAAAATCAACTAAGTAAAGCTTGCCGTCTAGTACACCCTTAAAAGCTAGTGAACCATCACATCTTCTAAAGACAGACACATCTACATTTGTAAATAAACAATTATATCCCATATTGCACAGTTGACTAACAGATAGCAAATTGTAACCAAGAGACTCAACTAAAAACACATTTGATATTGAGTGCTCATTAGAAATTGCAATTTTACCTAACCCTTTTACCTTGCCTTGATTCCCATCACCGAATATAACTGAATCTTGGGAATCCTTATTTTTGACGTAGGAGGTGAACATCTTCTTCTCCCCCGTCATATGGTTTGTGCATCCGCTGTCGATAATCCAGCTTGAACCCCCGGATGCATAAACCTGCAAGGCAAATTTAGGCTTGGGTCTTAGGTACCCAACTTATGTTGGGTCCTACAAGGTTAGCACATATATCCTTAGGGACCCAAATGCAAGTTTTATCTCCCTTGCATCTTGCCCCTAACTTCCTAGCAATTACCTTCTTACCCTTTCTACAAATAGCAAAGGGAGCATTGCAAGCATAATAAATGGTAGAAGGTTTGTTCACAACTTTTCTAGGAACATGAGCAAAATTTCTCCTAGGCATATGTACACCATTTCTCCTACACATATCTCTATTATGCTTATAGGAAGAACTAGAAGCAAACATGGCATGAGAATCATAAACATGTGAATCAAAATCATTATAAGCATTTCTAGCATGTCTCCTATCATTATACATAAAAGCATGGTTCTTTTTAGCACTACTAGCCATAGGGGCCTTCCCCTTCTCCTTGACGAAGATGGGAGCCTTATGGCTTGTTAAGTTCTTGGCCTTTCTCTTGAAGCCAAGACCATCCTTAATTGAGGGATGTCTACCAACCGTGTAGGCATCCCTTGCAAATTTTATTTTATCAACTTCACTCTTGCTAGTCTTAAGTTGAGCATTAAGACTAGCCAATTCATCACTTAATTTGGAAATTAAAACTAGGTGTTCACTACAGGCATCAATATTGAAATCCTTACACCTAGTGCAAATCATAACATGTTCTACACAAGAATTAGATTTATATGCTACTTCTAATTTAGCACTTAAATCATTGTTAACACCTTGTAAGGTAGAAATGGTTTCATGACAAGTAGATAGTTCACTAGAAAGCATTTCATTTCTTTTAATTTCTAGAGCAAGAGAATTTTGTGCACTAACAAATTTATCATGCTCCTCATATAAAAGATCCTCTTGTTTTTCTAGTAATCTATTCTTGTCATTTAAAGCATCAATCAACTCATTAATCTTATTAATTTTAGATCTATCTAATCCCTTGAATAAGCATGAGTAATCTATTTCATCATCATCACTAGACTCATCCTCACTTGAAGAAGCATAAGTACTAGTATCATGAGTGCTTACTTTCTTTTCCTTTGCCATAAGGCATGTGAGACGCTCGTTGGGGAAGAGGGAAGACTTGTTGAAGGCGGTGGCAGCGAGTCCTTCATTGTCGGAGTCGGAGGAGGAGCAATCCGAATCCCACTCCTTTCCTAGATGTGCCTCGCCCTTTTCCTTCTTGTATGCCTTCTTCTTCTCCCTCTTGTTCCCCTTTTCCTGGTCACTTTCATTATCGGGACAGTTAGCAATAAAATGACCAAGCTTACCGCATTTGAAACATGAGCGCTTCCCCTTGGCTTTGGTCTTGCTTGGTTGTCCCTTGTGACCTTTAAGCACCGTCTTGAATCTTTTGATGATGAGAGCCATCTCTTCATCATTGAGTCCGGCCGCCTCAATCTGTGCCACCTTGCTGGGTAGCGCCTCCTTGCTTCGTGTTGCCTTGAGAGCAAGGGGTTGCGGCTCGTTGATCGGACCATTCAAGGCGTCGTCCACATACCTCGCCTCCTTGATCATCATTCGCCCGCTAACAAATTTCCCAAGAACTTCTTCGGGCGACATCTTGGTGTACCTGGGATTTTCACGTATATTGTTTACCAAATGAGGATCAAGAACGGTAAATGACCTTAGCATTAGGCGGACGACGTCGTGGTCCGTCCATCGCGTGCTCCCGTAGCTCCTTATCTTGTTGATAAGGGTCTTGAGCCGATTGTATGTTTGCGTCGGCTCCTCGCCTCTTATCATTGCGAACCGTCCGAGCTCTCCCTCCACCAACTCCATCTTGGTGAGCAAGGTGACGTCGTTCCCCTCATGAGAAATCTTGAGGGTGTCCCAGATCTGCTTGGCGTTATCCAAGCCGCTTACTTTATGGTATTCATCCCTGCACAAGGAAGCTAGAAGAACAGTAGTAGCTTGTGCATTCTTATGAATTTGTTCATTAATGAACATGGGACTATCCGAACTATCAAAGTGCATTCCACTCTCTACAATCTCCCAAATACTAGGATGGAGAGAGAATAGGTGACTACGCATTTTGTGGCTCCAAAATCCGTAGTCCTCTCCATCAAAGTGTGGGGGCTTGTCGAGTGGAATGGAGAGCAAATGTGAATTTGAACTTTGCGGAATACGAGAGTAGTCAAAAGAAAAGTTCGAATTAACCGGTTTCCTTCTCTCGTAGTCGCTGTGGTCGTCCTTTTGGGAAGAAGTAGACTCATCACTGTCGTAGTAGACGATCTCCTTGATGCGCCTTGTCTTCTTCTTCTTCCCTTCCTTCCGTCTGTGGCCCGAGCCGGAGTCGGTAGGCTTATCGTCCTTTGGCTCGTTGACGAAGGATTCCTTCTCTTTGTCATTGATCACGATACCCTTCCCCTTAGGATCCATCTCTTCGGGCGGTTAGTCCCTTTGTGAAGAGAACGGCTCTGATACCAATTGAGAGCACCTAGAGGGGGGGGGGGGGTGAATAGGTGATCCTGTGAAACTTAAAACTTAAGCCACAAAAACTTGTTAAGTGTTAGCACAATAATTGCCAAGTGGCTAAAGAGAAGTCTCAACAAAACACAGTACCACAAGAGATCAAGCACAGAGGTGACACAGTGGTTTATCCTGTGGTTCGGCCAAGACCAACGCTTGCCTACTCCACGTTGTGGCGTCCCAACGGACGAGGGTTGCAATCAACCCCTCTCAAGCGGTCCAAAGACCCACTTGAATACCACGGTGTTTTGTTTTGCCTTTCACTATCCCGTTTGCAAGGAATCTCCACAAATTGGAGTCTCTTGCCCTTACAAGTATATGATCACAAAGAAACACAGAGTAAGGGAGGGAAGCAACACACACAAATCCACAGCGAAACGCGCACACACACGGCCAAGAATCGAGCTCACAAGAGTATCACAAAGTTCTCACTAGAACGGAGCTCGAAACACTTAGAATGACAAACAAATGCGCAAAGACTGAGTGTGGATGATCAAGAATGCTCAAAGGTTGCTTGTGTGTATCCTCCATGCGCCTAGGGGCTCCTTTTATAGCCCCAAGGCAGCTAGGAGCCGTTGAGAGCAAATCCGGAAGGCCATCCTTGCCTTCTGTCGTCGGGGGCACTGGACAGTCCGGTGCACACCGGACACTGTCCGGTGCCCGATTTGTTTCCTTAAACAGCAAAGCCGACCGTTGCAGACCGTTGGCAGATCTGGAGCCGTTGGCGCACCGGACATGTCCGGTGCACACCGGACAGTCCGGTGACATCTTCCGACCGTTGGCTCCGCCACGTGTCCCGCGCAGATTGCGCGGCCGACCGTTGGCCCGGCCGACCGTTGGTTCACCGGACAGTCCGGTGCACACCGGACAGTCCGGTGAATTTTAGCCGTACGCCGTCGGCGAATTCCCGAGAGCGGCCTGTTCGCGTCGAGTCAGTCTGGCGCACCGGACACTGTCCGGTGCACACCGGACAGTCCGGTGCTCCAGACCGAACTGACTCTCGGCTGTACACAGCCAAGTCTTTTTCTCTTCTTCTTCTTTCTGTTTCTAACACTTAGACAAGTATATTAGTACACAAAACCAATGCACTAAGGCTTAGAAACATACCTTTACTTCATGATTTGCACTTTGTTCATCCATGGACATAAATTCACAATTAAGCACATGTGTTGGCACTCAATCACCAAAATACTTAGAAATGGCCCAAGGGCACATTTCCCTTTCAAAAAGACACAAGTTATGTTTGCTCCCCCTAAAGTTGTGCGTCAAGTATTTGAATGACTTGTACCTTGCACATTCTAGCTTCCTCAGAACTAGAGGAGGTCCCAACATACCTTGGTCTAGGCATAATATATCAATTGCATAAAAAAGATACAAATTGAATAGATGACATAATACAACTTAAGACTAGTGGAAACAATGCATGCCTCAAGATATATGACATTTTAAAAGCAACATAGGCACACTTCATACATGATGATCATTGCAACACATATACCAATTGAAACCCGACAAGATCATGCATATAAAGTACAATGTCTAAGCACACCATGATTAGAAGTATTTTCTTAGGTACACCAAAGGAAACAACATTTTAAAGCATAAAGCACCTAAGCCAAGATACTGCCAATAGAAAGGCAAGAACATAGCTATGATCACAATCAATAGAACTTCAAGATATTCAATGAAATTGCATAGTTCCATTCTCCATACCTTTGCCTTTTACCTGAATACCATGAGATTCATGCCTGAGAGCACCTGTTGTCACCAATTTAGGGCTCCTTTTGTTCATGCATCTCATAGCTCGAGAGGGTGCATTAGAGACACAACATGGATTTCTTGTTTTGGTATACACAGAGTACCAAGACAAAGTAATCATGTGAACATGGACTAAACAAAACTATCATGCTTGCACACAAGTTAATCATTAAAAACCACATAGCATGACTTACAAACAGATACAGGTTTATCCACATACACCAAGAGAGTTAATCATGGTGGATATATCAAATGAAAAGCTACCCATTGAATGATTCAAGAGATATAACCTATAAAGCACATAGTCACTATTGAGCAAGCATGATTATGATCTTGGAAATCATGGATCATTAATTGAAAGATATTCAACACAAGCAATCAAAAACATGACTACTCCAAGGATAGCTATAGCACGACAATCCAACTTAAAAGCAATACTGATTAGAAATAATGCACTTAAGATACACGGGTACCGTCCTTTGGAGAGCAAGTTGCAGATTCTCATCAAAGTTCTTTGCTTGATTCACCAATAATGATTAAGGACCTCTACTACTTATTTAACTCGAGATGAACATGGGATTAGTATTACACAATAATTCAACCTTGGGTCAATAAATAGACAATAAAATTGACAGCTTAAGCATAGAGTTTGAATTAACCATCTTAAGCTCTTCCAGGGTCTCCAGTCCATCTCGAGACACCTGCATGGTCTAGTTGGCACAGTTTGGTACCCATCTCGGGATGGGTCCATAACGTTCATCTAAAAGAGCCTTTGGTACCCAAATAGCAGTTGTGCTAGTTCTAGGTGATCTCATTACTAATCTAGCACAAGTGTATGATTTGGGTCTCCTAAGCGAATAAAATTGAGATATATTTACTTGCTTAGAAGCCTTACCCTTCTTACATACCTTAGGTAGATGACCATGCTCTCCACACATGTAGCTGAAGCGTCGCTCAACCTGACATGACGCTTGTTGTTTGTCTTTTTTCTTAGTGAGGGTCATCCTGGAGGGTGCACGTGTTTGATTTTTCATGAGCGGACATGAAGTGATCATATGGTCCTTGTCATTGCATCCGAAACATCTCCTCATCCCTTCATCCTTGTTGTTGTATGGACAAGACACAATGAGGTGGCCTAACTCATTGCACTTAAAGCACCTCCTTTTTCCTCTTCTCTTTTTGTTCTTGGATAACATAGAGAGATGGTCAGTGCAAACAACATGACTAATTAAATCTTTACCTTTTTCTTTGTTCATGTTGATTGCTTCACTTATTGCCTTAGGAGCTTATTTCTCGCGGAGTTTGTCCCTTGCTGCGCTTCCTCCTTCCTCAAGCTTATTCACCACATGTTTGTAAATATCTTGAGGAGGTCAAGCATGGTGTCTTCTCCTCAATTGTCCTTGTTTCTTGTTCCTAAGCAATTTTCTTTTTGACCCTATAACTTGTTTCTCAATCAAGGATTGGCCTTTCTTGGGGCAGTGGAGGTCAGCACATGATAATACTTTAACTAATTGATCACTTGTGCAAGAATGAGATTCACATGAGGTTAAACTAGTAATTACTACCTCATGAGCAATATCGAGTATGATATGATCATCAACTAATTTACTATGAGAATATGACAACATATCATACTTTTCACCTAGAGCAAGCTTTTCTAAATTCATCATTTCTACTTGACTCCTAAGCATAGAGTTCTCAGTTTTAAGTTGAGCAACATTAGATAGTACATCATGATTATTTCTTTGCTCAAATAAAACATATTCATACCGTTGGACCAAATTATCATGAGAGCACTTTAGCTCCTCATGTTCTTTGATCATCTTCTCCAGGCTGTCGTTGGTTTTGATGAGAGTTTCCTCTAGCCTAAGAAGCGTCTCGCCTTGTTCATTGTCCCTTCTCAACAGCTTAACCAAGAGTACTTTGTCTTCTTTGTTGAGATGGGTGTAGAACCGACGAATCTCCTCTTCTTCCACATCGTCGGTCTCATTTTCCCTGTCATTATTATTAATGGAAGCAAAACAGAAAAATGTACCTTGTGGTGATGAATACTCATCCTCGCTATCATCCTCATATTCCTCCTCATCATCGCTTTCATCTCCACTCTCATTGTTAGCAACAAGACATGTATAACTAGTGGGAGATGAACCTGTGTGAGGTGGATCCATCGCTTGGTGTCCATCGTTCTTGTTCTTTTCCTTTGGGCAAGTTAGTACCACCAGCAATAGAGGGAGCAGAAGCAGTGCATATGGACTTAAAAAATTTCAACTTAATTTTAGTCCATAGGTCATGAGCATCAACAAATAAATCACTATCACTACTCATGATGGCAAAATAGGCACCTCTAGAAAGAGAGTCAACTAAGATGTTGCAAGCATGGTGATTGAGAGATATACATCTTAGTTCATCATTAGAAGGGTTTTGACTAATATTAGAGGGAAAAATACTTCTACTAAAGATCTGTCTCAAATCAGGATCAATATGCATGAAAGCATTATAAATAGAGACAGACCAAGATTTATAATTAGAACCATTGCCTAGAAGAAGTTCTAGAGTTACCTCTTGTGACGACATCGTCATCTCCAGACGGCTAAGCCCACACTAGAGAGGCCTAGCTCCGATACCAATTGAAAGTTCCCTATGCCCGGGAACAGGATCTAGATGTCGCCTAGAGGGGGGGTGAATAGGCGAATAATAATTATCACTTTAAAACTTAAATTCTTACTCTACTCAAAGGCTGGATCACAGTGGAATGAAAGACCCTTCGAGTAGGTTGCAGCGGAATAGAAGATCTTGACTTAAAATACCCTGCACTTCAAATATAGCTTGTACCACAAATAAGTATTGAAGTGCAGACATAAAGAGTGAGTAAGACAGAGAATCAGCACACAGCACAGAGCAGAGCACACAGACGCAGAGATTTATCCCGAGGTTTGGCCAAGCCTGAAACGCTTGCCTAGTCCTCGTTGGAGTTAGCCACACCTGGGCTTGGAGTCTATTTCAACTCCTTCCTCCGTTTACTCAGATCTGTCAGTATGACAGAGTCTTCCACTATGTAGATATTGGTTACAACAACGACGTGGCTGCTTACAGTCTTCTTGACAGCATTCCAGCAGAGTAACAATGCGCTCAAGACTTTGCTCTAGCTCTCAACAGCACTTCTCCACTCTCTAAAGGCTTATAGCTTTGCCTCCACACAAACTAGAGAGATATACACAAGAGGGAGAGAGAATTGATCCAAATGATGTATGCAATTGTTGGCTGCACTTGTGTACTTGTTGGAGGCGCCTAGGGGTCCCTTTTATAGACCCAAGGGGCCTAGGAGACGTTGGAATTCCTTTTGGAAGGCAATCCTTGCCTTCTGTCGGGTGGCGCATCGGACAGTCCGGTGCACCATCGGACATGAACAGTAGCTTGTCCGGTGCCCGATCTCCTTCCTTTTCTGGTGAAGCCGATCGTTGCACCCTTGGTCCTCTTGGCGCACCAGACACTGTCCAGTGCACACCGGACAGTCCGGTGCACCAACTGACCGTTGGTTCAGGCCACGCGTCGCCCACTGATTGCGTTGCCGACCGTTGGCGCGGGCACCGTTGGCTCACCGGACAGTCCGATGCACCACCGGACAGTCCAGTGAATTATAGCCACGTCGCCCATCTCTTTTCCCGAGAGCGCCTAGTTGACGCCGAGTCAGCCTGGGGCACCGGACACTGTCCGGTGCGCCAGGCCAGAGCTGATGTTGGCTGTACACAACTAACTCTTCTTCAATTCATATCTTCTCTGCTTGGCTCTATTTCTAGCACTTAGATAAAACATGTTAGTACTAAAAAACAATTCACTAAGTCTAGAAACACACCTTGTTCTTGTTTTGCACTTCTATATCATTTGGCATGATTAAGATTGATGTTGGACTCATAAACCATCAAGTCAACATGACTTGATCTAGATTGACATATCTGAGTTCCAACAGCACTGTTCCTTTAGTGACCTTGTTCACTACTTTGAGCTTGATCTTGAGCCTTATGACTTACACCACACAATTGTAGATGTTTCCTCATTGGTTGTAAGTCATGTCCTTATGTAGTGATCCTTGATGCACCAGAACTCTTAACTCGATCAACCTTGACTTTGCAAGTCTTCTTCTTCATCCCTGGCTTTGGGTTCCTGGTCTCCTTGACCTTCTCCCGTGCACTCGGTACCTCGAAGCTCTTCTTGCCTCCATCCTTGGCTTGATTGGTTGTCTCTGAGTTACGCACACCGAGTCTCACTTAAGCAATGTCCATCTTACTTGTGATGTCCATTATCTATAGATAATCCAGTCTTTGGACCATCACTCTTGTTCACTTGTGTTGAACCCTATTAGCTTTGCATTAAGCACCTATTCAACACTTAGCACACTTGTTAGTCCTTTAATTGGGTTGTCATCCAAACCACCAAAACCCACAAGAGAGCTTTCAGCGGGGAGGAAAGCCGCCGGGTGATAGCCTCGTCATCGCCGTCGCTCGAGCTCGGGCCTGAAGCAGGGAAACTCCCCTGCGTGACGCCGAGCATTGTCGGGGTAATCTCGAGCACAGTAAACATCCTACATTACCTGAATTGCTCAACGAAGATCCAATTTTGCCATCCGGCCGCCATTGACGTGGCTAACCATCGCCGACGCCTTCACCCTCGGTAATAATACTCTCAGTCGTTTTACTTCGGCCTCCACTTCGAATAGCCCCTGTTGGATCAAAATTTGTGCCGGGGTTGGCCAGATGGCTCATCGCCACCATGTCGTCGCCGTGACGCCGTGGGCAGCACTGCTCTGGCTGTCGTGCATTTGGGGGAAGAAGCAGGTGTCGTTGGTCGAATGATGGACGACTCGGATTAACCTGGGGATACCGCTTCGGTGGGATTGGATCACGACCGTTTGATTCTGATCCTGCGCGGGTGATGCATTGGCGCTGTTTTAAAATCGTGACCATTCGATCTGGATCGGACAGTTTGAGTCGCGTACCAGTTCGCGGGCTCGGGTTATAATCTGAGGCGTTGAAACCAGATCGGGTGACTCACGATCACCGATACCCTTTCAGCCTGTGCATTTTGCAGAAGAGACCCTATGCTTTTAGGTATTCAACCCGCTGTCCTATGCGGTTGTTCACTGAGTCTTAGGATTTCTTACGCCTTGACCCCCGTGCTTCTCTATTTTTGGCACCTAGTCCAGAGCTCAAGGAAAATCAGATATATAAATTTAGAAATTGATTTTCAATACACAAATAGTTGTAGAAACTTGCATAAATCATATTTAATTCATTTTAGCTTCAATTTGATCCATTCCAGTTGCAATAAGTTTGTTTTAATATTACCTATCATCTAGTGCCTCTGTTTAGCCATGAAACATGAATTAAAAATATTCATTTGAATTAATCTATTCTAGGTGCTTAATAACTTCAAAAATTCATAACCTGGTAACCGTAACTCCGAATTTAGTAATTCTTGTTCCTACGATCTCGTTACGCAGCATAGAATATTATTATATAGTTTGATCTTATGTTTGGTGTGATCTTAATTTTGTCTATACCATGTTTGTCTGTATTGCTACATTTAGCAGTGAGGTCACGAGTCACCTGAAGAGCAAGTTGGTACCTGGAATCTCAAGTCCCAGGCAAGTTGTGCCCTTGATCACTTCTTTTTACCCAGTCATGTTTTTGTTAATCATAATGATCTGCATTGGTTAATTTTGATGGGACCCAATAGGCTACCCTAGTTTGGCTATCTTTATACCTTGTTTACCACTGATTTTTTGGGTAGTACATGCTATAACTTTATGTGGTTTTGGGTATGAAGATATACATTATTCATGATCACACTTTTATTATCTGTTTATTATTTACTGTTCAAGATGAGATCATTATGTTAATTGGAACATGGAGCGACCACCCAGGAAAAAAGTGCTACCACAAGGGTGGAATGGGACGCCCTTGGCTGACTAACTAGGAAAGCTAGTGGAGGACTACCTTACCCAAAAGGGGCAAGGACATTAGGGGAGTGGTCAGTGTAGGGAGGCCCTTGGGTTGATTTTGCTGCGATGGCGGTCAGGCGAGGGGTCCCTGCATTGGAGCTTCCTAGAACTGTAGCGAGTTTTCTGAAGCTAGTGGAACTTTGTAAAGGCCTCGTAGTGGTACCCTACCTCGCTTCCTTGGTAGAGGTGTATGGGGTCCGATCAACCCCGTGGCAAATGGGTAACACGACTTGTGGGTAAAGATGCGCAGCCTCTGCAGAGTGTAAAACTGGTATACTAGCCGTGCTCACGGTCATGAGCAGCTTGGACCCTCACATGATTAATTTATAGAACTAAATCCAATTTGTCATATGCATTGCATCGCAGATGTTGTTATCACTTTTGTTCTACTACTTAATTGGGTTGGTATTTACTTATACTTAGTAATTGCTAATAAAATTTTGACCAACTTTAAAAGCAATGCTCAGCTCTAACCATCCCTTTTGGTAATCCTTACACTTCACGTGAGCTCCCACATTTGGCGAGTTAATGCACATTATCCCCCACAACTTGTTGAGCGATGAACGTATGTGAGCTCACTCTTGCTGTCTCACACCCCCACAGGTCAAGAACAAGTATCGCAGGATGAGGCGCTTGGAGGATGTTGTGGCGAGTTCGTGAGAGGTCTAGACCGTCGTCTCCCAGTCAACTTTGGGTTGTTGGATCGTTGTCTCCTTATGATGTAATTATTTATTTATTTTGTACATAACTCCTATTATATAATAAAGATGTGACATTCGTTTCTATACCATTATTCATCATATGTGTGAGACTTGTTTCCAGCACACCTGATGATTATTTCGCGCCCGGGTTTTGGACCCCTAAAACCCGGGTGTGACAATAACCGAGAGAGGTACAAATAGTACTCCGTTACAACTCAAATTCAGACGGGATTCGAATCATTGAATATCTAGGTCAGATATGATATCTATAGAGATGGCAACGGGGGACCCGTGATCCGATACTCAATAGATATTTGCTCCATTAGGGTAATGTATATGGACACATGAATATTTTATTGGACAAAAACCTTCACCCAACGGATAAATGGGCATTAGAACGTTCTGTTGTCACTCATACCTGTTAACCCGCGGGTATAAAATATTCAGTATAGAATTTTTCAAAACATGAATTTAGGTTGTTGCCTACTTGCCTCTTGGGTATTTGGACCATCCGCCTGATTTTTTTTGCAATTTAGTCTTTTTTAATAAAAAAACACATTTAATCCTTGGAGAAAGTATTTTAGTTTTTTGACCCTTCGCTAGTCAATAAGTCCAAAACAACTGAAACACTGAGACCCATATATGATTTTACTATCTAGTTTCTACCCTAGCACATCACAGTCGTCTGGCGGTCGCTGCTCACGGGCACGACTTCACGGATCGCGGATTGCAGATTCACATGCGTGAATGGTGGCGCTATAGCTCATGGGTGAAGAAGACGATGGATGGTGACCTTCTCATTGTCACATTCGGTCTTTAAGGAACAAAGTCGGGTGCATCTCATACATACATCAAAGAAAACAACATATATAATAACAGAGTGTATAGAGATATATGTCACAATATAATCTGAGTATTTATTACATAGCGGAAGACTTACAAATTAAATTATAAATATAAAATGAACTAAGGATCATCCTTGACGCCAAAGTCAACTAGGGAAACACCATCTAGATTAGATCAAACTCCTCGCTTCGTGGCTCCTCCTGAACCACCTGTTCTTCTCCTATGGGGGGGTGTGAGACAGCAAGAGTGATCTCACAAATGTTCATCGCTCAATAAGTTGTGGGGAATAATGTGACATGAACTCGCCAAAGGTGGGAGTTCATGTGATGTGTAAGGCTTATCAAAGAGGATAATTAAAGCTGAGCATTGCTTTTAAAGTTGGTCAAAGTTTTATTAGCAGTTACTAAATGTAAGTAGATACCAAACCTTAATAAAAATAATAGAACAAAATTAATAAATAATCCCATGCATATGCAAATGACAAAATTGAATTTAAGTTATATAATTTAATTATGCGAGAGTCCTGAGCTGCTCATGACCGCAAGCACGGCTAGTATACCAGTTTTACACTCTGCAGAGGTTGTACCCTGTACCCACAAGTCGTATATCTCATGTCACCAGGGTTAGCTAGACCCTTAGATACTACCGAGGTGAATGACTAGGGATCCACTACGAGGCCTTTACAAAGTTCCACTAGCTTCCGAAAACCCGCTACAGTTTATGGGAAGAGCACTTGCAAGAATCCCTCATCTAACCGCCATCGCAGCAAAATCAACCCGAGAACCTCCTTGCATGCAATCCCCTACTGCCCTTGCCCCTTTCGGGTAAGGTAGTCTTCCACTAGCTTTCCTAATTAGTTGGCCAAGGGCGTCCCATTAAACCCTTGTAGTGGCACGTGTTTCTCAAGTTAAGCTCCATGTTCCAATTAACATTAATGATCTTGACATGAACATAAATAGAATAACAAAAGAACTGGAACATGGATATAATAAAATATTATCCCAAAACCATGTAAAGCAATAGCAAAACTACCCAAGTGATTCAGGGATAACAAGGTAAAAGAGATAAACAATCTAGGGTGACCTATCGGATCCCATCAAAATTAAGCCTATGCATGGTAAATGATTATAAAGAACATTATTGGGTAATAAAAATGGTCAAGGGCACAACTTGCCTGGCACTTGATATTCTGGTTACTAGGGTAATTCTTCAGATCCTCGAAACCTCACGCTAGTCACAACAATACAAACAAACATGGTATAGATAAAATCAACATCACACCAAACATAAGTACAAACTGAATAAGAATATTCTACTCGTTGCTACGGAATCGAGAATCACTACAATCGGAGTTACGGTTAAGGAGTTATGATTTTATAGAAGATTTGTGCGATTAAAATTATAAATTGGATAATATAAATCATATGAGAGATTATTCTATAAATAATTATCTCAACGTTAATCTAAGTCATTATTTGGTTAAAGATCATCTAGTCAAATTATAACCATAAGATCAGAATACTATATTAATATTAAAGAAGTTAATCCAATAGACCCAGATTAATCCAATTAGTCACCTAATTAAAAAAGTAGGGGATATCATATAACAAATGTTGCTACTGCATAGTAGATATTTATACGAGACTAACGCAACTTGAACGGATCAAATCGGAGTTAAAACAGAGAAGTTATGAATTTTCTAAGGTTTTATGTATTTGATATAGGATTAATTAGGAAATAAATTTTAATATAATTTTCATGTCAAAACAGTGGTACTAAATGATAAACAATAATTTTATAAAATTATAGAAATTGGAATGAATAAATTTGGACTCCATATGAATTTTCTAGGAATTTTACAAGTTCTAGCAAATATCTTCATATTAAAAATCCATTTCCTATTCATTTTTCTGAATTTTCTAATCTTTTGGGCTGGACACCCACTTATAGAAACCACAGGGGCCTCTACGTAAAACGTCCAAAGACATAGAGCGCTACAGTCGAGGACGGTGGGTTCTATATAAAACAAACACAGGGTCTTATTTGTTAAAACGCCTGGGTGAAGGGGTACGGGGCACTGTGATCCATCCGATCCTAAACCAGTGGCCCAGATTAGAACCCAGCCCCAAATGAGTCCGCACGCCCTGCTGAAAGTCGCCTAAAGGGGGGGTGAATAGGCGAAATCTGAAAATTATGAACTTAAGCACAACCTACAAGTCGGGGTTAGCGTTAGAATTAAGATCGAGTCCGAAAAGAGAGGGCAAAACAAATCACAAGCAAATGAAGAGTGTGACACGGTGATTTGTTTTACCGAGGTTCGGTTCTTGCAAACCTACTCCCCGTTGAGGTGGTCACAAAGACCGGGTCTCTTTCAACCCTTTCCCTCTCTCAAACGATCACTTAGACCGAGTGAGCTTTCTCCTTATCTCACGGGTCACTTAGACCCCGCAAGGACCACCACACACTTGGTGTCTCTTGCCTTGGTTACAAAAACTTGAGAACTAGAAATGAGGAAGGAAGAAAGCAATCCAAGCGCAAGAACTCAAAAGAACACAAATATCACTCTCTCACTAGTCACTATTTGATTGGAATGATCTTTGGACTTGGGAGAGGATTTGATCTCTTTGTTTGTGTCTTGGAGTGAAGTCTAGAGCTCTTGTATTGAATGCAATAGCTGAAAACTTGGATGCCTTGAAGTGTTGGTGGTTGGGGGTATTTATAGCCCCAACCACCAAAGTGGCCGTTGGGGAGGCTGTCTGTCGTATGGTGCACCGGACAGTCCGGTGCGCCACCGGACACTATCCGATGCGCCAGCCACATCACCCAACCGTTGGGGTTCGACCGTTGGAGCTTTGACATGTGGGGCCACTGGACAATCCGATGGTGCACCGGACAGGTCCTGTTCACTGTCCGGTGCGCCTTCTGGCGCCTGCTTTGACTTCTGCGCGTGCAGGCGCGCACTGTTCACTTTTACTGTTCCTTTGCAGACGACCATTGGTGCGAAGTAGCCGTTGCTCTGCTGGCTCACCGGACAGTCCGGTGTTACACCGGACAGTCCGATGAATTATTGCAGATCGGCTCCCCGAATTCCTAAAGCTGGCAAGTTCAGAGTCGTTCCTCCCTGGTGCACCGGACACTGTCCGGTGGCACACCGGACAGTCTGGTGCGCCAGTCCAGGGCTGCCTTCGGTTTAACTTTGCTCCTTTGTTTTGAACCCTTTCTCTTATCTTTGTATTGGTTTGTTGTGAACCTTTGGTACCTGTAGAACTCATAATCTAGAGCAAACTAGTTAGTCCAATTATTTGTGTTGGGCAATTCAACCACCAAAATTCATATAGGAAAAGGTTTGACCCTATTTCCCTTTCAATCTCTCCCTTTCTGGTGATTGATGCCAAAACAAACCAAACCAAATATAAAAGTGCAGAATTGAACTAGTTTGCATAAGGTAAGTGCAAAGGTTGCTTGGAATGAAACCAATATAATTATTTCAATAGATATGCATGGATTGTTTTCTTCTTGTTTAAAATTTTGGACCACGCTTGCACCACTAGTTTTGTTTTTGCAAATCCTTTGTAAAATTCTTTTCTAAACATTTTGCAAATATTCAAAGGTACATGAATAAGATTGAAGGAAGCATTTTCAAGATTTGAAATTTTCTCCCCCCTGTTTCAAATGCTTTTCCTTTGACTTAAACAAAACTCCCCCTGAATAAAATTCTCCTCTTAGTGTTCAAGAGGGTTTTATAAAATTTTTGAAGATACTCCCCCTTTTTGAACACAATAAGATACCAATTTGAAAACTTCATTTTGAAAATTCAGTGGTGGGTGGTGGTGGTGCGGTCCTTTTGCTTTGGGCTAATACTTTCTCCCCCTTTGGCATGAATCGCCAAAAACGGATACTTGTGAGTGAAATATAAGCCCATAAACATTTTCCCCAATGGCAAACGAATAAATATGAGTGAAGACTATACCAAAGTGGAGAACTATGCGGAATATCGGCAAATACCAATGGAGTTGAGTGGAAGCGCTTTCTTTGCCGAATACTCCATTTCCCTTTCAATTCTATGACTAAGCATGAGAATACACTTGAAAACACATTAGTCATAGTCATAAAAGAGATATAATCAAAGGTATATAAATGAGCTATGTGTGCAAAGTATCAATCAAAATTCCGAGAATCAATAATGTTTAGCTCATTCCTAAGTTTGGTAAAGGTTTTCTCATCTAAAGGCTTGGTAAAGATATCGGCCAATTGATCTTTGGTGTTTATATAGGCTATCTTGATATCCCCCCTTTGTTGGTGATCTCTCAAAAAGTGATACAGAATGGCTATGTGCTTAGTGCGGCTGTGTTCAACGGGATTATCCGCCATGCGGATTGCACTCTCATTATCACATAGGAGAGGGGCTTTGCTAAATTTGTACCCATAGTCCCTAAGGGTTTGCCTCATCCAAAGTAATTGCGCGCAACAATGGCCTGCGGCAATGTACTCGGCTTCGGCGGTAGAAAGAGCTACTGAGTTTTGTTTCTTTGAAGCCCAAGACACCAGGGATCTCCCCAGAAACTAACAAGTCCCTGATATGCTCTTCCTATCAATTTTACACCCTGCCCAATCAGCATCGGAATATCCTAATAAATCAAAAGAGGATCCCTTGGGGTACCAAAGGCCAAACTTTGGTGTATGAACTAAATATCTCAAGATTCTCTTCACAGCCCTAAGGTGAACTTCCTTAGGATCGGCTTGGAACCTTGCACACATGCATACGAAAAGCATAATGTCCGGTCGAGATGCACATAAATAGAGTAAGGATCCTATCATCGACCGGTATACCTTTTGATCTACGGATTTACCTCCTGTGTCGAGGTCGAGATGCCCATTAGTTCCCATGGGTGCCTTGATGGGCTTGGCATCCTTCATCCCAAACTTGTTGAGTATGTCTTGAGTGTACTTTGTTTGGCTAATGAAGGTGCCCTCTTGGAGTTGCTTGACTTGAAATCCTAGAAAATACTTCAACTCCCCCATCATAGACATCTCGAATTTTTGTATCATGATCCTACTGAAATCTTCACAAATAGATTTGTTAGTAGACCCAAATATGATATCATCAACATAAATTTGGCATACAAACAAATCATTTTCAATTTTTTTAGTAAAGAGAGTAGGATCGACCTTTCCGACTTTGAAGCCATTAGTGATAAGAAAATCTCTTAGGCATTCATACCATGCTCTTGGGGCTCGCTTGAGCCCATAAAGCGCCTTAGAGAGTTTATATACGTGGTTAGGATACTCACTATCTTCAAAGCATGGAGGTTGCTCAACATAGACCTCTTCCTTGATTGGTCCAATGAGGAAGGCACTCTTCCCGTCCATTTGATAGAGCTTAAAGCCATGGTAAGTAGCATAGGCAAGTAATATACGAATTGACTTGAGCCTAGCTACGGGTGCGTAGGTTTCACCAAAATCCAAACCTTCGACTTGTGAATAACCCTTGGCCACAAGTCGGGCTTTGTTCCTTGTCACCACACCATGCTCATCTTGCTTGTTGCGGAACACCCACTTGGTTCCTACAACATTTTGGTTAGGACATGGAACTAAATGCCATACCTCATTCCTCGAGAAGTTGTTGAGCTCCTCTTGCATCGCCAACACCCAATCCAAATCTTGAAGTGCTTCCTCTACCCTGTGTGGCTCAATAGAAGAAACAAAAGAGTAATGTTCACAAAAATGAGCAACACGAGGCCGAGTGGTTACCCCCTTATGAATATCGCCGAGGATGGTGTTCACGGGGTGATCTCGTTGGATTGCTTGGTGGACTCTTGGGTGTGGCGGCCTTGCATCCTGTTCATCTTCCTTGTCTTGATTATGGGCATCTCCCCCTTGATCATTGCCCTCCTCTTGAGGTGGCTCATCTTCTTGATCTTCTCCTTCATCATCTTGAGCCTCATCCTCATCTTGGGTTGGTGGAGATGCTTTCATGGAGGAAGATGGTTGATCTTGTGCTTGTGGAGACTCTTCGGGTTCCTTAGGACACACATCCCCAATGGACATGTTCCTTAACACGATGCATGGAGCCTCTTCATCATCTAGTTCATCAAGATCAACTTGCTCTACTTGAGAGCCGTTAGTCTCATCAAACACAATGTCACAAGAAACTTCAACTAGTTCAGTGGACTTGTTAAAGACTCTATATGCCCTTGTGTTTGAGTCATAACCAAGTAAAAAAACCTTCTACAGCCTTAGGAGCAAATTTAGATTTTCTACCTCTTTTAACAAGAATAAAGCATTTGCTACCAAAGACTCTAAAATATGAAACATTGGGCTTTTTACCGGTGAGGAGTTCATATGATTTATTCTTGAGGATTCGGTGTAGATATAACCGGTTGATAGTGTAGCAAGCGGTGTTGACCGCCTCGGCCCAAAACCGATCCGAAGTCTTGTACTCATCAAGCATGGTCCTTGCCATGTCCAATAGAGTTCTATTCTTCCTCTCCACTACACCATTTTGTTGTGGCATGTAGGGAGAAGAGAACTCATGCTTGATGCCCTCCTCCTCAAGAAAGCCTTCAATTTGAGAGTTCTTGAACTCCGTTCTGTTGTCGCTTCTTATTTTCTTGATCCTCAAGCTGAACTCATTTTGAGCCCGTCTCAAGAATCCTTTCAAAGTCTCTTGGGTTTGAGATTTATCCTGTAAAAAGAATACCCAAGTGAAGCGAGAATAATCATCCACAATAACTAGACAGTACTTACTCCCGCTGATGCTTATGTAAGCTATCGGGCCGAATAAATCCATGTGGAGTAGTTCCAGTGGCCTGTCAGTCGTCATGATGTTCTTGTGTGGATGATGAACACCAACTTGCTTCCCTGCCTGACATGCGCTACAAATCCTGTCTTTCTCAAAATAAACATTTGTTAGACCCAAAATGTGTTCTCCCTTCAGAAGCTTATGAAGATTCTTCATCCCAACGTGGGCTAGTCGGCGATGCCAGAGCCAACCCATGTTAGTCTTAGCAATTAAGCAAGTGCCGAGTTCAGCTTTATTGAAATCAACTAAGTATAGCTGACCCTTTAACACTCCCTTAAAAGCTATTGAATCATCACTTCTTCTAAAGACAGTAACACCTACATCCGTAAAAAGACAGTTGTAACCCATTTTACATAATTGAGAAACTGAAAGCAAGTTATAATCTAAAGAATCTACAAGAAAAACATTGGAAATAGAATGGTCAGGAGATATAGCAATTTTACCCAATCCTTTGACCAAACCTTGATTTCCATCCCCGAATGTGATAGCTCGTTGGGGATCTTGGTTTTTCTCATAGGAGGAGAACATCTTTTTCTCCCCTGTCATGTGGTTTGTGCACCCGCTATCGATGATCCAACTTGACCCCCCGGATGCATAAACCTACAAAATAAATTTAGGCCTTGTTCTTAGGTACCCAAACGGTCTTGGGTCCTTTTACATTAGAAACAAGCACCTTGGGTACCCAAACACAAGTCTTTGACCCCTTGTGTTTGCCCCCGACATATTTGGCAACTACCTGTTGGTGTTTCGAAACCCGGGGGGTCCCTGGACCGACGAGTGAATTGTCACCGCGTGCCCCAGCCCAGATGGGTCGACGCAAGGTGGAACACGAAGGGGGGAAAGGAAGCAGCCGGAGGGAGGCAAGCGTGAGAGAGTGGATCCTGCGGCCTTCGTGTTTGCCCCACGCCTGAGTCGGGTGCGCTTGCAGTAGGGGGATACAAGCGTCCACGCGGGAGTGGGAGCGAGCGGCCTTGCGCGAGCGCCGTCCCGTCCTTCTCCGCGCGGGCCCACCCTCTGTAAGAGGGCCCTGGTCCTTCCTTTTATAGGCGTAAGGAGAGGATCCAGGTGTACAATGGGGAGTGTAACAGAGTGCTACGTGTCTAGCGGAGGAGAGCTAGCGCCCTAAGTACATGCCATCGTGGCAGCCGGAGGGGTTTTGGCACCCGGTTCGTGCGGTGTCGTGGCTGTCGGAGGAGTGCTGGAGCCTGGCGAGAGGACAGCTGTTGGGGCTGTCGAGTCCTTGCTGACGTCCTCTTGCTTCCGTAAGGGGGCCGAGAGCCACCGTCATCACAGAGCGTGCGGGGCGCCATCATTGCCTATCTGGCGGAGCGAGCCAGATGGGACGCCGATCTTGTTCCCCGTAGCCTGAGTCAGCTCGGGGGTAGGGTAATGATGGTGCCTCCAGTCGACGTGGTCGGTCCGCGCCCTAGGTTGGGCGATGTGGAGGCTCCTCCGAGGTCGGGGTCGAGTATGCCTTCCATGGCCGTGGTCGAGTCCGAGCCCCTGGGTCGGGCGAGGCGGAGACCGTCGGCTGAGGCCAGGGCGAAGTCCGAGCCCTGGGGTCAGGCGAAGCAGAGTTCGTCGTCTTCTAGGGTTGAGCCCATGTCCGAGCCCTGGGTCGGGCGGAGCGGAGTTCGCCGTCTTCTAGGGCTGAGCCCAAGTCCGAGCCCTGGGTCGGGCGGAGCGGAGTTCGCCGTCTTCCGGGGCTGAGCCCGAGTCCGAGCCCTGGGTCGGGCGGAGCGGAGTTCGCCATCTTCTGGGGCTGAGCCCGAGTCCGAGCCCTGGGTCGGGCGGAGCAGAGTTCGCCGTCTTCCGGGGCTGAGCCCGAGTCCGAGCCCTGGGTCGGGCAGAGCGGAGTTCGCCGTCTTCCGGGGCTGAGCCCGAGTCCAAGCCCTGGGGTCGGGCGAGGCGGAGTTTCCTATGACGCCCGAGGCCGACCTTGGCTGCTGTCAGCCTCACTCTGTCGGGTGGCTCAGCAGTCGGGGCGGCGCAGGCGGCGCTGTCCTCTTGTCAGACCGGTCAGTAGAGCGACGAAGTGACTGCGGTCACTTCGGCTCTGTCGACTGGAGGTCGTGCGTCAGGATAAGGGTGTCAGGCCACCTTTGCATTAAATGCCCCTGCGATTTGCTCGGTCGGCATGGCGATGTGGCCAAGGTTGCTTCTCGGTGAAGACTGGGCCTCGGGCGAGCCGATAGTGTGCCCATTGCTGGAGGGGGGTCCTCGGGCGAGACGTAGGTTCTCCGGGGTCGGCTTCCCTTGCCCGAGGCTAGGCTCGGGCGAGGCACGATCATGTCCCTTGAATGGACCGATCCTTGACTTAATCGCACCCATTAGGCCTTTGCAGCTTTGTGCTGATGGGGTTACCAGCTGAGATTTAGGGGCCTTGAGGGTACCCCTAATTATGGTCCCCGACAGTAGCCCCCGAGCCTCCAAGGGAGTACTAATACTCGCTTGGAGGCTTTTGCCGCACTTTTTTGCAAGGGGACCAACCTTTTTCGGTTGCATTCTGTTCCGGTGGGTGCGCGCGAGCGCACCCGCCGGGTGTAGCCCCCGAGGCCTCGGAGGAGTAATTTTACTCCTTCAAGGTCTTAGTGCGCTTCGCAACACTTCGGCTGGTCTAGTTGTTCCCTCATGCGAGCTGGCCGTAGCCCGAGTGCACGGTCGGGTCCCAAGTTCTCGGGCTGGTATGTTGACGCTGTCAACGGTTTGGCCGGAGCCGGGTTTGCGAGAGCAGCCCCCGAGCCTCTGCACAGGGCAAGAGGACGGTCAAGGACAGACTCGTCTTTTTTACATACGCCCTTGCGTCGTCTTTCCGCAAGGAGGAGGGGGGGAAAGCGCCATGTTGTCCTCGGAGGGCGCCGAACATGGTGTTTCCGGTGAGCTGCTGGCGGGTAATCCGAGCCGACGTCCGTGCCCCATTTGATAGGGGTCGGCTAGAGGCCCAGAGGCGCGCCCAAAAGTACCTGCGGGTGATCTGCCGGACCTGGTCCCCTATCGACGGGGTCCGAGGGCTCGATGCCTCCCTCTGATGGGATTCCGTTACAAGATCGCTCCCGCTGGTCTCGGAAATGTCCTAGGGTACCTCGAGAGCGTAGCCCGAGCCGTGGTTATGTATCGAACGTACCCATGGTCATCCCTCGCTCTGTGTCTGAGGCGACTGTGAACCCTTCGAGGGCCAGCCTACGAACCCCTGATCAGTAGTGGGCGCGGAGCCCGAGTGGCCTGAGGCGGCCGTTGAACCCTTCGAGGGGCCAGCCATCGAACCTTTGACCAGTAGTGGGCACAGAACCCACGTGCTCTGAGGCGGCTGTTGAACCCCTCCGAGGGGCCAGCCTTCGAACCTCTGATCAGTAAGGAGGCTCGGAGCCTGTTTCCTTCACGGAGAAGGGTCCTTTTTGGGGTATCCCCCTTTCCCGGTCCCTGTTGTAAGAGAGAGAAAGAGGAAAAGGAAAAGGATGCGAAGTCGAATGACGTGGCGTACCTTTTTCGACGCGGTCATTATGGCGAAGGCGAAGCGTCGCTTGCTTCTCCCGCCTGAGGCGCCGCCTGTCCTGCCGCTATGTTAATGCGACGGGGTGAGTGGTTCGCGAGGCGGTCGTTGCGCGTGTGCGAGCCGTTCGGGGAACGACCGTTTCGCCTTGGGTTTTTGAATCCCGCGACAGGTCCGGGCGAAACGTTGAACGGGTCTCGCCTTGGTCTTTATATACTCGGGGGAGGGTCTGGCGACGGTCCTTTGCTCCGCTTCTTGCCTCCTTCTTAGGTTTTCGCAACCCGAGAGGTTTAGCCGGAGAAAAGGAAACCGCCCACCCAGTCCTTTCCGCCGCCACCCCTTTTGCTCGGCGATGGCCGACCGGGTGACCATCATCTCACCGCGCGATCCATGGCCCTTCTCTACAGTCACAGTGGAGGACCTGGAAGATCTTGTTGCCGAGGGTTTACTTTGCCCTCTCTCTGATGAGAGGCAGCCAGAGTGGATTCCTCCCGCGAGCGGAACCGCCCCGTCCCCGCCGCCGGGGTACGTCATGAGCTTCGTCTCCTTCCACGAGCGGGGGTTCGGTGTGCCAGCGAGCCACTTTATGCGGGCGATCCTGCACAACTATGAGGTGGAGTTGCACAACCTCAGCCCCAACTCCATTTCGCAAGCCGCCATCTTTGTGGCGGTGTGCGAAGGATACTTGGGGATCGATCCCCACTGGGACTTGTGGACCCATCTCTTCTCCGTGGAGCTTTTCGCTTCGCCGACGGGAGAGAGGAGGGTCCGTGCGGCAGTGCGGGCCGACAGTTGCATTCTCCAGCTGAGGTAGTCGCGGGCGTCGCTGTACATCCCCGCCATCCTCGCGTCCTCGAACAAAGGGTGGCAGCGCCGGTGGTTCTACCTCCGGAATGACGGCGAAATGCTTCCACCGTTTTCTCAACGGGTGGTCACCACCGCCGCCGATACCTGGCGCTACGGGACCCCGCACGACAGGCAGAAAAACCTCGAGCCCCTTCTCAAGGCCCTGGAGGTGTTGCGGAAAGGAGGACTTACTGCCGCGGGAGTGATTGCCACCATTCACCGCCGTAGGGTGCTTCCCTTGGCGGAGCGGCGGTTGCCGCTTTGGGAGATGACACCGGAGGCTGACTTGGAGGGCTCGCGGATGTCCTCGGATCCTCTTCCCATCGACGTTCTCCACGGGCGGGTGGCCGTCGCGTTGGGAAAACCGGACGCCAGTGCCTTCTCTCAGCCCTTGATGCGCCCCGACCACGGGTGTGTGACCCTGGTGAGTATCCGCTCCTTCCTTCTCCTTGCGTCAGGTTGCCTTTGGTCCTTATGGTCGGGATTTCCGTTCGCCTCCAGGAGGTAGGGTGGCATAAGCCTTCCCGGCCACGGGTCCCGGAGGACGCGGTGGACCGAGCAGCGCGGCGGGTTGCCGCGGAGGAGAAGAAGAAGAAGAAGAAGGACGCGGAGAAAGCCCGGGCCCGCGAGCGGACGCGGGCCCGTGACGCCTTGGAGAAGCTCTGTCGTCGGCAGGAGAGGGAGGGGCTCCCGAGGGAGCCGTCGCCAGAGACGCCTGACGACGACGACGATGAAGATGATGATGAGGATGACGACATGGCTGCCCGCCTCAGCCTCAGCCCGGGTTTGAGGCTAGGCCAGGAGTCGTCAAGCCAGCCCCCGAGTGGGCTGGCGCCGTCAGTTCCCGGAGTCGGGACGCCGAGGTCCCGGCCCGACGAGCGGGGGCAGACCGAGGGGGTACATGACCCCTCGGCCGGGGAAGTCGAGGTGACCCCGGGGAGTCAGGCCGAGGCGCCTGTTTCTCGGGAGCCGTCGGCCACGCCGTCAGCGCAGGAGGGTGACCCTCAGGTCGCCGTGGCAACGCCCGGGCAGTCCGTCTTTCGGGCGTCCAAGGTGCCCAAGGCGAGGGTGATGCCGAAGCTGGCGGCGAGGCGGACCTCGGCGGTGTCTTCGGGGGTCGAGATCCGAGAGACCTCCCCTCAGGCGCGGTTGGTCATGGCCCGGAGCGGGTAAGTATCTTGGAGCGTCTTCGTCCTGGCTTCTCATTGGTATGTCCCGACCGCGACTTTCCCTTCCTCCTCAGCAAGCGAAGCCACGACCTGACCGATCTGGCTCCCCGGAAGGCCCTTAAGACGGCGTCGGCTTCCGCAGCTAGCGTCGCGCCGGGCCTCGCTGTTCAGCTGGCCTTCTCGCAAGGCGCTCCACAGCGAGGGGCTCTGGCGGCACAAGCCGTCGTGGAGCGAGTTCCCGAGGCCGGCTCTTCTGCCGAGGCGGCCATCGTGCTGGAGGAGGCGGCTGGCGCAGATGTGGCCTCGGGCCCACCGAACATGCCGCCGGTGCCTACCGCTGCTGAAGCCGCTGCCGTCCCAGTCGGGGAGCGACCCGTTGCTGCCGACGCTGAGATGGCCGAGGCGTTGGCGCTTGGTGCCTCGAAGGAGGGGGGCGTGGAAGCGCGATCCGTCCCACTGAGCGGCGGCCTTGTCGCTGCGCGGCGGAGCTCCGAGGAGCGGCCCCAGTTGCTCCGGTTCCGGACCCGTGGGGCTTCGGATCCCTTCTTCGTTCTCGACGACGAGCGGGAGGAGCAGTCTTGGGACAAGCTCCGCAAGTGCGCCGAAGCAACGGTGGGGTCGCTCCGGTCATCGCTGAGGTCTTCTGCAGGGACATCCCCGAAATCCTCCAGGTAATGGTTTTAGGCGTACCTTTTTGTGACCAAGGCGTCTCTTGTGACGCCCCGCTTCCTTCCCTTAGGATCTGATGGATCTGAGCGCCGCCAAGTCGTCGTTCATCCGCCATGAGGTCGATATCTGGGGCTCGCTGCGATCCCTGAGGACCTCGCTTGCCGGGGCTACTGCGCGCCTCTCCCAGCAGGGCGCCGAAGTGGCGGACCTTCGGTCGCTCTGCGCCGATCTGAGAGCAGAGGCGGCAGCGGCCCGCGCAGAGGCGGCAGCGGCACGCGCAGAGATGCAGCGACGGCAGTCGGAGTTCGATCAGGTCGTCGATGAGCGAGACCAATCCCGGGGTCGGGCTGCCGAGGCCGAAAGCTGGGCTGGAGCCCTTGCAGTGGACCTAGCCGTAGCCCAGGCCGCAGCTTCGGAGCAGCGTGCCCGAGTCGGAGGTATGTCCTGGCCATTTCCAGTTTTCGTTTCAGCTTGTTTCCTCCGCTTGTGTTTGAGGCCTTGCGTTCTGGCTGTTCGTAGAGCTTGAGTCCGCCCTTGATGAGTCCACCAGGGCGCTTGTCAGGGCGGCCGAGCAGAGGGAGGCCGACCACGTGGCCATGTCCGAGGCCATCTCGGACTTCTGCCGGGTCTTTGGCTTTGGCGACGTCCCCTCAGGAAGCTCCCCTCAAAGTCGCCTGCAGGCCTTGGGCGATCATGTGCGCGGCAGACTCCGCGAGGCGCTACACCATGGCGTCAGGCAGGCCTTCACCGTGCTCGCTTCCCACTACATCGTGGACCTGGAGCGGGTCAGCGAGGGGTATTGCCTTCCTGACGAAGATGAAGCCACCCTGGCAGAAATCCAGAGGCTCGACGCGGCCGCCGCGGGTCCGAGCGCAGTGCTGGCGACCACCTTCGAGGCAGAGATCCTTCCGCCTGCGCCATCGTCCGAAGCCGAGGTGGACTTTGCCGAGGGTGGTGACGAAGCCGAAGGCGCGGCTCCTTCCCCGGGCGACGCCTAACTCTGTCAGAGCAGTTTCTGTTGGATGCACGTGTGTCTTTTTGCGGCCGCTGAGGCCTGAACACTTTATTATCATTGCATAAAGTCGTGCCCCTTTTCCTTCCATTTTGCGTGTCCGGCCCCGTCCGTCAGTAGCAGGATGGCTTCCCCAAGTAGGAGTCACTTTTCGTGGTGGGTGACGAGTGAGGTATCCGTAACCCAGAGGCGTAGGAGTCCCTTGGCTCAGTCAGCCTTGCCACTTACATGCACCCGCGTTCGCTCCTTGGGGTCCTACTTCCGACATAGCCAGGGGAACGCAAAAGCCTTTTTGATTGAAAATTTTGACGCAGAGGGGGTTCCCCCCTTTTAGCCCCTGAGGGAGGGCCGGGCTCTACCGAGGCAAGGCCGACCGTTCCTTGATGACTAAATCCTCGCCTTGTCTGTCGGCCAGTTTGTTTGTTCCGGGCTTCAGAACTTTGGCGATGACGAGCGGCCCTTCCTAGGGGTGCGTGTAGCCCCCGGGTGTCTTCCGCGAGGGGTGGGTCTGCCTTGCGTAGAACTGACACCCTTCGCGGGTGTGGACAATTCGGGTGGCGTCGGCCACCGCCGTCGGTCATTAGTGACCTTGTCGGAAGGCGTCTCCAACAAGGGTTCGGGGTGCTGCGCGATGGTCGTAAGCCCCCGAGTGTATCTCTTGCAAGAGCTGCTGGCCTTCGGCGATGGAAATGCATCGCTGGAGGATGCCTGAGGGGCTGCGGTGGTAGAGCTCCTTCCCATCTCCCAGCAAGACGAAAGACTTGGCGCGCCACGCCAACCGCCGAGCTTCGGCTTGGTCGAGGGGCAGCTCCCCTCGGTGGAGATATTGTAGGTACGGGGTCTGCTAGTTTTGATTAGGCGTGACCCCGCTTCGCTCCTCCTCGACGCGCAGTGTCTCGCCCTCGGGGGCCGAGGGTACCTCGGGCTAAGCCAAGGGTACCTCGGACTGGGCCGAGGGTACCTCGGGCTGAGCCGAGGGTGCCTCGGGCGGAGCCGAAGGTGCCTCGGGCTCGGGCGTATCCTCGGTCTTGACGGAGGGTTGATGCAGGTCTCGAGAGAATACGTCCAGGGGAA
This sequence comes from Zea luxurians, assembly GCA_029449295.1. Lineage (NCBI taxonomy): Eukaryota > Viridiplantae > Streptophyta > Magnoliopsida > Poales > Poaceae > Zea > Zea luxurians. The sequence goes on along the minus strand of JAOPSE010000053.1, from coordinate 6,940,601 downwards.
CTGTTGTTCGTCCCGAGGCTATTTTAGCCAGCTCGTCCGCAGTCTCGTTGTAGTGTCGGGCGATGTGGTTGAGCTCGAGCCCGTAGAACTTGTCTTCCAGGCGCCGAACCTCATCGCAGTAGGCTTCCATCTTCGGGTCGCGACAGTGGGAGTTCTTCATGACTTGGTCGATGACGAGCTGCGAGTCACCGCGAGCGTCGAGGCGTCGGACCCCTAGCTCGATGGTGATTCGCAACCCGTTTACCAGAGCCTCGTACTCAGCCACGTTGTTGGACGCCGGGAAGTGGAGGCGTAGCACATAGCGTAGGTGCTTCCTGAGGGGCGAGACGAAGAGGAGGCCTGCGCCGGCCCCCGTCTTCATCAGCGACCCATCGAAAAACATGGTCCAGAGCTCCGGTTGGATCAGAGCCGTCGGGAGCTGGGTGTCGGCCCATTCAGCCATGAAGTCCGCCAAGACCTGGGACTTGATGGCCTTCCGAGGGGCGAACGAGATCGTCTCGCCCATGATCTCCACCGCCCACTTCGCAATTCTACCCGAGGCCTCTCGGGACTGGATGATCTCTCCCAGGGGGAAGGATGACACCACAGTAACCAGATGAGACTCGAAATAGTGTCGCAACTTCCGCCGTGTTAGGATTACCGCGTACAGCAGCTTCTGGATCTGTGGGTAGCGGATCTTGGTCTCGGACAGTACCTCACTGATGAAGTAGACTGGCCTCTGGACGGGCAATGCATGCCCTTCTTCTCGTCTCTCAACCACGATCGCGGCGCTAACCACCTGGGTGGTTGCGGCGACGTAGATCAAAAGGGCTTCTCCGGCAGCGGGGGGTACCAAGATGGGCGCGTTCGTGAGGAGCGCCTTTAGGTTCCCAAGGGCTTCCTCGGCCTCGGGAGTCTAAGCGAAGCACTCAGCTTTCCTTAAGAGGCGGTACAGAGGCAGACCTCTTTCGCCGAGGCGGGAGATGAAGCGGCTCAGAGCCGCGAGACATCCCATGACCCTCTGTACGCCTTTCAAGTCCTTGATTGGCCCCATGCTGGTGATGGCTGCAATCTTCTCCGGGTTGGCTTCGATGCCCCACTCGGAGACGATGAACCCCAAGAGCATGCCTCGGGGGACCCCGAAGACACACTTTTCGGGATTAAGCTTCACGCTTTTCGCCTTGAGACATTGGAATGTCGCTTCAAGGTCGGAAAGGAGGTCGGAGGCCTTCCTCGTCTTGACTACGATGTCATCGATGTAGGCCTCGATCGTTCGGCCGATGTGTTCGCCAAACACATGGTTCATGCATCACTGGTACGTTGCCCCCGTATTCCTCAAACCAAACGGCATTGTAACATAGCAGTACATGCCGAAGGGTGTGATGAATGAAGTCGCGAGCTGGTCGGACTCCTTCATCCTGATCTGGTGATACCCTGAGTAGGCATCGAGGAAAGACAGGGTTTCGCACCTAGCAGTGGAATCCACGATCTGATCGATGCGAGGCAGAGGGTAGGGAACCTTCGGACATGCTTTGTTTAGACCAGTGTAGTCTACACACATCCGCCATTTCCCCCCTTTCTTTCTCACAAGCACAGGGTTGGCAAGCCATTCGGCATGGAATACCTCTTTGATGAACCCTGCCGCTAGTAGCTTGTGGATCTCCTCGCCTATGGCTCTGCGCTTTTCTTCGTTGAATCGACGTAGAGGTTGCTTCACGGGTCGGGCCCCAACTCGAATATCCAGAGAGTGCTCGGCGACTTCCCTTGGTATGCCGGGCATGTCCGAGGGACTCCACGCGAAAATGTCGGCGTTTGCGCGGAGAAAGTCGACGAGCACTGCTTCCTATTTGGGGTCGAGCTCGGAACCGACCCGGATCTGCTTGGAGGCGTCGTTGCAGGGGTCGAGAGGGACGGACTTGACCGTCTCTGCTGTTTCGAAGTTGCCGGCATGGCGCTTCACGTTGGGCGCCTCCCTAGAGAGGCTCTCCAGGTCAGCAATGAGGGCCTCGGATTCGGCGAGGGCCTCGGCGTACTCCACGCACTCCACATCGCATTCGAATGCGTGTCGGTACGTGGGCCCGACGGTGATGACCCCGTTGGGGCCTGGCATCTTGAGCTTGAGGTAGGTGTAGTTGGGGACGACCATGAACTTGGCGTAGCATGGCCTCCCCAGCACTGCATGGTAGGTTCCTCGAAACCCGACCACTTCGAACGTGAGGGTCTCCTTTCAAAAGTTGGAGGGCGTCCCGAAGCAGACGGGTAGGTCGAGTTGTCCGAGGGGTTGAACGCGCTTCCCGGGGACGATCCCGTGGAAAGGCGCAGTGCCCGTTCGGACCGAGGACAGATCGATCCGCAGGAGCCCGAGGGTCTCGGCGTAGATGATGTTGAGGCTGCTGCCTCCGTCCATGAGGACCTTGGTGAGCCTGACGTTGCCGATGATGGGGTCGACAACGAGTGGGTATCTCCCCGGGCTCGGCACGTAGTCTGGATGGTCGGCCTGGTCGAAGGTGATGGGCTTGTCGGACCATTCTAGGTAGACTGGCGCCGCCACCTTTACCGAGCAGACCTCCCGACGCTCTTGCTTGCGGTGCCGAGCCGAGGCGTTCGCCACTTGCCCGCCGTAGATCATGAAGTAGTCGCGGATCTCAGGGAACCCTCCTGCCTTGTGATCTTCCTCCTTTGCGTCGTCGAGGGCCTTGCCACCCTCCGCGGGTGGCCCGGCCTTGTGGAAGTGTCGTCGAAGCATGGCACACTCCTCAAGGGTGTGCTTGATGGGTCCCTGATGATAGGGGCACGGCTCCTTGAGCATCTTGTCGAAGAGGTTGGCACCTCTGGGAGGTTTTCGAGGGTTCTTGTGCTCGGCGGCGGCGACAAGGTCCACGTCGGCGGCGTCGCGTTTCGCTTGCGACTTCTTCTTGCCCTTCTTCTTGGCGCCGCGCTGAGTTGACGCCTCGGGAGCATCTTCCGGTGGGCGGCCCTGGGGCTGCTTGTCCTTCCGGAAAATGGCCTCAACCGCCTCCTGGCCGGAGGTGAACTTGGTGGCGATGTCCATCAGCTCGCTCGCCCTGGTGGGGGTCTTGCGACCCAGCTTGCTCACCAGGTCGCGGCAGGTGGTGCCAGCGAGGAACGCGCCGATGACATCTGAATCGGTGACGTTGGGCAGCCCTGTGCGCTGCTTCGAGAATCGCCGGATGTAGTCCCGGAGAGACTCTCCCGGCTGCTGGCGGCAGCTTCGGAGATCCCAGGAGTTCCCAGGGCGCACGTACGTGCCCTGGAAATTGCCGGCGAAGGCTTGGACCAGGTCGTCCCAGTTGGAGATCTGCCCCGGGGGCAGGTGCTCCAGCCAGGCTCGAGCGGTGTCGGAGAGGAACAGGGGGAGGTTGCGGATGATGAGGTTGTCATCGTCCGTTCCACCCAGTTGGCAGGCCAGCCGATAGTCTGCGAGCCACAGTTCCGGTCTCGTCTCCCCCGAGTACTTTGTGATAGTAGTCGGGGTTCGGAACCGGGTCGGGAACGGTGCCCGTCGTATGGCGCGGCTGAAAGCCTGCGGACCAGGTGGTTCGGGCGAAGGACTCCGATCCTCCCTGCTGTCGTAGTGTCCCCCACGCCTGGGGTGGTAGCCTCGGCGCGCCCTGTCGTCGAGGTGGGCCCGATGGCTGTGATGATGACGCTCGTTGCCGAGGCGACCCGGGACTGCAGGCGCTATGTTGCGCGTGCGCCCGGAGTGGACCGAGGCTTCCCGCATAAATCGGGGAGTCACGGCGCGATGTTCCAAGGGGAACCCCTGCCTTCGGGAGGCAGAGCTTTCGGCCCGTCGGACCGCGGCGTCCTCCAGGAGATTCTTGAGCTCTCCCTAGATACACCGCCCCTCGTTGGTTGATGGCTCCGGCATCGCGCGGAGGAGTATTGCCGCTGCAGCCAGGTTCTGGCCGACTCCGCTGGAACCCGGCGGCGGCCTCACCCTGACGTCGTCGGCGATGAGGTGCTGGATGTCCTGGGGGAGATGACGCGCTTCTCTGGCCGGGGGTTGGACCGCCCATCCCTGCCCGATGTCCCGGTGGATCGGCACAAGCGTTCCTGCTCCCTCGTCGAGCCTGGCCTGCCTCTCGCGGATATGCTCGAGCTGTGGGTCAGGACCCCCCGCCGGGACGGGGACCACAGCTAGCTCCCGAAGGATGTCAACGCGAGGCGCGGGCCTAGGGGGATCACCGTTTTCCGGCATACCAAGATGGTTGCTTTCGCCGGGATCCCCTAGATCGACGTGGAAACATTCTCGACTTGGGCCGCGGTCCTCATTGTCGAGGCCGCGGCTGCCGTCGGAACAGTCGGAAAGGCAGTAGTCACATGCGGTCATGAAGTCCCGCACGGCATTGGGGTTACCAAGTCCGGAGAAATCCCAACAGAGGTCGGGCTCACCATCTACCTCGGACCCCGAGGGCTCGTAGGTCGAGTCGGCCGTCAGTCGGTCCCAGGGTGACCGCACACGATACCCCAGAGGGTTTGGACTCGCCTCTAAGAGAGTGCTCACTGAAGCGGAGTCGCTTGGTGGGTCGAGGCCGAATCCAAAAGACACGAGATGGGAATCGGTCGGTACCTTTCGGTCGACGGTCGGTGACGAGGTCGCGTCTGGGACTGACTGCACCACTATCTCAGGTACGAGGGTGACGCCCAGCAAGTCCTTCGCGAGCGTGCTGGCGTCGTGCGTTTTCTTGAGATTGGCGTGTTGCGGGGAGGCGGCGCTCGTCTTCGTCTCAGACGCGAGATCGATGCCCGACGCGCCCTCTGTTGGGGCGCCGGCGCCGTCGACTCGCTCGACAGCCAATGAGGTGCCGCTTCCCGCTTAGCCTTGGTTGCCCCGCCTCCTCCTTCGTCGGCAGGGAGGGGACGGGACAAGCCCGAATGTCGTCCTTCCACCACGTGGGGAATGCGTCGTCGATTTCCCCGCCGGCGAGCAGGTTGTCGACCACCATTGTCACTGTCGCACGGCGGGGGGAGGAGTATCATGTCGTAGCTGCCATCGAGGGACATGAACTCAAGATTCCCGAAACGGAGCACCGTCTCGGGCTGGAAAGGTTGCTGGAGACTGCCCATCTGGAGCTTGACGGGAAGCTGTTCGTCAACACGCAGCAGGCCCCTACTGGCGCGCCAACTGTCGGTGTTTCGAAACCCGGGGGGTCCTTGGACCGACGAGTGAATTGTCGCCGCGTGCCCCAGCCCAGATGGGTCGACGCAAGGCGGAACGCGAAGGGGGGAAAGGAAGCAGCCGGAGGGAGGCAGGCGTGAGAGAGTGGATCCCGCGGCCTTCGTGTTTGCCCCGCGCCTGAGTCGGGTGCGCTTGCAGTAGGGGGATACAAGCGTCCACGTGGGAGTGGGAGCGAGCGGCCTTGCGCGAGCGCCGTCCCGTCCTTCTCCGCGCGGGCCCACCCTCTGTAAGAGGGCCCTGGTCCTTCCTTTTATAGGCGTAAGGAGAGGATCTAGGTGTACAATGGGGAGTGTAACAGAGTGCTACGTGTCTAGCGGAGGAGAGCTAGCGCCCTAAGTACATGCCATCGTGGCAGCCAGAGGGGTTTTGGCACCCGGTTCATGCGGTGTCGTGGCCGTCGGAGGAGTGCTAGAGCCTGGCAAGAGGACAGCTGTTGGGGCTGTCGAGTCCTTGCTGACGTCCTCTTGCTTCCGTGAGGGGACCGAGAGCCACCGTCATCACAGAGCGTGTGGGGCGCCATCATTGCCTATCTGGCGGAGCGAGCCAGATGGGACGCCGGTCTTGTTCCCCGTAGCCTGAGTCAGCTCGGGGTAGGGTAATGATGGCGCCTCCAGTCGACGTGGTCGGTCCGCACCCTAGGTTGGGCGATGTGGAGGCTCCTCCGAGGTCGGGGTCGAGTCTGCCTTCCGTGGCCGTGGTCGAGTCCGAGCCCCTGGGTCGGGCGAGGCGGAGACCGTCGGCTGAGGCCAGGGCGGAGTCCGAGCCCTGGGGTCGGGCGAAGCAGAGTTCGTCGTCTTCTGGGGTTGAGCCCATGTCCGAGCCCTGGGTCAGGCGGAGCGGAGTTCGCCGTCTTCTAGGGCTGAGCCCAAGTCCGAGCCCTGGGTCGGGCGGAGCGGAGTTCACCGTCTTCCGGGGCTGAGCCCGAGTCCGAGCCCTGGGTCGGGCGGAGCGGAGTTCACCGTCTTCCGGGGCTGAGCCCGAGTCTGAGCCCTGGGTCGGGCGGAGCGGAGTTCGCCGTCTTCCGGGGCTGAGCCCGAGTCCGAGCCCTGGGTCGGGTGGAGCGGAGTTCGCCATCTTCCGGGGCTGAGCCCGAGTCCGAGCCCTGGGTCGGGCGAAGCTGTGACGGAACCTCCCAAGTAATTAGGCCCACCTACAGTTGTCCTTGTCTAACAGACATCAGACACCCTGTAGATGTTCCTAAGTCACTTGACAAGCTCGGTATCTTTTCTGACCTTACCAGGAACGTTTCACCCGTCTTGCAGACATTACAGACCATCGGAGATAAAGATATGCGGAAGCGAATTACATAAACTTACATTTATTTCAAAAGCAAGCTCGAGTTATTTTATTACAGACCAGTCTAAAAGTGAGTGCAGAGTAGTAATATTATACAAACCAAGGGAGACACAAACTTCTCCCGAGAAGCTAAAAAAAACAAAAGATCCTATGTGGAGGAACGAGTCCTCCCGCACTTCAGTCTTGTTTTTCTTCTTTGGGAACCACCTTGGCACAGAAGCAGCAAAAGTCTGCTACTTCCCCACCTAAAAACAACAAAGGGATAAACCCTGAGTATGGAATTACTCAGCAAGTCTTACCCGACTAAGGAAAAGACTCTCAAGGGTATGCTGGTTATATGGGAGTCAAGGTAAGGCTTTTCAGTAATCAAAGACTCTGTTTTGCAGAAATGCTTACTAAAGTGGATCCTTAAAAATCAAATTTTATTTGTCAAGTTAAGTAAAATTACCTGCACTAGAGTTCTTTCTACCCTAGTTCAATCACTGGTCCTGCACTAGCCAATTTCTTTAACAAAAGCCCATCATCTTTAGTGGAATGCTACGTGTAGGGCAGTGACCAAGTCTTCATAACCGCGAAGGTACGGCGATCCGAATCGATTATACTCAGCTGAGGATCTCCAATCACACGACATATGTAGCACTTAACCCTTGCATATGTCAACCCGCCACCGGGGTTCTTAAGACCGGATCAGGTTCACGCAAACCGAGAGCACAGATACACCACCGTCCAGCCTCTTGCCACGGAGGGTACACGCTACTCTCGCCACCGCTCCACTCCCATTTCGTGTTATCTTATTCCGGCCTTAGTCTGCCCGAGGCAAGGCTTACCCATGACGAGGCATGTGACCAGTTAAAGGGTCCTCGATCATCAAGCCTACATCGACAAGGTCCTTAATCGACTCAGACGGGGACACTACACCGAGACTCTCTTCTCGTGCAAGTCACCCGCCCGGTCTCAGCTTAATCTTTTTAACCCAAAAACTTGGTACCTGGCAGAGGTACATCTTTTCCGATGTTGAATCCATCACGGCCATGATGGATTCACCATCAAGTTTTATTTTCGAAAACATCCCTCCCACTTTGCCAAACATCTTTTGTAAAACAAATCCTTTTGTTTTTCTAAAGCAATACTAAGCATAGTAAAACCTTTTTGTAAAAACAGGGTTTCAAGGAGGGTAATCAAGATCAAGGAAGGTAATGCAGGAATTGTTTAATCAATCAACTCCTATCACCTAATGCAGCAAGCAAGTGAGAAAGATTTTAAAAACATCAAGGAAGGTGGCAAATGCACCGGGGCTTGCCTTTGTTATCAGGTGAGTCCTGCTCGGATCCACAAATATCGAAATAAAAGCAGTTGCCTGCTTGAGGATCAGAGGTTGGTGGTATCCCTTCTTCAGAGACTTCTTCTTCTTCTTCGTGCTCTAACATAACCATATACATGCATAAGAATGGATGTCATGGGATGCTCATGAGGATGCAAAGATAATATAAACTTATTATCTAAGTCTTGAGTACAACTTTCCTTCACGGTACTCCGAGAACCTAGGGTTTCCGGAGTCAGTAAAGGAGCTCATGGAGCAGGGGGGTGGTTTTGGGTTTAGTGATCAAACAAGGTCCAAATCAACCCAAATTCTACCCAAGGCTTCTAAATATTGGTTTAAGTTCACATAAAAATTTTGAGCATTTTTGGGATTACCATTTATCTTTTAAAAATCCTGAATTACTTCTTTAGGCTATTTTAAATGCCCTAAAATTCCTTATTTATCCTAAAAATCATGAAACTATTTTTATTAAATTCTAGGGAAATTAACAAGCCTAGGAAAATTAGTTTCACAATTTTAGCATTTTTCTACATTTTTCTATACATTTCTAAAGCTCTGTGGAAAAAGAAAAAGGAAAAGCTTCAATAGTAACGGGCTGAAACCAGCCCAGACGGCCCAGATCCGCGCGAAATCGCGCGCGCGCCCGCGCCCGCGAGGCGAGCTTGCGCAGAGGCCCTCGGCGTTTTGGCTAACTGGAGATAGGTTCGGTTACTGTTTTTCTAAGTCACTGACACTTCACAAAAAGACCCTCTGGTTTCTATCTATTCTGTGTTTCAAGTCCCCGACGGCGCTCGCGCACCGCCGCGCTCCGGCGAGCATCTACGCCGGCCGATTGGGGCTAAGACAGGTGCTAAGCTTCGGCCGAGACCAAATCCGAGTCCCCATGAATGTTTCCCCCAACTTAATTGCACTATTGGTGAACTATGGAGCTCCGGCCACGGTGACCGAGAGAATTGCGGACAGATGGGTGCGTTCCCGTCGATTCATGGCGGTCTAGCTCGATTCAATGGTTCGGTAAGCATCAAGAGGAAGCAAGGACGTTGAAACAAGGGAACCGAGGGTGAGATCGGACCTGAAACGGGCTGACCACGGCGAGCTTGATTCACGGCGGCGGAAAATGGATTTGGGGGAAATGCGCAATTCAGGCGTGCTGGTGGACGATCGAGGGTGGGAGCGGGTGCTACAGCTTCACGATTATATGGCGCAACTATCCCCGCCCTCAATTTATAGGCTCCAAGGGCGGTGGCCGGTGAATTTGAGGAGGACGCGCGGCGGTCGGAGGTGGAGAAGAAACACCGGGCGTGGTGAATACGTGTCCACCGTCGTGGCGGTTACTCCGGTGACGATGGGACGGCCCAGGGGAGTCATGACGTCACGGTGGAAAAGCTAAGCCACGCGGCGCACGGTGGTAATCGTCCAACGGCGGCGAGCTCTTATCCCGATCGTCCGATGAGTAAGGGGGAGGTGTACCGCGGCTGACCGGGTGGCCTCCAGCTCACCGGCGGCGAGGACCTTTACCTTGCCAAACTTATCTGGTGATCACTGAGCACGAATCTCGGCGAGCGACGATCGACGGCGACGGCTATCGGCGACGAGCACGGGGGAGATCTTCTTCAGTTAATCAGGCACTGTACCATGGAAGCACCCCTTCAGTGCACCTGACAGGCGATGTTTAGGGTCAGTTTTCTTCCAAATTCCTGTGGCAACATCCCCAAGTCACTGCATCAAAGTTGTAGTGCTACATACCAGCTACAAATCGACTATAGGGATGCGACTTAGTTGAGCACTGGATCATGCTCAAAATTGAGCTAGAAGTGGATGTCAGTCTTCTGCTATTCTGAATTTCAGATCAAACAGCCTAACAGCCAGTTTTTGATTGGGTTTTTCTCCAAATTTCTCATAACAACTGAGCTCACACTCTTTAGCAAAGTTGTTCTCCTATAATTGGTCTTCAACTTTGATGTGGTGACCTAGGGCAAAAACCCTATATTCTGAAAGATACAAGGCTCCAAAGTTGAGCCAATTTCACTGAAAATCAGACTTAGACTATTAAGGACTTAAGAGTTGAGTTTTGCAAATAAGCCCAAAACTTAGGGTTTAACTTGCAAGTTCACATATTTGTGACCCAAATGACTTAAGATACTTATTTGTCTAGGTTTTTGCACTTTAGTCCAAAAGTGGACTAATTTTGCACATAGGTCCCTAGGGTTTGGTTTAGGGCTTCCCAGGGTTCCAATTAGGGTTTCTGGTATCCCAGGAGTATAAAAGGAATTCAAGTTTGTTTTTAGAGTCATTTTATGACTTTTACCCTAACGTCTTTAGGTTTTCTTAGCTTGAGTTAGGTTTTACCCCTTTAACCACTATTTAGGGTTAAGGCCTTTAACCAGGGTTCTATTTGTAAAACATTAAAACAGTACAACTTGTTTGAAATTTTTGCCTAGTGAATGCACTCTAGATGTGTCAAACATATGCAATGCCAATGCTTATGATGTCATGCTCAAGTTTTAGTTATAATAACACCAGGCGTGTTACATCCTTCCCCCCATAAAAGAATCTCGTCCCGAGATTTAAAGTCCTAGGGTGAGTAATGGAAAAGGAAATGTGTCACATTTTTATTTCCTTATTTCTGGTACAAGGCAGGGGTGGTGTGGGGGTTCATTCCTTTATTACACAGCTATACAGATTTTACAACTTACAAGAGGCTAGAAAGCCTGGGAAATTCTTATCTAAGAAGTCTTGGGTTTCCCATGTAGCCTCATCTTCCGAATGCTGGTTCCACTGTATCTTATAAAACTTGAGAGTCTTTCTCCGGGTAACCCTGTCCTTTTGATCCAGAACTCGAATGGGATGTTCCGAGTACGTTAAATCTGGTTCCAGGACAACATCAGTCACTTCAACGGTTCGATCGGGAACCCGAAGACACTTCTTCAATTGTGATACGTGGAACACATTATGCACAGCAGACAATGTTTCGGGGAGATGAAGTCGGTATGCCACTGGTCCACATTGCTCAAGTACCCGGAATGGACCAATGTACCTGGGTGCAAGTTTTCCTTTAACCCCAAAACGCGACACGCCTTTCATTGGTGAGACCTTCAGGTAAACATAGTCTCCTTCCAGAAAATATAAGGGCATTCGCCGTGTGTCTGCATAACTCTTCTGACGAGCTTGTGCCTTCTTCATATTATAAATAATTTTCTGAACCTTATCCTCGGCCTCTTTCACCATATCAGGCCTAAAGAAGCATCTTTCTCCAGGTTCAGACCAATTTAGCGGAGTTCGACACCGTCGCCCATATAAAGCTTCAAAAGGTGCCATCTTGATACTTTCCTGATAACTGTTATTGTATGAAAACTCCGCTAAGGGCAAACATTCATCCCATTTTTGCGAGAAGTCCAGAACACATGCCCGCAACATATCCTCGAGTATCTGATTCACTCTCTCAGTCTGTCCACTGGTTTGAGGATGATAGGCCGAACTGTGGAGTAACTTAGTACCCAAGGATTTATGAAGTTCTTCCCAAAATTTGGATACGAACTGAGATCCACGATCCGACACTATGGTCTTTGGAACACCATGCAAACTGAGAATACGGGCAATGTATAACTCCGCATAGGTAATGACGGGATATTTTACTTTGACAGGGAGGAAGTGGGCGATCTTTGTGAGTCGATCAATGATAACCCAAATAGAGTCATACCCTTTTGCGGTTCTGGGCAATCCCACAATAAAGTCCATGCTAATGTCTTCCCATTTCCATGTTGGGATTGGCAAAGATTGCAATGGACCAGCAGTTTTCATGTGTATGGCTTTGACACGTCTGCAAGTGTCACACTTAGCCACATAGCGTGCAACTTCAATCTTCATCTTCGTCCACCAGTAATGTTGCTTTAAATCTTGGTACATCTTAGTGCTTCCCGGATGAATAGAATAGCGACTAAGATGCGCTTCATCTAAGATTTGCTGGCGGAGTTCTTCACTCTTCGGCACTACTATGCGGTTGTTAAACCATAACACACCTTGATCGTCTTCCTTGAAACATTTGGCTGTTCCAGCCCTTATCTTCTCTCGTATGTGCTTCATGCCCAGATTATCCTTTTGAGCATCAATTATCCTTTGCAAAATGGTTGACTCAAGCTTTAGTTGATTCAGAGTCCCTTGCTGGATTATCCCCAGGTTTAGCTTTTCCATTTCTTGACACAAAGTATTCTCGGAGGTCTTTACCATAAGACAGTGGCAGGAAGTCTTACGACTCAATGCATCTGCCACCACATTGGCCTTGCCTGGGTGATAATGGATCTCCAGATCATAGTCTTTAATGAGCTCAAGCCATCGTCTTTGCCTCATATTTAACTCTGACTGGGTGAAGATATACTTCAAACTTTTATGATCTGTATATATGTGACAGATATTTCCCAGCAGATAGTGACGCCATATTTTCAGGGCATGAACCACAGCAGCTAACTCCAGATCATGAGTTGGATAATGCTCCTCATGTCGGCGCAGCTGCCTTGAAGCATACGCAATTACTTGGCCCTCTTGCATCAGCACACAACCGAGTCCACTGCCTGACGCATCACAATATACATCAAAAGGCTTAGTGATGTCCGGTTGAGCCAATACCGGAGCAGTGGTTAATAATGTCTTCAATTGCTCAAAGGCTTCATTACACTTAGAAGACCAATTGAACTTAATGTCATTCTTCAACAAACTTGTGATTGGCTTCACAAGCTTAGAAAAATCGGGGATGAATCTGCGATAATACCCAGCTAGTCCAAGAAAACTCCAGACTTGGTGAACAGTGGTTGGAGGTTTCCACTCCAGAATATCCTTGACCTTGCTAGGATCTACCGCAATTCCTTTAGCTGATAACACGTGCCCCAAAAATTGAATTTCCTCCAGCCAGAACGCGCACTTGCTGAATTTGGCATACAACTGATGTTCCCTCAGGCGCGTCAATACAATCCGTAGATGCTGAGCATGCTCCTCTTCATTTTTAGAGTATATCAAAATATCGTCGATGAAGACCACCACAAACTTGTCCAACTCGGGCATGAACACCGAGTTCATCAAATAGGTGAAGTGGGCAGGAGCATTTGTGAGCCCGAAAGACATTACCAAGTATTCAAACAATCCATACCGCGTAGTAAATGCGGTCTTCGGTATATCCTCGGGCCGAATACGGATTTGATGATAGCCCGACCTGAGATCAATTTTGGAAAATACCCTCGCCCCAGTCAGTTGATCAAATAAGATGTCGATCCTTGGAAGAGGGTACTTATTCTTAATGGTGACCTCATTCAGGGGCCGATAGTCCACGCACATGCGCAAGGTTTGATCCTTCTTCTTCACAAAGATGGCGGGACAACCCCACGGGGACGAGCTTGGCCGGATGAATCCCTTATTCAGCAGATCTTGTAATTGAATTTTCAACTCCGCCAACTCATTAGGGGGCATACGGTACGACCTTCGGGAGATGGGAGCCGTACCGGGCTTTAGCTCAATTACGAATTCTACATCTCTTTCAGGGGGTAGTCCAGGCAAATCTTCCGGAAATACATCTGGAAACTCACATACTACCGGAATGTTCTTGATTTCCGGTACAATGGCTTCAAATATCCTACCAGAAGCTTTGGCTGGATTGGTTTTGGGGAGAGACAAAAGAATTTCTTCTTGATTATAGCTCAACCTGACGGTTCTGAGTTCAGTGTTGAGAATTGCCTTGTGTTGGGTTAACCAATTCATACCCAAAATTACATCTATATCCTGGCCTTTCAGAACAATCATGTTAGCAGGAAAGTTCCGTCCGGCCATTGTTACTGGCACTTCATAGGCCACTTCTCTAGTAAAAATGTGTCCCCCAGGTGAATGAATTTTAAATCCCTCTTTTGATTCATGACATGCAATGTGATGTTGCTCCACAAATGTCTTGCTAATGAAGGTATGCGAAGCACCAGAATCAAAAAGAATAATTGCAGGGTGACTGGCCACAGGAAACGTACCCATCATCACCGGCTCTCCCTCCGGTGTAGTGGCCACTTGGGTGTAATATTGTAACACCCACTTTGTATTTGCTAGAGATAATACCAATAGAGAAACAATTTCTCTTTATATGAGTTTGATCTTTATGCATCATCATATGAGAACACCATGTCCAAGAACAATTAATAAAAAGATATGCTACTAAATTGTTGCATCATGCTGGATATTTTTATTTTTGTGTGCATTTTGTGACAAGAAAAATATTAAATATCCAAATGAGAAATTAAATCCTAAAAGAAATGCTAAAATTGGGAAAGAAAGAAAGAAAAATGCTATGTAATACAAAGAAATAAAACTTATAAATGGATAGATTTGTTCCACAATGCTTTATCCAAATCATATACTTAGAAAAATTTGAGTACAAGTTCATCACAAATTTGAAATTCAAAACTTAGATTCAAAAGTAAAAGAAAAGAAAACAGAAAATAAAAAGGGAAAAAGAAAAAGCCCTACCTGGGCCGGCGGCCACCCATTCGGCCCATGTGGCCTATCCCTCCGCGCGGCCCAAAACACCACCAGCACGCATTACGCTTCGCTGCCAGCCGGGCCCGGTCGGTCAGCAACACGCGCGCGCCCGGCCAACTGCCATGTGGGACCTGCTCGTCAGTCAGCCACCTTGCGCGCAGGTCACTGCGCCCATGACCCCACCTGTCATCCCCCTTCTTCGGTCTTCCGTAATAGACCGCGCGCTTCGCGCGCTTCGTTGAACGATTCCCTGGAATTCAGGCTTGATCCTGGGTATATGAGCTACGCCATCGTGTGCTCGCCGTTTGAATCGAGCGCCGCCGCACTCAATTTCTTCCACTTCGACCAAAAATTGCGCCGTCGCCTGCTACCGTGCGCGTCGAGAGAGAGAAAAGGTGAAGGGAGAGGGTGCGCGTGGTCTTGTGCGCCGTCCTGGGCTCCATACCGTCGCGCTGAGAGATCTACGACACCTTACACGCGGACCGGTGCGGTGGCCGTGGTCTGGGGCTGGCGGAATCGCTCACCGGCGTTCATCGGCGCCGCTCTTCCGCCCCACGTCGAGGACTGACCTCATCACCGCAAATCCTCTGGTATGATCGCTTTCATTGCGTTCGTTAGCTAATTCCGGTGGTGAAGAATCACGCGGGGGAGGAAATTACTCCTCTTTGGGGCGGGAATTGCACATCGGTATTCGCCTGGCTTCGGTCGCCGTGGCTCGCCGTGGATATGAAGCTTGGGAGGTCAATCGGTTACCTGCTGTCGACCTTCGAGTTCAGGGGGGTCGGGTGGTTGCGTGCGGGCAAGAAATCAAGGGATTCGGGCTCGGGGGCGTCGAGCGATGCGCACCGGCGACCAGCTCCGCCGTGGAGATGTCTCGGCGGCGCTCCCCGTTGAGCTGAGGTTGGGGGCGATCAGCGGGCCGTCCGATCGCTTGTGGACGGTCCCGATTAGATTGAAGATACCCTTTCGTTCAAACGAGCTTCGACCGTAGATTCGAGATCCGAGGGCTGCGGCGAGATCTCGGCTTCATTAAATTCGAGCCGTTGGATTATGATCGGAGCGCTCATGTCGCATACCGGTTCGGGTGATGGGTGGATCTAATCCGAGCCATCCGCGTTTGATCGAACGGTCCAGATTAGTCTATACCCCTTCGCGGGTCGATTTTGTTAAAGAACCCCTCGGGTTTCAGTAAATCAACCCGCCGTCCTTTAGTCACTATTTACTGGGTCTCGGTATTCTTAGCCCCGAGCCCCCTGTGTTTTCTAGGAATTGAGGCCCAGTCCAGCACAGTTTTAAATTGATTAAATGATTAGGAAATTGGATTTTTAATACAAAAATAAATTCTAGAACTTGTAAAATTCATAGAAAATCCATTTTTAGTCCAAATTACTTCATTCCAGTTCCTAAAATTTTGTAATTTAATTCTCTATCACCTAGAGCCTCTGTTATGTCATGAAAACATTAAGAAATTTATTTATCACTTAATCCTATTTAAAGCACATAAAACCTTTGAAAATGCATAACTTAAAATCCATAACTCAGAAAATTATAATTCCTGTTCCTAGGATTTTATTTTAATATGTAGAATATTTCTGTGTATTTTGTTTACATGCTTGGTGTAATGTTAATTTTTCCTATATCCTGTGCTTGTTTGTATTGTGGCGAGTAGAAGAGCCCGTTGCTGAGGATCCTGGTGAGCAGCAGGTTGAAGTAGCTGAGCAGGAGCTCATTGAAGGCAAGTTGTGCCCTTGACCACTTTTTACCCAATAATGTTCTATAATATCACTTATCCATGCATAGGTTAATTCTGATGGGACCCAATAGGTCACCCTAGATTGTTTATCTCATTACCTTGTTTACCCCTGAATCACTTGGGTAGTCTGCTATTGCTTTACATGGTTTTGGGATAATCATTTATTACCTCTATGTTCCAATTCTTGTTGTTATTCTGTTTATGTTCATGTTGATATCATTAATGTTAATTGGAACATAGAGCTTAACTTGAGTAACACGTGCCACCACAAGGGAGGAATGGGACCCCTTGGCTGACTAATTAGGAAAGCTAGTGGAAGACTACCTTACCCGAAAGGGGCAAGGGCAGTAGGGGAGAGGTCAGTGCGGGGAGGTCCCTGGTTGATTTTGCTGCGATGGCGGTCAGCCAGGAACCCTGTACTGGATCTTCCTATAAACTGTAGCGGGTTTTCGGAAGCTAGTGGAACTTTGTAAAGGCCTCGTAGTGTTGCCCTGCCGCGCTTCCTAGGTAGAGGTGTATGGGATTCATGACCCCTTGGCAGATGGGTAACATGACTTGTGGGTAAAGGGTACAACCTCTGCAGAGTGTAAAACTGGTATACTAGCCGAGCTCACGGTCATGAGCAGCTCAGGACTCTCTGATGTTTAAATTATGGAACTTAAATTCAATTTTGTCATTTGCATTGCATGGGTTTATTATCAATTTTGTTCTATTACTTTACTTATGGTTTGGTATTTACTTACACTTAGTAACTGCTAATAAAATTTTGACCAACTACTTAAAAGCAATGCTCAGCTTTAACCCCTGTCATTGATTAAGCCTTACACATCACATGAACTCACACCTTTGTGAGTTTATGTCCACTGGTTCCCCACAACTTGTTGAGCTATGATCATGTGTGAGCTCACCCTTGCTGTCTCACACCCCCCCCACAGGAGATGATCAGGTGGTTCAGGAGGAGCCGCCTAACACTGAGGAGTTCGATCTGATCTAGGTGGCGTTTCCCAGTCGACATTGGCGCCGACGATCCTTAGTTTGTTTTATCTTTATTACTTCATTTTGTAATAAGACTTCCGCTATGTAATAAATACTCTGATGTTTTATGACATTTATCTCTATACACTCTGTTATTATATGTGTTGTCTTCTTGGCGCATGTATGAGATGCACCTGGCTTTGTTCCTTAAAGCCGGGTGTTACAAATATACACGCCCAGTCTTCTTGGTAGTTTTCCCCACAGCATTTCCCTTGGGCTGAGCAGACTTCCCAGTTCCTTGCTGAGCATTGGATTGATTTTGCTTGGGGTACGGGCAGTCCTTGATGAAATGTCCCGACTTGCCGCAGTTGAAACACCCAGTTGAAGAGCTGGGCAAGGCAGGGAATCGAGTGCCTGGGGCACCCGGCTGATTTGGGGAAGTGGAAGTATTGTTGGGGTGGATAATAATGGGTTGTTTATAAGGGAATACTGGTGGACGAGAAAAAGTTTGGTTTTGGCTAGAAGGCCGGATGACGAACCGTTGCCTCTTCGCCTGGCCCTCATTAGGCCTCTCACCACTGAATCCCTTATTCTTTCCAGAACTTGCGTATTTTGCCTCCACAGATAAGGCTGTACTGACAGCCTTTCCATATGTGAGATCAATACATGTGGCCATTTTTCGCTGTAACCGGTCATTTAGACCTCTCATAAAACAGTTCCTTTTCTTCAAATCAGTATTCACCTGATCAATGGCATACTGCGACAGGTGATTAAACTTGTTAAGGTACTGATTGATGGTGTCTCCTCCTTGTTTTAGCTTCATAAATTCCTCTTGTTTCATATGCAGCACTCCCTCTGGTATGTAGTGCTCGCGGAAGGCTGCTTTAAATTTGTTCCATGTAATTTGATGGTTGTCAGGTTGGATAGCCAAAAAGTTTCCCCACCAAGTACTGGCAGGGCCACGGAGCTGCTGTGCCGCGAACAATGGCTTCTGCGTTTCAGAACAACGAAGAAGACCAAACTTCTGTTCAATGACTCGTATCCACTCGTCAGCTTCGAGCGGATCTTCTGCTTTGGTGAATAGAGGTGGACGAGTCTCGGAGAAGTCCAGATAAGTAGTTTCACGGGGACCTTGCTGAAAACCTCTTCCTGCTTGTTGCTGGAACTGCTGCTGACCCGCCATTTCCCTAAGGAAGCGGGTATTGTCGGCGGTGGCATTCACCAAGGCAGCAATTGCCTCGGCTAGCGTGGGTGGAACCGGAGGTGGATTCGGGGTGACATCCCGACCCCCAGAAGTTCCGGCTGCGTCCTGTCCGCGAGTCCTGGTCGGCATCTGAGGCAAAAACATTTGAATAAACATAATGTGCCAAAGAAAACCTTCCATTTTACATTACTATAAAGAGTAATGATACAGACTCGACACAACATAACAGGATACATTACCCATTTTACAAAAGTTCAACCTATTATACAGCAGTACACCCTACAATACACTACTCTACTTTTATTACACCATTAGTCCTGCTTTCCGTTACTTTTGGCGGCTCCATTGTCAGGTGTGGGAGTCCAGACGTCAACCAACCTCAAAGAAGGAGGGGGTTCAAACAGGTCTAACTCCCCACCCAGCGCGCGTCCCGCAACGTGAGAGGGTCCGGCTTCTGACTCAGCAGAGTGTACAGGCTCACTAGGGTGTAATTGTGAGTATAACACATGGACTTCCTCATGCAACGTATTGCAGTAGACCTGCAGGTTGTCGACAGCTGAGCTAAGTTCTTTAATTCGGGCCTGAGCCCTCGCTTCCTTAGCACATGCCAACATACGAGACTGTACTGCCCAGTCAAGTGCTAAATCCCGATCAGCCAGCTGATCCTGCAGGTGACGGATGTCCCTTCTTAGTTCATTGATTCTATCTCCGTCTGCAATCCAAGCATTGGTCCTGTGCTGCAGCGTTGCTTGAAGTCGACTTACTTCGGCTTCCAGGTCTCCTATAGGGTCATTACTTCCGCTGCTACTGCTTTCGTGTCGAGGGGCTAGTTGATGCCGGGGTACTCCAATTGGTCCCGTTGACTTACGTGCCGTTAGCCTTGTGCGTGGAGGCATCTTTTTAAGGGGGAAAATTTATTAGCATAATTCTTAGCATGATGCATGAATAAGTACAGAATCAACCTTGGTCGATTCAACCTTCTATACATTGCACTCTTCCTATCTGGTCTTTAAGATAAACTCTTCAGAATACTTAGGTAAGAAGAGAAAAGAATTTTTAGGTAAGACTTTCGAAAATCTTTTTGAAGATGCCTTATAATATCTGCAAAGAAGGGCTACGCTCCGATACCAGCTGTGACGGAACCTCCCAAGTAATTAGGCCCACCTACAGTTGTCCTTGTCTAACAGACATCAGACACCCTGTAGATGTTCCTAAGTCACTTGACAAGCTCGGTATCTTTTCCGACCTTACCAGGAACGTTTCACCCGTCTTGCAGACATTACAGACCATCGGAGATAAAGATATGCGGAAGCGAATTACATAAACTTACATTTATTTCAAAAGCAAGCTCGAGTTATTTTATTACAGACCAGTCTAAAAGTGAGTGCAGAGTAGTAATATTATACAAACCAAGGGAGACACAAACTTCTCCCAAGAAGCTAAAAAAAACAAAAGATCCTATGTGGAGGAACGAGTCCTCCCGCACTTCAGTCTTGTTTTTCTTCTTTGGGAACCACCTTGGCACAGAAGCAGCAAAAGTCTGCTACTTCCCCACCTAAAAACAACAAAGGGATAAACCCTGAGTATGGAATTACTCAGCAAGTCTTACCCGACTAAGGAAAAGACTCTCAAGGGTATGCTGGTTATATGGGAGTCAAGGTAAGGCTTTTCAGTAATCAAAGACTCTGTTTTGCAGAAATGCTTACTAAAGTGGATCCTTAAAAATCAAATTTTATTTGTCAAGTTAAGTAAAATTACCTGCACTAGAGTTCTTTCTACCCTAGTTCAATCACTGGTCCTGCACTAGCCAATTTCTTTAACAAAAGCCCATCATCTTTAGTGGAATGCTACGTGTAGGGCAGTGACCAAGTCTTCATAACCGCGAAGGTACGGCGATCCGAATCGATTATACTCAGCTGAGGATCTCCAATCACACGACATATGTAGCACTTAACCCTTGCATATGTCAACCCGCCACCGGGGTTCTTAAGACCGGATCAGGTTCACGCAAACCGAGAGCACAGATACACCACCGTCCAGCCTCTTGCCACGGAGGGTACACGCTACTCTAGCCACAGCTCCACTCCCATTTCGTGTTATCTTATTCCGGCCTTAGTCTGCCCGAGGCAAGGCTTACCCATGACGAGGCATGTGACCAGTTAAAGGGTCCTCGATCATCAAGCCTACATCGACAAGGTCCTTAATCGACTCAGACGGAGACACTACACCGAGACTCTCTTCTCGTGCAAGTCACCCGCCCGGTCTCAGCTTAATCTTTTTAACCCAAAAACTTGGTACCTGGCAGAGGTACATCTTTTCCGATGTTGAATCCGTCACGGCCATGATGGATTCACCATCAAGTTTTATTTTCGAAAACATCCCTCCCACTTTGCCAAACATCTTTTGTAAAACAAATCCTTTTGTTTTTCTAAAGCAATACTAAGCATAGTAAAACCTTTTTGTAAAAACAGGGTTTCAAGGAGGGTAATCAAGATCAAGGAAGGTAATGCAGGAATTGTTTAATCAATCAACTCCTATCACCTAATGCAGCAAGCAAGTGAGAAAGATTTTAAAAACATCAAGGAAGGTGGCAAATGCACCGGGGCTTGCCTTTGTTATCAGGTGAGTCCTGCTCGGATCCACAAATATCGAAATAAAAGCAGTTGCCTGCTTGAGGATCAGAGGTTGGTGGTATCCCTTCTTCAGAGACTTCTTCTTCTTCTTCGTGCTCTAACATAACCATATACATGCATAAGAATGGATGTCATGGGATGCTCATGAGGATGCAAAGATAATATAAACTTATTATCTAAGTCTTGAGTACAACTTTCCTTCACGGTACTCCGAGAACCTAGGGTTTCCGGAGTCAGTAAAGGAGCTCATGGAGCAGGGGGGTGGTTTTGGGTTTAGTGATCAAACAAGGTCCAAATCAACCCAAATTCTACCCAAGGCTTCTAAATATTGGTTTAAGTTCACATAAAAATTTTGAGCATTTTTGGGATTACCATTTATCTTTTAAAAATCCTGAATTACTTCTTTAGGCTATTTTAAATGCCCTAAAATTCCTTATTTATCCTAAAAATCATGAAACTATTTTTATTAAATTCTAGGGAAATTAACAAGCCTAGGAAAATTAGTTTCACAATTTTAGCATTTTTCTACATTTTTCTATACATTTCTAAAGCTCTGTGGAAAAAGAAAAAGGAAAAGCTTCAATAGTAACGGGCTGAAACCAGCCCAGACGGCCCAGATCCGCGCGAAATCGCGCGCGCGCCCGCGCCCGCGAGGCGAGCTTGCGCAGAGGCCCTCGGCGTTTTGGCTAACTGGAGATAGGTTCGGTTACTGTTTTTCTAAGTCACTGACACTTCACAAAAAGACCCTCTGGTTTCTATCTATTCTGTGTTTCAAGTCCCCGACGGCGCTCGCGCACCGCCGCGCTCCAGCGAGCATCTACGCCGGCCGATTGGGGCTAAGACAGGTGCTAAGCTTCGGCCGAGACCAAATCCGAGTCCCCATGAATGTTTCCCCCAACTTAATTGCACTATTGGTGAACTATGGAGCTCCGGCCACGGTGACCGAGAGAATTGCGGACGGATGGGTGCGTTCCCGTCGATTCATGGCGGTCTAGCTCGATTCAATGGTTCGGTAAGCATCAAGAGGAAGCAAGGACGTTGAAACAAGGGAACCGAGGGTGAGATCGGACCTGAAACGGGCTGACCACGGCGAGCTTGATTCACGGCGGCGGAAAATGGATTTGGGGGAAATGCGCAATTCGGGCGTGCTGGTGGACGATCGAGGGTGGGAGCGGGTGCTACAGCTTCACGATTATATGGCGCAACTATCCCCGCCCTCAATTTATAGGCTCCAAGGGCGGTGGCCGGTGAATTTGAGGAGGACGCGCGGCGGTCGGAGGTGGAGAAGAAACACCGGGCGTGGTGAATACGTGTCCACCGTCGTGGCGGTTACTCCGGCGACGATGGGACGGCCCAGGGGAGTCATGACGGCACGGTGGAAAAGCTAAGCCACGCGGCGCACGGTGGTAATCGTCCAACGGCGGCGAGCTCTTATCCCGATCGTCCGATGAGTAAGGGGGAGGTGTACCGCGGCTGACCGGGTGGCCTCCAGCTCACCGGCGGCGAGGACCTTTACCTTGCCAAACTTATCTGGTGATCACTGAGCACGAATCTCGGCGAGCGACGATCGACGGCGACGGCTATCGGCGACGAGCACGGGGGAGATCTTCTTCAGTTAATCAGGCACTGTACCATGGAAGCACCCCTTCAGTGCACCTGACAGGCGATGTTTAGGGTCAGTTTTCTTCCAAATTCCTGTGGCAACATCCCCAAGTCACTGCATCAAAGTTGTAGTGCTACATACCAGCTACAAATCGACTATAGGGATGCGACTTAGTTGAGCACTGGATCATGCTCAAAATTGAGCTAGAAGTGGATGTCAGTCTTCTGCTATTCTGAATTTCAGATCAAACAGCCTGACAGCCAGTTTTTGATTGGGTTTTTCTCCAAATTTCTCATAACAACTGAGCTCACACTCTTTAGCAAAGTTGTTCTCCTATAATTGGTCTTCAACTTTGATGTGGTGACCTAGGGCAAAAACCCTATATTCTGAAAGATACAAGGCTCCAAAGTTGAGCCAATTTCACTGAAAATCAGACTTAGACTATTAAGGACTTAAGAGTTGAGTTTTGCAAATAAGCCCAAAACTTAGGGTTTAACTTGCAAGTTCACATATTTGTGACCCAAATGACTTAAGATACTTATTTGTCTAGGTTTTTGCACTTTAGTCCAAAAGTGGACTAATTTTGCACATAGGTCCCTAGGGTTTGGTTTAGGGCTTCCTAGGGTTCCAATTAGGGTTTCTGGTATCCCAGGGGTATAAAAGGAATTCAAGTTTGTTTTTAGAGTCATTTTATGACTTTTACCCTAAAGTCTTTAGGTTTTCTTAGCTTGAGTTAGGTTTTACCCCTTTAACCACTATTTAGGGTTAAGGCCTTTAACCAGGGTTCTATTTGTAAAACATTAAAACAGTACAACTTGTTTGAAATTTTTGCCTAGTGAATGCACTCTAGATGTGTCAAACATATGCAATGCCAATGCTTATGATGTCATGCTCAAGTTTTAGTTATAGTAACACCAGGGGTGTTATAGAAGCGGAGTTCGCCGTCTTCCGGGGCTGAGCCCGAGTCTGAGCCCTGGGGTCGGGCGAGGCGGAGTTTCCTATGACGCCCGAGGCCGACCTTGGCTGCTGTCAGCCTCACTTTGTCGGGTGGCTCAGTAGTCGGGGCAGCGCAGGCGACGCTGTCCTCTTGTCAGACCGGTCAGTAGAGCGGCGAAGTGACTGCGGTCACTTCGGCTCTGTCGACTGGAGGGCGTGCGTCAGGATAAGGGTGTCAGGCCACCTTTGCATTAAATGCCCCTGCGATTTGGTCAGTCGGCGTGGTGATGTGGCCAAGGTTGCTTCTCGGTGAAGATTGGGCCTCGGGCGAGCCGATAGTGTGCCCGTTGCTGGAGGGGGAGGGTCCTCGGGCGAGACGTAGGTTCTCCGGGGTCGGCTTCCCTTGCCTGAGGCTAGGCTCGGGCGAGGCACGATCATGTCCCTTGAATGGAACGATCCTTGACTTAATCGCACCCATCAGGCCTTTGCAGCTTTGTGCTGATGGGGGTTACCAGCTGAGATTTAGGGGCCTTGAGGGTACCCCTAATTATGGTCCCCGACACTACCTTGCCTGATTTGTTAGTAAGCACATATGAAGCATCAAAGGTCTTGAATAAAACGTTATGATCATTTGATGCAATAGGAGATTTCTTCTTAGACATTTTAACATGTGTAGAACGCCTAGAGCTAGAAGCCTCATTTTTATAAATAAAAGCATGGTGAGAATGAGTCTTCTTTGCTTGAATTCTCCTAATCTTATCCTCAGGATAACCAGCAGGATATAAAATATAACCCTCGTTATCCTGAGGCATGGGAGCTTTGCCCTTAACAAAATTAGACGATCTTTTAGGAGAGGCATTAAGCTTGACATTGTCTCCCTGTTGGAAGCCAATGCCATCCTTAATGCCAGGGCGTCTCCCACTATAAAGCATGCTATGAGCAAATTTAAATTTCTCATTTTCTAGTTCATGCTCGGCAATTTTAGCATCTAGTTTAGCTATATGATCATTTTGTTGTTTAATCATAGCAAGGTGGTCATGAATAGCATCAATATTAATATCTCTACATCCAGTACAAATAGAAACATGCTCAACGGTAAATGTAGAGGGTTTGCAATCATTTAATTCAACAATCTTAGCATGTAAAATAGCGTTCTCATCTCTAAGATTGGAAATAGAAACATTGCAAACGTCTAATTCCTTAGCCTTAGCAATTAATTTATCATTCTCAAACTTAAGGCTAGCAAGAGATTCATTCAACATGTCAATCTTAGCAATTAAACTAGCATTATCATTTCTAAGATTAACAATTGAATCATCACAAACATTTGATTTCTCAACCTTAGCAATTAATTTTGCATTTTCATTTCTAAGGCTAGAAATAGTGTCATGGCAAGTGCTAAGCTCACTAGTTAATTTTTCATTTTTCTCTACCTCCTGAGCATAAGCATTTTTAGTCTTAACATGCTTTTTGTTTTCCTTAATAAGGAAGTCCTCTTGGTTATCCAAGAGTTCATCCTTCTCATGAATAGCACTAATCAATTCATTCAATTTTTCTTTTTGTTGCATGTTAAGATTGGCAAAAAGAGTAAGCAAGTTATCCTCATCTTCACTAGAATTTTCCTCATCACTAGAGGTTGCATACTTAGTGGAGGATCTTGATTTTACCTTCTTCTTCTTGCTGTCCTTTGCTATGAGGCACTTATGGCCGACGTTGGGAAAGAGAAGACCTTGTTGATGGCGATGTTGGCGGCGTCCTCGTCGTCGGAGGAGTCGGTGGTGTAACACCCCAGGTGTTTATATTCCGCTCGGCAACGAGTATGGATTTAAGCACGTAATATCAGTGGATAAAACAGATGCTAAAATTTTAATCATCTTCACCTATCACAATTTTAATATCGCATCTGTTTTGTGTGTCGTGAGTTCGACATCGTTTTTATTTATCCGGGCTCTTCCTGAATTTTCATGATATTCGAAAATAGTTGTTCCGAAAACCAGTGCGTACGGTGATTATTTAAAATCTATCGCTCGCGCGAATACGAGATTCGGAAGCTCGACCCACTGGGTGATTTTTATCCTGGGCAAATTAAATTGAACTCGACGACAAAAGTTAATGCAAAAACGTCATATTGGACCGAGATAACTGGATCCGAACTGAGTATTCATGATTAATCTGTTCCACTGTTTACAATTATGGAAATTTGTCTGATTCCTATGTAAACGAAAGCGGACTAAAATCTCAGTCCCGATCTCGTTTGGTTCGATTCGTGTGTATCTCGTCTCAATCTAAATCTTTAGATATATGTAATAGATACGAATTCATCTAACTCCAGATTAGTCACCACATCAAATATTTCTCAAATATTTTGTCAAACTAATTTTGGTTCAACCTTTTAAATATCTCTCAAATTCAAATACCAGAACCCCAAATATCTGTGATTTTTCGGCTAAAGAAATAATTAAAAAAAGAGAGAAATCTGAAAATATCCATTTCTTTCTATCCCTACGCCGCACCGTTGGTGTGATTTTTCCTGCGCAGCGTGTCCCTACTTGCTTCTTCTAGCGCTCGAGCTCATCTTCTCCAGCCTTATCCCGTCGCCGCTCTGCTTCTGAAGAAAGAAAAATTAGGCTGTCGTTCCCTCGTCCTCCTTATCTCCTATGCGCACAGGGTCCTTATCCGGTGGTCGTCGCCGAGCTCCCATCGTCTTCCCCAGCGCGCCCCCTGCTCTTCCTTTCTTGAGCCATGCGCGCTACTCCTTGGCTCTGCTCATCTTCCTCGCCGTAACTCTGCTCCCTCTGGTAGCTCGCCCAACGCGCCATGGCCGGCGCGCCCGACTCCACCTCCCTGCTCCTCTCTTCTCCCTCAACTCGCTGGTGCGTGTCGTGCTCTGGTTCGGATTCCGCTCGGCGATTCTCCCTGCGCACGTGCCGCGCTCTCAGCTCGGAATCCCTCTGCTCGCTTCAGCTCCAGCGCCCAGCTCCTGTTCTCCCATGGACACGTGTGCCTGGCTCCTGTATTCCTCGCCGGCTGCTGCTCCCTGGAGCAGCTCATTCAGTCCAGCCGCGCCTGCTTTCCCATGGCCGCGCGCGAAGTTTTCGGCTCGCCGTGCCCTGGATTCCCTGGCCTTCGCGCCCTGACCCTCTACCCGGAGCTCCCTGTTCCGCTCGGCGCTATCCCTGCTCGCTCTGGACGCGCAGCTCCATTCGTCGCGCCCAGGCCGTATCCCGCTCCAGCTCGCCGAAGTCCCTCCCACGGTCGTCTCCCTCAAGCCGCTGTGAGCTCCATGCTCTGAAATTCGTGTGTTGCCTCCTTCCCATTTGTCGTGCCTTGCGACGCTCGTCATGGACCTCGTCGTCGACCCACGTTGTGCCCACGACGTGCTCGTCGACTCCGATGATTTGATTTCCAATTTCGTGCTGCTTATGTTGACCCTCGGAACTCCTTCTCGTGCTCGACCCTGCATGTCTCCAACTCGTCGACATCCCTTGCATCGTCGAACGATCTCAAGAATTCGGATAAAGCAATAAATCCCGTGTGGTGCTTGCCGGGTGCTTGGAAAAAGGTCTGCGCAAGAATCGTTGCTGTCTGCGCGAAGTTATGGTCAATATGGTAATCATACTCTGATTCGCTACCGCTATTATTTTGTTTTAGTGGATGGATTAATAGATATGGAGGTTGCGACGATCCTTTTTATTTAGCATAGGCACGCTTAGTGATTATGGCTAGCTCGGTTGTTGTGTCAGTGTGCTGTTATGCGACCATTTTATTAATTTAGCATACGTATGTTGTGATGTTCGTAATTATGAAATAGTCGTGAGGTGTGGTAAGATATTGGTGTAAGGTACACCTGCTAGCGCGAACGATTAAATATCGTATTTAACTCGTAGGCTGTACAAGTTAATCCGATGAAATGGCTTAGAAAACTAGTTAAGTTAGTTTTAAGTATGGTTATGGCTGATTGTGATTAGCACCATCGACCTATATTTTATGCATCTTAATTTACAAAATGGAAACATATGTCTAGTATAATCGGATTGATCTGATGCTTGTGATGTACTTGTGTTCAATGGTGAATTAATCACATTGTATAATGATCGTCAATTAGTAAGGATGTGAATAGTGACTCGATGGGTGTTTTGATATAGGACTTGTGTTTAGTTATTATCACTTTGATATTTGAAGTAGATACGATTACACTAGAAAAGTATGATAATTGAGCGTAGTCGTA
The DNA here is from genome assembly GCA_029449295.1 of Zea luxurians. NCBI lineage: Eukaryota > Viridiplantae > Streptophyta > Magnoliopsida > Poales > Poaceae > Zea > Zea luxurians. The sequence continues at coordinate 6,912,963 of JAOPSE010000053.1, read as the reverse complement.
TGTCAATAACTAGTGTGTTTCGTAGGAAATAGTACAACGCCTCGCCGCTAGGTGTTTAATTCACCGTCGTGTAGCCTTATTTAGGTTTGTGATATTCTTGTTTATATGCATTCATGTGCATTATGCAAATCATTTAGGTATGTTGATTAACCACGAGATGTGGAGAACTTGAGTCAAGTCGACCCCAAGCGTGGACTACTCCGCATGGTGAAGCTGATGGACCAACCTGAAGATGGTTAAATCAAGCAAATGTTCGGTCGAGGGATACTCGTCAAGCGGACGACATCTAACAAACACTAACATAATGTTTATTCCAGGCAAGCCCCGGTGCATGCAACCCCTTCCTTGTGTTTTTAAATAATTTTTGCACACTTTAAGTCTAGTGAAATGTGCATTAGGTTTATAGGAGTTGCTTGGAAACCCTTTGATGCATTGCCTACCTTGATATCCATACCTTTATAGATACTTCTGATGAAGTATCAAAATATGATTTACAAAATTGCTTAGCTTTGCTTAGAGGTAAATCTTGTGGATAGAGGTTGTCCTTTGCGTTAATGCCTAGCTCAGGGGTTATCCTGAGGAAGGATGGCTTCTGCCTGCAAGAATATTTTCATTAGGAGCAATGGTGGGATCTTACAGCAAAGTTTTCTGTGATGCTCTTTTCTTCCTGAGGAACACAAACAATCCTAAGGATGGAAGTACTTAAATCGGGACTTGGGCTAGGAACAGGTGATGTTCTACCCAGGTTGATTAAGGATTGGATGGTATGTAGGCTTGATGATCAAGGACCTTTTAACTGGTCACATGCCTCATCATGGGTAAGCTTTGCCTCGGGCAGACTAATACCAGAATAAGATAACACGCAATGGGAGTGGAGAGATGGCGAGAGTAGCGTGTACCCTCCGTGGCAAGAGGCTGGACGGTGGTGTATCTGTGCTCTCGATTGGCGTGAACCTGATCTGGTCTTAAGAACCCCGGTGGCGAGTTGACATATGCAAGGGTTAAGTGCTACATATGTCGTGTGATTGGAGATCCCCAGCTAGGTATTAATCGATTCGAATCGCCGTTACTTCTCGGATATGAAGACTTGGTCACTGACCTACAACCTAAGTCAGGATGTGAACCTCATGAATAAAAATGATGTTGTATTGATGAGATGGTGAAATTAGACTAGATGCAAACAAGGTCTATTAATACTTAATCTAGCATTAAAATGTTGAAAGTAAGGACTCACTTTAGTAAGCTATTTCTGCAAAAGTATTTAAGTTGATTCTCGCTAAAAGCCTCTCCTTGATTCCTAAATCCAGCATACCCTTGAGAGTCTTTTCTTTAGTCGGGTAAGTCTTGCTGAGTAATTCCATACTCAGGGTTTTATTCCCTGTTGTTTTTCAGGTTATAGTTTTGTGCTGCTGATGATGGTGTTAAGTGCCGGTGGGCTCGACCTTCTTATAAGTCTAAGTAACTCTTCTATACTTCTTATTGAGGATGGTCACTTGAGCTAGCATATATTTCAAGAATTACAAATAATTTATAATAGTTCAAAGTTATTTCTTTGAATCACTTTTGTAATCACTCTGATCATGTACATCATAAAACTTGATGTGACTTGTAAAATTTGGTAATAAGATTTCCGCTGCAAAATTGTTGGTGTGTGATTTGTGTTTACTTAATCCCGCGGTTCTGGTTGTAAGTGGTTTATCTGATGTCTTTGGGCAATCGGACGGATCCTGTTAAGTTATCTGGTGCACATGCATGGCCATCTGAGGTCTTTGGGACAAGGACAGGTGCATGTGGGCCCGATACCTTGGGAGGTTCTGCCACAGGTGGAGCTCTCATCGGAGTCCCACTCCCGGCAAACATGGGCATCACCACCCTTCTTCTTGTAATATTTCTTTTTCTCCTTCTTCCCCCTCTTGTCGTTATCCCTGTCACTATCACTAGACAATGGACATTTAGCGATAAAATGACTGGGCTTACCATATTTGTAGCAAACCTTCTTGGAGCGAGGCTTGTAATCCTTCCCCCTCCTTTGCTTGAGGATTTGGCGGAAGCTCTTGATGGTGAGCGCCATCTCCTCATTGTCGAGCTTGGAGGCGTCGATGGGGACCCTACTGGGTGTAGAGTCTTCTCTCTTCTCCTCCGCCACCTTGAATGCGACGGGTTGTGTCTCGGGTATGGAGGAGGAGGCACCTTGCTCGATGATCTCCTTGGAGCCTTTGATCATCAATTCAAAGCTCACAAATTTTCCTATTACTTTCTCGGGAGACATTAGTTTATATCTTGGATCACCACGAATTAATTGAACTTGAGTAGGGTTAAGAAATACGAGTGATCTTAGAATAACCTTAACCATCTCATGGTCATCCCATTTGGTACTCCCGAGGTTGCGCACTTGGTTAACCAAGGCCTTTAGCCGGTTGTACATGGCTTGCGGGTCTTCTCCTTGGTTGAGCATAAAACGACCGAGCTCCCCCTCGATCGTTTCCCTCTTGGTGATCTTGGTCACCTCGTCTCCTTCGTGCGCGGTTTTGAGCACATCCCAAATCTCCTTGGCGCTATTCAACCCTTGTACCTTGTTATACTCCTCTCGACTTAGAGAGGCGAGGAGTATAGTGGTAGCTTGGGAGTTGAAGTGCCGAATTTGGGCAACTTCGTCCGAATCATAATCTTCATCCCCTACGAATGGTACCTGCACTCCAAACTCAACAACGTCCCAAATACTAGTGTGGAGTGAGGTTAGGTGATGTCTCATTTTATCACTCCACATGTTATAATCTTCACCGTCAAAAACCGATGGTTTGCCTAATGGAACGGAAAGTAATGGAGTACGTTTAGAAATGCGAGGGTAGCATAGGGGGATCTTACTAAACTTCTTGCGCTCATGGCGCTTAGAAGTTACGGACGGCGCGTCGGAGCCAGAGGTGGATGGCGATGAAGAATCGGTCTCGTAGTAGACCACCTTCTTCATCTTATTCTTTTTTGTCGCCACTCCGATGCAACTTGTTGTGGGAGGGTGATTCTCCCTTTCCTTTGGAGCCAGACTCCCTTGATGGAGCCTTCCCGTGGCTTGTAGCGGGCTTCTCGCCTGTCATGACCTCCTTCTTGGTGTGATCTCCCGACATCAATTTGAGCGGTTAAGCTCTAATGAAGCACCAAGCTCTGATACCAATTGAAAGTCGCCTAGAGGGGGGGGGGTGAATAGGCGGAATCTGAAAATTATGAACTTAAGCACAACCTACAAGCCGGGGTTAGCGTTAGAATTAAAATCGAGTCCGAAAAGAGAGGGCAAAAACAAATCACAAGCAAATGAAGAGTGTGACACGGTGATTTGTTTTACTGAGGTTCGGTTCTTGCAAACCTACTCCCTGTTGAGGTGGTCACAAAGACCGGGTCTCTTTCAACCCTTTCCCTCTCTCAAACGATCACTTAGACCGAGTGAGCTTTCTCCTTATCTCACGGGTCACTTAGACCCCGCAAGGACCACCACACACTTGGTGTCTCTTGCCTTGGTTACAAAAACTTGAGAACTAGAAATGAGGAAGGAAGAAAGCAATCCAAGCGCAAGAACTCAAAAGAACACAAATATCACTCTCTCACTAGTCACTATTTGATTGGAATGATCTTTGGACTTGGGAGAGGATTTGATCTCTTTGTTTGTGTCTTGGAGTGAAGTCTAGAGCTCTTGTATTGAATGCAATAGCTAAAAACTTGGATGTCTTGAAGTGTTGGTGGTTGGGGGTATTTATAGCCCCAACCACCAAAGTGGCCATTGGGGAGGCTGTCTGTCGTATGGCGCACCGGACAGTCCGGTGCGCCAGCCACGTCACCCAACCGTTGGGGTTCGACCGTTGGAGCTCTGACATGTGGGGCCACCGAACAGTCCGGTGGTGCACCAGACAGGTCCTGTTCACTGTCCTGTGCGCCTTCTAGCGCCTGCTCTGACTTCTGCGCGCGTAGGCGCGCACTGTTCACTTTTACTGTTCCTTTGCAGACGACCGTTGGCATGAAGTAGCCGTTGCTTCGCTGGCTCACTGGACAGTCCGGTGTTACACCGAACAGTCCGGTGAATTATAACGGATCGGCTCCCCGAATTCCCAAAGCTGGCAAGTTTAGAGTCATTCCTCCCTGGTGCACCGGACACAGTCCGGTGCGCCAGACCAGGGCTGCCTTCAGTTTAACTTTGCTCCTTTGTTTTGAACCCTTTCTCTTATCTTTGTATTGGTTCGTTGTGAACCTTTGGCACCTGTAGAACTCATAATCTAGAGCAAACTAGTTAGTCCAATTATTTGTGTTGGGCAATTCAACCACCAAAATTCATATAGGAAAAGGTTTGACCCTATTTCCCTTTCACCTGCCATCTGTTGGATCAAGGATCCACAGCCCACAGTATGACCTGCACACGGATCCCGTCTGAGCCCTCAGATCACTGATCAACGCACACGGTTTAATTCCCGAGGGTTTACGCTAAGTCTAATCACGACCATCCAAATTCGGCCGACGACGCAGATCACGTTGCCACAAAGGGGATCCTATGTTCTAATCCGAACCGTCCCTATGATGATCAACGACCCACGTCTCTCGTTCTCCCACCCAGCTAGCAGGTACCCCCACGCGGTAGAGCGGAGCCCTCACGGCGGCATGCTCGCCGGAGTTCGTCAAACCCACAACCAGGCGCCCTAATTCCCAGCAAATCCCGAGATTAACAGAGAGGAGGAATAGGCGAGCATGATGGCGGCATCCTTACCGATGATTATAGTCCTAGCAGTGCGGGCCATGCAATGGAGCGGCACGGCGGCGATGAGGGAGCTCCGGTGAGCAATCCTCCCAACACCAGCCCACGCCGGGCGCTGATAGGTCACCCACTTGCTTCGTCGATTGGTCGCCGACGTCCAGCACTCATTTACCGAGCACAAGATCGAGGCGAGGTGAGAATGGTTAGCGGGGACCGTTCCTTCTACGCGCTAGCGCCTCGTTAGTGCCTAGTGTCGGTGGCGAGGGTTCGGGTTCAAGGGGAGGAGGAGAGAAGTACCATGCACGCAGTTTTATAGTCCGAGGGTCACGGTGCAACGATGTAACACCCTGAATTTGGGGGTATACAATTTCTTTTCTAATATCCACCAAATTCAGGTGTTACCCTCTCTTTTCCTTAATTTTCTTTTATTTTCCTAAATAGTGATGAGTTATTTTGTTTTATATAATTGTAAGCCAAGTAAAATGAAACCCAAAAGGGTCATGATTATTGCACAACATGCTGGACCATCTTTTCTTTTTGTATGTTGACTTATTCTGGTTGTGCATTCACGTAGTCCGCAAATTTGTGTTTGAATTTGAATTCAAAAAGAAAATAGAAAATATAAAAAAAAGAAAGGGAAGAAAGAATAATAAAATGGAAAGCCTCCCTCAGCCCCTAGCTGGCCTTTCTGCGGCCCAACTCCGTGCCTCCCTCCCGTGGCCCTCTCGCAGCGCAGCTGCGCGCGCGGCCCAGCTCCCCCGCAAGCGCGCGTCCCAGCCAGTGCCCCTCCGCGCGCCCTGGCCTGCTTGGCCCATCCCGCGTGCCCTAGCCCTCGCGCATGCCACGGCCTTGCCCACGCCGCCGCCTGCATGGCTCGCCCATCCGCCTGCGCGACGCCCACGCCCCAAACCCTAGCCGCCTGCGCGCTCCCAGCCGTCACCTGCATGCGCGCGCATGAGCGGAGGCGCCAGCGCCCGTGATCCGCTCGTCCTTCCGCGCCCTAGCGCGCTAGCGTGCTGCTCAGCCGTGCCACCAACGCGCCAGCCGCGCCCACGGTCTTCGCCAACCGTCCTCCCGCGCCATCTCCGTCCCCGTGGTAAGTTCGCCCCTCTCCCCCTCCACCTTCCTCTCCTCCCCGTTTCTTGCGGCGCCCAGCACGACACTCGCTCGCCTTGGCCGGAATTCGCCCAGCGTGCTCGCGGCGCGTGGGCGTGGCGTGCTCGGCTGGTGCGGCCCGGCGTGGCACGCAGTGCCCGCGGCGCGGTGCGCGCGGTGCTCGGCGCGGTCCCGCCCTGAGCGCAGCATCCTGGCGCGGCTCGCTACTAGCCCGGCGTGCCCTGCGCACGTGGCGAGCCTCGTGGCCTAGCACGACCAACAAGCCAGCGGCTCGCCCGTGCCCTGCGCGACTCCCCCCGTGCCCTGCGCGGCTCGCCCATGCACGGCCGGTGTCCCTGCACGGTCGTCCGTGGCCCTCGCGCGTCTTTAGCATGTCCGTGCGCGACCCGTTGCCCCGGCGTGCTTCGCGTGGCCCCGGTCCTGTGCGGGTTGTTCGTCGAATCGCACCAGTGCCCTCGCTCGACGATAGCGTGCTTGTACCCCTCGTCTACTGCTAGACGTAGTAGTCTATCCTCTCCGGTGTCCGCGCGTAGCGCGTTGAAGTCGCGCGTGCCGTTCGCGCGCACTATGCATGTCGACGCGCCCTATTACTTGAGTTGTTCCACATGTACCACACCTAGTTTAATGGGTCGCGTGCCTTGTCGCGTGGCAATAAGATGTTTCTCCTAGAACCGTTCACCTTAATTAATTTACGTAATTTAAACGACGGGTAACCGAGTAGCAGACCCATCAAAGCTAAGCGTCAATGGTATCCATGTGATAATTATCTGTTAGTATGACTAAGTCATGTTAAAATATTGTAATTAATATCGGCTTAGCATGCATGCGATATCTCTCGACCGATGCGTCAATCGCCTCGGTTCCTCTCCCACGCGTATCTCGCGTGTCGATCACGTGTGTCACGCGACGTCTGTGGGTTATAATAAATTGTCTTCACCTATAATCACTCATGTTAATAAGATTAATTTGTCAAGTCATATGTTTTAGATAATTAACTTAGAGGTCGCTCGACTAATATTTATTAGATCAATACTCTAACTAGATTAAATGCATAGCGTTTCACTTAGGCTTATATAATAAATATCATTAATATAATCAGGTTGAATCAAATGTTTTAAGTAGTATTTGGTTAGCGTAAACCCGTTATATTCTCGACCGTAGCTTCGAGTTCGACATTTCTTTTCCTCGCGTGATCGTAGTAACGCGCTCTATTTTATTTTGTATGTTTTATCATGTTTTTCTTTGAATGGTGTAATGTTCTTATGCATATATATGTTTGTTTATTTGTGCCTGTTTGTCTTCGCTTCGTGTTGCGATTAGATCGCGATTTGTTTCCGAGCTTCAAGGAATCGACGATCAAGCGTTGGCGACCAAGTGATCAAGCTCTCTGTATTCTATGAGGTTGAAGATCCTGAGCATCTGTTTGGTGAAGGCAAGTGTCCTCTGACCCATTATGTCCCATTTACTTTATAATTCACTGTCCCGCATACTATGAATAGCATAAGGATTGAATAGCTTTCTATTTACCTTGTACTTGATTACCTTTTGGGTTACTATGGTTAGCTTCCTGCTAGCGCTTTACTTTAATCAATGAAAATGAAGAGATACAATGATGATACTATGGTTTTATTCTGGATATGATGATATACTTGTGGCATTTAAGGGGACTCGAGCTGTTTCTCGAGTGCCTCTCCATAAGGACTGGTTCATTAGATAACCGCCCGGGAAAACAGTGCAACCATGAGGGTGGAATGGGACGCCCTTAGCTGAATAATTAGAGGAACTGGGGTGTAGTTTGCTTCGCCGTCGTGCCGTTACTGGGGCTCGGTGTATGCGGCTCGCTCTGCCAAGGTTGGTTCGCCCATTGGGGAGGAGTGCGGTGCATTTAGGAAACCTAACGGGCGGTTACAACCTTAGGGAATCTTTGTAAAGGCTTCATAGTGAATCCCTGGTTGTTCACCTCAGGAGTGAATAAGGGTCTTGCAAGCCCGAGCTAAAGAGGGAATCACGGCTTGTGGGTAAAGTGCGCAACCTCTATAGAGGGTTATGAAACTGATATATCAGTCGTGCTCGCGGTTATGAGCGGCCAAGGGAGCTCCATTGGTTAGAGACACATTGATCAAAGATGCTTTGTTCACAGGTGATGATGAGGATAATGTTGGTTTCTATTATGATTACGATTATGGTTTCTGGTATTCTTTCTGTTTGGAAAGAGTACTTTTGGGTTAACAACTTGGGTTAATGTTAAAACCTGGCTCTATACTAGTAATAATTACATGATCAACTAAAAGCAACTGCTTGACATTAACCCCACATAAAGCTAGTCCACTACAGCCAAACAGGACATTTGCTGAGTACGTTGATGTGTACTCACCCTTGCTTTCACAAAACACCAGGTCGCCTTGGGTGCAATCTATGCTCAGGTAAAGAAGGTGTCGAGGCGGATCTCCAGGAGTTCCAGGACTTCAACGAGTTCGAGGATTAGGCTAGCGACCTCCCCCAGTCAGCTGCATGTGGTGGGTTGTTTACGTTGGCTACGTTTCGATTCCGTGTACTTTGATTTATATTATGTAAATGGCTCTAGTCTGTAATATTATTACTTACTCTTTATTGCAATTCGAAGCATTGTGCTATGATTAGTCATTTATGTAATCGGTGTGTACGTGAATTTCTGATCCTGGCACGTACATGGTTCACATTCGGTTTACCTTCTAAAACTGGGTGTGACAAACGACCACGGACGATTCGGCCGGAACGCTGACGGAGTCCGGCGCCCGCGGGATCTATGGGGAGATGGCAGCTTCCTGAGCAGTGTGGCCGACGCAGCCGTGGCAGACAAGCACGGGCACGATCAACTAGAGCTCGACCCGACCTGTCAGAGCCAATGTGTGGGACTCGCGGCACCGGGGTCGCCAGGAGTGGGGCCGTTGCCGCGAGTCTCGCCCATGAGCCGGAGATCCGGAGAGTGCGGCTGTTTGTTGGGGAAGGACCTGACTCGTGGGGACCACCGGCAGCGACACAATGTATTTCCAGCCAGGGAGCGAGTGGATGGGGGTGATGGGCCGTGCGGCTGTAAAGGATAGGTGGGCCAGAATGGGAACACTCAGCCCAGGCAGGGTTTCTTTCTTATTTATTTTTCTGTTTTCTTTTCTTTTCATTTTTATTTTCTTTTCTCATTTTAGATTTCAAATTTTGAATTTAAACTCAGTTGTGAACTTGCACATATATCAAGTGTTCCAATTCAAACCCTGTGATAAAAATATTTATTTGTATATTTATTCTCTTTTTCTTTTCTTGATTATTTCTCATTTTCAAATATTTAAGTTAGTCATTAATTCTCAACTTTGGATATGAATTCAGTTCTATTAGTGACTTTTATTATTATTAAATACACATACAAATAAAAGCCAACATGATGCATATTTTTTGTGGTATGTTTTTTTGTTATTAATTATTTATTTTTAAATGTGGTGTTCACATGTGATGGAAAGTAGATACAACACATACATATAAATAAAGGAAATAACTTTTCTCCTTTTATATTAACTTTTACAAGTTGGGTATTACAAATCCTACCCCCTTAACAAGAATCTCGTCCTCGAGATTTTAGGAGTAATGAGGGAAAAGATGGGGAAAATCTATGCGAAGCTCTTCTTCTCTCTCCCATGTAGCTTCATACTCTCCATGATGGCTCCATTGCACCTTGCACATCTTAATAACTTTTTTCTAACTCGAGTCAAGGTATCAAGAATCTTGGTAGGATACTCTGGGTAAATCAAATCACCCTGAACACTGAGCTCTTCCATTGGTAACCGTTCCTCAGGGACATGGAGACACTTCTTAAGTTGAGACACATGGAATACATTATGCACATCAGTTAGATTATCATGTAGCTCGAGTTGATAGGCCATCTCTCCAACTCGCCTAAAAACTCTAAAGGGTCCAATAAAGCGAGGGGACAATTTGCCCTTAACTCTGAATATCCTCATTTGTCGGGTACCATAATTAGGTGTACCCCCAACACTCCTAATCACGGCTGGTAAACACCCTCTGACTAACTGACGGGCGCGGTTCAAGTCAAGGCTTCGTCTACCCAAGGGACGCGACCTCGCCCGAACCCAGCCTCGGGCGGAGCACTAGTCCTAGACAAGTTCACGCCTCGCCCGAGGGCCTCCTAAGGCAGTGGGCACCTCCTCGGCCCTCCTGAAGCTCGGCTCGGGCAGGCTTCGTTGTGAAGCAACCTGTAATACTCAAGTTGTATACCAAGAGTAATAAAGAGAGTTTCTCATTTTGTGTGTCTTATTTGCATCATAAAAAGAGCACCTATGTAATTGAGAGTGACTAAATAAAACAATAATGCTAAAATAAAGAAAAAGTGCATTTGTTGGAGTTTTATGTGTTGTGCATTAAATAAACCATGAGGATAAAAATAATAAGGTATTAACTATTTGAAACTTGATTTAACCCTAAATTTGAAATTAGGGTTTTGAAAATAAGGAAAAGAGAAGAGATGTGGAAATATAAATAAAATGTATACATAAATATCTTCAGGCTTACTATTTTTAGATGCAAAAATAGAGTTTATAAAAGAGGATCCACAAAAGTTTGAATTAAGTCAAATTTGGTTTGAAAATGAAGAAAGAAAACAGAAAAATAAAAAGAAAAAGGAGAAAAACCTTACCTGGGCCCTGAATTCGCATTTCGGCCCACCACTCCTTTTGACCCGCGCGGCCCGCTTCCCATTTCAATCCGCCGCACGCCGTCTCTGCCGTTCTCCCACTGACGGGTGGGCCCGCACCGTCGGTCTCGCCCCGCGCTCGCGCTGGCGCTCTCTGCTGCGCGGACCCGCGAGTCAGCCTCCCCTTTTCGCGGCGCTGTGCGGTGGACCCTGCCGGTCAGAAGCCCCCTCTCCATCGGGTTTGCGCAACGGAAGCCGAGCTTCCCGGCATGGCTGACCACAACGGACTTGCCTCCCTACATAAATTAGACTCGGGTCCTCACGTCGATGAACCTAGCCGCCACACCCAGCCCCTTCGTTTCGACCGAGATCTACGCCATCACCTACGGTCGTGCACGCCGTGAGCGAGAGGGAACGAGAGCCGCCGCGGCGGGAATTCCAGCAGGGCCACCGTCCGTGTCTTGTTTGGTGCCGTGATCTTCACCAGGCCTGGGGGAGGGTTCTCCGCTGCGTCGTGGGCAAGATTAGCCTCTGCGACTCCGGGAATTGCTCGTCGGAGTTTCTCCTCGTCGCGTCGCCGTGGGCGTGGGTCTCTGCGCCACCACGTGGGGTAAGAACCCTTCTATTCCTTTCGTTTCGCATAGCGCAACGTGTAGGGACGATTTGGGGCGGGGTTCGTGCACTGAGTCGACGGGGAGGGATTCTCCGGTGAGATCGCCACCGTGGGCGACAAGCGCCGCCGCCTCTGTTCGGCGAAGGGAGGAAGATGGGCGCGCGGACGTCGGATCCTTGGGCAACGACCGAGATTAGATTAGAGGGATACCCCTTCGCGCTTAAAATCTGGTCCGTTGGCGGTTCATCCGAGGGCATGTGAGCAGAGGAAACGTGGTTGGATCTGGGGCGTCGATCTCGAATCCGATGGGCAGCGTAGCGTACCGCTTCGGCGCAATCCAGATTTAATCTGGGCGCTCGGTGTCTAATCCAACGGCCGAGAATCGCCCGTAACCCTTCGCCGTGGCAATTTTTCTAAAGAGACCCTATAGTTTTAAGTAATCAACCCGCCGTCCTCTCCACTGTTTCCTGAGTCTTAGGAGTTTTACCCCGTAGCCCCTGACTTTTCTAGAAATCGAGGCCCAGTCCAGAGACAATTAAAAACAGAGAATTTATTATAAAAATTTGTTTTTAATACAAAAACAATTCTAGAAACTTGTAAAATTCATAGAAATTCCATTTTTGACCCAAATTGAGTCATTCCAATTCCTAAAATTTTGTAATATTATTCTCTACCATTTAGTATCACTGTTTTGACATGAACTCTGTTAGAAAATTAGTTTATCATCTAATCCCATTATAATCACCTTAAATCTTAGAAAATTCATAACTTAAATTCTATAACTCCAAATTCAGTGATTCCAGTTCCTATGGTCTTATTTTAATGTGTAGATTTTTACTGTATATTTCATTCATCTGTTTGGTGTGATGTTGATTTTGGCTATACTATGTATGTATTGTGTTGATGCGAATAGACGAGCAAGCCACTGTGGAAACTGAGGTTCAACAAGTAGAAGTAGCTGAGCAGGAGCTCATTACAGGCAAGTTGTGCCCTTGATCACTTACTTTTCCCAGCCATGTTCTTATTAATTTTAATGATCTGCATAGGTTAATTTTGATGGGATCCTTTATGTACCCCAGTTTTGATTACCTCTATACCTTGTTCACCCCTGGAATATTTTTGGGTAGTACTTGCTATTGCTTTATGTGGATTGGGTATGGAGATTCATTATTCATGATTATTCTGTTATTATCTTGTTATTATTGTTACTGTTCATGTTAAGATCATTAAATTAATGGGAACATGGAGCGACCACCCGGGAAAACAGTGCTACCACAAGGGAGGAATGGGACCCCTTGGCTGATTAATTAGGAAAGCTAGTGGAAGTCTACCTTACCCGAAAGGGGCAAGGGCAGTAGGGGAGAGGTCAGTGCGGGGAGGTCCCTGGTTGATTTTGCTGCGATGGCTATCAGCCAGGAACCCTTTACTGGATCTTCCCATAAACTGTAGCGGGTTTTCGGAAGCTAGTGGAACTTTGTAAAGGCCTCGTAGTGGATCCCTAGCCATTCACCTCGGTAGTGTCTAAGGGCCTTGCAAACCCAGGCGACATGGGATACACGACTTGTGGGTAAAGATGCGCAACCTCTGCAGAGTGTAAAACTAGTATACTAGCCGTGCTCACGGTCAAGAGCGGCTCGGACCCTCACATGATTAATTATGGAACTTAAGTTTAATTTGACATTTGCATTGCATTTGGGAATATTTTACTATTACTGTTCTTATTTATTATTAAGGTTTGGTATTTACTTACACCTAGTAATTGCTAATAAAATTTTGACCAACTTATAAAAGCAATGCTCAGCCTTAGCCTTTATTTCATTGATCAGCCTTACACTACATGAACTCCCACCTTTGGTGAGTTCATGCCACATTATTTCCCACGACTTGTTGAGCTATGAACGTATGTGAGCTCACCCTTGCTGTCTCACACCCCCCCCACAGGAGAAGAACAGGTTGTTGAAGAGGAGCTGCCTAACACTGAGGAGTTCGATCTGATCTAGGTGGCGTTTCTCAGTCGACATTGGCGCCAACGATCCTTAGTTTATTTTATCTTTATTATTTCATTTTGTAATAAGTCTTCCGCTATGTAATAAATACTCTGATGTTAATGACATTTATCTCTATACACTCTGTTATTATATATGTTGTCTTCTTGGCGCATGTATGAGATGCACCCGGCTTTGTTCTTTAAAACCGGGTGTTACAGAAGTGGTATCAGAGGAAATGTTGACTGTAGGACGAAACCTAGATAGACTGGACAACCCTTACCTACTTATCTCATTCTGATTCATTCTACACTCACCTTACTCTGATTCTTTCTACACTTATCTTAATCCTGTCTCACCTTCTACTGTTCTACTCTGATCCTTCTTACCTTTGCTACTCTGAGACAAGATGGATTTCAAACCTTGGAATCCCTACCCCTATGACATTCTTAAGAGTTAGGGAACCCAAAACAAAAGTTAAAACTATTTTCTCTATTAAAAATATTGGTTGATTGTTCTGATGATCAATGCCTGATTTGCTTCTTTGATTGATTGAATTATTATAGATGGACATCTTAGCATGTACCAACATAAGGTGTTGAATTAGCTAGGATAGGTGAAATATTAATCTGCTTAGCTAATAAATCCCCCAAGTAACCTGATTTGTAAATACCTGCCTTGTCTACTATTTTCTTACCATATGTATCTAACTCAGATGGTCAATACCAGGCGGGGTGGTGGAATTGATTTGCCTCCTAACCAACACACTCGAAGACAACCTCAGCCACAGCCTGCAGGGATGAATCCTCCCAATCCTCCACCAGGCGGAGTTGACCCACTGGTTGCTGCTCAGATGGCGGTGATGCAGCAGATGGCAGACACCATGGCTGATATGCCTGCTCAGATGCAGCAAGAACGCCAGGAGATGCGTCAAGAAAGAGAGGATATACGACAGGAGTTGCGCCAGGAGCGAGATGAGATACGCCAGGAAAGGAGGGCGCAACAACAGCTTCAACAACAGCAACAGCAGCAAGTGCCACTGCCTCCACCACCACCACCAGCTCCACCCCGAGACAAGCATAGAGAGTTTATGAGTCACAAGCCACCGACCTTCGCCAGCTCGCCAGATCCACTAGATGCAGACGATTGGTTGAAGTCAATTGAGAAGATGCTGAATATTGCTCAATGCACTGATCGGGAGAAGGTCTTATATGCTGCTGGACGTCTGACTGGTCCTGCAGCTGACTGGTGGGATTCTTATACTGCTGCCCATGATGCTACGGATACTATTACTTGGGCAGAGTTCAGTACACAGTTCAGGAACTACCATATTCCAGCTGGGATGATAAAGATTAAGAAGAAGGAATTCCTGTCGCTGAAGCAAGGAAGTATGTCAGTCAGCGAGTACCGCGACAAGTTTATTCAGTTATCCAGATATGCCCCTGAAGAAGTTGCTGAAGACGAGAGGAAGCAGGAGCATTTCATTGAAGGACTTAATGGGCCACTGCAGTATGCTCTAGTGGCACACACATTTCCATCATTTCAGAGACTGTTGGATAAGGCACTGGCTATTGAACACAAGCGTGTTCAACTGGGAGATTTGAAGAGAAAGGCCATATCTCAAGGACAAGGAAGCAGCAGTGTTCGTCCTCGCTACGGTTCACCACAGAGTACACCACCTTGACCAGGAGGACCGCGCCCAGTTCAGCAATCACCACTGAGGACACCTACTCGACAGGCTACTCCTACTGGCACCCCGACGAAGTTTGCAGGACAGAGTCCGGGCACTCAATGTTTCAAGTGTGGGAAGATTGGTCATTATGCAAATGTCTGCCCACAGAGGATAGCGACTACTCCAGTTCAGAACAAGCAACAGACCCCTGGCAAGGGATATTCTATAGCCAGGGTGAATCAAGTCAGCGTTGATGATACTCCTGATGGTGGAGACCTCGTAATTGGTATGTTTTATGTTAATGCAATTCCTGCAACAATATTATTTGATTCTGGTGCTACACATTCATTCATGTCTGCTAGATATGCCAACACAAATGAAATACCACTACTAAATATGAGAAAACCCCTGATAGTAATTACACCTAAAGGGCCTGTTGAGGCGAATCAAATGACACGTAGATTGACATTAACTATTATGGGTAGAGATTTTGGAGCTACTGCTATAATATTGGAGACAAGCAGTATAGATTTGATCCTTGGTATGTCATGGCTAAGAAAGGCAAAGGCCGTTATAGCATGTGGTAGAGGTACCATAGAACTCACTACCACTAAAGGAGAAAGATTTCAAGTTAATATTGCAGTAACCTCCTCATCCATGCGTGCAATGTTCTTGATGCCTGAGGAATTTGTTGGTGACAACATCCGGGTGGTTAGAGATTTTCCGGATGTCTTTCCAGAGGAGTTACCAGGGATGCCACCTGATAGAGAAGTTGAGTTTGTTATTGATCTCTTACCTGGAACCGCCCCTATTTCTAAACGGCCATATAGAATGTCCGTAGAGGAGTTGAAGGAACTGAAGAAGCAGTTGACGGAGTTACAAGAGGCTGGTTACATTCGTCCAAGTTCCTCACCTTGGGGAGCACCGGTGTTATTTGTGCAGAAGAAGGATGGATCGCAACGGATGTGTGTGGATTATAGATCTCTTAATGATGTTACGGTGAAGAACAAGTATCCGTTGCCCCGTATTGAGGATTTATTCGATCAGATGCGAGGTGCTAGAGTATTCTCGAAGATTGATCTCCGATCCGGTTACCATCAGATGAGGATTAGACCATCGGATATTCCCAAGACGGCTTTCTCGACTCGATATGGATTATATGAGTTTACTGTTATGTCGTTTGGACTAACCAATGCACCAGCTTACTTCATGAATTTGATGAATAAGGTGTTTATGGAGTATTTGGACAGGTTCGTCGTGGTGTTCATCGACGATATTCTTATCTATTCTAAGAATGAAAGTGATCACGAACAACATCTAAGGTTGGTGCTACAAAAGTTGCGAGATAATCAACTCTATGCTAAGTTCAGCAAGTGCGAGTTCTGGATTGGCGAAGTGCCATTTCTTGGTCATATTATTTCTAATGGAGGAATAGCCGTGGATCCTGCTAAAGTAAAGGAGATTATGGAGTGGAGAGTGCCCACTACAGTTACGGAGATTCGGAGTTTCTTGGGACTCGCAGGATATTATCGGAGATTTATTGAAGGATTTTCTAAGATTGCTAAGCCGATGACATCGCTTTTGGAGAAAGGAAAAGAATTTAAGTGGGATGAGAAGTGTCAAGAGAGTTTTGATCAATTGAAGGAAAGGTTGATGTCACCTCCAGTATTGATTATGCCAGATCTGCAGAAGGGATTTGACATTTATTGTGATGCATGTGGCCAAGGACTTGGATGTGTGCTTATGCAAGATGGTCATGTGATTGCCTATGCATCTCGTCAGTTGAGGAAGCATGAATTGAACTACCCCACCCATGACTTAGAGCTGGCTGCAGTTGTGCATGCACTAAAGATTTGGAGACACTACATTATGGGAACTAAGTGCCAAGTATATACGGATCATAAGAGTTTGAAGTATATATTCACTCAGAAGGATCTCAACCTGAGGCAACGCCGTTGGTTGGAGCTCATCAAGGATTATGATTTGGAGATTCACTATCACCCAGGCAAGGCGAATTTGGTTGCAGATGCCTTGAGTCGGAAAGAGCATGTTCACTCCGCTTTCGTTGTCCAGCTACCTGATGAATTAGCAAAAGACTTTGAGAGGCTTAACCTGGGAATTGTTACACATACGGAAGGAGTGACTATTGAATTGGAACCTACCTTGGAGCAAGAAATTCGTAAAGGACAGATTGGTGATGCTAAGATTCAAGAGATCAAGGATCTTATTACTGAAGGTAGAGGCCCAGAGTTCACGGAGGATGAGCAAGGCACGATATGGTTCAAGAATCGGATCTGTGTTCCCGATATTGATAGTCTTCGGGAAACTATATTGAAGGAAGCACATGATTCAGTTTATTCTATCCACCCTGGGAGCACTAAGATGTATCAGGATTTGAAGCAAAAGTATTGGTGGTATGGATTGAAGAGAGATGTGGCTGCACATGTGGCTATGTGCGATGTATGCCAAAGAGTTAAAGCTGAACACCAGAGGCCAGCCGGACTATTGCACCCACTGAAGATACCTGAGTGGAAATGGGAAGAGATTGGCATGGACTTCATTGTTGGATTACCCCGCACGTCTGCTGGATATGATTCTATATGGGTGATTGTGGACAGGCTAACTAAGGTAGCCCACTTTATTCCAGTGAAGACCACTTATTCAGGAGCTAAGTTGGCAGAGTTGTACATGGCACGGATTGTATGCCTGCATGGTGTGCCAAAGAAGATTGTGTCAGATCGAGGATCACAGTTTACCTCTCGATATTGGAAGCAGTTGCACGAGTCACTGGATACGAGATTGAATTTTAGTTCGGCTTACCATCCCCAGACTGATGGGCAGACTGAGAGGACTAACCAAGTACTTGAAGATATGTTAAGAGCTTGTGCTCTTAAGCATGGTGGAAGTTGGGATAAGAGTTTGCCTTATGCAGAGTTCTCATATAATAATAGCTATCAGGCCAGTTTGAAGATGTCACCGTTTGAGGCTTTGTATGGCAGAAAGTGCAGGACTCCCTTGTATTGGAATCAAACTGGTGAAAGGCAGTTGTTTGGGCCTGAGATCATACAAGAAGCAGAGGAACAAGTTCAGCAAATAAGGGAGAATTTGAGAACTGCACAATCCAGGCAGAAAAGTTATGCTGACACCCGGAGAAGACTGCTTGAGTTTAAGGAGGGTGATTATGTCTATCTGAAGGTGTCACCACTCCGGGGCATGAGGAGATTCAAAGTCAAAGGAAAGTTGTCTCCTCGCTTTATTGGACCCTTTTTAATCTTAAAGCGAGTGGGAGAAGTTGCATATCAATTGGAGTTACCGGATCATCTCGCGGATGTGCATGATGTCTTTCATGTATCTCAGCTGAAGAAATGCCTCAGGGTGCCTGAGGAACAGTTACCAAT
Organism: Zea luxurians; assembly: GCA_029449295.1. NCBI lineage: Eukaryota > Viridiplantae > Streptophyta > Magnoliopsida > Poales > Poaceae > Zea > Zea luxurians. The sequence goes on along the minus strand of JAOPSE010000053.1, from coordinate 6,894,769 downwards.
GGAAGACCTTAGTGTTCAAGAGGACTTGACTTATGCTGAGTACCCCATCAAGATTTTGGATACTTTGACCCGAGTCACGAGGAATAAGGTTATAAAGATGTGCAAAGTTCAATGGAGCCACCACGGTGAAGATGAAGCAACTTGGGAAAGAGAAGAAGAGCTTCGTATAGATTTTCCCCACCTTTTCTCTAGTTCTTCTTAAATCTCGAGGACGAGATTATTTTTAAGGGGGGTAGGATTTGTAATACTCAAGTTGTATACCAAGAGTAATAAAGAGAGTTTCTCATTTTGTGTGTCTTATTTGCATCATAAAAAGAGCACCTATGTAATTGAGAGTGACTAAATAAAACAATTATGCTAAAATAAAGAAAAAGTGCATTTGTTGGAGTTTTATGTGTTGTGCATTAAATAAACCATGAGGATAAAAATAATAAGGTATTAACTATTTGAAACTTGATTTAACCCTAAATTTGAAATTAGGGTTTTGAAAATAAGGAAAAGAGAAGAGATGTGGAAATATAAATAAAATGTATACATAAATATCTTCAGGCTTACTATTTTTAGATGCAAAAATAGAGTTTATAAAAGAGGATCCACAAAAGTTTGAATTAAGTCAAATTTGGTTTGAAAATGAAGAAAGAAAACAGAAAAATAAAAAGAAAAAGGAGAAAAACCTTACCTGGGCCCTGAATTCGCATTTCGGCCCACCACTCCTTTTGACCCGCGCGACCCGCTTCCCATTTCAATCCGCCGCACGCCGTCTCTGCCGTTCTCCCACTGACGGGTGGGCCCGCACCGTCGGTCTCGCCCCGCGCTCGCGCTGGCGCTCTCTGCTGCGCGGACCCGCGAGTCAGCCTCCCCTTTTCGCGGCGCTGTGCGGTGGACCCTGCCGGTCAGAAGCCCCCTCTCCATCGGGTTTGCGCAACGGAAGCCGAGCTTCCCGGCATGGCTGACCACGACGGACTTGCCTCCCTACATAAATTAGACTCGGGTCCTCACGTCGATGAACCTAGCCGCCACACCCAGCCCCTTCGTTTCGACCGAGATCTACGCCATCACCTACGGTCGTGCACGCCGTGAGCGAGAGGGAACGAGAGCCGCCGCGGCGGGAATTCCAGCAGGGCCACCGTCCGTGTCTTGTTTGGTGCCGTGATCTTCACCAGGCCTGGGGGAGGGTTCTCCGCTGCGTCGTGGGCAAGATTAGCCTCTGCGACTCCGGGAATTGCTCGTCGGAGTTTCTCCTCGTCGCGTCGCCGTGGGCGTGGGTCTCTGCGCCACCACGTGGGGTAAGAACCCTTCTATTCCTTTCGTTTCGCATAGCGCAACGTGTAGGGACGATTTGGGGCGGGGTTCGTGCACTGAGTCGACGGGGAGGGATTCTCCGGTGAGATCGCCACCGTGGGCGACAAGCGCCGCCGCCTCTGTTCGGCGAAGGGAGGAAGATGGGCGCGCGGACGTCGGATCCTTGGGCAACGACCGAGATTAGATTAGAGGGATACCCCTTCGCGCTTAAAATCTGGTCCGTTGGCGGTTCATCCGAGGGCATGTGAGCAGAGGAAACGTGGTTGGATCTGGGGCGTCGATCTCGAATCCGATGGGCAGCGTAGCGTACCGCTTCGGCGCAATCCAGATTTAATCTGGGCGCTCGGTGTCTAATCCAACGGCCGAGAATCGCCCGTAACCCTTCGCCGTGGCAATTTTTCTAAAGAGACCCTATAGTTTTAAGTAATCAACCCGCCGTCCTCTCCACTGTTTCCTGAGTCTTAGGAGTTTTACCCCGTAGCCCCTGACTTTTCTAGAAATCGAGGCCCAGTCCAGAGACAATTAAAAACAGAGAATTTATTATAAAAATTTGTTTTTAATACAAAAACAATTCTAGAAACTTGTAAAATTCATAGAAATTCCATTTTTGACCCAAATTGAGTCATTCCAATTCCTAAAATTTTGTAATATTATTCTCTACCATTTAGTATCACTGTTTTGACATGAACTCTGTTAGAAAATTAGTTTATCATCTAATCCCATTATAATCACCTTAAATCTTAGAAAATTCATAACTTAAATTCTATAACTCCAAATTCAGTGATTCCAGTTCCTATGGTCTTATTTTAATGTGTAGATTTTTACTGTATATTTCATTCATCTGTTTGGTGTGATGTTGATTTTGGCTATACTATGTATGTATTGTGTTGATGCGAATAGACGAGCAAGCCACTGTGGAAACTGAGGTTCAACAAGTAGAAGTAGCTGAGCAGGAGCTCATTACAGGCAAGTTGTGCCCTTGATCACTTACTTTTCCCAGCCATGTTCTTATTAATTTTAATGATCTGCATAGGTTAATTTTGATGGGATCCTTTATGTACCCCAGTTTTGATTACCTCTATACCTTGTTCACCCCTGGAATATTTTTGGGTAGTACTTGCTATTGCTTTATGTGGATTGGGTATGGAGATTCATTATTCATGATTATTCTGTTATTATCTTGTTATTATTGTTACTGTTCATGTTAAGATCATTAAATTAATGGGAACATGGAGCGACCACCCGGGAAAACAGTGCTACCACAAGGGAGGAATGGGACCCCTTGGCTGATTAATTAGGAAAGCTAGTGGAAGTCTACCTTACCCGAAAGGGGCAAGGGCAGTAGGGGAGAGGTCAGTGCGGGGAGGTCCCTGGTTGATTTTGCTGCGATGGCTATCAGCCAGGAACCCTTTACTGGATCTTCCCATAAACTGTAGCGGGTTTTCGGAAGCTAGTGGAACTTTGTAAAGGCCTCGTAGTGGATCCCTAGCCATTCACCTCGGTAGTGTCTAAGGGCCTTGCAAACCCAGGCGACATGGGATACACGACTTGTGGGTAAAGATGCGCAACCTCTGCAGAGTGTAAAACTAGTATACTAGCCGTGCTCACGGTCAAGAGCGGCTCGGACCCTCACATGATTAATTATGGAACTTAAGTTTAATTTGACATTTGCATTGCATTTGGGAATATTTTACTATTACTGTTCTTATTTATTATTAAGGTTTGGTATTTACTTACACCTAGTAATTGCTAATAAAATTTTGACCAACTTATAAAAGCAATGCTCAGCCTTAGCCTTTATTTCATTGATCAGCCTTACACTACATGAACTCCCACCTTTGGTGAGTTCATGCCACATTATTTCCCACGACTTGTTGAGCTATGAACGTATGTGAGCTCACCCTTGCTGTCTCACACCCCCCCCACAGGAGAAGAACAGGTTGTTGAAGAGGAGCTGCCTAACACTGAGGAGTTCGATCTGATCTAGGTGGCGTTTCTCAGTCGACATTGGCGCCAACGATCCTTAGTTTATTTTATCTTTATTATTTCATTTTGTAATAAGTCTTCCGCTATGTAATAAATACTCTGATGTTAATGACATTTATCTCTATACACTCTGTTATTATATATGTTGTCTTCTTGGCGCATGTATGAGATGCACCCGGCTTTGTTCTTTAAAACCGGGTGTTACACAACCTTGGCCGGATTGCCTCACCAACTGACTGCTTCGTAGGCGCATTCAATACAGGGGATGCCTGACACTGTATCCTGACACACGCGCCTCAGTCGGCCAGGCCGAAGTGACCGCAGTCACTTCGCCCCTCTCTTTTACTGTCCGATATGACGGGAAAACAGCGCCTCCCGCCCCGCTCCGACTGTCGTGCCAACCACCCAGGCAAAGCTGACAACAAGTCACAATCAACCACCGAGTTCAGTCTCGGGCGCAATAGGAAGCTTCGCCTCGCCCGACCTCAAGCTCTGGCCTCGGGAGGAGGTCTCCGCATCGCCCGACCCCCGGACTCGGCCTCGACCTCGGTCTCGCGAGGAATCACATCCTCGCCCAACCCTGGCCTTGGCCTCAAGAGAAGTCTCCGCCTCACCCGACCTTGGGCTCGGACCGACCGCGCCAACAGGGGATACATCATTACCCTATCCCTAGCCAGCTCAGGCTATAAGGAACAAGACCGGCGTCCCATCTGGCTTACCCCGGTGACGGGTAATGATGGTGCCCCGCGTGCAACCATGACGCCGGTGGCTCTCAGCCCCTTACAGCAAGGAGACGTCAGCAGGATCCTTGCCGCACTGCCAGCTGCGCTCCTACAGGGCTCAGGCGCTTCTCTGACGGCCACGCTATCACGTGTACAGGGCTTAGGCTCTCCCCCGACAGCCACGTTGGCATGTCCACAGGGCTTAGGCATTTCTCTGCCGGACACGTTAGCGCATAGCTACACCCCCCATTGTACGACTGGACCCTCTCCTTGCGTCTATAAAAGGGAGGTCCAGGACCATCCTAGAGGGGGGTTCGCGCGGGGGAAGGAGCGAACGAACATGCTCCCTCTCTCTCTTTCTCTCCCTCTCGCGACGAGCTTGTAACCCTACTACGAGCGGCACCCCTGGTGCAGGATAATACAAGGCTTGCCCCACCTCTTGTGTTCCATCCCGCGCCAACCCATCTGGGCAGGGGCACGCAGCGACAATCTCACTCGTCGGTCCAGGGACCCCCCCGGGTTCGAAATGCCGACAGTTGGCGTGCCAGGTAGGGGCCTGCTGCGTGTTAACGAACGCCTTCCCGTTGAGTTCTAGATGGGGAGTCTTCAGCAACCTCTTCAGCCCAGGACGGTGCTCCGCTTCGGGAGTCTCGAGTTCATGTCCCTCGATGACAGCTACGACATGGTACTCCTCCCCTCACGGCGCGACGACAACGACGGTCTTCAACTCGCCCAGCGGTGGCGAGCTCGGCGACAGCATCTCCCCACGGCAGAAGAGGAGCACTCCGGTCGTCCCCGCCACCCTCCTCATCGGAGGAGGCGGAGACAGGGCAACCATGGCCACGCAGGAGGCGGCACCTTGTCGGCTGTCGCACTAGAGCGAGTCGACGATGCCGGCACTCCCCCGGGGGACATGTCGGGCAATGTCCTCGCACCTGAGACGACGGTGGGTGTCACTTCCCCGCAACGTGTCAACCCCAAGCGGACTGATGACGCCAGCACCCTCGCAAAGGATCTGCTGGGCGTTACCCTCATACCTGAGATGGCGGTGTGCTCTGTTACGACGCGACTTCACCATCGTCCATCGACTAAGAGGTATCGTCCGTTTTCCATCCCGTACCCTTTCGATTCAGCTTCGATCCACCTAGCGACCCCGCTACGGTGAGCGCCTTCGTAAAGGCGTATCCAAACCTTCCGGGGCACCATATGTGGTTGACCTGGGACCGACTGACAGCCGTCTCAACATTCGGACCGGTGGGTTCCAAGGAAGAGGACGGCCCCGACTCCGGTTGGGATTTCTCCGGCCTCGGTGACCCCGGTGCCATGCGGGGCTTCATGTCCGCATGTGACCACTGTCTCTTCGGTTGTTCTGACGATGGCCACGGCCTTGACAACGAGGGTTACGGCCCAAGTCGCGAATGTTTCCACGTCGATCAGGGAGATCACAATGAAGGCAACCACCTCGGTATGCTAGAGGTTGACGATCCCCCTAGGCCCACATCTCGTGTTGACATCCCGCGAGAGCTAGCTGTGGTCCCAGTCCCTACAGGGGGTCGGGACATACAGCTCGAGCAAATCCATGAGATACAGGCCCAGGTCGACAGGGAAGCAGGCCGGCTTGTGCAGCTCCGACAGAACATCGAACAGGAGTGGGCAGGCTGAACACTCGCCGGAGGAGCCTGTCATCGGGCCCAAGACGTCCAGCGCCGCATCATCGACAATGCCAGGGCAGCACTGCCCCCGGCCATCAACGGGTCCGGTCAGGACCTAGCTGCAGCGGCGATGCTACTTCGAGCCATGCTAGAGCCATCCACCACCAAGGGACGGCGTATCCAGGGCGAACTCAAGGATCTCCTGGAAGGCACCGCGGTTCGACGAGCTGAAAGCTCTGCCTCCCGGAGGCGAGCCGACCCCTTGGAGCACCGCGCGGTGTCCTCCCGACGCATGCGGGAAGCCTCGGTCCATCCCGAGCGCACGCGGGACGAGGCGCCTGCCGCCCGGGATCGCCTTGGCAACGAGCACCACCATCTCGACCGTCGATCCCGCCTCGACGAGAAGGTGCGCCGAGGCTACCATCCCAGGCGTGGGGGACGCTGCGACAGCGAGGAGGATCGGAGTCCTTCGCCCGAACCACCCGGTCCGCGAGTCTTTAGCCGGGCCATACGACGAGCGCCGTTCCCTGCCCGTTTCCGAGCCCCGACTACCATCACCAAGTACTCGAGGGAGACGAGGCTGGAGCTGTGGCTCGCGGACTACCGACTGGCATGCCAGTTGGGAGGGGTGGATGATGACAACCTCATCATCCGTAATCTACCCCTTTTCCTCTCCGACGCCGCCCGAGCCTGGCTGGAGCATCTGCCTCCTGCGCAGATCTCCGACTGGGACGATCTGGTTAAGACTTTCGCGGGAAACTTCCAAGGCACGTACGTTCGCTCTGGGAACTCGTGGGATCTTCGAAGCTGCCGCTAGTAGCCAGGGGAGTCCCTCCGAGAGTACATCCGGCGGTTTTCAAAGCAGCGCACCGAGCTACCCAATGTTGCCGACTCAGATGTCATCGGGGCTTTCCTTGCCAGCACCACTTGTCGAGACCTGGTGAGCAAACTGGGGCGCAAGACTCCCACCAGTGCGAGCGAACAGATGGACGTCGCCACCAAGTTCGCCTCGGGTCAGGAGGCGGTCGAAGCCATCTTCCGAAAGGACAAGCAGCCTCAGGGAGAGCCGAAGAAAGACGCCCCCGAGGCGTCCGCCCAGCGGGGCACGAAGAAGAAGGCCAAGATCAAGTCACAAGCGAAGCGCGACGCCGCTGACGTGAATCTCGTCGCTGCGGCCGAGCATAGGAACCCTCGGAAACCTCCTGGAGGGGCCGGCGCGTTCGACAAGATGCTCAAAGAGCTGTGCCCCTATCACCAGGGTCTCATCAAGCACACCCTTGAAGAATGTGTCATGCTCCGGCACTACTTCCATAAGACCGGGCCTCTGGCGGAAGATGGCAAAGGCCATGATAACAACAAGATGGAGGGCGGCAAGGAAGAGGAGTTCCTGGAGGTCCACAACTGTTTCATGATCTACGGCGGGCAGGCAGCGAACGCCTCGGCTCGGCACCGCAAGCAGGAGAGTCAGGAGGTCTGCTTGGTGAAGGTGGCAGCGCCAGTCTACCTAGACCTGGTCCGACAAGCCTATCACCTTCGACCGAGGCGACCACCCCGACTTCGTGCCAAGCAGGAAGGTACCCGCTCGTCGTCGATCCGATCATCGGCAATGTTAGGCTCTCCAAGTCCTCATGGACGGAGGCAGCAACCTTAACATCATCTACGCCGAGACCCTAGAACTCTTGGGGGTTGATAGGTCCGAGGTCCGGGCCGGTGCGGCACCCTTCCACGGGATCGCGCCCGGAAAGCGAATCCTGCCCCTCGGACGGATCGACTTACTCGTCTACTTCGGGACTCCCTCCAACTTTCGAAAGGAAGCTCTTACCTTCGAGGTCGTCGGGTTCCGAGGAACCTACCATGCGGTGTTGGGAAGGCCGTGCTACGCCAAGTTCATAGCCGTCCCCAACTACACCTACCTCAAGCTCAAGATGCTGGGCCCGAACGGGATCATCACCGTCGGATCCACGTACCGTCACGCGTACGAATGCGATGTGGAGTGCGTGGAGTACGCTGAGGCCCTCGCCGAGTCCGAGGCCCTCATCGCCGACCTAGAACGCCTCTCCAAGGAGGCGCCCGACGCGAAGCGGCACGCCGACAACTTCAAACCAGTTGAGGCAGTCAAGTCCGTCTCTCTCGACCCCAGCAACGATGCCAGCAAGAAAGTCCAGATCGGCTCCGAGCTCGACCCCAAATAGGAAGCAATGCTTGTCAACTTTCTCGGCGCGAACACCGAAGTCTTTGTGTGGAGTCCCTCGGACATGCCCGGCATACCGAGGGATGTCGCTGAGCACTCACTGGACATCAGAGCTGGAGCCCGACCCGTGAAGCAAACCCTACGCCGTTTTGACGAAGAAAAGCGCAGGGCCATAGGCGAGGAGATCCACAAGCTACTCGCGGTAGGGTTCATCAAAGAGGTATTCCATCCCGAATGGTTAGCTAACCCTGTTCTTGTAAGGAAGAAGGATGGGAAATGGAGGATGTGCGTAGACTACACCAGTTTAAACAAAGCATGTCCGAAGGTTCCCTACCCTCTACCTCGCATCGATCAAATTGTGGACTCCACTGCTGGGTGCGAAACCCTGTCATTCCTCGATGCCTACTCAGGCTATCACCAAATCAAGATGAAAGAGCCCGACCAGCTCGCGACTTCTTTTATCACACCTTTTGGCATGTACTGTTACACTACAATACCGTTTGGTTTGAGGAATGCAGGCGCCACCTACCAGAGGTGCTTGAACCACGTGTTCGGACAACACATCGGCAGAACGGTTGAGGCTTACGTCGATGACATCGTTGTCAAGACGAAGAAAGCCTCCAAACTCCTCTCTGACCTTGAAACGACATTCAAGTGTCTGAGAGCGAAAGGCGTGAAACTCAATCCCGAGAAGTGTGTCTTCGGAGTCCCCCGAGGCATGCTCCTGGGATTCATCGTCTCCGAGCGAGGCATCGAGGCCAATCCGGAGAAAATCGCGGCCATCACCAACATGGGACCGATCAAAGATTTGAAAGGAGTATAGAGGGTCATGGGATGCCTTGCGGCTCTGAGCCATTTCATCTCACGCCTTGGCGAGAAAGGCTTGCCTCTGTAACGCCTCTTAAGGAAGACCGAGCGCTTCACTTGGACCCCCGAGGCTGAGGAAGCCCTCGAAAACCTTAAGGCGCTCCTTACAAATGCACCCATCCTGGTGCCCCCCGCAGCAGGAGAAGCCCTCTTGATCTACGTAGCCGCAACCACTCAGGTGGTCAGCACCGCGATCGTAGTCGAGAGACGAGAAGAAGGGCATGCACTGCTCGTCCAGAGGCCAGTCTACTTCATCAGCGAAGTGCTATCCGAGACCAAGATCCGCTACCCGTAGATCCAGAAGCTACTCTACGCAGTGATTCTGACACGGCGAAAGTTACGACACTACTTCGAGTCTCATCCGATGACTGTGGTGTCATCCTTCCCCCTAGGGGAGATCATCCAGTGCCGTGAGGCCTCGGGTAGGATAGCAAAGTGGGCAGTGGAGCTCATGGGCGAAACGCTATCATTCGCCCCTCAGAAGGCCGTAAAATCCCAGGCCTTGGCAGACTTCCTGGTTGAATGGACTGACACCCAGTTACCAACAACTCCAATCCAACCCGAGCTTTGGACCATGTACTTCGATGGGTCACTCATGAAAACAGGAGCAGGCGCTGGCTTGCTCTTCGTTTCACCCCTCAGAAAGCATCTTCGCTACGTCATGCGCCTCCATTTTTCGGCATCAAACAACGTGGCCGAGTATGAGGCTCTGGTCAACGGGCTATGCATCGACGTTGAGCTAGGGGTTCAGCGCCTCGACGCTCGTGGCGACTCGCAGCTTGTCATCGACCAAGTCATGAAGAACTCCCACTGTCGCGACCGGAGGATGGAAGCCTACTGCGACGAAGTCCGGCGCCTGGAAGACAAGTTCTACGGGCTGGAGCTCAACCACATCGCCCGACGGTACAACGAGGCTGCGGATGAGCTGGCGAAGATAGCCTCGGGGCGGCGATGGTTCCCCCGGATGTCTTCTCCAGAGACCTACATCAACCATCCGTCAAGATCGACGACACGCCCGAGCCCGAGGAAGCCTCAGCCCAGCCCAAGGTACACTCGCCCGAGCCCAAGGTACCCTCGGCCATCGAGGAGGAGGCCTTACTCGTTGAGGGGGAACAGAATGGGGTCGCGCCGGATCCGAACTAGCAGACCCCGTACCTGGAATATCTCCTCCGAGGAGAGCTTCCCCTCGACGAGACCAAAGCTCGGCGACTGGCTCGGCGCGCCAAGTCGTTCGTCTTGCTGGGTGACGAAAAGGAGCTCTATCACCGCAGCCCCTCGGGCATCCTCCAACGATGCATATCCATCGCCCAAGGACAAGAGCTGTTGCAAGAAATACACTCGGGGGCTTGCGGCCACCATGCAGCACCTCGAGCCCTCGTGGGGAATGCCTTCCGACAAGGTTTCTACTGGCCAACCGCGGTGGCCAACGCCACTAGGATTGTTTGCTCCTACCGGGGGTGTCAATTCTACGCAAAGCAGACGCGCCTGCCCGCTCAGGCCCTGCAGACGATACCCATCACTTGGTCGTTTGCTGTGTGGGGTCTAGACCTCGTTGGTCCCTTGCAGAAGGCACCCGGGGGCTTCTCGCACCTGCTGGTCGCCACCGACAAATTCTCCAAGTGGATCGAGGTCCGACCCTTGACCAGCATCAGGTCCGAGCAGGCGGTGGCGTTCTTCACCAACATCATCCATCGATTCAGGGTCCCAAACTCCATCATCACCGACAATGGCACGCAGTTCACCGGAAAAAAGTTCCTGGACTTCTGCGACGACCACCGCATCCGTGTGGACTGGGCCGCCGTAGCTCACCCCATGACGAATGGGCAGGTAGAGCGTGCCAACGGTATGATTTTGCAGGGACTCAAACCGAGGATCTACAACGACCTCAACAAGTTCGGCAAGCGGTGGATGAAAGAGCTACCCTTGGTGGTCTGGAGTCTGAGGACGACACCGAGCCGTGCCACGGGTTTCTCGCCGTTTTTTCTAGTCTATGGGGCCGAGGCCGTCCTCCCCACGGACTTAGAATACGGCTCCCCGAGGACCAGGGCGTACGACGACCGAAGCAACCAGACCAGCCGAGAGGACTCGCTGGACCAGCTCAAAGAGGCTCGAGACGTTGCCTTACTATATTCGGCATGGTACCAGCAGTCTCTGCGATGCTACCACGCCCGAAGCGTTCAGCCCCAAGGCTTCCAAGTGGGAGACTTGGTGCTTCGTCTGTGACAAGACGCCCGAGGGCGCCACAAGCTCACTCCTCCCTGGGAAGGGCCCTTCATCATCGCTAAGATTTTGAAGCTCAGAACATACAAGCCGGCCAACGACCAAGGCAAGGTCTACAGCAATGCTTGGAACATCCAACAGCTACGTCGCTTCTACCCTTAAGATGTTTTAAGTCGTTCATGTACCTCGTTTTCTTTACATACATGAAGTCTAACTATCAAGGAAGGGTCGGCCTTGCCTCAGCAAAGCCCGACCCTCCCTCGGGGGCTAGAAGGGGGGAACCCCCTCTGCGTCCAAATTTTCCTCGGGAATTTTTTTTCTACCAAAACAACCTTTCGTGCTTTCGACTTCTGTATCGATAGCTAGATCCTAAAAACGACTAGAGTACACGTAAGCGGCAAGGCTGACCGAGCCAAGGGACTCCTACGCCTCCGGGATACGGATACCCCACTCGTCACCTTCCGCGAAAAGTAACTCTCGCCCGAACAAGTGGTTCTGCTACCAACGAACAAGTCATGGTGCACGAAACAAGAGGAAAGAAAATGCAGCTTTATGATACGATGATGAAAGTGTTTAGGTCTCAGTGGCCGCAAATAACACGCGCATGCTACAAATAAACTGCTCCAGCAGGATCAGGCATCGGCAGGGGAAGCAGCTGCGCCCTCGGCACCGTTTCCGCCTTCGGCGAGGTTTGGCCCAGCCTCAGACGACGGCGCGAGCGGAAGGATCTCCACCTCGAAGGAGGAGGCCAGCACCGCGCTTGGGCCCTCGGCGGCCGCGTCAAGCCTCTGAACCTCGGCTAAGGCAGCCTCGTCTTCGTCGGGTAGACAGTACCCCTCGCTGACCTGCTCCAAGTCCACGTCGTAGTGGGAAGCGAGCACGGCGAAGGCCCGCCTAACGCCGTGGTGCAGCGCCCCGCAGAGTCTGCTGCGCACATGGCCGCCCAAGGCCCACAGATGACTCTGGGGGGAGCTACCCGAGGGGACATCGTCAAGGTCAAAGGCTCGACAAAAGCCCGAGATAGCCTCGGACATAGCCACACGGTCGGCCTCATTCTGCTCAGCCGCCCGGGCGTGCGCCTTGACGGACTCATTAAGAGTCGTCTCGAGCTCTGCAGATAGCCGATCAAAATTCTTCAGACACGAGTTGAAGAATGAAGCTGAATTGAAGTCGCAAAACAGGCGAAACATACCTTCAGCCCGGGCACGCTCCTGCGAGGCCACGGCTTGGGCAGACTGGGCAGATCCGACGGCCACAGCTAGGTCCACCGTAAGGGCCCCGGCCCGAGCAGACACCTCGGCCAGCTGACCCTCAAGGGCCTCAGCCCGGCCCACGGCCTCGGCAGCCTGGCTCCAAGATTGGTCCCGCTCGTCGATGGCCTGGCCAAGCTCCAGCTGCCGCTGCTATGCCTTCGTCCGTGCCAACGCCGCCTCTGCCCGCGCCGCCGCTGCCTCCGCCTTCAGATCATCACAGAGCAGCCAAAGGTCCGCCAGCTCGGTGCTCTGTTGGGCAAGGCGTTTATTAGCCTTGGCAAGCGTGACCCTCTGGGACCGCAGCGAACCCCAGATACCGCTCTCACGGCGGATGAACAGCGACTTGGCGGTGCTTACATCCGCCAGTTCCTGAGTAAGGAAGACAAGGTATTACAAAGAATGCCCTGGCCACGCAAGGTATGCAGCTAAAATCCTTACCTGGAGGACCCTGGGAACGTCCTTGGAGAGGATCTCCATGGTCGACCGAAGCGACCCCATCGTCGCCTCGGCATACTCATGGAGCTCATCCCGAGACTGCTCCTCCTGCTCATCGTTGAGGACGAGGAGGGGTTTCGAGGCGCCGCGGCTCCAGAACCGGAACGCCTGCCCACACCACTCATTGGGGTTGCGCTGCGCGGGGATGAGGACGTCGCCCCCCGAGACGGGTCGCGGTGTTGTGCGCTCCTCCGCCATGGCGTCGGGTTCCCCTGCAGTCAACACGTCGGGCACCATCGCCATCGATGCGCTGGGCTTCCCCTCGACTAAGGTGGCGGGTTTCCGGTCGCCGACCTCGGCAACAGCGTTAGCCCCCTCCTCAGGGCCAGGAACTGGGAGGTCGGGGACGACCGTGAGCGGCGACGCCCCAACCATCCCGACGTTGGGAGCGGTGAACGGCTCCGCGGGCGAATCAGCAATGACCGCGGCAAGAGTCGACGCCGGCACCGATGACATGTCAGGCGGGCTCGGGGCCACAGCCGCGTCAGCAGCCTCCCCCGGCACGACGACCGCCCCGACGGAGGGGTCGGCCTGGGAGGCTTGCCCCATGGCAGCTCATGCCGCCTAGGCCCCCTGCTCGGGAGCATCCTGTGCGGAGGCCAGCCAACCGGCATGACGCGCTGCGGCACTGGCTGCAGAAGCCGGCACCGTCTTAAGGGCCTTCGTGGGGGCTAGGCCGGTTAGGCCCTGCATCCACTTGCTGAAAGGAAGAGAGAAAGCAAGTTCAAGACACGCGACGAAAGAAGCCAAAACAGAGGCATTCTCAGGCACTTACCCGCTCTGGACCAAGGCCAATCATGCCTGCGGGGAGGCCCCTCGGGCCTCGATCCCCGCAAGCGCTGCCAAGGGTTGCCTCGCTACTGACTTCGGCGCCGCTCCCACCTCGGGCGCCTAAGGCACCGAAGGAGCGGCCTGCCGAGGCGTCGCCGCAGCGGCCGGATGATCAACCTCCTGCACAGCTGGCATGGGTGTTTGATCTTGGGGGACAGAGGGGTCAGGTGCCCCCTCGCCCTGCCTCCGCTCTTCGGGCTGGGACCTCGATGTCTCGGCCCCAGGCACTGATGATACCAGCCCACTTGGAGGCTGGCACGACAACCCCTGGCCCGGCCCCGGGTCTAGGCTGAGGCCAAGACGGGCCGCCATGTCGTCGTCCTCGTCATCATCATCGTCATCATCATCGTCGGGCGTCTCCGGTGATGGCTCCCTCAGGAGCCTGTCCCTCTCTTGCCTCCGACAGCGCCTCTCCAAGGCGTCCCGAGCTCGCATCTGCTCGCGAGCCCGAGCCTTCTCCGCGTCTTTCTTCTCCTTCTTCTTCTCCGCGGCGACCCTCCGCGCGGCTCGATCCACCGCGTCTCCAGGACCGGCGGCAGAGCAGGTTTATAAAAACTTAACTCTTGGGGAAGAGCAAAGATCCCAACAGTGGGAATCGAAGGCAACTCGGCGCAATACAGGAGAATGATCGAATACTTACCAGGGAAATGTACCCATGGCCGGGACGCATCGCAGGCTGGGTAAGGGCGCTGGCATCCAGCCTCCCTACCGTACCCGCTACCCGCTTGCGGAGGTCGTCATCGGGGAGGGAGGCTGAGGACATCTGCTAGCCCTCTAGATCGACCCCCGGTCTCATCTCCGAGAGCTGCAACCGCCGCTCCGCCAAAGGGAGCACCCTTCGACGATGGATGGTGGCAACAACCCCCGCAGCGGTAAGACCCCCATCTCGTAACCTCTGCAAAGCTTGCAGAATAGGCTGGAGCTTCTCCTGTCTCTTGCGCGTGGCGCCCCAGCGCTAGTTGCTGCCGGCGGCGATCACCACTCATTGAGAAAAAGACAGAAGCCTCCCGTCGTTGTTCTGGAGATAAAACCATCGGCGCTGCCACTGAAAGGGAAATAAGCTTACACCTTTTCTTAATTGATTTTGGTGGTTGAATTGCCCAACACAAATATTTAGACTAACTAGTTTGCTCTAGATTATAAGTTTTACAGGTGCCAAAAGGTTCACAATAGACCAATAAAATGACCAAGAAAGGGTTTAAACAAAGAGAGCAAAAGACAACCGAAGTGTGCCCTGGTCTGGCGCACCGGACAGTCCGGTGTGCCACTGGACAGTGTCCGGTGTACTAGGGAACTCAGCTCCAAACTCGTCACCTTCGGGAAAATCAGAGGGCGCTCCGCTATAATTCACCGGACTATCCGGTGAGGCACCGGACAGTGTCCGGTGGCGCACCGGACTATCCGGTGTGCCAGCGGAGCAATGGCTACTTCAGCGCCAACGGTCGACTGCAACCGCATTCAATGCGCTACAGTGCGCGCCAGAGTCAGAGCAGCGTCAGAAGGCGCACCGGACAGTCTACAGTACTTGTCTGGTGCACCACCGACAGCCAGAAGACCCCACCTGTTAGAGCTCCAACGGTCGAACCCTAACGACCGGGTGACGTGGCTGGCGCACCGGACAGTGTCCGGTGGCGCACCGGACTGTCCGGTGCGCCATGCGACAGCAGCCTCCACCAAACGGCTAGTTTGGTGGTTGGGGCTATAAATACCCCAACCACCCCACCATTCATTGCATCCAAGTTTTCCACCTTCCAACACATTACAAGAGCTATAGCATTCAATTCTAGACACAACCAAAGAGATCAAATCCTCTCCCAAGTCCGGAATCACTCCAAATCAAATAGTGACTAGAGAGAGCGACATTTGTGTTCATTTGAGCTCTTGCGCTTGGATTGCTTCTTTTCTTTCTCATTCTTTCTTGTGATCAACTCAATTGTAACCGAGGTAAGAGACACCAATTGTGTGGTGGTCCTTGCGGGGACTTAATGTCCCGTGTGATTGAGAAGAGAAGCTCACTCGGTCTAAGTGACCGTTTGAGAGAGGGAAAGGGTTGAAAGAGACCCGGTCTTTGTGACCACCTCAACGGGGAGTATGTTTGCAAGAACCGAACCTCGGTAAAACAAATCCTTGTGTCTCACTCTTTATTTGCTTGCGATTTATTTTTCACCCTCTCTCTCGGACTCGCTTATATTTCTAACGCTAACCCGGCTTGTAGTTGTGCTTAAGTTTATAAATTTCAGATTCGCCCTATTCACCCCCCTCTAGGCGACTTTCAATTGGTATCAAAGCCCGGTGCTTCATTAGAGCCTAACCGCTTGAAGTGATGTCGGGAGATCATGCCAAGAAGGAGATGGTGACCAGCGACAAGCCCGTTACAAGCCACGGGAAGGCTCCATCAGGAGAGTCCCACAACAAGGGGAAGGATAAGGCATCCTCCTCACAAAAGTCGCATCAGAGTGGCGACAAGAAAAAGAAGATGAGGAAGGTGGTCTACTACGAGACCGATTCTTCATCGCCATCCACCTTCGGCTCCGACGCGCCGTCCATAACTTCTAAGCGCCATGAGCGCAAGAAGTTTAGTAAGATTCCCCTACGCTACCCTCGTATTTCAAAGCGTACTCCTTTACTTTCCGTTCCATTAGGCAAACCACCAGTTTTTCACGGTGAAGATTATAATATGTGGAGTGACAAAATGAGGCATCATCTAACCTCACTCCACACTAGCATTTGGAACGTTGTTGAGTTTGGTGTATAGGTACCATCCGTAGGGGATGAAGACTATGATTCGGACGAAGTGGCCCAAATTCAACACTTCAACTCCCAAGCCACTACTATACTCCTCGCCTCTCTAAGTCGAGAGGAGTATAATAAGGTGCAAGGGTTGAAGAGCGCAAAGGAAATTTGGGACGTGCTCAAAACCGCGCACGAAGGAGACGATGTGACCAAGATCACCAAGCGGGAGACGATCGAGGGGGAGCTCGGTCGCTTCATGCTTCACCAAGGAGAGGATCTGCAAGCCATGTACAACCGCTTGAAGACCTTGGTGAACCAAGTGCGCAACCTCAGGAGCACCAAATGGGATGACCATGAGATGGTCAAGGTTATTCTTAGATCCCTCGTTTTTCTTAACCCTACGCAAGTTCAATTAATTCGAGGTGATCCTAGATACAAGCTAATGTCTCCCGAGGAGGTTATAGGGAAGTTTGTAAGCTTTGAGCTAATGATCAAAGGCTCAAAGAAAATCATCGAGCAAGGCGCCTCCTCCACGCCCGAGGCACAACCCATCGCATTCAAGGCAACGGAGGAGAAGAAGGAAGAGTCTACATCAAGTAGGCTCCCCATCGATGCCTCAAAGCTCGACAATGAGGAGATGGCTTTAATCATCAAGAGCTTTCGACAAATCCTCAAGCAAAGGAGAGGGAAGGACTACAAGCCCCGCTCCAAGAAGGTTTGCTACAAGTGTGTAAGCCCGGTCACTTTATAGCAAAATGTCCTATTTCTAGTGACAGGGGCGACGACAAGAAGGGGAGAAGAAAGGAAAAGAAGAAGTACTACAAGAAGAAGGGCGGCGATGCCCATATTTGCCGGGAGTGGGACTCCGACGAGAGCTCCACCGACTCCTCCTCCGACGAGGACGCCGCCAACATCGCCGTCAACAAGGGACTCCTCTTCCCCAACGTCGGCCACAAGTGCCTCATGGCAAAGGACGGCAAAAAGAAGAAGGTTAAATCCAAATCCTCCACTAAATATGAAACCTCTAGTGATGAGAATAATTCTAGTGATGATGAGGACAATTTACTTACCCTTTTTGCCGATCTTAACATGCAACAAAAGAAAAAATTGAATGAATTAATTAGTGCTATTCATGAGAAGGATGAACTCTTGGACACCCAAGAGGACTTCCTAATTAAGGAAAACAAGAAGCATGTTAAGGTTAAAAATGCTTATGCTCTAGAGGTAGAAAAATGTGAAAAATTATCTAGTGAGCTAAGCACTTGCCATGATGTTATTGCCAACCTTAGGAATGAGAATGCTAGTTTAAATGCTAAGGTTGATTCAAATGTATGTGATGATTCTTATGCCAATCTTAGAAATGATCATGCTATTTCTATTGCTAAGATTGAAAAATTAAATGCCTCTCTTGCTAGCCTTAGAATTGAAAATGAAAAATTGATTGCTAAGGCTAAAGACTTAGATGTTTGCAATGCTTCCATTTCCGATCTTAGAAGTGAAAATGATATTTTACATGCTAAGATTGTTGAACTAAAAACTTGCAAACCCTCTACATCTACCGTTGAGCATGTTTCTATTTGCACTAGATGTAGAGATGTTAACATTGATGCTATTCATGATCACATGGCTTTAATTAAAGAACAAAATGATCATATAGCAAAGTTAGATGCCAAAATTGTCGAGCATGAGCTAGATAATGAAAAATTTAAATTTGCTCGTAGTATGCTTTATAGTGAGAGACGCCCTGGCATCAAGGATGGCATTGGCTTCCAAAGGGGAGACAATGTCAAACTTAATGCCCCTCCTAAAAGATTATCTAACTTTGTTAAGGGCAAGGCTCCCATGCCTCAGGATAATGAGGGTTACATTTTGTACCCTGCCGGTTATCCCGAGCATAAGATTAGGAGAATTCATTCTAGGAAGTCTCACTCTGGCCCTAATCATGCTTTTATGTATAAGAGTGAGACATCTAGTTCTAGGCAATCAACCCGTGCTAAATTGCCTAAGAGGAAAACTCCTATTGCATCAAATGATCACAATGTTTCATTTAAAACTTTTGATGCATCTTATGTTTTGACTAACAAATCTGGCAAAATAGTTGCCAAGTATGTTGGGGGCAAACACAAGGGATCAAAGACTTGTGTTTGGGTTCCCAAAGTTCTTGTATCTAATGTCAAAGAACCCAAAACTGTTTGGGTACCTAAAATCAAGAACTAAACTTGTTTTGTAGGTTTATGCATCCGGGGGCTCAAGTTGGATCATCGATAGCGGGTGCACAAACCACATGACTGGGGAGAAAAGAATGTTCTCCTCCTACGAGAAAAACCAAGATCCCCAACGAGCTATCACATTCGAGGATGGAAATCAAGGTTTGGTCAAAGGATTAGGTAAAATTGCTATATCACCTGACCATTCTATTTCCAATGTTTTTCTTGTAGATTCTCTAGATTACAACTTGCTTTCTGTTTCCCAATTATGTAAAATGGGCTACAACTGTCTTTTTACGGATATAGGTTTTACTGTCTTTAGAAGAAGTGATGATTCAGTAGCTTTTAAGGGAGTATTAGAGGGTCAGCTATACTTAGTTGATTTCAATAGAGCTGAACTCGATACTTGCTTAATCGCTAAGACTAACATGGGTTGGCTCTAGCATCGCCGACTAGCCCATGTTGGAATGAAGAATCTTCACAGGCTTCTAAAGGGAGAGCACATTTTGGGACTAATAAATGTGCATTTTGAGAAAGACAGGATCTGTAGCGCATGCCAAGCAGGGAAGCAAGTTGGTGTTCATCATCCACACAAGAACATCTTGACGACTGACAGGCCACTCGAGCTCCTCCACATGGACCTATTCGGCCCGATTGCTTACATAAGCATCGGCGGGAGTAAGTACTGTCTTGTTATTGTGGATGACTATTCTCGCTTCACTTGGGTATTCTTTTTACAGCAAAAATCTCAAACCCAAGAGACCCTAAAGGGATTCTTGAGACAGGCTCAAAATGAGTTTGGCTTGAGGATCAAGAAAATTAGAAGCGATAATGGGACGGGGTTCAAGAATTCACAAATTGAAGGCTTCCTTGAGGAGGAGGGCATCAAGCATGAGTTCTCCTCTCCCTACACGCCACAACAAAATGGTGTAGTGGAGAGGAAGAATAGAATTCTATTGGGCTGTGGCAGAACTCCCGGAATTATTCCAACTTAAGTGCCTAAGCCCTGCCTTAGAGGCTAGACCACACTTAAATGGGAATAACCCGTCAATCCCTCGGATCTAGTCCGACACGGCCACTGACAGGATCAAGTACCACAATCTCACTCGATGGTGAGTCACAGAGCAAATACAATAAAGCATAAAACCATGCATGTGAGAGTATTAAATTATTACATCATCATCATCGGAGTTTTTGCAAAAGTAACCATCATTGTTCGAAGTGCAGCGGAATAAAACTAACGGCAAATAAACAGAGAGATGGGGAAGCCTATCCCATCACTCCTCATGCTCCTCCTCAGCCGAGGCGGGGTCCCACTCGACAGTCCAACCCGGTGGCAAGGCGGACGGCCAAGTCACTCCAGCAACCATGTCCTCCAGAGAACCTGTAAAATTATGCCACAAGCAAGGCTGAGTATACTAATACTCAGCTAGACTTACCCAGTGTGAGGAGTCTACTCCTCTACCTCTAGACATGCAGCTGTTTGGCTGTGGGGTTTGGTTTACCAAAAGCACTAGCTGAGTTTCTAAATTCCAGTTTTAACTTTGTCAAATTTAAGTGTGACTCTCTTAAGGCTAAATGCGTACTATCTACTCACACATAGTAGCAGACATTTTTAGCAATCAACATCTTGTATCATCTCATCATATTTCCACTTGTTACTCAATGTAGCAGCATGGATCAAGCAGTCTCATTAGCTGCGAGAAGCAGACGATTCGAATCGAGTTTTTAAACCTTGCAAGGTAAACCTAAACACACGACGTGGCGAGGCACTACGTCCCCACACACATCAACCGTCCCCATCGATTCCCTAGCAACAGAAAGGGGCTCACCGCCTTGGCGTACAATGCCCCACTGACCCCGACTGCCGTCGTGCAGTGGCCGCACTTGTACCCACCATAACCGGAATGGGAGACCACGTCTCAGGTCGCGTGAGGAGGGCAATCTGCGGGCAGGTTCACTCAGGTACTAGGCTTACCGATTTACCATATTTCTCGGCATGTGCTTAGTACGTTCAAACGCTTGACTCACGGTACCACACCTTAATCCTTATTCAAATTTTATCCCGTAGACAACCAATCCCCATGGATTGTTGCCCACATACCAACATCAACATGATAAGAAAGTGGATACAGCCAATTCCTAACCTCGCGCGAGTGCTAGAAAAAATCACTCGACTTCTACCGAGATCCTATTTAGTAAAGCATCTACTCGTCTTAGCATACTAGTATTCACCTCAATGGGGTTCCTGAGATCATGCAACAAGGGTTTCAGGCAACTCCTACACTTAAGTGCATAGTACAAGCCTACAATCATTAAGTGTAGTAAAATAGCATATATAACGGTTGCATAAAACCGGGGCTTGCCTTCCAAGGCTGGGGCAGGCAGATCCTCTGGTGCAGACTCGAGTGCTGGATCTGGGGCTACCTCCTGAGCAGCTCCTTGCTCCAGCACGAGGACGTACTCTCCGTCAGCGAGGTTACAGTCTATCGAAATGCAATGAACAAGTAGGTCATGATTATGCAGGATTTAAAAACATTACGCTAAGAGAAGAACACTAAATTAATGAGTAACTTAGGGTTTCCGGGTCATACGTGGCTTTTGGTGGTCTATGTTTATCACCTTTAGGTTTAAGTTTTTATTGAGGATAAGTATAGGGAATTGGTATTGCCTTTATATACTTTAGTGGACAAGTTATAAAGAGTTTGTTTTTAGGATGACACCAATTTCCTGTTATTCACTTTTCCCCTTCCTTCATTTTCTACTTATGGTTTCTAGTGTAGGTTTGAACTACGACGGTGATTTAACATTTTCCAAAAATTCTGTAAAAATTACAGTGGGTTGCCATTTGCTATTCTAGCCTGTTGTAAGAACCTGAGGCTTAAAATATGGAGGCCATGCTTAGACAAAAATAACAAGAGTTGTGTAAAATGGGCCACTTTGTACTACAACTCTTCATTAGAGGTGAGTTCCTTCCTAAGGGTTATTTTTGTTGGCATCTAACAGTAATAATAAACCTCTGTGCCAAAATTCACAGAAAGTTAATTGGTGGGTATTTAGTTGTGATTTTCTAAAGTTTTATGTCAAAAAGGTGCTTATAACTAACTTGTCATTTGAAAAATATCAAACAACAGATTTTGTATTTTTCTTATGTTCATAATAACAAAACATTAGTTATCCCAAGGGTTGGGGTATTTTCACCTTAGGGTTATTTTTGTAGGGTTTTTCTAAGCTTTCATTGTTTTCTTAAAATAAAAGGGATCTTACTTATTTTATACTACACCAGGGTATGATATATTTTTCTAGGAAACTACATGGAATAAGTACTCTAACAAAAATAGGGGTGTCCTCTGGTTCATTAACTAAATCATCTTTTCTATTTTTCTTAATCTTAAGCATATTGTAAAATGAATGGCAAAAACTAATTTAATGGGGTGGACAGAGAGGTTTAACATTTTTAAACAGGTCAGTGAGTGGATAGAAACTCTTCCAAATTTTTCTAACCCTAGTCAAAAAGTAAAACTATTTTTCTTTCTATTATTGAGCTTTTGGCCAAAACTATAATTAAATCAGAACCTTATAGTTTTCTATAGTACATAGGGGTTTCTATATTTTTATTAAGTAGGTCACATTATTTAGAGTCTGACAAAATTGGTTTGACCAAATTTGGATGAACTAAACAGAAGTTATGGATTTTCCAAGTTTCTGTTCAAATTTAAAATCAGTTTTAATAAGGTTTTCTGAAAAAGTAGTTTACACCGAGGTCCCTGGGTTTAAACTAAATCAACCCGCACAAATCTACCCCTGCGCCACTATTCCCCGGGGTCGCTAACAGTTCAAAAAGCCCCCCTGACCTTCTCTTCCTCTCACCCGCGGTCCTTCCCCCAATGTAAAACAGTACCCGCGGGAAAGAAAAGGGTGGCGCGGCTTACCGGCGGCGAGATAGGTCTAGCAAAGGGCAGGGTGGGCTCGGGGAGGCTCTGGCGGTCACAGCGAGGTGCGGCTCGATGGCGAGGATGGCCGGAATCACTCGGTCCACGTGCGCAAGCGGGTGTCCTCGTCGGCGGCGAGTGTACCGGCCAAACCACGGTGATCTGGTTCAATCCAAGGGCACGGTGAGCTTCACGGGGTAACGTAGAGACCGTGTGCACAAAGAATTGGAAAATGGTTGAGTGGATTACCCGGTCCACGCACACCGGCGGGGTTGCGAACTCCGGTGACCCTCAACTGGCCTCTCCGGCGAAGTAGGTTTCGATTCCTCGCTCGGGGAGCTTTACTGAGCTGTGCACACTCGTCTCCGAGGGTTGGACGGGGCTGGGAAGGGCTGGGCTGGCCGGTCCACGACGGCAGGGGCTCGGGTGGCCGCGGACACGCCGTGCACTGGCAAACGACAGTGAGTTGAGCTCCGGTGAGGTTTGAGCGTGCGCGGAGAAGTGTGGCCGATGCCTTAGTGGGTTTTATAGGCGCGGGCGCACACAGGGGACACGGGCGCGGCTCGGCGCGGCGCGGGCGTGCTCTGGCGCGGCAGAGCGCGTCGAACACGTGGAGCTTTTCTTCTGCCCTTGTTCCACAGCTCACCCAAGTCGCAAACGTGCGAATCTTGGCATAAATCCGGCGCGAGTCTTTTCCTGGCACCTAGGGCTATCACTCATCTGTGAGACGCCATGGCAGATATGGCCTAGGGAGGGAGATCTTGGGTCACCAAATCGGGTGTGTCACTCTGCCCACCTCGCGACAAAACCATGCCAAGGCATGTCAAACGTCCAAGTCTCGGGCTCAGCTTTTTCCAGTGGGTGCCCTAGGTGGTATGCCACATTTTTGGTATTGAACACAGGTGGATTTGGTGCCAGCTTCGAGGTGAACACGACTGATCTTTGGTGTAGGTGTAGTTTTTAACTTAGAGAGAATTAGGGAGCTCTAGCTCTCTCTCCACTTGGAGATTTGATTTGGGGTTTCTCCAGGGGTCTTTTTGCAATATTACCTCCCTATAATTGTAGGTTAATAAGTTACTTAACTTTGTGTCAAAATTTTTTAATCCATGGTTTGCACAAATGCTCACCCTCTTCCTCTTTCAACCATGGCTTTGGAAGATGGGGTTCAAGAGGGGTCTAGGGTTTATTCTTCTCTTGTCCAAGGTGGTATGTGCAGAAGGCTTGAGTGATGCTCTTAGGTCATTAACATCCTTGATTAACCCATGGCTTCCAAGGTTCTTAGGTTCTTCTCAAGTTCTACCACATGTGATCACAATCCTTAGCACCAAGGTGTGTTCTAACCATGGTAACACCTGAGGTGTTACAGCCCTCCCCCCTTAAAGGAATCTCGTCCCGAGATTTAGGTAGAGTCCTCAGGAGGGTGCCAAGAAGGTGTGCTGGTGTGTGGTTTCTGCTTTCCTTTAAGTTCTCTTTAGTTAACTGTTCTTCGAATGTCACCCTCTTTGCAACTTCAGAAGGAAGTCCTTTTTAAGTTAAATCCACAACTTAGACTATCCTTGTTATCTAAGTTTTTCTTATGATTGAGTTCAAAAGGGCAGGTGGGGGTGGGGTTTTGGGGTTACGTACCGACTCCTTTGGGCAGAAAGTCGGGGAAGCGAGAGCGTAGAAAATCCTCCGTCTCCCACGTAGCTTCCTCTGCTGAATGGTGACTCCACCTGAACTTTGTACATTCTAATTGATCTTGTCCGTGTTGATCTCTCCTTCTGATCCAGTATCTTGACGGGGTACTCTTGATAGGACAAGTCTGGTTCTATCTCAATCTCTGGTTCCGGTAGCACTTCGGTGGGTAGGCGAACACATTTCCGCAGCTGAGATACATGGAATACATCATGAATAGCTGACATGCTGGGTGGCAACTTCAATTGATATGCTACAGGTCCACAAGCCTCCTTGATCTCGTAGGGTCCAATGTAACGCGAAGCTAACTTGCCCTTGATCCCGAACCTCTGGACACCCTTGGTGGGTGATACCTTAAGATAAACATGATCTCCCACCCCGAACTGTAGAGGCTTCCGCCTTTTATCATGATAGCTCTTTTGCCTGGCTTGAGCAGCTCCTAAGTTCTTCTTGATGACTCTGACCTTTTCCTCTGCTTCAAGTACCAAATCTGGCCCAAATATTTCCCTTTCTCCTGCTTGAGACCAATTCAGCGGGGTTCTACATCTCCTCCCATATAAGGCTTCAAAAGATGCCATCTTCAGACTGGACTGATAGCTGTTATTATAAGAAAACTCTGCCAAGGAAAGACACTTGTCCCAATCCTTTCCGTAGTGTAGTGCACATGCCTGCAACATGTCTTCCAAAATCTGATTCACCCTTTCTGTCTGGCCATCTGTTTGGGGATGGTATGCTAAGCTCCGTATCACATGGGTCCCAAGTGATTCCTGCAATTGTTCCCAAAATCGTGCCACAAACGGTGCTCCTTAGTCTGAGACTATAGTCCTTGGTATTCCATGCAAACGAACTATCTGGTCGATATAAATTTCCGCATACTTCTCCGTCCTGTGGGTGGTATGTACTAGCAAGAAATGAGCGGTCTTGGTCAATCTGTCCACAATAACCCAAATTGAATCATGGTGCCTGGAGGTGTTGGGCAATCCCACGATAAAGTCCATGCAAATGTCCTCCCATTTCCAAGATGGTGTGGGAAGGGGTTGCAAAGGGCCTGCTGTCTTCAAATGACTGGCTTTGATCCTTTGGTAGGTGTCACACTCGGATATATACTTGGCAATTTCCCTCTTCATTCTGGTCCACCAGTACAAAGATCTGAGATCATGGTACATCTTGTTGCTACCAGGGTGCATGGAGAACTTGGAAAGGTGAGCTTCATCCAGTATCTTCTTTCTGAGCTCAGGGTCCTTGGGAACAACCAATCGATCTCCAAACCATAAATTCCTTTACTGTCCTGACGGAAGCACTTGTATTTTCTGCCTTCTGCTTGAGCATGTCTTTGATAACCTGAACACCTTTATCCCCAATCTGTGCTTGGACTATTTGCTCTTGCAGTGTGGGCTCCACCGAGATATAACTTAATTCACCGGAGGGAACAACCTCCAGGTTCAGCTTACACAACTCATCACATAGGGTGGGTAACTCTTGCATCCACGCTCATACAGTTACACTGGACCTTTCTGCTCAAGGCATCTGCCACAACATTGGCCTTGCCAGGATGGTAATGCACCTCCAAATCGTAATCCTTGATTAACTCCAACCATCTTCTCTGCCTCATGTTTAGATCTGCCTGAGTGAAGATGTATTTGAGGCTCTTATGATCAGTGTAGATGTTACAGTGAGCTCCCATCAAGTAGTGTCTCCATATCTTAAGGGCATGAACCACAGCTGCCAACTCCAGATCATGTGTAGGGTAGTTCTACTCATGGGGTATGAGTGCTCGGGAAGCATAAGCAATCACTCTGTTTTCTTGCATCAAGACACATCCCAATCCCGTACCAGAAGCATCACAATAAACTTCAAAGGGCTTGGTGTTATCGGGTTGAGCCAGCACTGGGGCTGTTGTCAAATGCTACCTCAAAGTATGAAAGGCATCTTCACACTTTTGGCTCCAATCATACTTGGCTCCCTTCTTTAACAGTTCAGTCATTGGTTTGGCAATCCTGGAGAAATCTGGAATGAATCGTCGATAATACCCGACCAATCCTAGAAAACTTCGAATCTGCTTCACTGTAGTTGGGGGTTTCCAGTCCATCACCTCTTGTACCTTCTCAGGATCAACTGATATCCCTTCCTGAGAAATTGTGTGACCCAAGAATTTAATCTCCTTCAGCCAAAATTCACATTTAGACAACTTGGCATACAACCGATGGTCACACAGTCTCTGAAGTACAGTATGCAAATGTTTAGTGTGCTCGGCTTCATTCTTGGAATAGACTAGGATATCATCGATGAAAACGACCACGAACTTGTCCAACTCTGGCATGAATACCGAGTTCATCAAGTACATAAAGTAAGCCGGGGCATTGGTCAGCCCAAAAGACATCACCAAAAACTCGTAAAGCCCATATCTGGTAGAGAAGGCAGTCTTTGGAATATCACTGGCACGGATCTTGATTTGATGGTAGCCCGAGCGAAGATCTATCTTGGAAAATACCTTGGCTCCTACCAACTGATCAAACAGAACATCAATGCGGGGCAGTGGGTATTTGTTCTTGACGGTCACCGCATTGAGAGGGGCGGTAGTCAACACACATTCTCAGACTCTCATCCTTTTTCTTCACAAATAATGCAGGACATCCCCAAGGTGAAGTACTTGGGCGAATGAACCCCTTGTCCAACAATTCTTGCAATTGCTTCTTCAGTTCTGCCAGTTCCGCGGGAGGCATCCTATAGGGTCTCTTGG
Source organism: Zea luxurians (assembly GCA_029449295.1). Lineage (NCBI taxonomy): Eukaryota > Viridiplantae > Streptophyta > Magnoliopsida > Poales > Poaceae > Zea > Zea luxurians. The sequence continues at coordinate 6,867,961 of JAOPSE010000053.1, read as the reverse complement.
AGATAGGAGCAGTCCCGGGTTGCAATTCAATGGCGAACTCAATGTCTCGGTCAGGTGGCATTCCTGGCAACTCATCCGGAAAAACATCTGGGTAGTCACAGACTACTGGGATCTTTCCCACTGGGGATTCTATCATAACGAAGGCACAAGAACGGGTACAACCCTGATCAGGCAAATATAAAACAGTCTTGCCATAAGCAGGGGAATGAATCTCAATTGCCCTGGCTGCAATGTCCAATACTGCCTGATGCCTGGTCAACCAGTCAGCTCCCAATATAATATCCACGCTATCCAATTCTAAGATGAGAATGGTGGTTCTAATCACAAGGCTACCAAATTTTATAGGCACTTGCCTGCTGATTTGATTGGTGGCAATCCTGCCTCCGGGTGTTGAAATTGTGATACCCCCATTGGTGTGATGAAAGGGCAATTGACACTTGGCACTAAACTTGGCACTAATAAAGCTATGTGATGCAACCAGAATCGAAAAGAATAATAGCAGGACAATTTAAAACGGTAAAGATACCAGTCATGACAGGTGCTCCCTCTGGAATATCAGCCACGGTGGTAAAGTTCAACTTGCCCTGCCTCACTTGCACCATCTGCCTTTTGCCCTGGTTTTGATTGACATTCTGCCCCTGCCTCTGCTGGTTCCTGGGGCAATTTTTGGCATAATGCCCGATGTTGCCACATGTGAAACACCTGTTGTCATTTGCCTGGCGATACTGCTGCTGCTGCTGATTGTTCCTCTGAGCGGGAAACTAGGTGCGGTTGGGTGCCTGCTGCTGCTGCTGTGGTCGGATCACCCATCTCCCTTGCTGCTGTTGGGGTCCCCTGGTTCTGAGTGTCGGACACAATCCTGAAGCGCTGTAGCTGAGCTGAGGGTCCTGCCACAGGGGTCTTCCTCTTCTTCTCTGCCTGACGAGCTGTGATACAGTCCTCCTGGGAAATGACCATGTTGACCAACTCATTATAGCTGTTGGCCCTGACAGTGTTGAGACGATCACGGAGCTTAGTGCTGAGCCCCCGTCTGAACCTGTCCCTCTTCTTCTCATCCGTATCTGCATGGTACCCAGCATACTGGCACAGATCATTGAAAGCCTGAGCATACTGCAACACTGGTCCTATTGCCCTGAGTGAGTGCCAAAAACTCATTGAGCTTACGGTCCATAATGCCAGCTAGGATATGGTGCCCTCTGAAAGCTACCTTGAACTCCTCCAATCCACTTCATGGTCCGCTGGTTGCATAGCGAGATAGTGGTCCACCATGTCCGTGCGGGTCCACGGAGCTGCTGGGTGGCGAACCTGACCTTAGTCACCTCGGAACAAACTCCATTGAGTAGTGGGAATTTAGATTCCACTACCCTCAGCCATACATCAGCATCAAGTGGATCCTCCGCCCTGGTGAACAATGGTGGCTGGGTACTGAGGAACTCCTGGTAAGTGGCTACTACGGGGTGACGCTGATGATCTCCACCAACCATAGTGCTAAGGTGGTGGCTGACACTGAGCTAGCTGCCTCAAGATCTCATTCTGCTGAGCCATTAGCTCCTGCAGAGTGGGAGGCGGTGGCGGCGGTGGAGGAATGCGCTCATTCTGGCCACGACGTGCTCTCCCAGCCATCTGAAAAATCACATATATACTTAACACCATATCTCCAAGTTCAATGTTTAATCGCGCGAAAGAGTCAAAAGCAATTTGATAGATCCCGACATAAACCAAAAAGCATAACTTTCCGTTCAAATTTAAAACTGACATCATTCATGAACCAACTTCCAAGGGAGTTTATCACGGTTACATCAATGGTCCCAAAAGACTCAACTCTAACTAGCCTAGTACCCCAAGGGTGCAAAAGCCAAGCTAGTTGCGAGGAGTCCTAACATTATCAACCTCTAACCCTAAACCCCCGACACCTAATGAGCGAACGAGGCAACACTTGACTCGGGGGAAGGTGGCCTCCCTGAGCCAGCAGTGTCTACGCTGGAAGCAGGCTCCTCCCCTCCCTCAATGTCGACGTCCTCGTCAACCTCCCCATCATGGATCTCCTGATGATGCATGTCTAGGTGCTCATTAGCCTCTGCGAGCTGCTGCTGGGTGTTGAGGAGCTGATCTTCGAGAACCTCGATGGTGTTCTCCCTCGTCCCCACCAATTCCTCAGCTCATGGATCTCATCAGACAACTGCTCCACTTGTAAAATCTTTTTCCACCAGCTCCTGGGACAAGTCAACCACGAGCTCCTCCCTGTTATCCAGGGTGATCTTGGGTTGCCTCCAATAATGCCATCAGATGAGGACATTGCCTCTCCACGCATCACTTGCAGACGATACAGGGCGTTCATGCATCGTACCGACAAGTGAGCAGTGTGGCCTGGGTAGAGAGCCCAGATGTCCTTGGCATGCTCCACCCGATCCTTCCACATCGGGTCGTCCTCCTTTTCCGCGGGGAACAAGCCAATGGGGTGGGTAGAGAGCTCCAAGGGATGGAATCCGCAAAAAGTAGTCAAACCCGTGCAGAGCGATCGCCTCGATCGTGTCCTCCGCCCGGTATCCGAAAGACTCAGAGTCCAGTGAGCGCCAGCCTGGCTGCAGGGGATGAGGCTCCAAGGTCATCCTCACCCTACAGCGGGGCACCCGGTGCTTCTCGAACTGCTGCACAGCGTACTGAGGGGGTGTCATGTACCCGGCCCCCTGAAGTACCTCCCACAAAAATACGGGGGAAGCCCTTACGTGCAAGCCCGTCAGTGTGGGTTAGTGCATTCCCGTCGTCTGAGGATCCGTGGGAAGTCATCTGTGTACGGGGAAGCGTAAGTGAAAGAAAAAGAATTATAAAAGACTCAAGAAAAAGAATAAGACTCAGCTTCTCTCCCTTTATAAAATAGTACTGAGGCACTTAGTTGGTCATCATTTTGTATTTAAGTCCTTGCCAAATTTCCTCTTGTTTTATTTAATGTAAAAATGCATGCATGCTCGTCCTGAACGACCTCTCATCGGTATCAAGGGAAAGTAGGGAAGAACTCCCATTCCCTAGAGTGGCCTATGGGGCCTAATTATTTAGCCACCTAGCTACCCTTCTATCATCCTAAGGCTTCATGTCCTAGGTCTATCCTGCTCGTCCTACGATCTATCCAACATTGTTTCTATCAAGTTTTATTTGAAAAGGGATGGTATTCATATCTTATTGATTCCTCTGTGCTGGTACAAGCTCCGATACCAGCTGTGGCGGAACTGCCCGAATTATTCCAACTTAAGTGCCTAAGCCCTGCCTTAGAGGCTAGACCACACTTAAATGGGAATAACCCGTCAATCCCTTGGATCTAGTCCGACACGGCCACTGACAGGATCAAGTACCACAATCTTACTCGATGGTGAGTCACAGAGCAAATACAATAAAGCATAAAACCATGCATGTGAGAGTATTAAATTATTACATCATCATCATCGGAGTTTTGCAAAAGTAACCATCATTGTTCGAAGTGCAGCGGATAAAACTAACGACAAATAAACAGAGAGATGGGGAAGCCTGTCCCATCACTCCTCATGCTCCTCCTCAGCCGAGGCGGGGTCCCACTCGACAGTCCAACCCGGTGGCAAGGCGGACGGCCGAAAGTCACTCTAGCAACCCATGTCCTCCAGAGAACCTGTAAAATTATGCCACAAGCAAGGCTGAGTATACTAATACTCAGCTAGAACTTACCCGGTGTGAGGAGTCTACTCCTCTACCTCTAGACATGCAGCTGTTTGGCTGTGGGGTTTGGGTTTGCCAAAAGCACTAGCTGAGTTTCTAAATTCCAGTTTTAACTTTGTCAAATTTAAGTGTGACTCTCTTAAGGCTAAAATGCGTACTATCTACTCACACATAGTAGCAGACATTTTTAGCAATCAACATCTTGTATCATCTCATCATATTTCACCTTGTTACTCAATGTAGCAGCATGGATCAAGCAGTCTCATTAGCTGTGAGAAGCAGACGATTCGAATCGAGTTTTTAAACCTTGCAAGGTAAACCTAAACATACGACGTGGCGAGGCACTCCGTCCCACACACATCAACCGTCCCCATCGATTCCCTGGCAACAGAAAGGGGCTCACCGCCTTGGCGTACAATGCCCCACTGACCCCGACTGCCGTCGTGCAGTGGCCGCACTTGTACCCACCATAACCGGAATGGGAGACCACGTCTCAGGTCGCGTGAGGGGCAATCTGGGGCAGGTTCACTCAGGTACTAGGCTTACTGATTTACCATATTTCTCGACATGTGCTTAGTACATTCAAACGCTTGACTCACGGTACCACACCTTAATCCTTATTCAAATTTTATCTCGTAGACAACCAATCCCCATGGATTGTTGCCCACATACCAACATCAACATGATAAGAAAGTGGATACAGCCAATTCCTAACCTCGCGCGAGTGCTAGAAAAATCACTCGACTTCTACCGAGATCCTATTTAGTAAAGCATCTACTCGTCTTAGCATACTAGTATTCACCTCAATGGGGTTCCTGAGATCATGCAACTAGGGTTTCAGCAACTCCTACACTTAAGTGCACAGTACAAGCCTACAATCATTAAGTGTAGTAAAATAGCATATATAACGGTTATGCATAAAACCGGGGCTTGCCTTCCAAGGCTGGGGCAGGCAGATCCTCTGGTGCAGACTCGGGTGCTGGATCTGGGGCTACCCTGAGCAGCTCCTTGCTCCGGCACGAGGACGTACTCTCCGTCAGCGAGGTTACAGTCTATCGAAATGCAATGAACAAGTAGGTCATGATTATGCAGGATTTAAAAACATTACGCTAAGAGAAGAACACTAAATTAATGAGTAACTTAGGGTTTCCGGGTCATACGTGGCTTTTGGTGGTCTATGTTTATCACCTTTAGGTTTAAGTTTTTATTGAGGATAAGTATAGGGAATTGGTATTGCCTTTATATACTTCAGTGGACAAGTTATAAAGAGTTTGTTTTTAGGATGACACCAATTTCCCGTTATTCACTTTTCCCCTTCCTTCATTTTCTACTTATGGTTTCTAGTGTACGTTTGAACTACGACGGTGATTTAACGTTTTCCAAAAATTCTGTAAAAATTACAGTGGGTTGCCATTTGCTATTCTAGCCTGTTGTAAGAACTGAGGCTTAAAATATGGAGGCCATGCTTAGACAAAAATAACAAGAGTTGTGTAAAATGGGCCACTTTGTACTACAACTCTTCATTAGAGGTGAGTTCCTTCCTAAGGGTTATTTTTGTTGGCATCTAACAGTAATAATAAACCTCTATGCCAAAATTCACAGAAAGTTAATTGGTGGGTATTTAGTTGTGATTTTCTAAAGTTTTATGTCAAAAAGGTGCTTATAACTAACTTGTCATTTGAAAAATATCAAACAACAGATTTTGTATTTTTCTTATGTTCATAATAACAAAACATTAGTTATCCCAAGGGTTGGGGTATTTTCACCTTAGGGTTTTTTGTAGGGTTTTTCTAAGCTTTCATTGTTTCTTAAAATAAAAGGGATCTTACTTATTTTATACTACACCAGGGTATGATATATTTTTCTAGGAAACTACATGGAATAAGTACTCTAACAAAAATAGGGGTGTCCTCTGGTTCATTATCTAAATCATCTGTTCTATTTTTCTTAATCTTAAGCATATTGTAAAATGAATGGCAAAAACTAATTTAATGGGGTGGACAGAGAGGTTTAACATTTTTAAACTGGTCAGTGAGTGGATAGAAACTCTTCCAAATTTTCTAACCCTAGTCAAAAAGTACAACTATTTTTCTTTCTATTATTGAGCTTTTGGCCAAAACTATAATTAAATCAGAACCTTATAATTTTCTATAGTACATAGGGTTTCTATATTTTTATTAAGTAGGTCACATTATTTAGAGTCTGACAAAATTGGTTTGACCAAATTTGGATGAACTAAACAGAAGTTATGGATTTTCCAAGTTTCTGTTCAAATTTAAAATCAGTTTTAATAAGGTTTTCTGAAAAAGTAGTTTACACCGAGGTCCCTGGGTTTAAACTAAATCAACCCGCAAATCTACCCCCGCCACTATTCCCCGGGGTCGCTGACAGTTCAAAAAGCCCCCTAACCTTCTCTTCCTCTCACCCGCGGTCCTTCCCCCAATGTAAACAGTACCCGCGGGAAAGAAAAGGGTGGCACGGCTTACCGGACGGCGAGATAGGTCCGGCAAAGGGCAGGGTGGGCTCGGGGAGGCTCTGGCGGTCACAGCGAGGTGCGGCTCGATGGCGGGATGGCCGGAATCACTCGGTCCACGTGCGCAGGCGGGTGTCCTCGTCGGCGGCGAGTGTACCGGCCAAACCACGGTGATCTGGTTTCAATCCAAGGGCACGGTGAGCTTCACGGGGTAACGTAGAGACCGTGTGCACAAAGAATTGGAAAATGGTTGAGTGGATTACCCGGTCCATGCACACCGGCGGGGTTGCGAACTCTGGTGACCCTCAACTGGCCTCTCCGGCGAAGTAGGTTTCGATTCCTCGCTCGGGGAGCTTTACTGAGCTGTGCACACTCGTCTCCGAGGGTTGGACGGGGCTGGGAAGGGCTGGGCTGGCCGGTCCACGACGGCAGGGGCTCGGGTGGCCGCGGACACGCCGTGCACTGGCAAACGACGGTGAGTTGAGCTCCGGTGAGGTTTGAGCGTGCGCGGAGAAGTGTGGCCGATGCCTTAGTGGGTTTTATAGGCGCGGGCGCACACAGGGGACACGGGCGCGGCTCGGCGCGGCGCGGGGTCGGGCGCGGGCGTGCTCTGGCGCGGCAGAGCGCGTCGAACACGTGGAGCTTTTCTTCTGCTCTTGTTCCACAGCTCACCCAAGTCGCAAACGTGCGAATCTTGGCATAAATCCGGCGCGAGTCTTTTCCTGGCACCTAGGGCTATCACTCATCTGTGAGACGCCATGGCAGATATGGCCTAGGGAGGGAGATCTTGGGTCGCCAAATCGGGTGTGTCACTCTGCCCACCTCGCGACAAAAACCATGCCAAGGCATGTCAAACGTCCAAGTCTCGGGCTTAGCTTTTTCCAGTGGGTGCCCTAGGTGGTATGCCACATTTTTGGTATTGAACACAGGTGGATTTGGTGCCAGCTTCGAGGTGAACACGGCTGATCTTTGGTGTAGGTGTAGTTAACTTAGAGAGAATTAGGGAGCTCTAGCTCTCTCTCCACTTAGAGATTTGATTTGGGGTTTCTCCAGGGGTCTTTTTGCAATATTACCTCCCTATAATTGTAGGTTAATAAGTTACTTAACTTTGTGTCAAAATTTTTTAATCCATGGTTTGCACAAATGCTCACCCTCTTCCTCTTTCAACCATGGCTTTGGAAGATGGGGTTCAAGAGGGGTCTAGGGTTTATTCTTCTCTTGTGCAAGGTGGTATGTGCACAAGGCTTGAGTGATGCTCTTAGGTCATTAACATCCTTGATTAACCCATGGCTTCCAAGGTTCTTAGGTTCTTCTCAAGTTCTACCATGTGATCACAATCCTTAGCACCAAGGTGTGTTCTAACCATGGTAACACCTGAGGTGTTACATGGACATGGCAAGAACCATGCTTGATGAGTACAAGACTTCAGATCGGTTTTGGGCCGAGCGATCAACACCGCTTGCTGCGCCATCAACCGATTGTATCTACACCGAATCCTCAAGAAGACATCTTACGAACTCCTCACCGGTAAAAAGCCAAAGTTTCATATTTAGAGTCTTTGGTAGCAAATGTTTTATACTTGTTAAAAGAGGTAGAAAGTCCAAATTTGCTCCTAAGGCTGTAGAAGGCTTTTTACTAGGATATGATTCAAACACAAGGGCATATAGAGTCTTTAACAAGTCCACTGGACTAGTTGAAGTTTCTTGTGACATTGTGTTTGATGAGACTAACGGCTCTCAAGTAGAGCAAGTTGATCTTGATGAATTAGATGATGAAGAGGATCCGTGCATAGCGCTAAGGAACATGTCCATTGGGGATGTGTGTCCTAAGGAATCCGAAGAGCCCATTCAAGCACAAGATCAACCATCCTCTTCCATGCAAGCATCTCCATCAACTCAAGATGAGGATGAGGCTCAAGATGATGAAGAAGAGGATCAAGAAGAGCCACCTCAAGAAGATGGCAATGATCAAGGGGGAGATGCAAATGATCAAGATAAGGAGGATGAGCAAGTTCAAGGTCGCCACACCCAAGAGTCCACCAAGCAATCCAACGAGATCACCCACGTGAACACCATCCTAGGAGATATTCATAAGGGGGTAACCACTCGATCTCGTGTTGCTCATTTTTGTGAGCATTACTCTTTTGTTTCCTCTATTGAGCCACACAGGGTAGAGGAAGCACTCCAAGATTTGGATTGGGTGATGGCGATGCAAGAGGAGCTCAACAACTTCACGAGGAATGAGGTATGGCATTTAGTTCCACGTCCTAACCAAAATGTTGTAGGAACCAAGTGGGTCTTCCGCAACAAGCAAGACGAGCATGGTGTGGTGACAAGGAACAAAGCCCGACTTGTGGCCAAGGATACTCACAAGTCGAAGGTTTGGATTTCGGTGAAACCTATGCACCCGTAGCTAGGCTTGAGTCAATTCGCATTTTACTTGCCTATGCTACTTACCATGGCTTCAAGCTTTACCAAATGGACGTGAAAAGTGCCTTCCTCAATGGACCAATCAAGGAAGAGGTCTATGTTGAGCAACCTCCCGGCTTTGAAGACAGTGAGTATCCTAATCATGTTTATAGACTCTCTAAGGCGCTTTATGGGCTCAAGCAAGCCCCAAGAGCATGGTATGAATGCCTAAGAGATTTTCTTATTTCTAATGGCTTCGAAGTCAGAAAAGCCGATCCTACACCCTTTACTAAAACACTTGCAAATGATTTGTTTGTATGCCAAATTTATGTTGATGATATCATATTTGGGTCTACTAAATGAATCTACATGTGAAGAGTTTAGTAGGATCATGACATAAAATTCGAGATGTCGATGATGGGGGAGTTGAAGTATTTCTTAGGATTTCAAGTGAAGCAACTCCAAGAGGGCACCTTCATTAGCCAAACGAAGTACATTCAAGACATTCTAACAAAGTTTGGGATGAAGGATGCCAAGCCCATCAAGACACCCATGGGAACTAATGGGCATCTCGACCTCGACACGGGGAGGTAAATCGTCGATCAAAAGGTATACCGGTCGATGATAGGCTCTTTACTCTATTTATGTGCTTCACGACCGGATATTATGCTTTCCGTATGCATGTGTGCAAGATTCCAAGCCGATCCTAAGGAAGCTCACCTTAGGGCCGTAAAACGAATCTTGAGATATTTAGTTTATACTCCTAAGTTTGGCCTTTGGTACCCCAGGGGATCCACATTTGATTTAATTGGTTATTCTGATGCTGATTGGGCAGGGTGCAAAATTAATAGAAAGAGCACATCGGGGACTTGCCAGTTCTTGGGAAGATCTCTAGTGTCTTGGGCTTCAAAGAAGCAAATTCTGTGGGTCTTTCAACCGCCGAAGCCGAGTATATTGCCGCAGGACATTGTTGCGCACAATTTCTTTGGATGAGGCAAACCCTTAGGGACTATGGTTACAAATTAACCAAAGTTCCTCTTCTATGTGATAATGAGAGTGCAATCCGCATGGCGGATAATCTCATTGAGCATAGCCGCACTAAACATATAGCCATTCAGTATCATTTTCTAAGGGATCACCAACAAAAGGGGGATATCGAGATTGCATATGTTAGCACCAAAGAACAATTAGCCGATATCTTTACCAAGCCATTGGATGAACAAACCTTTACCAAACTTAGGCATGAGCTAAATATTCTTGATTCTAGGAATTTTGAATGATATTTTGCACACATAGCTCATATATATACCTTTGATCATCCCTTTCATGTGCTATGACTAATGTGTTCTTTCAAGTCCACGTCATGCTAAGTCATAGATTGAAAGGGAAAAGAAGTCTTCGGCGCAGACAAGGCTTCCACTCCGCTCCATTGAGTCATTCATCCTTCGCCGTCGCTCCGCATTAACTCTCCAACTTTGGTATAATCTTCACTCCTTTACTTTCCGTCCAAAGGGGGAGAGAGTAGTTTGAAAGGGCTTATATTTCACTCAAGCATCCATTTTTTGGCGATT